>CM069134.1:111979547-112579547 GCA_035221665.1 Okamejei kenojei
CAATAGAAAAGATTGATTATTTTGTAAATAAGAAAAAAAATGAAATATAATGTAATTATAAAATTAAGATTTGTATAAAATATTTAAAAGAGAAGATAGTATTGAATTGTGACATTATATCACAATTATCCTAAAGGTTGATGAGGCTGCACTTGGAGTATTGATGTTCAGTGTGGTCAATGACCCAAAAGGGGGGGGCGTCACTATCCTTTTCTCAGAGATGCTACCTGACCCACTGAGTTACTCCAGCTTTTTGTGTCTATCTTGTTACTGGTGTTTGAGTTATAGGGAGAAATTGGACATTGTGGGGTCTTTCTCTTTGGGCATAATAGGCTGAGGGGTGATTGTATTGAGGTGTACAAGATCATGAGGGGAGTAGATAAAGTGAATGCACACAGTCTTTTTCTCAGGTAGAGGATTCTAAAGCAAGTGGCAAAGGCTTAAGGTGAGAGGAGAGATATTTAAGAAGAACTTGGGGGAAAGAGGGCAGTTCATATCTAGAATGCGCTGCCAGAGGAAGTTACAGAAGCTGATATAATAGTAAGGATTAAACGAGAACTCACCTGTTCGAAGTTTTGATCGTTATTTACAGAGAGTTTACGATGAGGATTACGTGAAGAACCCGCCCCACGCTGGCCACGGCATACTTCAAAAGCAACGCATGAAAAACACAGAACACCAAAGCCGGAGTACATAGTAAGGACTCTAAAAAGACTTAGAACACCATTTGATCATTTAATTTACGAGGGTGGGAGCGGAGGGCACGTAATCCCCTCAACGTAACTCCTGCGTAAAATAACGATCAAACTTTCGAACAGGTGAGTTCTCGTTAAATCTTACTATTTTACCATCGGAGTCACGTGAGTGACTACGTGAAGAGTTTTAAAGCTTTCTGTGTTTTTATGTCGTAGAATAATCCCGTACGACAATCCGGCTAAGTATACACATACATGATAGAAGCACACAAATGTTAATCTTTCACATTCAAGTTTTTTAATGCTTAAAGACCATATAATACCCTCCTTATATTTGAGGGAAAAAATGATTATAAGTGACAAAAATATCAGTGACTACACAACTGATTATAGCAATTAATAGCAAACAAAGCCAGGTGATTTATAGTGCTCCCAACACGCGTGTCCAAAGCTTGTCATAGTGTGAACTGGTTTGTTGTAGAACTTGAAAAAGTTCTTCTTTATCTCCACCTGCGATTTTAAAATAGCTCAAGAGGTACTCCCGCCCTTCGTCGCGGACTATCTGCCAACCCTGGTGAGTGAGATTTGAAGACATCAGTGTCTATTCCCGCTAAACCCAACACCTGTTTCAACCATTTGAGATAGTTAGAACTGAAGCTTTTGTGGTGCTTTTTGTGCGAAGCAGCATTGTCTTTTCGTTTCTCGAAAAGTGTCCGTCCTTTAAATACATTGATTCAAATGTCTAACCACACACAAAGCAAGCTCAATTTGAAAAGCTTGAAAGGTTACCTTTGTTCAGATTCTGCCTGTCTACTTTTGTTTATCAGATCGTAAAACATAGAAAACAACGTTATCTGTATCACATGCATACAGTCTAAACGAACATTGTAAAGTTTGCCACACCTTTGGCTGAGACCATTGACATTAACATGACCAATTTCAATGTTAACCTATCCAATGACAACCCTTCAATGGGCGTCCATTCTCTAAGTAGAGCAAGTACTAGCTCACATCCCAAATCTCTGTATATCTAGGTTTTGGCGGATTCATGTGGAAAAATTCCTTTCATGAATCGTGATATAATGATTGCACCAATTGATTTTTCACCAGTCATAAGTCCTAAATAGACGACAAGGCACTGCGTGCAGTGTTAATGGCACTGTAACTTAAATGATGGCCAAATCGCAAATTGCAAGAATTCCAAACATAGTAACATTCACGATAATCCTCAGAAATATTTTGACTGTGTGCAAATTCATCCTATTTTTCTTAATATGTTCATATATTGTTTCTGTGTGCTATCTCGATCATGATGGGCCAATAACTGTCAAGTTTGGTCTCGGCAACAATCCCAGTTCCTGTATGTGGTTTCTGTCAAAACCTGCAGATTAACAAATTCATATATGCATATAATGGGATATTCTTCATTTTGTGACTGATTAGTCAAGATACACTACAGTTAAGAATCTGCATATACGTCTTTAATCATATTCATCATAACTGGGAACCAAGGTTGGAGTTTGGCCAATTTGGACCCTACAACAATTCCGGAAGCTGAATCTTGCTCTATTTTCTTCAAGCATCTCTGATCAGAGCAAATGGTGGAAAAGCATAAAAGAACATTTTTCCCAGTGTAATAAAAAATGCATCTACTGCAACTGCGTCCGGATCCGTGTTCCCCAAGACACATAAGAGGCAAATGAGGATTAAAGCTAGGATTGCAAAATCAATTGCTGGCAACCCAATTCGTCGAACAATATTCTTAAATATTGGTGCCTTAAACATCCATTTCGTATTATCTTTAAAATCCTGGACTTTCAATCCTGCTACACATTTGTCTTTACCTGAGTATAGCTTACTGCAATCAATATCGCCGACCAATACACCATTGCCATATTCTCATTGACGGCAACTATCACATGATACTGATCCAACCTCCCCATGTGATTAATGTAAACCACAGCTGTTTTATTGTGTAATTGTATTTAACACATGCAGACCTGGTTTAGCACAACAATATCTTTAAAGCCATAAAAGGCCCCCAATAACTCCCAATAGTTAATACCATACTCTGGAGAAACACTTGTTCTTCAGTTTTCCATCTATCTCCACAACTGAGGATAAATCTGTGCCCCCCATCCGAGACACTAGCATCTGTATGTAAAGACCATTTCAAAGCGCTGTTTTAATCATAATATTTATTTAGCAGCTAGTGGGGACAATTTTCCGTTTTTTTTATTTTTTTTTTAACTCCAACATTGTAAATTCCAATACAGCTTCTTTGGTTAATTACATAGGCCTGTCAAATAGGGGGGGGGGTGTGGGGTCTGCCCTTCCTTTGAGAGCTGTATCTTGTACCTTCGAAGATATCAATAAATGTAATGAACCAAATTCTAATGCAGGAAACTGCTGCTAGCAGTTCACCAATGGTTGTCACCATTTCTCGGCATGGAAGGATAAGGTTTTTGATGAGATAATGACAAGTACCAAAATATCATCGACTGTTTTAACTGTTGGTAAAGGTATTAACATAGTCCACTGAGTAATTTACAAACCCAAAGTAAATTGTTTGTGCTGGCTTGCAGCTGGGGCTTAATTAATAATTACGAACCTTAGCTTACCACAAACCCGCTTAGTAACTGAACTATGAGTTCTTCAGCTGAACTCCTGATAAATCACTAATGACGCAGATGTCAATTGAGATAAGCCATAATGAGTGCAATTTTGTGCTCTAATTGGGCTAAACTGTTTTCAACATTCGTAAAAGAGTAAAAAGCTGAACTCAGTCCATTTGGCAAAGCTTAACTGCCATAATTTGTCACAACCAATAAAATTTAAGTATCACACGAAACCTATACATAGGTATCAGAATAAGAGAGCGGTCTTTCATCAATCTTAAGCACATATAACAACCTGCTTGAATTAAATATTTTGCAGTATTACCATGACTCCATTTTTATTTTTTTTTTTTTTTTTGAACAGGTTATGTATTCTACAAACTTATTGTAGACCTGTAATTCCAGATAAATCTTCTGCAACCATCAGCTGTAATGCCTTCTAACATTACAAAGACAAATTTATGCTCGTGTTTCAAAAATCTTTTCCATTACCCCTTTCCAGATCATTAGCAATGTGGACATAAAAACACTGCTTTCAATGCAGAAACACGAAAACATAAGCAAGGTTTATTCTGTACGAGGAAGGGTTAACCTCTTGTTTTTTAAAGTAATAGTGTTATGAACTGCTGTAATATTAACTGATCAAAAATAATAGTAAGCAGTTTTAATAAACTTTTGTAATCTCCCTCTAACTGGAGATTAATCCGCAGTTTCTTAAGCAGGAACACGTCCTTTAATTCCTCTGCATATGAGCGTGATGGTCGCTCCTTATCCCCTAATTCGGGTAAGTATTTGTTGTGCAATACAATAAAACTTCCTTGACTTAAATCTGCTCTATTTTCCAATATCAAATCCCCTTCTGGCGAAATACCTTTTTCGTCCAAAGACGAAGGTTTCATGCAGCTAAAATATTTTAGCTTTTCATCCAATTTCAATAAGTTAGGACAGATATTCCCAAACAGATAACCAAGAGCTTAAACACCACTTGCTCGACACAGTATGCAACCTGGTGAAAAATGGCCAAAAGCCATTTATTTATACAAAATTCATAGAAAAATTGCACAATAGCGTCTTTATTTTATAGTTTTCCTTCATCTGCCCAAAAGCCAAATAGCAGCAAGTAATTGTGAGGAAGTTTTTAAACCTCACTATTTGACGCTCTCATATTTGAGTCATGAATGCCCATATTAACGGATAAACCGTAGGCTCATCCAAGTGAGGCACAATTTCCTGGTGCGGTGCAATTTTAATATTTCAATCATCACAGATCAGAAGTTGGTGAAGATACCATAATACAAATTAGGTAGCTGAGGTTTTTCGCATAGCCTCACCACTTCCTTTAGATAAGAGCAAAACTTTTGCTATCTCAGGCACACCTGGCCTCCCTTTTATTTTTATTTTATTTGTAGTGTGCATTCATTATTCACATCACCACTTGCAAGGGTCTGTCTTTGCAGCCCTGATCACTTGGAATTATATCCCAAAGAGACCTTCCTCCACCCTATCCAGGGTCAGAGTTTTAATTTTCAATTTGGCACATGGCCATATATTGTATATTCAAGCCCCTCAGGTCTTTTTGGGAACTGTTTAGGTACTGTGACCCTGGTCTTAGTACTTCAACCCCTCAGGGTCCTTTTTTGGGAACTGTGTGGTACTGTGACCCTAGTCCTTTTATATTATGGATACTTTCTCCATATCGCGAATTTTATAACTTTTTTTAAAAATACAGTCTTCTGACTTTTAAAATATCCTGCCAAAATTTGTGGAGCAATTTAAACCTTTCTACCCGAATTTTAAACGGAACCATATCGTAACCGGCCCCGTAATTAATCTCTCGTCCCGCATCGCTGGTACTTCGCCCTGGGACGTTCTTTTAAAACTCGTTTATTTTAACAGAGGTATATCTGTTTAATTTAAACTTTTAGTTAGTTTTAAAACCTTTAAATTCCTGGTTTCCACCAGGCACGGAGTGTCCTAGTCCTAAAAAGTTTTCACGCACATACCTGACGGTTCTGACCTACCGCTGTCAAGGAGCTGCTCCTTACTGCAGCTCCTGCTTCTGCCGTCATCCCCTCGACGTCAAGCCGTTTTGCCAGCGTGGCGGTTCTTCCACGTAAGTCACTCACTGACCCGTAGTAAATTAAGAAATTTAAAAGACGATCTTCACAGATGTATGGATAAATGAGGTATAGAGCCTAAAGAAGGCAAATAGGACTACGCCCAGTAACTTGGTCAACATGAAAAGATGAATAGGGGCCGGTTTTTCTGGCGGTATGGCTAGTGACCATGACCTATATTTCAATAAATATAATAACAACCAAACAATTCAGAGATGGCTATTCTGCAAAACCACCAAAATTATATTTCTCCCCTCCAGGTTTAGAAGGTCCTGAATTTCTTTGCATCTTCAAGATTTCAAGGTTTCAAGGTAGGTTTATTATCACATGTACCAATTACGATAGTGACATTTGAGTTACCATACAGTCATACTAAGTGAAAAGCAACAAGACACACAACCACATAAAAGTTAACATAAACATCCATCACAGTTGATTGCACATTCCTTACTGTGATGGAAGGCAATAAAGTTCAATCTTCTTCCTCTTGTTTTCCCAACGGTCAGGGCGGTCAAAACCATCTCCCCCCCCCAGTCGGGGCGATCAAAGCCGCCGCAGCCAACGATCAAAGTCCCCGTCGTGGTGATCGAAGCTCCTGTGTCGGGGCGGTTGAAACTCTCTCCGCGGCATGGAGCTCCCGAGTCGACCTCTTCTTACTGGAGGCTGCGGGCTTCACGATGTTAAAGTCCACAGGCCCCACGATTGGAGCTTCGATTCCCAGCAAAGGGGTCGCAAGGTCCGCAATGTTACAGTCCCGCAGACTCTTGCTGCTGGGAGCGCCCGTCGGTCTCCAGGTAAGGCCGCGCCTCTCCATGATGTTAGGCCGCAGTGGGGACGGAGATACTATATACGGAAAAAAAAAATCGCATCTCTGTTGAGGTAAGGGATTTTATCACAAGATAAGGGGAACATATACAGTTAATGCCAGGGCTCGCAACAGCCATTGATGTGCAGATTTATCTTGGAGTTTAATTCCATAGTTCCCTATGGGGGGGGGGGGTGGATGGGCGGTGGAGTTTGAGGCCAAAAGTAAGAGCTAACAGATTGTATCTTGGGGTTTTAAAATTGAGTTGTCAACTAAATTTAGCAGCGCCAATGTCCAGCTTTGCTTATGGAAAACAAGGCTAATCTATGGACAGCAGTCCCGGAAGAATGCTTAAGATTAATTTTAAGAAGAACCAGTAAATCACGAGGCCACCTCAAGGTCACAAAAATAAACTTTTATCTTCTCAAGACATCTGAGATCAGCTCAGAATCTGATACGAAACCAATAACTCATATTTTGCACTGAGGATAGCTATTCTTAAACCTCAGTCACCTGCAGTTTCTAGATCTGAATAGCAACGCTGCTTAGTTATTGTTATCGACAGAGAAAAAGAGATTTGATAGAAGTTATAAATTTATGACGAGGCCATAAGACAATCAAACTCTTTACCCCATGATGAAAACAATAAGACAATAGACAATACAGGTGCAGGGAGTAAGGCCATTCCGCCCCTTCGACCAGCACCACCATTCCATGTGATCATGGGTGCTCAACCCCATCAGTATCCCCATTCCTGCCTATCCCCATATCCCCCGACACCCGCTGTTTAAAGCCCTATCTAGCTCTCTCTTGAAAGCATCCAGGGAACCCGGCCTCCGCCGCCCTCTGAGGCAGAGAATTCCACAGGATTCCACAAATGCGTCCAATACTAGCAGGCACAGCTACAAGGTCAGAGGGAGAAAGCTTCAAGAAGATTTTCAGGGCAAGTATTTTACACGCGGCTGCCTGGCACTCGCTGCTGGATGTGGTGGTGGAAGCAGATACAATAATGGTGTTCAGTTGAGTTCAGTTTAGAGATACAGCGTGGAAACAGGCCCTTTGGCCCACCGAGTCCAGTAAAAAAGACCATCTTTGGAAGTCACTACATTTGAAACAATCATCATTGAATAAAGAAACCATGGGAAGTAGCAAGAGAGCCATTGAAGAGCAAGTGATAATTGCTCAGCAGTTCCAGTGATGGCCTCGTTACCATAAAATAGAACCATAACAGTTATTGTTGGGCTATTCATAATCCGCTTAATCCTCTGTAAAGGAGAATTTAAACCCAATTCACCATCCTTCATAAATCATTGACAGCCGATGTATTAAAAGCTGATGAATTATAACTCCATTGGCACATATTGCTTACATCAATCTCCCACCTCTTCTAACAGATGTTCTAGCAGTGTCAGCCTCTATGTTAATTTTGTGACATCAAACCAATCTGTTATTATTGGTGTCTAATTATCTAAATGATTATTATCTAAATGGTGTCAAGTTGGGAAAAATGGAAGTGCAACGGGATCTGGGGGGTCATTGTCCATCAGTCACTGAACGTAAGCATGCAGGTACAGCAGGCAGTGAAGAAAGCTAATGGCATGTTGGCCTTCATAACAAGAAGAGTTGAGTATAAGAGCAAAGAGGTGCTCTTGCAGTTGTACAGGGCCCTAGTGAGAACACACCTGGCGTATTGTGTGCAGTTTTGGTCTCCAAACTTGAGGAAGGACATTCTTGTTATTGAGGGAGTGCAGCGTAGGTTAATTCCCGGGATGATAGATTGGAGAGGCTGGGCTTGTATACTCTGGAATTTGGAAGGATGGGAGGGGATCTTATTGAAACATATAAGATATATTAATAGAAATTATGACCATGAGGGCGCTAGAGGCAAGAAACATGTTCCCAATGTTGGGGGAGTCCGGAACCAGGAGCCATAGTTTAAGAATAAGCGGTAAGCCATTTAAAACGGAGATGAGGAAAAGCTTTTTCACATATAGAGTTGTGAGTGTGTGGAATTCTCTGGCTCAGAGAGTGGTGAGGCTGGTTCTCTGGATGCTTTCAAGAAGAGTTGATAAGCTCTTAGGGAGAGCGGAGTTAAGCGATATGTGGAGAAGGCACGAACGGGGTATTGATTGTGGATGATCAGCCATGACAAATTGAATGGCAGGTGCTGCTGTGACAGGCCGAATGGCCTACTCCTCAGCCTATTGTCTATTGATTATAATACACAGCATCAAATAATAAACATATTACCCATATTCAACAATATACGCATGAAAGTGCTTAGAGAGGCTCTAACACAGCACTCAGCCCTCACTGTCCAGCCGTGGCAGGACCTGAGACAATCATTCTTCCCTACAAAGCCTTTGCAATGGCTGCACTGGGTTTGCAAGGCAGTGTGGCACAGCTGTAGAGTTGTTGCCCTACAGCGCCAAAGACCCAGGGTTGATGCTGATTACAGGTGCTCTCTGTATGGAGTTTATACCTACTCCCTGTGACTGCGTGGGTTTTGTCTGGGTGCTCTGGTTTCCTCCCACATGCCAGAGACGTACAGGTTTGACGGTTAATTGGCTTTGGTAAAATTGTAATTAGTCCCTGTTGTGTGGGATGGTGCTAGTGACTCGGTGGGCCGAATTGCTTGTTTCTATGCTGTATCTCCAAAGTCTAAAGCTAGGTCAAGTCCAGTCAAAATTGCACAAGTTGATACTACCAAGTCATGGTGCTATGAGCCCACCACAGATTTTCGTAATCCAGACAGCTGGATTGAGTCCAGTATCCATTGGATAAAGAATCAACAAGACAAAGGATCTGTTTATTAAATTCAGGAAGCATGGTGGAGTGCATGCCCCAATCATTAACAATGGTGCCTTAGTGGAAATGGTTGAAAAGTTCAACTTCCTTAGCATAATTATTAACTGTGGACCAATCACATTGAATTGACAGCTGAGAAGGCACACCGATGCCTTTACTTCCTCGGGAGACTAAGGACATTTGGCATGTCTCCAATTATTCTTACAAACTTTGACAGATGCATCATAGAAAGCATAGGAAGTGTAGGAAGGAACTGCAGATGCTGGTTTACACTGAAGATAGACACAAAACTCAGCAGGACAGGCGGCATCTCTGGAGAGAAGGAATGAGTGACATTTTGGATCGAGACCTTTCTTCATTGTCTACGTTATGATCATAAGGAATAGGAGTAGAATTAGGCCATTCGGCCCTTCAAATCAACTCCACCATTCAATCATGGCTGATCTATCTCTCCCTCCTAACACCATTCCCCCCCCCCCCCCCCCCCTGCTGCCTTTCATAACTGTGCACCTGAACTAACCAAATTCTATCCCTGCCCGTAAAAATTATCCACTGACGGCCTCCACATCCTTTGTGACAAATTAATTCCAACCCACAGCTCACGCGCCTTCTGACTAAAGAAATTTCTCCTCATCTTCTTCCTAAAAGAACATCCTTTAATTCTAAGGCTATGACCTCTAGTTCTAGACTCTCCCACTAGTGGAAACATCCACTTCACGTCTATCACTATTCTGTATGTTTCAATGTCCCCCCTCATTTTTCTAAACTACTTTGATCTGTTGGTTTCACACCTTACCCGTACATACCAGTGGAAGATTGCAAGAAATCCCAGAGAGTGATAGATGTAACCCAGTCCATCACACAGACCAGACTCCATCTACACCTCATGCTGCCTCAGGATGGCAGCCAATATTATCAAAACCCTTCCCCACCCTGGTCATTCCTTCTTCTACCCGCTCTCGTCAGGCAAAAGGTATAAAGATGAAAACCGTGCACTAACAAACTCGGGAACAGCTTTTTTCACTGTTATCATGCTTCTGACAGGTCCTTGCATAAGGCAGGTTACTGTCTGATTTTCCTCTACCTCATTTTGGACATTGTCTCTGTAACTGTTGTGCGATTATGATGAGAACTATATTCTGCGCTCTATCTTTCTCTTTGTTCCACCTATTGCACTTGATCTTGGGTTAATTGCATTTATCAATAGTTTTATCTGATCTGATTGGATAGCACTGAAAACAAAGCTTTTCACTGTAACTCGGATGTTGTGACAATAATCAAGAGTGTTTTATTGTCATACTAGACCAAGTGGGACCCGTTGGTTGTCTCCGTATCGGCGGGGGGGGGGGGGGGGCGAGACTGCAGCATCACACACACACTAACCACCCCCCATACACACACACACATGACCACCCCACACCCCCCCCCCCACACACAAAAACGGATGACCCCCCACCCCCCCCCCACCCCCCCCCCCCCCCCCCCCCCCCCCCCCACCCCCCCCCCCCCCCCCCCCCCCCCCCCCCCCCCCCCCCCCCCCCCCCCCCCCCCCCCCACTAACCACCCCCTTTGATAATATTTAATATTATTCATTCGTCCTTTTACCCCATCCCTGCCCTATCCGCTCATGCATAGCCCTGAACTTGCAGGCACGTCTAGAGATGGAGAGGGAGGGGGGGTTAGAGAGAGTGGGGCAGTAACAAACAGAGGGGCAGATACAGAGGGGCAGAGAGGGCAGGGTGAGAGAGAGGGGGGAGAGAGAGGAGGGGGGAGAGGGGGGAGAGAGGGGAGGGGAGGGGGGAGAGAGGGGGTGAGAGAGAGGAGGGGAGAGAGAGTGGGGGAGAGATGGCGGGGAGAGATGAGGGGGAGAGATGAGGGGGAAGAGAGGGGGGGGAAAAAAAAAAGAGGGGGGAAGAAGGGGGGAAGAGAAGGGGGAAGAAGGGGGGAAGAGAGGGGGGAGAAGATGAGGGGAAAGAGGGGGGGAGAGAGGGCGGGGAGGGAGGGGGGGAGAGAGGGGAGTGGGGGACGAGAAAGGGGGGAGAGGAAGGGGGGGAGAGAGGAGGGAGAGGGGGGGGGGAGGAGGGGTGGGAGGAGGGGAGAGAGGGGGGAGAGGGGGAGAGGAGTAGGTGGGGGGAGAGAGGAGGGTGAGGGATGGAGAAGAGGGAGGAGGGGAGAGGGAGGGGTGGAGAGGAGGAGGGGGGAGAGAGGGGGGAAGAGGGAGGGAAAGAGCCAGTGGGGAGAGGGCCGAGAGAGGGGTGGGGGGCGGAGGAGGAGGGGGAGAGGAGGGGGGGTGAGGAGAGGGCGGAGAGGAGGGGGGAGGAGGGGGGGAGAGAAGGAGGGCAGGGGGGGGGGGGGGGGGTGGAGAGCGGGGGGGGGGGGGGGAAGCAGCACAACACATGGAAAACACATGTGCGCAGATCCATTGTGACGTCATCAGTGAGAAAACAGCCATCCCCCCCCCCCCCCCCCCCCCCCCCCCCCCCCAACCCCCCCCCCCCCCCCAAGTTTTTTCTGATTTTTGAACATTTTCATTGATACCTCAAGAAATAAAGCATTAATTTTTCAGATAAGGCGATTTCGGAGTGCAGGGTAAAAAAAATCTCTACCGGAATATGTAAAGATTTTACCGTTAGCGCGTCATTTTTACGCAAAGATGTGATTACACACAAATACATACACACACACACACACACACACAACACACACACAAAGAAACAAGATCAGAGTTTTATGTATAGAGATGTCCCGTACAAGCAATGAAATTATTACTTGCTGCAGCACAACAGAATATGTGAATATGTAAACATAGTACATAACAAAAAAAGAAAAAGATCAATAAATAACAAATATAGTGCAAATAACAAATAATAATATAGTCTTTTGCAGTTCTAAACGTGAGAAATTCCTTAGGGCGGATGACAATAGGTTGGAATTGTCATACTTGGATTGAGGAGTTAACATAATTATTTTATAGAGCTCGAGATGATTTCCTCATGTTACTTTTTACGAAATTCGCGTTTCGTGGGATTAACAGAGATGGAGCCCGAGGTAAAATATGATGGGCGTAAATTGGGCTGTCCGTTTTATCTCATGTGCACAGACTGTAGGTAGGTGTACAGGAGCACACCTGTTGGCTGTGATCTCCCAGCAGAGTGCAGTGGTCGGGTTGGCTAGGGAGCTTCACTGTTGCGGGAAGGGGAGTGGTTGTGATCCAGACCAGATTCCTTTCCTTGTCCCGCTCGCAGCAACAACCGCCAGACGCAGGAAGCAACAAGTCGTCGGGGGGGCAAATCCGCCGCTCGCTTTTGAAAGATCTGCCTTTGATCGCGGTCGGATCACAACACCCCTGGGGGCAGGCAGGCCGGCCCGCCCCGAGCCGCGGCGCTTCCTGGCGGGGCATTCCCTCCGATGGGATAAAAAGGTGAGTGAGCGCGTTGTGGATCCAAGAGAAGGTGGCGAATGATCAGCGCTGCCTCTGGGCGCAGTGGGCCCCGCATGGGCCGACGGTGGTGGTCGGAGCCCAGGGGAAGCGCAGGCTGCAGTGCCGGTAAAACAGCGTGCAAAGAGCGGCTGCTGCTCCTCCGGGGTGTGCTCACCGTCCGGGAGGGAGGGAGGGAGGGCTGAATGAGGGGGCGGATCGCACTCCTGCAGCAAGCAACACGTTTCTTTCAGTGACTTTGTGGCGAGCGGGCGGGCAGAAAGAGAGTCTTTCTCACCCCCTGTTAACTCTCGAGTGTGGGAATAGTCCTGGATCTTTGGAAATTCGAGTCGCCCTCACGGGTGGAAATACAGGGGTGTTTGTGCCGGGAGAGTAAGTGGAGCAAGAGTTTGTACTCAGCCTGTAGCCAATAATCGTTCCTTTGGAATGCCTCAGGAAAACATTACCGAGCTTTGTTGTGCGGAGAGAGGCTGCAGGTACTTGTTAAGCAATTTTCGACATGAAATGATGCCAACATCAAACGCGTTCTTTTAAATAGGAAACGTCATTCTACATTTAAATATATCTGCTGTTTTGGGAATATGTGTTGAAGTAGTTAACAGTGAGAAGCTGTTTATCTCGTTGAAGCTCACGGCCTGACCTCCCACACGTTGCATTTTCAGCCCCCCTGGTAATTTCCTCCCCCTTCCATCTGTCAATTAATTCGAAGCATTTTACGTTTGAGTAAATACATTAAATGCACCGTTAATATCAGTTTTATTCTAGTGTTGTGCAGCTGTTTTAGTTTGAAGTCCTTGTCTATATGGCCGCATGTGCTTGAGATTATTGGAGTTTTTCCTGGTAAAAACAATTTCCTGAATGAAGAAGTGATTAATGTAGATAAGCGTAGTTGAAATGTTTGAAGTGTACTAATTTTAGGTGTTTTGTTTCCAGGTTTTTTTTTAAGGAACATAAACATTAAGAATTCCAGCACCTCAGAAACATCTTGTTAATGCATTCTATCGGAAGAATAAGGGATGTGGTTCACTATCATACGTGGATGAAAACCACTACTTGATATTAATTTGGATCAAAGTGCCCTTGAATCTGCAAGCAAAGTTATTTATCGCTGTCCCACGATGAAAAGTTCCCAAGTCCTCGTCGGTCTGTTAATCCTGCTGGTGATACATTGGAGCCAGGGTCACAGCCTTTTCACTTGTGAGCCAATAACCATCCACTGGTGTGAAGGTCTCTCGTACAATATGACATTTTTCCCCAATAAGTTGGAACACTATGATCAGGACATTGCATTGGTTGCAATGAAGGTACGTTTTATTTGTGTGCTTGCATTTTTTACAGCTATATTTTTAAATAACATGTTGATGATTAGGAAAATTTGCCCTCGGTTTGGACCTCAATTGTGTTCTTAATTGCTGTTCTTAATCAATTGTTTTAGCCTTTTTACTGTAATCCATGTAGTTAATAGTTTCTACCTGTTGACTAGTGCAAATTAAATTGGTAAGGAAGTTTTACCTTGTCTAATTAACATTTTGCTTTTCTGTTTAATTTGTCATCCTTATCTTTAGATCTACCCTTTAAATTCAATACATTTTCATCAATGACATTAATTACAAATTAAGGTGTTATTTTGCTGGTGTTGCACAAGTCTGATAGTTACATAAAGAGCCTTTCTTTTGATCAAGGAACTGTGCAGATTAGAGTGTTTTAATTTGTGGACCATTCATAGTCTTGCTTTTGTATCATTTTAAATTTGTCTCCAGATTGTAGTGATTTGTAGGGAACCCTTGTGCTGCTGCAGTAATTGAAAGGAAATATGTTATACACTTGTAATCTTTTCAAGGATTTGAAGGTATTGCTTAAAATTAATAATTGGATCAGTTGCAGTGTGGAATGGCTATCGTTAGAATCTGTACCCGTATATCTTCAATATGACTCGGTTAATTTAGATTTAATTGCTATTTGATCAGGACATTTTGTAGGTTGCATCTACTCTAGATTAGATGTGTATGGTTACCCTCTAATGCTTTGTGCCTGGGACAAAGTGTGACATTGGCAGCTCGGTGTCCAGCAATCAGGCAGAAGAATTTTGTTTGCTGTTCTTAATCATAGTTGTAGACTCGTGCCACGATCAATCTATGTTTGCCTCTGAACAATCCAGTCATTTCTTTTGCAAAATCCAGAAGATTTATTTCCCCTAATGTCCTCTGAGATTTTTCTTCGTCCCTATCATCACCACTCTCAAAGGCAATAAGTTCCAGATCATTGCCACCATTGCATGAACTAAGAACTGTAATTTCATCTTTAGCCCAGAATCTTAAAAATATTTATCTCTGATGCTCCTGATATCAACTTCTGGGAACGGCTTTATTTATCTTAGCTAAACCTGGTATAATTTATGTAACTTGCATCTGTCAAGGACCTTCACATCCTTTCTGAAGTCTGCCGATTGGGGTTGGAACACAGTACTCCGTCTCCGGACTAACCTGAGGTTTATTAAAGCTTACCAAACTTCCTTTTAGGTATTAAATTTGTGAAACATAAAATCTAATTTGCTTTTCTAACAATGTGTTCTGATCTTCAAAGATCCAGGTAATTAACAGACCAAAGCCAGCAATGATGATCAAAGAGAGGCGGAGCCCACAGTAGTCCACTGTTGACCGTGGGAAAGGTGATAAAGAGTAATAGAAATTCAGCAGGACGACAATGAAACTAGTACAATGACTGGGGTGGGGGAAGGACGGTGAGAGTGAGGGGATGCAAGGGTTACTGGAAGTTAGAGAAATCATACCGTTGGGTTGTAAGCTGCCCAAGCAAAATATAAGTTTCTGTTCCTCCAATTTGCGTTTGGCCTCACTCTGACAGTGGAGGAAGCCCAGGACAGGAAGATCAGTATGGGAATAGGAAGTTTTCAGCAACTTGGAGATTGCATAGGCCAAGGTGGACTGAGCAAAGGTGTTCAGGAACGTGATCACCCAGTCCGCTCTTGGTCTCGCCGATTATATCGGAGTCCTGGAACAGCGGATACAGTAGATGAGGTTGGGGGAGGTGCAAGTGAACCTCTGTCTCACCTGAAAGGACTGTCAGGGTCCTTGGACAGAGTCGAGGGAGGAGGTAGGGGAAAGTACCTGGGGAGGGGGTGGTTTGGGTGGAAGGGATGAGTTAACCGGGAGTTGTGGAGGGAATGATCTCTACAGAAGGCAGAAAGGGGTGGAGAAGGAAAGATGTGACTAGTGATGGGATCCTGTTGAAGGTGGTGAAAATGTTGGAGGATTATGTTCTGTATGTGCCGGCTGATGGGGTGAAAGGTGAGGATTGGGGGACTCTGTCCCTGTTGCGACTGGGGGAGGGGGAGCAAGAGCAGAGCTGCGGGGTACCAAGGAGACGTGTGAGGGCCTCGTATATAATGGAAGGGAGGAACCCCCTTTCCAGAAAGAATGTCCTGGTATGGAACGCCTCATCCTGGATACAGCATAGACGGAGGAATTGGAAATGGGGGATAGAGTCTTTGCAGGAGGCAGGATGGGAATAAGTCTGGTACAGATAGTTGTGGGAGTCAGTGTACTGGCGTATAATATACATCAGTCAATATAAATGTATTTGTCTGCGCATACTCTTCAATCCTTATGTGCTTTATTGATTCTTCCAAAGCCTTTGACCGTGTTAATCACGGAAAGCTGTTTGGTAAAATGAGTCAAAGAGGGGTGCCTAAATACATTGTTAGAATTCTGGCCTACTGGTATGCCCACCAGACTATGCAAATAAAATGGGGCAATAGGGTCTCAGCCCCATTTGGGGTTAGCAATGGTGTTAGACAAGGGGGAATTTTGTCCCCAGTCCTTTTTAATCTATATATTGATGATCAGTCTAAACAATTGAAAGCCGGCAACACTGGGTGCGATATTGGTAATATTCTAGTGAACCATATTATGTATGCAGATGATCTTGTGGTCTTTAGTCCATCTAGCGCTGGTCTCCAGCAGATCCTTACTGCATGTTCTGTGTATGGTGTGGAACATGACATTAAATATAATGCTAGTAAGAGTGCTGTTATGGTCTGTAGAACCAAAGAGGATAAAAGCCTAAATTATCCTGATTTTAAATTGTCTGACAACAATCTTAGTGTCTGTAATAAGATAAAATATCTAGGTTATATTATTACAGAACAAATGACAGATGATGAGGATATTTATAGGCAACGACGCATGCTGTATATACAGGCGAATATCCTCTTGCGTAAATTTGGTGCGCGTGCAGATGTGGTGAAGATGTCGCTATTTAGAGCATTCTGCACACCCCTCTACACTGCGCACCTGTGGTCGAACTATTTAAAGACAAGTATGCAGAGACTAAAGGTGGCATATAACAATGCCATGAGAACACTGCTAAGGCAACCAAGATGTATCGTTGTCTTGTACGACATTGATCATCTTTTACTCTGGATTTTTAACTTGTGTATTGTGGGTTTTTAAAATATATAAATTATGATATTTTTTATGTGATTTACCATGATTTTATATATATTTATGATATTTGATATGCAATGCATTTTTAATGTAATGTTGCCCCTTGTCTGAACCTTGAGTCCGTAATAAAGTTATTATTATTATTGTACTGCTAGCTCTGTTGCTGTGTGCCGCATTTCCACATCGATATTGACAACATCCATATCATTTCCTTCAATTTTCTGTTTCACACAAAGCATAATTTGGTTAGTCAAACATGATCTGACTCTTGCAATCCATGCTGGCTCAATATGTGTTAGTTTTTTCAATTTTTATTATTTAATTTATAAATCTAGCTTGCCGCTAATATTAATGGAATAAATTTGTTCTGTATGCATAAAATATGAGCTGTAAAATATTTTCGTCAAGAAGATGTGAAAGGCGGGAGGAAGACGTCTTAATTATAGCAACCAACAAGTCTAAGTGGGACCCGTTGGGTCCGATGTTCACACGGGAGGGCTGGTCCCCCAACGCAAGTCCAATATTGGTGGCCATTGAGGGGCTTTCTGGAGTGCTAGTATGGTTGTTGTAGGCTGAAGGGATTGGTTTCCAGAGGGCTAGTATGGACATTGTGGGCCAGATGGATTCTTGGGGTGGCAGCTCAGTCACTCAAACCTGATGTGCTGGCAGCACACTCACGGCTCATGGGCTGGCAGTTGACTTACGGCTATTCCTTGAAATTCCATTTCAAGCAGGGTACAAGGCCACCAAATTCAAGTGCAGTTTCATGCCACTTCAAACAGAGTGCAAGGCCAGCAAATTCGAGTGCAGTTTCGTTCCACTTCAAGCAGGGTGCAAGGCTAGCAAATTCAAATACAGTTTCATACCACTTCAAGCAGGGTGCAAGGCCACCAAATTCAAATGCAGTTTCATACCATTTCATGCAGGATGCGGGGCCACCACATTCAAATGCAGTTTCATACCATTTCAAGCAGGGTGAAACCACCATAAAACCACACAAAACACCACAAACCAGCACATAAACACCACACTCACAGTTCAGTAGACATTCAGTGTGTTCAGTTGATTCACAGCTCAGAGAAACATTATGGAGGGCACTGTATGTCAGTGATGGAGAAAATTCCCATTTCCTACTTTTTAGGGCCTGGATAATGTTGAAATGTTTTAAAGGGGAGCCTGGCAGTTGGGTGTCACTTACTGTAGTTTGCCGATCCTCTGATGTGCTCTTTAATCACAGCACTTAAATTAATTTCTGTGCAGTCGTAACCTCAGACTTGGTTGCAGCAACTAAAGGTGAGCATTATTAAACATCAAGGGAGATGGTGAGACTTTATTTTACTGAAGATAGTCATTGTGTGGTAAGCATGTAAGTTATCAGCGTAGGTGTGCAATGCTGTCCATTCCTTGTTTATAAGAGTTGTGAGTAATATTAAAAATTGTGCAGTCATAAGCATGTATTTCGACTTTGGCAATATTGATACTATGACGGGAGGAAGAATCAACTGGTGGGAGCTGGATCTATGACCTGAATTCTTGCAGCAAAGTCCCATGGCTAAGGTGGTTTAACTCCTTCAGCCACAGTTTTTTTTTGTGTGGAATACACGTGTAGCTTGCACATTGACTGGTGAGAAAGTGCTACTTAGCAACAATAATGACACTTGAGCCCTAAGAGCTAAATCTAACTCTCTTGAAAACTTCCAGTGAATTGGCCTCCACTGCCTTCTGTGGCACAGAATTCAATGGATTCCCAACTCTCTTGGTGAAGACATTTTTCCTCCTCTCGGTCCTGAATGGCCTCCCCCTTATTCTGCTTCTGAACTCACCCAACATCTTGAAATTTTTTCCTGCATCTAGACTGTCCAATCCTTTAAGAATTTTATATGTTACTAGACCAAGTGGGACCATTGGGTCCCGTTCTCTCTCTCATACTCACACACACGCCTTCTTTTACCCTATCCACTCACACATAGCCCTCAACTCGCAGGCCTGACTAGAGAGGGAGGGCAGAGGCAGGGCAGCAACAATTGCAGAGACAGGGGCAGATAGAGGGGGAGAGGGCACCACTCCACCACTCACCCATAGGTCCCATTACTCACCACTCCCTGGAGGGGGGGGGGCAGAGATGGAGGACCCGAGGACAGGACCGGACCGGAGCCGACAGCTCGGCCGCTCCAGTACAGGGCCTGACTTGTTCGTTCTTTCTGCGTCTTTTGAATAACGGGGGGGGGGGGGGCACGTCACTCGCAGCGCGTGCAAGAACGGTGCAGAGTAGACCCTTTGTGACGTCATCAGCGAAAGGCAGTCTTTTTTAAATTCCAAGTTTTGTCATTTTTCGACATTTTCAGTAATGTCGAGAAATAAAGCATGACATTTTCAGATAAGTAGATTTTGGACTCCACAGGTAAAATATCTACCGGAATATGTGAAAATTTTACTGTTACCACGTAGTTTTTTTGCGAAGATGTGATAACACACAAACAAATACATCCGCATACTAGATCAGACATTTAATAGTTACTAGACCAATTTAACTATTTTATTTTGGTGTTTGGAGAATCATCTTTGACTTGCTGCAGTTCTGCTGCATCTGTTACCTGTTTTCATGTTGACTAGTTCTATTAAGAATATTAAAATGATAAAAATGTGCTTCATTCTCATGTAGAGTGTGACATCTGTACTTCTACACAAATTATATGCGTGGGAAGGATGAAGTGAAAAACAAATCACTTTCTCATTGGCAGTAGCATTTTAAAGCTGGTTTTAATAAATAGTGCCTCTTAAGATTGTCGTAGAAGTTATTACCTTGAATTTTTTTTTTTTTGGATCAACTAATTGCATATTCCAAATTATGTTTTGAAAAGGTGGCAGAGAACTGCATCTTGAACTGTTGTAGCCCATGTGATTAATGCTCTCCTATAGCGCTCCTGCATAGGGATTTCCAAAATTTACATCCAATAATGTTGATGGAACTGACATGCCAGACCATGCTCGACTTAAGGATATGTATAACCCTTTACCAAAATAAATTAATGTTACTTTTTATGTATGTGAGAGAGGTATTCAGACTTATGCCATAGTGAAAGATGCATCTTTGACGGTGCAGCATTCCCTCATCACTAGTTTTGAGTGTTGAAGTGTCAGAATGTAAAGGTTTCATTCTTATTGTCTTGTTCTGCTATCTTTTCCACTATCTGGATAATGGAAATTATGTTAGTAGATTGGGGCCTAACCAAATTCTAATTTCTGGGGCCAGCTCCCAGCACAAGTAGCATGGTGGCGCAGCGGTAGAGTTGCTGCCTTACAGCGCCAGGGACCCTGACTACGGGTGCTGTCT
Source organism: Okamejei kenojei (assembly GCA_035221665.1). NCBI lineage: Eukaryota > Metazoa > Chordata > Chondrichthyes > Rajiformes > Rajidae > Okamejei > Okamejei kenojei. The sequence continues at coordinate 111,999,827 of CM069134.1, forward strand.
GTATGGAGTTTGTACGTTTTTCCCGTGACCTGTGTGGGATTTCTCCAAGATATTCGGTTTACTCCCACACTCCAAAGACGTACAGGTTTGTAGTTCAATTGGCTTGGTATTAAAACGTAAATTGTCTTTAGTGTGTGGGATGGTGTTACTGTGCGGGGATCGCTGGTCGGCACAGACTCGGTGGGACGAAGGGCCTGTTTTCGAGCTGTATCTCTAAACTAAACCAAGTTGCCTGTATCATGCTACTCTGATTTTGCTTTCCTTGTCCTCTGCTGGCCTGCAATCAATTTTCCCCACTGCCATGCTTCATTCACTCGAGTTGGTCTGTTCCTTCAGTGTGAACTTTGCTTTGGGTGTGAGTCGACAACCCGAGAAAGTTGTGTTTATAGGGAAAGTCATTTAGGAGCTGGGGTTTCAGACCAACAATAACAAAGTAATTTTTCCTGCAGGATTCAAAAAAAATGTCTTTTTGATAGCAATAAGTTTATTTTGGTGCAAGCTAAAATTACAAAAGGCTGTAGGTCACATTGTTTAATATAGTAAAATTGCACAGTGTCAATAGAAACGATTGCTTGCCAGTTTCAATGGCCACTTGCTGTTAAATGACAGCTGTGCTCTTACGAAGTACTGGTGTCTGATTAATGCAGGCAGGCAATTTGGAGAAACAGGTTTATTTTTCACCCTGTCCTAAATGACATCTTTTTCTCCACATGTTAATTTCCAAAGTAACTTTTAAGTGATTCTCTATTCCCCAATGGAAATTATGGTTATAGATATTTCAGCAAACCCCTGCCCTAATTCATCAATTGCACCATATTCCATTTGAGTTATTGAAACGCATGATATAGCATGTCTTCCTAGATTCAGTGATGAGATTCAGATCAAGAATTGCATCTAATGGTTTTATAATATTTACAAAGGAACAGGAATTATTTGTGCAGTTGCAATTTTCGCACTTTATGGATAAATTGGAAGTGTGTTCAGGATAATAATGCACGTCTTTGTAAAATGAATTAACCTTTGAATGGTTATACTCAGAATTAAAGAACGTTGATTTGGGAAGGAGAAGGAACTGCAGATGCTGGAAAATCGAAGGTAGACAAAAATGTCTGAAGAAACCCGAAACGTCGCCTATTTGCTTCGCTCCATAGATGCTGCCTCACCCGCTGAGTTTCTCCAGCATTTTTGTCTACTTTAGTCAGAGGGTGGTCAATCTGTCGAATTATTTGCCACAGATGGCTGTGGAGGCCATCAGTGGATAATTTAAGGCAGAGATAGATAGATAGATTCTTGATTAGTACAGGTGTCGGAAGTTATGGGGAGAGGGCAGGACAATGGGGGTTAGGACTTGATGGGCCAAATAGCCTAAATCTACTCCTATCACTTATGACCTTATGCCAAAAAAATCCAATTTGTTGGGAAAGATTTTCAATGGGAAAACTTTATGAATGGTTTTATTTATTTATACTTGTATTAAATTTTAATTTTTGTCATTGATGAAAGCAGCCAACGCATCTTCAAAATGTTTGGTGAATGAGTGGGTTTGACATGAAAGTCATTTATAATATGTTTTGCTCATGACCTTAAAGAAAAAATGGAAGCCTCAACTGATATGTCCGTATCACTGCCTTAAGAGAGGTGCAGCTGTGATAGAGCTGTGATAGCTGTGATAACATGTTGAAAATTCAGCGGCGACCAGAAAGACGCTATGACTCATTGGGTGACTAGGAGACCATACAGGCGACCCCTGGCGACGTGTCACTGGGTGTCGCCAGGGGGTCGCCTGTATGGTCGTGAGAGGCAGTCGTCGAAAAGGTCGCGTAAGTGGGACAGGCCCTTTTAAGCCCAACATCATGGGCTTAAAATGATGCCACTTGTCCCACTGAGTTACTCCACCATTTTTGTGTCTGTCTTGAGTGTAAACCAGCATCTGCAGTACCTTCCTTCACACTGCCACCACCTATGTTGGTTGTTCAGTTTACTGTTACAAATACCATTTTGATTTTGTAACCCCCCCCCCCCCCCCCCCCCCCCCCTTCGCCTCCCTTCCAACGGGTTTCCTGACTCTGATCATAGCAACTACTTAGCAGTGTTGCCTGTGTTCCATTGGCTTAGAGTTGCAGGTTTCTGTGGGAGGCACTTGCAGATGTACATGGGCAGTCCTGTACTGGATTGATGTGAACTGCAGTGGAAGGCACATTCACGCATATTGTTGCTTTTTCAGGTGCTGCATATAAAGTGAACAATGCATGTTAATACAAATAAAATGTCGATAGCTCAATGTCAATTGCAACCGTTTTGCGTATCCATCTGTCAAATCGCATAATTGAATCTCCATTTAGCAGGGAACTGGTTTACTAAAACAAACTGAAAGCCATCACTATAGCAACCAGTGCCTGGCTGCCAAATTACTGACTCAACTGTACTGTATTTCATTTAGATTGTTGGGAACCAAGGGAAAATAGTAAGTTCACTTAGTGGCATTAAACAAAAAATATGGTTGATAAAAATGTTGATGGTTGAAATATTGCATGTTTATGTGTTCTATGGGGCTCCATACTAGGTCTCTTGAATTTTGTGGTGTATGTATAAATGATTTGAACTTTATACATACATGCATGTATGTATAAAGGACATGCATGTAGGCATTGCATGTTAAAGGATCTGCCAACGATACCTAAAGTTGTGGGTTTCAGGGAGATATCGATGGACTCGTTTTGTATGTACCAAATTGACATTGGAAAATATTTGGGAGGAAATTTGAGGGTGTGCATGTTGGGAGGTGTGAAAATGGAAGGAATACATGATAAGTGGTAGCATACTGGCATGTAGGGGACCTTGGATTGCTTGTTACAGCATCCTATTGGTTTCATGAAAAGAGGCCATTTTCCATGGTGTTTTATTTGTCACATGTGCAACTGCGTAGTGGAATTATCCTTGTATATTTACACATGCAGGAGTCACCACTGTTCTTACTGTCTAAATGTCACCTATATATAAATGCCTGCACATCACTGAATGTACAGCAGTTGGGGTGATTTTAGAAGGGTAACTTGAGCAGAGAGGGCATGCTTAAAATATATTAAGCTGTTTGGAGTTTGTAGACTGGGCAATGTTCAAGGACTCGGCAACGGACTTGAACAAATACGCCACAGTCGTTACAGACTTCATAAAGAAATGTGTGCAGGACTGCATCCCCACAAAAACCTTCCGAGTGTTTCCCAATCAGAAACCTTGGATGAACTTTGAGATCTGCACTCTTCTGAAGTCCAAACACCAGGCATTCACATCTGATGATACAGTGGTCTACAAGAAGTCCAGATACGACCTTGGTAAGGCCATCAAAAAGGCCAAAAGGGACTTCTGCTCCAAACTGGAGGATGAGACAGATGTTCGGCAGCTATGGCGGGGCCTGAATGCAGTCACCTCCTACAAGGCAAAATCAGGAGGCAGCTCAATTGTTAGCGAAGCATCACTCCCCGACGAGCTCAATGCATTTTACGCACGTTTTGAAAGGGTGAATACTGATGTGCCTTCCCGAGCCCCCATTCGCTGTGATGGTGTCTCAGTCACAGAGGCCGGCGTCAGGAAATCCTTCAGAGGGGTGAACCCTCGAAAAGCGCCTGGACCTGATGGTATACCCGGTCGTGTTCTAAAAACCTGTGCGAACCAACTGGCTGGAGTTTTTACGGATATTTTCAACCTCTCACATCTGAGGTCTGAGATCCCCTCCTGCTTTAAAAGGGCATCAATTATACCAGTGCCCAAGAAGAGTAAGGTGACATGCCTCAATGACTATCGACCAGTGGCACTAACGATGAAGTGCTTTGAGAGGTTGATCATGGAGCACTCCTACCTCGACAAAAACCTGGACTCGCTGCAGCTCGCCTACCGCCACAACAGATCAATGGTGGATGCGATCCCGCTGGCTCTGCACTCTGCTCTGGACCACTTGGACAACAAAAACTCGTATGTCAGGCTGTCATTCATTGATTACAGCTCTGCATTTAACACAATCATCCCCTCCAAGCTGGTTACCAAACTCGCAGAACTGGGTCTCAGCGCATTCCTCTGCAATTGGAACCTTGACTTCCTCATTCACAGACCAGAGTCTGTTTGTATTGGTGGAAATGTGTAGGCCTCGATAACAATCAGCACGGGAGCACCTCAAGGCTGCGTGCTCAGCCCCCTGCTGTACTCACTCTATACTCATGACTGCGTAGCCGGTCACAGTGCGAACTCCATTATCAAGTTCGCTGACGACACCACTGTTGTGGGACGTATCACGATGGGGTTGAGTCAGAGTATAGAAGAGAGATCGAGCGACTGTCCATATGGTGCCAGCACAATAACCTGGCCCTCAACACCAGAAAAACCAAGAAACTGATTGTGGACTTTGGAAGGAGTAGGATGGGGATTCACAGTCCCGTTTATATCAACGGGTCAATGGTTGAAAGGGTCAAGAGCTTCAAATTCCTGGGCGTGCACATCTCTGAAGACCATTCCTGGTCCGAGAACACTAATGCAATTATCAAAGCACATCAGTGCCTCTACTTCCTGAGAAGATTACGGAGAGTCGGTTTGTCAAGGAGGTCTCTCTAACTTCTACAGGTGTACAGTAGAGCGCATGCTGACCGGTTGCATCGTGGCTTGGTTCGGCAACTTGAGCGCCCTGGAGAGGAAAAGACTACAAAAAGTAGTAAACGCTGCCCAGTCCATCATCGGCTCTGACCTTCCTTCCATCGAGGGGATTTCTCGCAGTCGCTGCCTCAAAAAGGCTGGCAGTATCATCAAAGACCAACACCATCCTGGCCACACACTCATCTCCCTGCTACCTTCAGGTAGAAGGTACATGAGCCTGAAGACTGCAATGACCAGGTTCAGGAATAGCTACTTCCCCACAGCCATCAGACTATTAAACCTGGCTCGGACAAAACTCTGATCATTAATAACGCATTATCTGTTATTTGCACTATATCAGTTTATTTATTCATGTGTGTATACATTTATATAATGGTATATGGACACGCTGACCTATTTTGTAGTAAATGCCTACTATGCTGAAGCAAAGCAAGAATTTCATTGTCCAGGGACACATGACAATAAACTCACTTGAACTTGAATTATATTCAGCATTAGTTAGACCACAGCTAAAACACAAACAAAGGTTCTGGCTCATACAAGAAGGATCTGACAACACCAGACAGAATTGAGAGGAGGACATTTACATGGTTGTTGCAAGGACTAGAACATTATAATTGTAAAGAATGCCCTTCCAGGCTTGGGATGTTTTCTTTGGAACAAAGGAGACCAAGGGGGGATTTAGTTTACCTGCTGAAGACTGAAAAGTTTCACTAGGATAATCGGAACAGACCCAGTTCCCTTAGTTACAAAGGTCAAGAAATTTGAAACAATAAAACTTTGAATTGATTGGTATTAGAGGGGAGTTGAGAAATGGATCATTCAATGAGGTCTGGATTTTATGTCTGGAAGGGGAGGCACACACGCTCCACATTATCAAAGGGGTATGAATAAGCCTGTTTGACAATGGGCTGAGATCCAGAGAATGGAATTCTTAATTTTTGGCTGCCATGAGTGCAGTGGGCTGAATTTGCTCCTTTCCCTGAAATCTCTGATTCCATGAGTACTTAAGTAGAATGTTTATGACATTTATGAAATAAGCCATTTATGTCTGGCTAAAATATTTGGGTAGCTATCTAATGTACCAAAACTGTTAATATCACTAAACATGTTAATATCATTTATTTTAGAAAGTTGTTATATACATTTTCTGGATCCTTACTTTGTCCACTCAGAAAAGTGTATAGACCATTTTCCATATTGGGGTACAATGAAAAGTTTTCAATGAGCTTGAGCCTCTTGGGTTTGTCTTTTATCTAGATTAAAAATCTAAATGAAAAAAAAATCAGAAATTTGTATTCTATGTTTGAAAACGGTGACCATGACCTATCAATGCTTTGCCCAGTGAAATTAAGCTAGGCGTAGCCCAGCAGACCTTATAGAGTAATGGAGTGTGGAAACAAGCCCTTTGGCCCAACTTGTCCATATTTGGCTCGTATCCTTCTAAGCCTTTCCTATCCATGACTTGTCAAAATGTTTTCTAAACTTTGTGATAATACCTGCCTCAACTAACTCCCCTATCAACTCATTCCATATACCCACCATCCTTTGCTTGTAGAAATATTGTTTAAAATATTGCCCTTCAGGTTCCTATCACATCCTCTCCCCCTCCCCTTCACCTTAAACATTCGTCCCCATGTTCTTGATTTCCCCTACTCTGCATAAAATTTACTTAGTCTAATCCCCTCCATACACCCCTAAGATAACCCCATTCCTCCTGTGCTCCAAGGAATGAAGTCCTAGCATGCTCAACATCTCCCTATAGCTCGGGCCCTCGAGATCTAGCAACATCCTTGTAAATCTTCTCAGTGCCCTTTTCAGTGTAATTTATTTTCTTTTAAAGGGTGACCAAAACTGAACACGATACTCAAAATGTGGCCTCACCAATGTCTTGTACAGCTGTAACATACCCCTCCAACTTTTATAATATTCCGAAGAAGACCAATATGGCCAAAGCCTTCTTGAACACCCCATCTACCTGTGATGCCACTTTCAAGGAACTATCACATTGGTTGTGACTGAAAATTGCATTTTCGTTGATTAGTGCGCCACATGAATGAAATGCCTTTTACACCCGAGCCGCATATCTCTCTGCACGCTTGGAGAAATGGATTTGTGGTTGAAAAGTTTATCATTGGTGCAGAAAAGTTGTGAACTGAATCCCTGTTTTTCTGCTTTTAATCCGGTGCAATGGGCAGTTGTGATATGCAGGATTTGGCCCTGGTGAGAAACTTTTACAATGTAGAATCTGTTCTGCTGAAATAAAAGAACAGTATGGATATTATTCTCTCAGACAACTAACAGGAACTGTGACAACTGAGGTGAACTGAGATTGCTTGAATTCTATTTGCTCTCCCACTCCTTTTGAATCTCCGAACAACTAGTTTTGGTCTGTGACAAAGCAGATCTGATTACGACTAGCACACAGGAATCGACTAAACCTGCTCCATCGGTGGAGCTGAACTTCAAAATCATGCTTGTACCTCCATGGAAAAGAGCTTTTTGATTTTGTCGCAAAGCTGATTTATAGTTTTCTGAATACGCAACTTCAATGAATAAATTTATTATGAAGCATCACAATAGTTTCGCCTGTTTCCATTTTAGTGGTATATGCAGCTGTGTTTGTGTGTATTCCATATGCAACAGAACATTTATTGACAGTCTTGCCTTTGGGGCAACCACTCTGTGGGATTCTTTGTTCAGCTGATCTATGAACTTTTCATGTTTCTGTCGGGTAGGAGCACCGGTCCTCACTGATGTTCATGTGTTAAATGCATTAAATGAAGGGTGTGCATGAAAGTCAGTAAGCTTAATTTTCTAATGCATCACTTGTTGTTGTGTACCTGCTTCAGTACAAAGAGACAAAAATAATCAAGAAACTACCATTTTAAATTGCTCTGTTGAAGAAAGCCTCACCTATTTGAAATTGTATCATGTTTCATTTTAAATAATTTTGGTGTATATTACATAATATCCAGCATCTGCATGAAAATTGCTGTGTAAAATGAAACTTCATTTGGCTTGCTTTAAATATCTTGATACTTTGAATAAATGTATTCATTACGGCTCCTTTTGAAGACATAAGGCATCAGCTTTGCAAAGGATCATAATGTATCCTTTTCAGTAGTCAAATGTAAAGTCTTCAATTTGTCAGTAAAACAGATTTGTACAGTGCATTCAGAAAGTAGTCAGCCCCCTTCACTTTTTCCACATTTTGTTACGTTACAGCCTTATTTTAAAATGGATTTAAAAAAAATGTTTTATCATCAATCTACGCACAATACCGCAGAACGAAGAAACAAAAACAGGTGTTTAGAAATGTTTGCAGAGTAATTAAAAATCAATAACTGAAATATCATATTTACCCAAGTATTCAGACCCTTTGCTATGACACTCAAAATTGAGCTTAGGTTCATCCTGTTTCCATTGATTATCCTTGAGATGTCTCTACAACTTGATTGAAGTCCATCGGGGTAAATTAAATTGATTGGACATGATTTGGAAAGGCATACACCTGTCTATATAAGGCCCCACAGTTGACGTGCAAGTCAGAGCATAAACCAAGCCATGAACATGAATAAATTATCTGTAGACTTCCGAGACAGGATTGTATCGAGAGACAGATCTGGGAAAGGGTATAAAACAATTTCTGCAGCATTGCAGGTCGCGAAGAGCACAGTCTCTGTCATTCTTAAATGGAAGAACTTTGGAACCACCAGGACTCTTCATAGAGCTGGCTGCCCGGCCAAACTGTGCAATCGGGGGAGATGGGCCTTGGTCAGGGAGCTGACCAAGAACCCGATGGTCACTCTGACAGAGCTCCAGAGTTCCTCTGTGAAGATGGGAGAACCTTCTGGAAGGACAACTATATCTGCGGCACTCCACCAATCAGGCCCTTATGGTAGAGTGGCTGGACGGAAGCCACTCCTCAGTAAAAGGCACATGGCAGCCCACTTGGAGTTTGCCAAAAGGGTTATTTTCTCTGGTGCTCTGGTCTGATGAAACCAAGATTGAACTCTTTGACCTGAATGTCAAGTGTCAGGTCTGGAGGAAACCAAGCACCGCTCATCACCTGGCCAATACCATACCTACAGTTAAGCATGGTGGTGGCAGCATCATGCTGTGGGGATGTTTTTCAACAGCAGGAACTGGGAGACTAATCAGGATCAAGGGAAAGATGAACGGAGCAAAGTACAGAGAGATCCTTGATGAAAACCTGCTCCAGAGCGTTCTGAACCTCAGACTAGGGTGGAGGTTCGCCTTCCAACAGGACAACGACCCTAAGCACACAGCTAAGACAACGCAGGTGTGGCTTTGCGACAAATCTGTAAATGTCCTTGAGTGGAACCCCGAACATCTCTGGAGGGACCTGAAAATAGCTGTGCATCGACTCTCCCCATCCAACTTGACAGAGCTTGAGAGGATCTGCAGAGAAGAATGGGCGGAATTACCCAAATACAGGTGTGCCACGCTTGTAGCATCATACCCTAGAAGACATGAGGCTGTAGTCGCTGCCAAAGGTGCCTCAACAAAGTACTGAGTAAAGGGTCTGAATACTTATGTAAATGTGAAATTTCTAAACATCTCTTTTCACTTTTTATTATTGGGTATTGTGTGTAGATAATAATTTTTAGAATAAGGCTGTTTTGTTTGTTTGTTTATTTATTTGCACCATGTTTTAAAAGAAGACAAACGATCAATTTATAATACCATACAGTGCTGGGAGGGAAGGGAAGCCCAGAGGGCTTATACAAAGTCCGCTCCCATCTGAAAATGAGCGTTAATGGCAAATCAGGGGGTAGGAGAAATAAAAAAGACAATAATACAGTTTAAGAATGAAAATTAAAAATATGAAATTAAAAATATGAAAATAAATAAAATAATAAGGTATAGTATGAGATAAGAGTCAACAGAAGTAGTTTGAGCTCATAAATAGCATTACAAAAAGCTGGAGGTCAGAACTCGGGACATGATGAGAAACTTTTTAAGCTCAATCTTAAAGGTGGCTAAGGAGATGTGAGACAAAATGTGGAAAAGGTGAAGGGGTCTGAATACTTTCTGAATGCACTGTATATGCGTGCATGCATTTCACAGCACAATTTCTTACTTTTGTTTTCCCAAAGCAGCACATGTTGGTGAAATATCCATTGTTCTAATGATAGCTTGCCCACATTTGAAAATTTCCCTTCCACAAGCATCCAGCAATTCTCCCGCTACCAGCCATTCGTGAAATCCTCAATGGAATAATTTACAGTTGGGGAAGCACACAAAAAAATAGCAATAACAAATTTGTGACAAGGGAAGTTAACTCATTTATGAACTCTTTGCAATTCTCATAAATAATAATAATAAGATTATGGCAGGTCTTTTGTAAAGAGTAATACGTTGTTTACCATGTTTATATTTTACAGGCAATAGTTCAAATATAAGCTGCCGCCTTTACACAGTGCTTCCTGTAGATCCTTTTGATCGGTGGGCAGCCTGGTACCCATGAGGGACCATCCAATTTCCATCACTTTCTACAGCCTCTTTACATTCTTGAATGCTCAAATTACATACGGTACCAGGCCGTGATGCAAATAGTTTTGCTCTCCACCGTACACCTATATAAGTTGGATAAAGTAGTTGGCAACATGCTAAATCTCCTCTAACCTCTGCGGAGGTTTCTTTGAGATTGCATGGGCCAGGACATCATCAGTTCAATAGAGCCGTGTATGGGAATTTAAATGTGAATTTAAAGATAGATAGCTACACAATCATGAATGTGGAGAGAGTAGAGCAAGGAAATGAGCGTGCAGCATTGAGGTGCCACAATGATGATAGTCTGCGAGGGGCAGGATTTATTGCAGGTTTTATTTGTGGAATTCCCTGCCACAGTGGGCAGTGGAGGCCAAATCACTGGATGGATTTAAGAGAGAGTTAGATAGAGCTCTAGGGGCTAGTGGAATCAAGGGATATGGGGGGGAAGGCAGGCACGGGTTATTGATTGGAGACGATCAGCCATGATCACAATGAATGGCGGTGCTGGCACGAAGGGCCGAATGGTCTCCTCCTGCACCTATTGTCTATGTGTCTATTAAAATACCACTTAATACTGCTGTTAGCAAAGTTAAGACCATGGAATTAAAGAGCAGCTTGGATACCAAATTAGTTAATGGAACATAATTTATCCTTATTTACTCTATCGGACATATATAAGGGTTTGCATTTGCCAATATATCCTTTTCTATTTACTCAAAGATGAGCAACCACAGATTATTTGTGGATGTAACCCATATCCTCTCACAATGACTATTAAATTTCTTGTGTGCAGACTTGCTGATCTCATTCCAAAATTGTTTTTAGTCCAGGCCCAACCTGCATTTCTTAAAAGGTGTCATGTAATCTCCTTTTGTATTCTTTCACCTCCTGTAAAGCAAGAATCATGCTAACCTTTGTTTTAACAGGCTTCACTTACCAGTCCTGTCTTGTTTAAAAATCTATTTGCCTTCACATCTGAGATCTGAGCTTCTGCACTTATTTTAAATGTAAACCATTTTGTTTATATTGCCTCTCCTCATGCTTCATTTCACACTTCACTGTGTTAAATCTTGTTGCTGCCTTCCTAACCGTTACTTCATTTATTATTATGAGTTAATGCAATACTTCATAATTATTATGGCCTATGCCTAAGTGCAGTCGGTGATTAATTATCTAATTGGAAAGTGCTGTGCTGCTACCTCTGACCTCTGCAACACACTGCAGTGCACTCCCGTCACCTGTAGAGCAACAGTTATGGGCCTCTCCCACTTAGGCGACTTTTTAGGCGATCACAGGGGACTATGCGGTCGCCACATGTTCGCGGGTGGTTGCCGGGGAGTCGCCTTCATGGTCATGAGTAGTTCCCGCATTCTCGGAAAGAGTTGCGGCTTCATTCTGGTCGATGCTAATTTTTCAACACATTGGAAAATGAGTGGCGACCAGAATGAAGCCGCCAGGGAGAGTAGCGAGAATTCTCGTGATGTAGGTGCAGTGGTAGTGGGTTGCCAGGAGGTCGTAGGTTCTCGTAGGTTGTCACCGGTGCTAACTGGTGAATTTCATTGGCTCATTGGGGGAAAAAAACCCGTAGTTTTCAGAACCTGGGATAATGGACCGGTTATGTTAATGTCCGCCGAGCTTCATAGCCGTGTATCTCTGGCTTCTTAAAAGTCGACTCCACTCCTTTCCCCACCCCCCCCCCCCCCCCCCCCCTTTTAAAGGAACAGACCCTTCCCGTAAAATGTGCTTTCACCGTCTTAATTACAACTTCCTGTACATTGTATGTCTGTATCACATTGGCTTTGCACCATGTGAATTTCACTCAGACAGCGCTCCCCTAGCTTGCCCTGTCCCCTGCCTGCATAACGGGCTGGTGAAATCGCCGTTCCTGTCGCCAGGTTTTCAGCAACAGGCTACGATATGACAGTCACCTGATAAATCACCTATGTGGGACAGGCCGAGGCACGTGCTGTCAGCGCAGGTTTTTTGGCGGGTTTGTCAAACATGGATTGTCATTATCTTAAGAGTGTCTTAAGAAACAAAGAGAGAAGAATGGAGTTTGTGTACAAATAATGTGGTAAGTACATTTCTTTGAGCTACCGGTATATGTTTTTAAATACTTTATTCAGAGAAAAGGCTTTTGAAGACAAATTACTTTATAAAAGTCGACTGACTGCCTACCGGAGAAAACAATCTGTGCATGAGAGGTTTTTAAAAGATTTTTTAAAAGTCGACTGTCTGCCTACCCTGAGTAATTACTCACGGCACGTGCCTGGACAAGCCTATTAGAATAATGTCATTCAGGAGAAGACCAATCAATGTGCTTAAATGCAGCAGGTCTTCCCAGACTGGAATGGTGAGCTATTTCACTTTGTGCAAGTGCAGCCTGACCTGTGTTTCCACAATTTTTTGTTTTACTTTCAGTGCTAGCTATTCCTCTAACGTTAGTTTATTTTTCATTGACTTTTGACTCAATTTAGTTGATCCCATTTTCCCCAACTACACACCAGGAACATTGTCACCCAGTACTTTGTTTTCCCCATGAAGTTTCAATCATTGCAATATTTAAAAAAATATATATACCTGTTGTTTGTTTCTTTCATTGCTTCAAATCTACAAACTCCTTCATAATTCAGAAGGATTTTATTAACTGAGTCTCTCTGCCCTCTGTATTCAGAAAAGACCAGGGTAATTTATTTTTGGTCCAAGATGTTATAGTTGATAATCTGTTTTGGATCTTTTTTTCCAGACATTTTGGTGTTTGTGTAATGAAAAAACTGAGCTGCATTTAGTAATCTTGGTTCTTCACAAGTTTAGCCTAAATATTCCTGCATACGTTTAATCTCTTTTGAGAATGATATCCAGTGAGTTAGTTTAATTTGTTATTTTTTTTTAATATTTTATTTATTAGAGGTAAATACATCAATGTACTTCACATATATCTTGTTACAATCATTGTACCCCATAATTTTATGGCTTTTAAAGAAAAAGAATATAAAGAAAGAGAGTGAAATGGGTGAAAAGAGTTGAGATAGTGAAAGAGCATGCCAAAAGGGAGAAGAAACCCTTGGTCAAAGAATTAGAGAAATGGGGTTAAGAGATAGACCCTAAAAAAAAAGGAAAATGGAAAAAAAAAGGCCGGTTACTCTGTTATATATATCACGCAAAAGGAATCCACCAAGTCCATAGTTTTTCATCCCCCTTAGTTTGTTTAATTTATTATAACCTTTGTTACTTTTAATTATTTGCGAATCATTACGTAAATGCACTAAATCTTTTAGTATCTTTTATCTTCCATTAACCAATTTGGTACCCAGGCAGCTCTTTAATTCAATGAGTTTCAATTTTGCTAACAGGTCTAAGTGCTATTTTATCAAAAAAAAAAAATCACATCAACTCCTCTACCCTATTCGAACTGTCCTTTATTCCAAAGAGCTTTTATACAATGGAACTTTCAATTATTGGCCTTATTTAATTAAATGTATCTCAAATAATTGATTCTAAGGCTAGAGTTTCCACACTGTAGCTGCAAGTTCTACCCCACATCCTTTATAAAATGGGGAATAATTATTTTCATAGTTCACTGATTGTGGAATTGGGAAGGGGTAGGATAAGGACCCACATTTTATATAAAAGGGACGATGGTGGAAAGGGTCAAGAACTTCAAATTCCTGGGCATGCATATTTCCAAAGATCTTTCCTGGTCCCAACACACTGATGCAATTATAAAGAAAGCACATCAGTGCCTCTACTTCCAGAGCAGATTACGGAGAGTTGGTATGTCAAAGAGGACTCTCTCGAACTTCTACAGGTGCACAGTAGAGAGCATGCTGACTGGTTGCATCGTGGCTTGGTTCGGCAACTTGAGCGTCCAGGAGCGGAAAAGACTGCAAAAGGTTGTAAACACTGCCCAGTCCATCACCGGCTCTGACCTCCACACCTTTGAATGGATCTATCGCAGTCGCTGCCTCAAAAAGGCTGGCAGCATCATCAAGGACCCACACCATCCTGGCCACACACTCATCTCTCCACTGCTAAAGGTACAGGAGCCTGAAATCTTGGACATCCAGGTTCAGGAACAGCTGCTTCCCCATAGCCATCAGGCTATTAAACTCGCCATCAAACAAACTGAACTATAACAGCCTATTGCACTTTGTTTGTTTGTTTGTTTGTTTGTTTGTTTGTTTATTTATTTATATATAAAAATAAATGTGTGTGTGTATATATCTATATTACTAAAAGACTGATCTTGACCACTTTTGGCTCGCTGTGCTGTGATTTCCGCCGCCACCTACGGCCATCATTTTTGGCCAGATCGCACAGAGCCCCCCTCCGCCTTCCTGGACCAGAGGATTTTTCCCATCGATGAAAAATCAGAGAGATATTAATGTTTTTAACAAATTCGCTATTCTCTCTGCTGCCCCTGCTGGAGGGAGTGGTGTGCTTCATGCAGTCTATGCAAGATGGAGGAAACAGAGGGTCACATCTCTCTGAGCTCTGAGTAGCACCGAACACATGTCTACTCAACTGTGAGTGCCCTTAATGTGATTTGAAAATGAAAATATGGTTGGTTTGAAGTAAAAAGGCACTGCCTGCAAATGTTTGTTTGGGGGGTTTGGGTTGAAGTTAAAAGGCACTACTGCAAATGGTGGCTTGGGTGCTTTGGCTTGAAGTGAAAAGGCACTACTGCAAATGGTGGCTTGGGTGCTTCGGGTAATTCCCTGTTCGCACTGTATATTGATTTTAGATAAAACGCTACCACCTACGGCTGTGATTTTTCACCATCTTACTCAATCCCCCTCCACGCAGCAGGTGCAGAGGATTCTTCCCATCAATGAAAAATGAAAGTGTTATTAGTGTTTAAAAAATGTTGAGAATCTCTCGCCTGTCATGAAGGCCACACCTTTTCCGGTGGGAGGGGGTGGGGTTATAAAACCCGGACGTGTGGGTGTGGCTCAGTCTCTGCAAAATGGGGGAGGGAGAGGTCACGACTCAATCTTCATTAAACATTCCCCTTGTCACCTTAAGGTTACTCTGTCTCTAGTATTTGACATTGCCATTCGGAAAAAAAAGACACCCTCTACCTTGTCATTGCCACTCGCAATTTTACATACAGACACTCCCCGAGTTGCGTGAACTCTCACTTATGTAAACAATTCACAAAAGGTGGTTTCATTTCTTGAATAACTGCATTATTGCAGTCATGTTTATGGAATCATTTCAAAGCATTCAAAATGGTGAAACCACTGATTCTTCTTGAAACCTTTTCCTTGGCAGCTCTGCTTTGAAGGGAAATTTTAAATTGCAACTGGATATATAGACGGGTGGGTTCAGCCAAGCCCAGGCTCGCAGCGCTGAGGGATTTGGATGCTTTGCAGCCGTTAGATTGGGATCCAGCAGGTTTAGAAAGGCAGGAGGGGCGGGATTTGCTGTGAGCCGAGGGTTTAGTAAAAGTCAAAAACACACATTTAACAACCGGAGGGTGGCAAGGGGTTCCCATTCTCCTCGTAGATGTAAAAGTATCGCCTGGGCTCGCAGCTCTTCCAGTTTCAGCCACTGTCGGTGCGACACTGGGAAGGCAAGGGAAGCGGTGGAGAGAGATTCCTGGCCGAGTTGCCAACATCTTCCAAGAAGTGCACTAACAAGCCCTTCCTCACCAGCTGCTGCACTGTCCGGCTGATGACTGGATGCATGAAGATGAAGCGCCGGTGCTGAGGAAGTGGATTTTTTGGAATGTATACGGGATAGTTATCTAAATCAACATGTAGAGGAACCAACGAGAGAGCAGGCTATTTTAGACTGGGTTTTGAGTAATGAGGAAGGGGTAGTTAGCCGTCTTGTTGTACGTGCCCCCTTGGGCAAGAGTGACCATAATATGGTTGAGTTCTTCATTAGGATGGAGAGTGACATTGTTAATTCAGAAACAATGGTTCTGAACTTAAAGAAAGGTAACTTTGAGGGTATGAGACGTGAATTGGCCAAGATTGACTGGCAATTAATTCTAAAAGGGTTGACGGTGGATATACAATGGAAGACATTTAAAGACTGCATGGATGAACTACAGAAATTGTTCATCCCAGTTTGGCAAAAGAATAAATCGGGGAAGGTAGTGCATCCGTGGATAACAAGGGAAATCAGGGATAGTATCAAAGCAAAGGATGATGCGTACAAAGTAGCCAGAAAAAGCAGCATACCAGAGGACTGGGAGAAATTCAGAGACCAGCAGAGGAGGACAAAGGGCTTAATTAGGAAAGGAAAAATAGATTATGAAAGAAAACTGGCAGGGAACATAAAAACTGACTGCAAAAGTTTTTATAGATATGTGAAGAGAAAGAGGTTAGTTAAAACAAATGTAGGTCCCTTGCAGTCAGAAACGGGTGAGTTGATCATGGGGAACAAGGATATGGCGGACCAATTGAATAACTACTTTGGTTCCGTCTTCACTAAGGAAGACATAAATAATCTGCCTGAAATAGCAGGGGACTGTGGGTCAAAGGAGGAATTGAGTGAAATCCAGGTCAGTCGGGAAGTGGTGTTGGGTAAATTGAATAGATTAAAGGCCGATAAATCCCCAGGGCCAGATAGGCTGCATCCCAGAGTACTTAAGGAAGTAGCTCAGGAAATAGTGGATGCATTAGTGATAATCTTTCAAAACTCTTTAGATTCTGGAGTAGTTCCTGAGGATTGGCGGGTAGCAAATGTAACCCCTCTTTTTAAGAAGGGAGGGAGAGAGAAAACGGGGAATTACAGACCAGTTAGTCTAACATCGGTAGTGGGGAAACTGCTAGAGTCAGTTATTAAAGATGGGATAGCAGCACATTTGGAAAGTGGTGAAATCATTGGACAAAGTCAGCATGGATTTACAAAAGGTAAATCATGTCTGACGAATCTTGTGGAATTTTTCGAGGATGTAACTAGTAGCGTGGATAAGGGAGAACCAGTGGATGTGGTATATCTGGACTTCCAGAAGGCTTTCGACAAGGTCCCACATAAGAGATTAGTATACAAACTTAAAGCATACGGTATTAGGGGTTCAGTATTGATGTGGATAGAGAACTGGCTGGCAAACAGGAAGCAAAGAGTAGGAGTAAACGGGTCCTTTTCACAATGGCAGGCAGTAACTAGTGGGGTACCGCAGGGCTCAGTGCTGGGACCCCAGCTATTTACAATATATATTAATGATCTGGATGAGGGAATTGAAGGCAATATCTCCAAGTTTGCGGATGACACTAAGCTGGGGGGCAGTGTTCGCTGTGAGGAGGATGCTTGGAGACTGCAAGGTGACTTGGATAGGCTGGGTGAGTGGGCAAATGTTTGGCAGATGCAGTATAATGTGGATAAATGTGAGGTTATCCACTTTGGTGGCAAAAACAGGAAAGCAGACTATTATTTAAATGGTGGCCGATTAGGAAAAGGGGAGATGCAGCAAGACCTGGGTGTCATGGTACACCAGTCATTGAAAGTAGGCATGCAGGTGCAGCAGGCAGTGAAAAAAGCGAATGGTATGTTAGCTTTCATAGCAAAAGGATTTGAGTACAGGAGCAGGGAGGTTCTACTTCAGTTGTACAGGGTTTTGGTGAGACCACACCTGGAGTATTGCGTGCAGTTTTGGTCTCCAAATCTGAGGAAGGACATTATTGCCATAGAGGGAGTGCAGAGAAGGTTCACCAGACTGATTCCTGGGATGTCAGGACTGTCTTATGAAGAAAGACTGGATAGACTCGGTTTATACTCTCTGGAATTTAGGAGATTAAGAGGGGATCTTATAGAAACTTACAAAATTCTTAAGGGGTTGGACAGGCTAGATGCAGGAAGATTGTTCCCGATGTTGGGGAAGTCCAGGACAAGGGGTCACAGCTTAAGGATAAGGGGGAAATCCTTTAAGACCGAGATGAGAAAGACTTTTTTCACACAGAGAGTGGTGAGTCTCTGGAACTCTCTGCCACAGAGGGTAGTTGAGGCCAGTTCATTGGCTATATTTAAGAGTGAGTTGGATGTGGCCCTTGTGGCTAAGGGGATCAGAGGGTATGGAGAGAAGGCAGGTACGGGATACTGAGTTGGATGATCAGCCATGATCATATTGAATGGCGGTGCAGGCTCGAAGGGCTGAATGGCCTACTCCTGCACCTAATTTCTATGTTTCTATGTTTCTATGAAGGGCCGGTGCAATGGTAGGGATGCTAGGAATCTGATTTCCTCTGCTGTATCCTTCCAGATTTTCATTGTCGGGTTGTTCGCTGTGGTTTTGGCACTTTGTTAAGCATCACTCTCTTTTAATCCTGGCTGCTGTTCGTCAGAAAATCTGGAAGACTGGATGTTCATCTTTTTGTGCAATTTTTCCCAATAATCATATTAAAGTAAAGAATTGGAATTAAAATTAAGTGTGCTTTATTTTGCCCCTGACTATTCAGTAAAGGCACGTGCTTTAAAAATTAGAGAGAGTATTGGCCCTGTCCCACTGTACGAGTTCATTCAAGTGCTCTTCTGAGTTTAAAAAAAATCAAACTCGCGGTAAGCACGTAGAATGAACATAGCGGGGACGTCTCTTAGAGGCTTGCAACGCTAACGACAGGTACTCGGGAAACGCGGTAAGCTCGGGAAGACTCGTGAAGATTTTTCAACATGTTGAAAAATGCCCACGAGAGCCCAGAGTACTGACAAGTGGCCATTACCGTAAATCTCCGAGTTCAAATCAGGGCAAAACTCTGGAGAACTCTTTGAATGAACTCGTACAGTGGGACAGGGCTTTAACTGGAGTGTGCTACTTTTGGGAAATTGTATTGGAGTAAAATGTGTCAACTTGCACTTCCTATTAGGAGAGCATGAAAACTACGGATGAACTCATCCAGGATCATTTCTGCATACCTTCCATTTGTCGTACCCAAGCATTAATTGGGCAGTCAGCGGGAGCAGGATCAGTACATGGTACTTGTAAGAAAGAGCGAGACTGGAAATTATTCAAGCTGCTAGTTGAAGTCTTCTGTGGTCGTGATAGAATGAAGTGAGTCAGGCAATTGTACTTCAAGCTAAATAAGACAGACTCTAGTTAAATAAATAAACTGATTCGTGCAATGATGCATTTCATTTTGAAGTATGTCATTCTTTTATTAATGTCATTGGAGTGAGAACAATCTGTGGGTGTTTTGTTGCTGATGGAACTGAAGAACAGCCTCCAGTATTCTAAAATGCAAATTTACACAAAGAATAATAATGCAGCAGCTTTTGGGTTCCTTCTCTTGCTCAATTTCTCAAGGAAATGTTTAGTGGAATAAATTAATATAATAACATTAGATTAAGAAAATGCTTCAGATTGGGCATGTAGGTGGATGTTTATAGACTGGTTTAACATTTCCGTTCTAACACTATTACCTCTTCCTGTTGTATTTTTGTCCATTATTATATTATTGAATGCCTCTTATCATTCTTTATCTGAACAACAGGAAAGTGCCTATTTTCAGTTCAATCACAAGCTTGCCTTTTGCTCCTTGCATCTGGTGTCCCATTCAAGCCATTTGCACATGCTAAATATAGCTGTAGGTTTAACAATAAACAAAACATTCAATATTTTCTTCATCAGCGACATTTACTTAACTGGTGCCTTGCTCAATATTCTCATTTGCAAATGCTCATATTAATCCCATATTCTCAATGCCAATGTGTCGGAAGGAACTGTGGACGATAGTTTACACAGAAGATAGACACAAAATGCTGGAGTAATGCAGTGGGTCAGGCAGCATCCCTGGAGAAAAAGAATAGGTGATGTTTTGGGTCTCGACCTGAAACGTCACTTATTCCTTTTCTCCAGTGATGCTGCCTGACCTGCTGAGTTACTCCTGCAGTTTGTGTCTATCTTCGCAATACAAATGTTTGGGGCATATTTTTCGTAGTAGCCCTCAACAAAGTAACAAAACCAAAAGTGAAATTGCCAAAAGTGTACAGCAAGTCAATTAATAATGGTAAAGTAGAAACACAACGTGACATTTTGGGTAAGAACCTTCTATAGCTGATTAATAAATCGGTATTTTAGTAAAGATGAAAATGGATGGAGAAAGGCAGTGGACCGACCAAATAAATAAATAACCAGCGGGACAATATTTGAGTGCAGCATACTTCCAAATAGAAAAAATATTAAGTAATGAACAGGGTCAACACTTGCAGATTGGAAATATGTGCCATGAAGCACCTTTCACATTAGCCAATTAATTATATATTTGGCATGTAGTTGCTGTTGTTGGAAATGGGGCAAAACAATTTGCGCAAAGTTAGTTAATTTAGTGTAAATTAGAGATACAGTGTGGAAACGGGCCCTTCGGCCCACTGAGTCCGCACCGACCCACAATCACCGGTACACTAGTTCTATCCTACCCACTAGCGACGATTTTTTAGAAGCCAACTAATCAACAAACCGTCTTTGGAATGTGTGAGGAAACTGGACCACCTGGAGAAAACCTATGTGGTCACAGGAAGACCATACAAGTTCTGTACAGACTGCACCCATAGTCAAGATTGAACCCAGCTCTCTGGCACTGTAAAGGGCCTGTCCCACCAGCATGCGACTGCATGCGGCGAGCGCGACTAAACGTGGTCGCTTGAGCCATACGGCCTCGCGGGGCCGGTCCCAATTCGAACCGCGGAGGCGTATGGAGTTGTGCGGGGCTGGCCCGACATCATACTCGCCAATCAGCTGGGCAGGAGTGAATTTGGACGTCAGTCGGTGACGTCATCACGCAACGGCACGCCGGGCGGTGACGTCATCCTGCAACGCCACACGCTAGGCGTACGCCGTCATGACGCTGCGTACGGCGTCGAGACGTTGCATACAGCCTCAATGCGACTGCGGGCCGTTCGGTCGTTGCCACACGGGATTTTGAACAGTGTCAGTTTTTCGGCGCTCCGCGCGACGTCGGGACCAGCCCCGCACAACTCCATACGCCTCCGGCGATCAAAGTGGGACCGGCCACACGAGGCCGTATGGCTCAAGCGGCCACATTAGGTCGCGCTCGCCGCATGCAGTCGCATGCTGGTGGGACAGGCACTTAAGGCTGCAATTCTACCACTGCACCACTTGCTTGGTCAAGTGTGAAAGGATTTGATAAATGTAAATTTCTGTCAGTGTATCTTGATAGTGTTGTTGAAGTAACAGAGAAGATCGAAGAGGGAAATGGAGTTGACATGGGATATTGTGGAGTACCACAAAAACATTTGATGTTGACTTATCATGAACAGTAACGTAGTAATAACCAGATCATTTGATTTAGTGCCATCAGTTGAGAGGCGAATATGGACCATGATGGTGGGGAGAATTCTCTCCTTCAAAGGAGTGCCATGGGTTTTTGATGTGCAAAGACTGATTGTTGTTTCAACATCTTAACCGAGAGGTGGCCCTTCCAATGTTGGAGAATCCCTGAAAGCCACATTGGAGGAGAAAAAGTTTGGCTGGTGTTCCAATCTGGATCTGAACATATTGTACGCTTGCTATTACACAACCACTTCAAGTGATCATTTATTATTACTTTCACAGGAACTAACTATATAGGGGAAAGCAGATTTATTGAAAATAAATTTGTTTTCATCAAAAATGTGAAGACTTATTTCAAAGGATGCTATAATAAACAAGAAAATTATCAAATAAAAATTGACACATGCTCAAAGTGGGATATTGGGATAAATAAACTCAAGCTTGGTCATTGAAAAGTTTTAAGGAGAAGGGAGAAATTTAGTGAGGGAACACGAGCTACAGGCCTTCAAGGTGCAGTGAAATGATGAAAGTCACACATTTCAAGGCCATTATTGAAGGAGTGATGTAATGTTGTAGAGCTGTAGACAGAAAACAACAAGGATGTGCAGAGCAGAAAAAAAGTTGAGAATTATATATATTAGACTTACATATATAATTCTTGCCATGGAGGGAAAGACATTCTTGCCATAGAGGGAGTACAGAGCAGGTTCACCAGACTGATTCCTGGGATGTCAAGACTTTCAAATGAAGAAAGATGGATAGACTCGGCTTGTACTCGCTAGAATTTAGAAGATTGAGGGGGGATCTCATAGAAACCAACAAAATTCTTAAGGGGTTGGACAGGCTAGATGCAGGAAGATTGTTCCCGATGTTGGGGAAGTCCAGAACAAGGGGTCACAGTTTAAGGATAAGGGGGAAGTCTTTTAGGACCGAGATGAGAAAAAGATTTTTCACATGGAGAGATGAATCTCTGGAATTCTCTGCCACAAAAGGTAGTTGAGGCCAGTTCATTGGCTATATTTAAGAGGGAGTTAGATGTGGCTAAGGGGATATGGAGAGAAGGCAGGTACGGGATACTGAGTTGGATGATCAGCCATGATCATATTGAATGGCGGTGCAGGCTCGAAGGGCCAAATGGCCTACTCCTGCACCTATTTTCTATGTTTTCTCTCTCTCAGAGTTTAAAATGAGCTTGGCGAGCAACAGCCCAATGAGTTCAAGCAAGCATTTGGTTTAAAAAAAGAGCTGGGGAGTTTTCAGAATTCCTTCAGGCTGAGTAATTCAAAAAGGATTTGGTTGAAAGGGGAGGAGATGGGTGAGATACTAAATGCATATCTTGCATTCATCTTTACAAAAAAAAGGTTGACTCTTGTTGCAGTCTCGGCAAAAGAAGACATATTTAAGACATAATTAAGATTCTACCTAGGTTAAACATTATAAAGAGGAGATTCGAGAAATGCTAGCTGCAATTGAAATGGAAAATCTACCTGGTCCAGATTAAATATACTTGGTCCAGATTAGAATTGATGAGGAAAATAAGGTAAAAATTTAAGAGGACTGGCCACAATTTTCTAAATATCTACAAGTACAGAATGGTGCCTGTGGATTGGAAAATTGCAAATGTTCTACTGTGGCTCAAAAAAAGGTTGCAGAAATACATCCAGTGACTATAAACCAGTCAGTTGTGATGGGCAGAGTTCTAGAAGCAGTGACCATGGACAGAATAGTAAGATTAAATGAGAACTTACCAGTTTGAAGTTTGATCTATATTTTATGAGGAGTTACGTTGGTGATTACGTGAAGAAGACCCGCCAGGCCGCATGCGCACCAATCTTCAAAGCAGCGGTATGAAATCACAAATAACAACACCGAAGTGACATAGTAAGATGAGTGACTCGAGAACTACCATATGATCCTTTATGAGAGATGGTTGGGAATGGCGGGCACATAATCACCAACGTAACTCCTCATAAAATCAAGATCAAACTTCAAACTGGTAAGTTCTCGTTTAATCTTACTATTTTACTTCGGAGTCACGTGAGTGATTCCGTGAAGTGTTCAAAGCTTTGTGATTTCATGCCGCAGATTACAAATCTCGGCATCCCACTGCATTAATTGACTCAAATGAGAAATAAATGCATTAGTAATAACATTGAAATTTGAGAAGGAGAACGTTAAATCGGATGTGGCAATGATGCAGTTGAACAAAGGGGACTATGAAGGCATGAGAAGGGAGCTGGCCAAGGTAGACTGGAAAGGGATCCTAGCAGGAATTACGGTGGAACAGCAATGGCAGGAATTTATTGTCATAATCTGGAAGACGCAGGATCATTTCAGTCCAAAAAGGAAGAAAGATTCTAAGGGCAGTAGGAGGCAACGGTGGCTGACAAGAGAAGTTAGGGATAGAATAAAACTAAAAGAAAAGATGTATAACACAGCAAAGAGTAGCCAGAAGCCAGAGGATTGGGAAACTTTCATAGGACAACAGAAGGAAACAAAAATGGCAATATGGGCTGAAAAGATGAAGTATGAGGGGAAGCTGGCCAGGAATATGAAGAAGGACAGTAAAAGCTTCTTTAGATATGTTAAGGGAAAAACAGTACAAAGTCAAATGTGGGTCCCTTGAAGGCAGACACGGGTGAAATAATTAAGGGCAACAAGGAAATGGCAGAAGAGGAAAATGCCAGTATGGCAAAAAATAAATCAGGGAAGGTGGCGCATCCGTGGATAACGAGGGAAATCAGGGATAGTATCAAAGAAAAAGATGAAGTGTAGAAATTAGCCAGAAAAAAGCAGCCTACCAGGGGACTGGGAGATATTCAGAGACCAACAGAGGAGGACAAAGGGCTTAATTAGGAAAGGGAAATGGAGTATGAAAGAAAACTGGCAGGAAACATAAAAACTGACTGCAAAAGTTTTTATCGATATGTGAAGCGCAAAAGATTAGTTAAAACAAATGTAGGTCCCTTGCAGTCAGAAATGGGTGAATTGATCATGGGGAAGAAGGACATGGCAGACCAATTGAATAACTACTTTGGTTCTGTCTTCACTAAGGAAGACATAAATAATTTGCCGGAAATAGCAGGGGATTGCGGGTCAAATGAGATGGAGGAAATGAGTGAAATCCAGGTTAGCCGGAAAGTGGTGTTGGGTAAATTGAATGGATTAAAGGCCGATAAATCCCCAGGGTCAGATAGGCTGCATCCCAGGGTACTTAAGGAAGTAGCCCCAGAAATAGCAGATGCCTTTGTGATAATTTTTCAAAACTCTTTAGATTCTGGAGTAGTTCCTGAGGATTGGAGGGTAGCTAATGTAACCCCACTTTTTAAAAAGGGAGGGAGAGAGAAAACGGGGAATTACAGACCAGCTAGTCTAACATCGGTAGTGGGGAAACTGCTAGAGTCAATTATTAAAGATGGGATAGCAGCGCATTTGGAAAGTGGTGAAATCATTGGACAAAGTCAGCATGGATTTACGAAGGGTAAATCATGTCTGACGAATCTTATTTAATTTTTTGAGGATGTAACTAGTAGAGTGGATAAGGGAGAAGCAGTGGATGTATTGTATCTGGACTTTCAGAAGGCTTTCGACAAGGTCCCACACAAGAGATTGGTATACAAACTTAAAGCACATGGTATTGGTGGTTCAGTATTGATGTGGATAGAGAACTGGCTGGCAGACAGGAAGCAAAGAGTAGGAGTGAACGGGTCCTTTTCAAGGATGGCAGACAGTGACTAGTGGGGTGCCGCAAGGCTCTGTGCTGGGACACCAGCTATTTACAATATACATTAATGATTTGGACGAGTGAATTAAATGCAACATCTCGAAGTTTGCGGATGACACGAAGCTGGGGGGCAGTGTTAGCTGTGAGGAGGATGCTAGGAGGCTGCAGGATGACTTGGATAGACTGGGTGTGGGCAAATGCATGGAAGATGCAATATAATGTGGATAAATGTGAGGTTATCCACTTTGGTGGCAAAAACAGGATGGTAGACTATTATTTGAATGGTGACTGATTAGGAAAAGGGGAGATGCAGCGAGACCTGGGTGTCATGGTACACCAGTCATTGAAAGTAGGCATGCAGGTGCAGCAGGCTGTGAAGAAAGCGAATGGTATGTTGGCATTCATAGCAAAAGGATTTGAGTACAAGAGCAGGGAGGTTCTACTGCAGTTGTACAGGGTCTTGGTGAGGCCATACCTGGAGTATTGCGTACAGTTTTGGTCTCCTAATCTGAGGAAAGACATTCTTGCCATAGAGGGAGTACAGAGAAGGTTCACCAGACTGATTCCTGGGATGGCACGACTTCCATATGAAGAAAGACTGGATAGACTCG
This sequence comes from Okamejei kenojei, assembly GCA_035221665.1. Classification (NCBI taxonomy): domain Eukaryota; kingdom Metazoa; phylum Chordata; class Chondrichthyes; order Rajiformes; family Rajidae; genus Okamejei; species Okamejei kenojei. Next base: position 112,025,559 of record CM069134.1, read on the forward strand.
GCTTGTACTCGCTGGAATTTAGGAGATTGAGGGGTGATCTCATAGAGACTTACAAAATTCTTAAGGGGTTGGACAGGCTAGATGCAGGAAGATTGTTCCCGATGTTGGGGAAGTCCAGGACAAGGGGTCACAGTTTAAGGATAAGGGGGAAGTCTTTTAGGACCGAGATGAGAGGATCATTTTTCACACAGAGAGTGATGAATCTGAGGAATTCTCTGCCACAGAAGGTAGTTGAGGCCAGTTCGTTGGCCATATTTAAGAGGGAGTTGGATGTGGCCCTTGTGGCTGAAGGGATCAGGGGGTATGGAGAGAAGGCAGGTACAGGATACTGAGTTGGATAATCAGCCATGATCATATTGAATGGCGGTACAGGCTTGAAGGGCCGAATTGCCTGCTCCTGCACCTAATTTCTATGTTTCTAAGAGTTGAATAGGTACTTCGGATCTGTCTTCACTAAGGAGGACACAAACAATCTCCCAGATGCACTGGAGGACAGAAGATCTAAGGGGGTAGAGGAACTGAAAGAAATTTTCATTAGGCGAGAAATAGTATTGGGTAGGCTAATGGGACTGAAGGATGATAAATCCCCTGGGCCTGATGGTCTGCATCCCAGGGTCCTCAGGGAGGTGGCTCTAGAAATAGTGGATGCATTGGTGATCATTTTCCAATGTTCAAGAGATTCAGGATCAGTTCCTGTGGATTGGAGGATAGCTAATGTTATCCCACTTTTCAAGAAAGGAGCGAGAGAGAAAACGGGGAATTACAAACCAGTTAGCCTGACTTTGGTGGTGGGAAAGATGCTGGAGTCAATTATTAAAGAGGTAATAATGGAGCATTTGGATAGCAGTAAAAGGATTAGGCCAGTTCGTTGGCCATATTTAAGAGGGAGTTGGATGTGGCCCTTGTGGCTGAAGGGATTAGGGGGTAAGGAGAGAAGGCAGGTACGGGATACTGAGTTGGATGATCAGCCATGATCATATTGAATGGCGGTGCAGGCTCGAAGGGCCGAATGGCCTGCTCCTGCACCTAATTTCTATGTTTCGATGTTTCTAAGTCAACATGGATTTATGAAAGGGAAATCATACTCGACTAATTTTCTGGAATTTTTTGAGCGTGTGACAAGTAAAATGGATGAAGGGGTGCCAGTGGATGTAGTGTATCTAGACTTTCAGAAAGCCTTTGATAAGGTCCCGCACGGGAGACTGGTGACTAAAATTACAGCACATGGAATTGGGGGTAGGGTGTTGACATGGGTAGAAAATTGGTTGGCAGACCGGAAGCAAAGAGTAGGAGTGAACGGGTCCTTTTCAGAATGGCAGGCAGTGGAGAGTGGAGTGCCGCAAGGCTCGGTGTTGGGGCCACAACTGTTTACCAAAAATATTAATGATTTGGAAGAGGGAATTAGGAGCAACACTAGTATGTTTGCGGATGACACAGAGCTGGGTGGCAGTGTGAACTGTGAAGAGGATGTTAGGAGGTGGCAGGGGGACCCGGACAGGTTGAGTGAGTGGGCAGATGTGTGGCAGATGCAGTATAATATAGATAAATGTGAGGTTATCCAGTTTGGTGGCAAAAACAAGGGGGCAGATTATTATCACAATGGGGTTAGGTTAGGTAAGGGGGAGGTACAGCGAGACCTGGGTGTTCTTGTACACCAGTCACTGAAAGTTGGCGTGCAGGTACAGCAGGCAGTGAAGAAAGCTAATGGAATGTTGGCCTTCATAACAAGAGGATTTCAGTACAGGAGTAAAGAGGTTCTTCTGCAGTTGTATAGGGCTCTGGTGAGACCACATCTGGACATCCTTGTGATTGAGGCAGTGCAGCGTAGGTTCACGAGATTGATCCCTGGATGGCGGGACTGTCATATGAGGAAAGATTGAAAAGACTAGGCTTGTATTCACTGGAGTTTAGAAGGATGAGGGGGATCTTGCAGAACCATATAAAATTATAAAAGGACTGGACTTGCTAGATGCAGGAAAAATGTTCCCAATGTTGGGTGAGTCCAGAACCAGGGGCCACAGTCTTAGAATAAAGGGGGGGTCATTTAAGACTGAAGTAAGAAAAAACTTTTTTACCCAGAGAGTTGTGAATTTATGGAATTCCCTGCCACAGAGGGCAGTGGAGGCCAAATCACTGGATGTATTCAAGAGAGAGTTGGAAAGAGCTCTAGGGGCTAGTGGAGTCAAGGGAAATGGGGAGAAGGCAGGCACGGGTTATTGATAGCGGACGATCAGCCATGATCACAATGAATGGCGGTGCTGATACGAAGGGCCGAATATCCTCCTCCTGCACCTATTTTCTATGTTTCAATGTAGTAATAGGATTTACTTAACAATATAAACAAATGACAGTACCCCTTAATCCCAGGGCACTTAAACAGAACTTAAAATGGCATTGGCAAACAACCCTGGATCGACAATCGGCCGATGATAGAAATTATGAAACATCAGCTCATTTGCCCATTCGGCGGCTGCCATAATATGGTCGACGGGCACGTCCTTCGCTTTGGCCACCGACATAGCTGCTGCCCTAGTGGAATGAGATGTAAACACATCTGTGTTAATACCTGCATCAATCAAAACTTGTTTCATCCATCTCGAAATAGTGTTAACTGACACTCTCTTATGTGGTTTTTTATAACTGATAAACAATCCTATCTCCATGTTGGGTAAGCCCTCTGTGTCTGCAATGTATTGCATCAAATGTGTTTTTACGCATAAGGATGGATCCGTGGGATATGCTGAAAATACAATTTTAAACCCTGTGACACCTGGCCTGCTTTGTTTGAGGAGGTCATTAATGTAAAACGTAACATTGTCTGCAGCAGTTTCCATTCTATCTAACTGTAATTTTTGTAATGTCTGTACCCTTTGTGCTGAAACCAATGCCATAAGCATGGCCACCTTCATGGTGATTTTGGTCAAAGACAAAGATGAGATAGGAAACCACTCACGTAGTATTCTAAGGACCATACTCGCATCCCAAATTGCCATATACCTAGGTTTGGGAGGTCTGGAATTGAAAATGCCCTTCATTAATCAAACAACAAGAGGGTGAGATCCAATTGAATGTTTGTCTAACTTCATCAATAAATATGATGACAAAGCACTTCTTGCTGTATTGATTGCACTATAACTTAGTCCTTCATCATACAAGAGGGTTGACAGAAACTCCAGAACATGTGAAATACATGCTGTACAATAGTCAATATCATTTTGTACACAGTAAACTTCCCTTTTTTTTTTTTTACATTAAAAAACGGCTCCACTGGAGCCGTTGGAAGAGGAGGAGGGGGAGGAGCGACACCCGACCGGTAAGATTAAAAATCAAGCGCGGGGCTTGTTTTTTCGGAGGCCCACAGGAGCCGTTGGAAGAGGAGGAGGGGGAGGAGCGACACCCGACCGGTAAGCTTTAAAATCAAGCACGGGGCTTGTTTTTACCTAAATCCATAACGTTCCATTTGGAGAAGTGGGTTTTTTTGAGGAAGCCGCTGATTGGTGGGAAGTGGACTAGGGTAAGCAGCTGATTGGCAGTCAGATTCCAGCAGTTTGGTGTGTACTTTGTATTGTGTTGATATTGTATCCTGTGTAAGGGGGCAGTATGAAGGCCAGGGCAGTGTACTGTTCTGGATGTCAGATGTGGGAGGTCAGGGAATCTGATAGCCCTCCAGACATCCACATCTGCGCCAGGTGTGTTGAGATGGGGCTCCTAAAGGACTGTGTTAGGAACCTGGAGCAGCAGCTCGATGACCTCCGTGTGGTCAGGGAGAATGAGGAGGTAATAGAGAGGAGCTAAAGGGAGGTAGTCACTCCCAGACCACAGGAGGCAGACAAGTGGGTCACAGTTAGGAAGGGCAAGGAGCAGAGGCAGGGGCTAGAGAGTACCCCTGTGACCGTACACCTGGAAAATAGGTACTCGGGTTTGAGTACGATTGGAGGGGACAGCCTAGCTGGGGGCAGCAACAGCGGCCGGGCCTCCGGCACGGAGACCGGCCCTGATGCTCAGAAGGGTAGCAAAAAGAGGAGGGCAATTGTAATAGGGGACTCTATAGTTAGGGGGTCGGATAGGCGATTCGGTGGATGCAGTCGGGAGACCCGGATGGTAGTTTGCCTCCCTGGTGCCAGGGTCTCGCATGTGTCAGAACGTGTCCAAAAGATTCTAATAAGGGAGGGAGAGGAGCCTGATGTTGTGGTACACATAGGTACCAATTACATAGGCAGAAAAGGTGACGAGGTCCTGAAGGGAGAATTTATGGAGTTGGGGGGGAAAGTTAAGGAGAAGGACCAAAAGGGTAACGATTTCAGGATTACTGCCTGTGCCGCGTGACAGTGAGAGTAGGAATGAAATGAGGTGGAGGATAAATGCGTGGCTGAGGGACTGGTGCAGTGGGCAGGGATTCAAGTTTCTTGATCACTGGGACCTCTTTTGGGGAAGGCATGATCTGTACACAAAGGACGGGTTGCACTTGAACCCGAGGGGGACCCAGGGAGATTTGCAAAGGCTACTGGGGAGACTTTAATCTAGAAAGGCTGGGGGGAGGGACTCGGGTAGAGGGGCTAGGGGTCAGGGTGTGGGGCAAGAGGCAGAGAAGGGAAGCACTCGGACCCAAAATGTAGGCGAGAAAGATGAAAAAGATAATAGACAGAGAATAAGGGACGGTGGGTTTCTAAAATGTGTATATTTTAATGCTAGGAGCATTGTAAGAAAGGTGGATGAACTTAGAGCCTGGATTGACACCTGGAAATATGATGTTGTGGCAATCAGTGAAACATGGTTGCAGGAGGGCTGTGATTGGAAAACTAAATATTCCAGATTTCGTTGCTTCAGGTGTGATAGAATTGGAGGGACCAGAGGGGGAGGTGTTGCATTGCTTGTCAGAGAAGATATTACAGCAGTGCTTTGGCAGGATAGATTAGAGGGCTCGTCTAGGGAGGCTATTTGGGTGGAACTGAGAAGTGGGAACGGTGTAGCAACACTTTTAGGGGTGTATTATAGACTGCCAAATGGGGAGCGAGAATTGGAAGAGCAAATATGTAAGGAGATAGCAGATATTAGTAGTAAGCACAAGGTAGTGATTGTGGGAGATTTCAATTTTCCAAACATAGACTGGGAAACACATTATGTAAATGGGCTGGTTTGGAGTTTGTAAAATGTGTGCAGGATAGTTTTTTGCAGCAGTACATAGAGGTATCGACCAGAGAAGGGGCAGTGCTGGACCTCCTGTTAGGAAATGAGGCAGGTCAGGTGACGGAGGTATGTGTTGGTGAGCACTTCGGGACCAGTGATCACAATACCATTAGTTTCAATATAATTATGGAGAGAGTCAGAACTGGACCTAGGGTGGAGATTTTTGATTGGAGAAAGGCTAACTTTGAGGGAATGCGTAAGGATTTTAAAGGAGTGAATTGGGACACTTTGTTTCATGGGAAGGATGTAGAAGAGAAATGGAGGACATTTAAAGGGGAAATTGTAAGAGTACAGAATCTTTATGCCCCTGTTAGGTTGAAAGGAAATAGTAAAAATTGGAAAGATCCATGGTTTTCAAGGGAAATTGGACACTTGTTTTGAAAAAAGAGAGATATCTACAATAATTATAGGAGGTATGGAGTAAATGAGGTGCTAGAGGAGTATAAAAGAATGTAAAAATAGAATCTTAAGAAAGAAATTAGGAAGGCTAAAAGAAGATATGAGGTTGCTTTGGCAAGAAAGGTGAAAGTAAACCCAAAGGGTTTCTATAGCTATATTAATAGCAAAAAGATAACAAGGGATAAAATTGGACCATTAGAGAACCAGAATGGACAGCTGTCTGCAGAGCCAAAAGAGATGGGGGAGATATTGAACAATTTCTTTTATTCGGTATTCACCAAGGAGAAGGATATTGAACTCTGTGAGTTAAGGGGAAAAAGTAGGGTAGCTATGGAAACTATGAGATTCAAAGAGGAGGAAGTACTGACACTTTTGAAAAATATAAAAGTGGTTAAGTCTCCAGGTCCTGACAGGATATTCCCTAGGACATTGAGGGAAGTTAGTGTAGAAATAGCAGGAGCTATGACAGAAATATTTCAAATGTCATTAGAAACGGGAATAGTGCCGGAGGATTGGCGTACTGCGCATGTTGTTCCATTGTTTAAAAAGGGTTCAAAGAATAAACCTAGTAATTATAGACCTATTATTTTTGACGTCAGTGGTGGGCAAATTAATGGAAAGGATACTTAGAGATAATATATATAAGCATCTGGATAAACAGGGTCTGATCAGGAACAGTCAACATGGATTTGTGCCTGGAAGGTCATGTTTGGCAAACCTTCTTGAATTTTTTGAAGCGCTAACTAGGGAAATTGATGAGGGTAAAGCAGTGGATGTTGTCTATATGGATTTCAGTAAGGCCTTTGACAAGGTTCCCCATGGAAGGTTGGTTAAGAAGGTTCAATCTTTGGGTGTTAATGGTGGAGTAGCAAGATGGATTCAACAGTGGCTGAATGGGAGATGTCAGAGAGTAATGGTGGATGGCTGTTTGTCAGGTTGGAAGCCGGTGACCAGTGGGGTGCCTCAGGGATCTGTGTTGGGTCCACTGTTGTTTGTTATGTACATCAATGATCTGGATGATGGGGTGGAAAATTGGATAAGAAGTATGCAGATGATACTAAGATAGGTGGTGTTGTGGATAATGAAGTAGATTTTCAAAGTCTACAGAGAGATTTGGGCCATTTGGAAAAGTGGGCTGAAAGATGGCAGATAGAGTTTAATGCTGTGATAGAGTTTAATGTTAAGTGTGAAGGGCTACATCTTGGCAGGACAAATCAAAATAGGACGTACATGGTAAATGGTAGGGAATTGAGGAATGCTGTGGAACAGAGGGATCTAGGAATAACTGTGCATAGTTCCCTGAAGGTGGAATCGCATGTAGATAGGGTGGTAAAGAAAGCCTTTGGTGTGCTGGCCTTTATAAATCAGAGCATTGAATATAGGAGTAGGGAAGTAATGTTAAAATTGTACAAGGCATTGGTAAGACCAATTCTGGAGTATGGTGTACAATTTTGGTCGCCTAATTATAGGAAGGATGTCAACAAAATAGAGAGAGTACAGAGGAGTTTTACTAGAATGTTGCCAGGGTTCCAGCAACTATGTTGCAGAGAAAGGTTTGAACAAGTTAGGTCTTTATTCTTTGGAGCGCAGAAGGTTAAGGGGGGGGACTTGATTGAGGTCTTTAAAATGATGAAAGGGATAGACAGAGTTGACGTGGATACGTTTTTCCCCATTGAGGGTAGGGAAGATTCAAACAAGAGGGCATGACATGAGAATTATGGGACAGAAGTTTAGGGGTAACGTGAGGGGAAACTTCTTTACTCAGAGGGTGGTGGCTGTGTGGAATGAGCTTCCAGCAGAAGTGGTGGAGGCAGGATCAATTTTAACATTTAAAAGTAAAGTGGATAGGTATATGGACGTGAAGGGAAAGGAGGGGTATGGTCTGAGTGCAGGTAGATGGGACTAGGGGAAAACAAATAGTCGGCACGGACTGGAAGGGCCGAGAGGGCCTGTTTCCGTGCTGTAATTGTTATATGGTTATATGGTTATAACAAAAATACTGCTTTTGAGTACTCGATCTCGAAGATGCAGTTCGACCCGGCAATCCATGCCCCAGATATGGCTTTCTTAGAATCTGCAAATGAACAAATCAATACGGTCATACAACGGATGGCATTCGCCAGTTACCGGATGCACCAATAAATCCCTTTGTTTAGGAACAAGTCGACATGATCTCTTTGAACACATCCTGATTCAACATCCACTCTATGTTGTCATGGAACTTCCATGACCTGGTGTCTGCCACAGTATTGAATTTTCCTGGCAGATAAATAGCTGAGAGCCAAATGTGTTTGTCAATATACCAGATCCAGATTTGGTTTGCCAGTCTGTCACAAGATACCGACTTGATACCACCCGTGTGATTAACATATGCGACTGCCGTGGTGTTATCAATTTGGAGCTGAACATGCAGACTGCTTTTGTTGGAACAATAAGCCTTGAGCCCATAAAATGCTCCTAAAAGCTCTAAATGTTTAATTCCCCATGTCTGCAGAAGCAACGCTTCTTCCATACTCCATCTTCCTCCACAACTTGAAATCGTGTCAGTGGCACCCCACCCAAGTGCACTGACATCAGTCTGTAAGACCATGGAAAGTTGTTCTAGTACTACTGTGCTGAAACTACTGGAGATATGTTGGATCCACCATAAAATATCAGTAATTGCTTCTACTGATAATTGCATGGGCCTATCATAATGCCCCAATTGTACCCTGAGTGCCTGTTCCTTTGCTCTTAATTGCTTGTAATTGCTGATAATGCAAAGGCCCAAATTGGACTGCTGGAAAGGCTCCTACCATTTTCCCAAGCAGCCTTGTCACTTGTCTTATTGAAGGTTGCTGCTTGTTTAAAAGCTTTACACAATCCACAATTAGCTCTGTACCTTTCTACCTGGGCAAAGTAATTACCATTTTAATTGAATCAATTGAGAACCCCAAATAATCAATTGTGGTAATTGGTGTCAATTTAGATTTTTTCCAAATGAATGACAAACCCCAGTTTTTCATGTGTGGATTTGACAATTGCCACTGATGTTTCAGCTAATTCTTTTGTTTGCCCAATTATTAAAATATCATTCAAATAGGCCATAATTAGATGGCCCTGACCTCTAAATAGCCCCAAAATTGGTTTTAACGATTTAGTGAATACTCTAGGAGCTGAGGTCAATCCATTCGGCAGTGCCTTATACTGCCATACTTGATTCATCCAAATGAATTTAAAATACTTTCTATGCTCGCAATGAACAGGCACTGAATAATAAGCGTCTTTGAGATCTATGGTTGCCATATAACAACCTCTGGAAATCAGTTGCTTGGCCGTAACCAACGTTTCCATTTTGAAATGTCTGTAGAGTACAAATGGATTTAATTTTGTCAGATCCAAAATGATTCTGCATCCTCCGACGTTTTTGGGGTGGGGGGAAAATATTTGACACAAATTGATGGACTTGATGAACCGTCTTTTCAATTACACCCTTGTTACATAATTTTGTGAGTTCAGCGTGAACCTCCATTACCTCTGTTGTGAAAAATAAAGTGTTCTGCTAGAAACATGTTGGAGAGGTAAAACACCATTTGGAATAAATTCAATCCGAAACCCTTGAATTGCACTCCTGATAAACAGATCTGAAGTAAGCTGCTTCCATTCGTTATAAAAAAAGCCGTAATCTACCACCAACTTTTTCCTGTGTTACATTTAATATGTTTTTATGAGAACCAGGTCCACTTACCTCTCTGGTAACTGGTGCACCCTGCTGACTCCAGCCTCTGGCAGTGGCCCCCATGGTTGCTCGTGCTCCAGCCGAAGGATACTATCCACGCCCCTGCGCTGAGGACCGGCTTGTCCCTGGTGCAGCCCCGGATGCTGAGGTGGTTCTGTAAGGATACTTTCTCTTCAGCTGTCTGCCGGGCATCATTGGTCTCATCAGGCTCATTATTGATGTGTCTTCATTTATTTCTTTGACCTGTTTGGTAAGATCTGCGCCAAACAGCAGAAAAGGTGGTTGGATATTTGCTGGCTTACAAAGCGCAGCATATCTAGGATTAATGGTGGGCCTTGTAGCCCTTTTCCTGAGACAATTGATCTCAAAATAGGTGTTGCATAACAACCCTAGAGCCTCTTGGTGTATTCTGGTCACAAAACTACCATCCATTGCTCTTGTGAATGCTGTAATTCCAGCAGCCAATAACTTTTAAATTCTCTGCATTTTAATCTCTTGACATCGCATGCTGGGTCCCATTTGACCCCATACAACTTGATTCACAGTTGGAACTCTTAACAACTCACAGTTGCTTGGAGGCTCATGTTTTCTGGCTGTCTCATCCATAGTATGCTCCTGGAGCTGATGAGAAACCGTGTAATTTATTGTGGTAGCCAGCTCTTCACCTAGCGGCTCCCCTACTTCTGATGGGACAGCAAATGCAAGTGCCAGTGGTGGAACTCTACTGTTTCTCCTGGCTGAACTTCCCCATCAGATTTGGGCTCGGGACTGATCTGACCCATCGCACTCCCTTCAAAATGAAAAGGGTTCTCTGGCAGCACTGTTGCTGCTGGCGCTTCTTTCTCTGAGCACTGACACTCCTTCTCTTGGAGTGAAGTTCTTTGGAGGACTGTATGCAACAGCTCCTCCACTTGGGATAGGCGTGTACACACTCTATCCAGCCCCGGTGAGGAATCATCCCCCGACTCTGTGGGCCGAGCAGACTTATCAATTGCCTTGCACCCTAATGGCGACGGCTTTGTGCTGTGTAGCACTAAGTCTGCAGTCGCTAACTCTGTAGCTAGCAGGGGTATGAGGCAGGGCTTCCAAGCCTGAGCTGCTGGTTGTTACTCGCCACTTTCCCTAACCTTTTTTTTCCATGCCAGCACTCGGTATAGCGTACCGGCCAGCACGGATTCGAACTCCAGTGAAAAGTTTTTAACTTACCTGGATTCTGCATACTTACCGCTGGAGGAGCTCTGTTCCTCGCAGCCTCCGTGCGTCAATGCGGCTGACGTACTGGTGCGCATGCGGCCTGGCGGGTCTTCTTCACGGAATCACTCACGTGACTCCGAAGTAAAATTAGCATTTGCTTGGTCAAGTGTGAATTGGTTCCAGATAAATGCAAATTTTGTCAACGTAGCTTGATAGTATTTGTTGAAATAGCAGAGAAGACTGAAGAGGGAAGTGGAGTTGACATGGGATATTGTGGAGTTCCGTACAATTGATAAGGTGACTCATATGGACTTGCCTTCAAGAATGAAGACCATGGAACAAAAAAAACTCTAGCACCATGACCAGAACATTGTAGAAATTGCAGGAAACAGTAGTAATGAATGGTTGTGAATATCAAAAAAAATCTACAGAAATAAAAATAGAAAATGCTGGAAGCATTCAGCAATCTGTGGAAAGCAGAACAGTTATATTTTCAAGTGGAAGAGTCTGATTCAGGGCACTACATTTTAAGAAATATTTGATAAGTCTGGAGGGGTTGGAGAAGAAATATATTGATATTATTCCTGTGAGGGAATTTAATAATGTGTGCAGAATGAAGCAACAGGGATTATTTTCCTTGGAACTGTGCACTTGGGAGAAAACAAAAAAAAAACTCGACTGAAGATAATTACATGGATCGACGCTCTAATCTAGACTTCCTTGAATTGAAATATCCAAGCATCCTGTGTGTCAGCAAGACAGTTGTTACTAAGAACTGTGAACTCCTGTCGCTGCTCTCTCGGTGAAAGTCACTATTACTCTTGAATTTTAAACCTCAGGATCAGTCCAGGCCAATGTTGTTAATCTATTCTTTATTCCACATTGCTGCATAAAGGATGTCACCCAGACACTATACTAAAGGATTGAAAACATTGTTTGCTGTTTTTTCAGCTCAGAGGACCAGACACAGCAGGCAAGGGATTTTCTTGCATTGCAGCCCTTCCCAAAGCACAGGCACTTACAGACTGCACTCATGAAGTTCTTGGGTAGACAAAAATGTTGGAGAAACTTAGCGGCTGAGGCCGCATCTATGGAGTGAAGGAATAGGTGAAGTCTCGGGTCGAGACCCTTCTTTAGAAGTCTGACCCGAAACGTCACCTATTCCTTTGCTCCATAGATGCTGCCTCAGCCGCTAAGTTTCTCCAGCATTTTTGTCCACCTTCTATTTTTCCAGCATTTGCAGTTCTTTCTTAAACATGTAGTTCTTGGAGTTGCCCTTCACAACTTGTTGAGCTGTTCATCAATTTCCAGCAGGCTCCATTCACTCAATGTGCAACTTGTAGTCAACCATCACAGGAATATTTGCATGATTCCTTTATTCCGAGTCAGTCGTGGCTCGCTTACATCTCACAGGATCGGCACAGTGGCGTAGCGGTAGATTTGCTGCCATACAGCGCCAAAAACACGGGTTCGATCCTGACTAAGGGAGCTATCTTTACGGAGTTTGTACGATTTCCCCGTGACCTGCGTGGGTTTCTCTGAGATCTTCAGTTTCCTCCCACACTCCAAAGACGTACTGGTTTGTAGGTTAATTGGCTTGGTATAAATGTAAAATTGTCCCTGGCGTAGGCTAGTGTTAATGTGCGGGGATCGCTGGTCAGCGTGGACTCTGTGAGCTGAAGGGCCTGTTTCCGCACTATATCTCTAAACGAAACTAAAGAATTGCTGAAGAAAGGGTTTTGGTTAATAAGAGAGATCCATTCTTCATGACTCAGAGTTGCAGTTGAGCACCTTTATAATAGAAAAAAATCACCACAAGGAACTTATTGACGGTTGTGAAAAAGCATAGAATAATAAATTGCAAAGTGGAACACTCCAGGGTACCTACCCCACATGGTCACCAGCTGGGGCCACATTCTCTCACAAGCTAACTATTCTTGCCACCTTAATCTCCAAAGCAATACATTATTTGATGGCTCTTGGACATGATCATCAAGTGACGACGTTACCATGATTGCAAAAAATGAAGGAATGAGGGACAACGTCAAGTGTGTGAGTGTGAGAGAGATTAAGAAGCAAGGATTGCTGAAAAGTTGTATTAAAAACTGAAAATTCTGGAAATGCTCAAAGGATCAGGCAACATTTATGGGGAGAGGTGCACGTGTATTGTTTCAGTTCTGATGAAGTCATTAATTTTTGGTCCTCATTAGATGCTGCTTAATTTAAGTGTAGTCGTCCCTTATTGTTTTTATTACGAGTAGAAAAAAGATTGTTTACAGGGGCAGAGGAACGGCAGATGATAAAATCTGGAGTGAATAAAGGAGAGCTCTTGGCGGAACTCAGCCAGTTAGGCAGCATCTGTGGAGTGAAATGGACAGTTGATTCGACAAGACAAGAAACAAGAGACATTTATTGTCACATACGCCAAATTGTAGAGTGAAATTTGTGGTCACCATACGAATAAAAAAAGAACACAGAACACGATAGTCTTTAACATAAACATCCCCACACAGTGGAATCAAAGTTTCCCACTGTGAGGGAAGGCACCAAAGTTCAGTCGTCCTCTTCTATTGTCCTCGGTTGTTCACCCATGGTCGGGGCCTCCTGAGCCCCCCGCTGTTGCCGCTATGGGCGGCCCGATACTCAGGCCCTCTCGCTGGGATGATGAAACTCCGACGTCGGAACGGGAGAACATTCTCAGCAGCTTGGACCTCCGAATCGGCCACTTCCTACCAGAGACCGCGGCTTCCGGAGTCCACAGGCCGAGCTGAGCAGAGATTCACGCTGGTGGCCCACGGCAAAAGGATCGCAGGACTCTGCGATGTTGGTCAGTGCCGCCCATGGCTGAGCTCCCTCAAACTACAGATCTGCGATGTTGAAGCAGCAGGCCCAACACTCTGGAGCTTCAAATGACGATCCGGGTAAGGCATCGCCCACGCAGCGATATATCCAGCGCTGCGCTGCTGCTGAAGCTTTGGCCCGTCTCCGGCAGGAAAGGCCGGGCCAATAAAGTTGGTAGGCCGCGAGGGGGGGGGGCGAGGACATGACGGGGAGAATAGTCGCATCCTCGTCAGAAAGTGACTGGGAAACAGTTTCCCCCTTACCCTCTCCCCTTCCCCCACATCGAAATACTAAAAAAAATCCTCCAAAACATAGTTTTTAAACAGACTAAAAATTAAAAAAAGATAGAAAAACATTCAGACTGTAGGTAGAGGCTGCCATCATGCGGTACCCTTAGTTGGACGAGGGGGATTGAAGGCTTTGTGGTCAAGTTTGCAGATGATATGGAAATAGGTGGCGGGGCAAGTAGTGTAGAGAAAGCAGGGACTCTGCAGAAGGACATGGACAGGTTGGGAGTGTGGGCAGAGAAGTGGCAGGTGGAATATCGTGTAGCAAAGTGTAGAGACATACATTTTGGTAGTAGGAATAAAGGCGTAAACTATTTTCTAAATGGGGAGAGAATCCAGAAATCAGAGGTGCACAGGGACTTGGGAGTTGCAGGATTCCCAGAAGGTTAATCTGCACGTCGAATCAGTAGTAAAGAAAGCAAACACAATGCTTACATTTATTTTGAGAGGAAAAAAAACAGGGAAGTAATGCTGAGGCTCTATAAGGTGCTGGTCAGGCCGCATTTGAAACATTGTGAGCAATTTTAGGCACCATATCTGAGGAAGAATGTGCTGGCTCTGGAGAGGGTCCAGAGGAGGTCTACAAGAATTATCCCAGCTATAAGTAGGTTAACATATGATGAGCGTTTATCGGCACTGGGCCTGTACTTGCTGGAGTTTAGAAGAATGAGGGGGTACCTCATAGAAACGTACAGAATAGTGAAAGACATGGATAGAGTGGATGGCGAGGGGATACTTCCAGTAGTGGGAGAGTCATTAGTCAAAGGGTGGGGAATCTGGAATTCTTTGCCACAGAAGGCTGTGGAGGCCAAGTCAGTGGATATGTTTGAGGCAGAGATAAATAGATTCTTGATTAGTACGGGTGTCAGAGGTAGAAACATAGAAACATAGAAACATAGAAATTAGGTGCAGGAGTAGGCCATTCAGCCCTTCGAGCCTGCACCGCCATTCAATATGATCATGGCTGATCATCCAACTCAGTATCCCGTACCTGCCTTCTCTCCATACCCTCTGATCCCCTTAGCCACAAGGGCCACATCCAACTCACTCTTAAATATAGCCAATGAACTGGCCTCAACTACCCTCTGTGGCAGAGAGTTCCAGAGACTCACCACTCTCTGTGTGAAAAAAGTCTTTCTCATCTCGGTCTTAAAGGATTTCCCCCTTATCCTTAAGCTGTGACCCCTTGTCCTGGACTTCCCCAACATCGGGAACAATCTTCCTGCATCTAGCCTGTCCAACCCCTTAAGAATTTTGTAAGTATTTTGTAAGGTAATGGGGAGAAGGCAGCAGAATGGGGATAAGAGGGAGAGATAGATCAGCCATGATTGAATGGCGGAGTAGACTTAATGGGCCGAATGGCCTAATTCTGCACCAATCTCTTATAATCTTATGATGTTTTTGGTCTGGACTGAAGCGTAGAGGGCAGGTAGTTAGTGTAAAGAGGTGAGGGAAGAGGTAGCGAGCGATAGTTGGGTACAGGTGTGGGAACGGAGGGTGGATATAGCAACAGAGGCCTTGAGATGATAAATTGAGAACAAAAGGTTGCAGATTCTGTCGTTGTTTATTTAATGGACAGGAGAGGTTGTGCGAATGAAAAATTATACTGGGGAAAAAAGATCCAACAACTGCTTTATTACGTGTTATAACTCTCACTTCCACGTTTTTTTTCAAAATTGTGTTACTTTTTGTGCAGATCTGCAGTCCTTCCAGACATCTCCCTGGTAACCTCCTATTATAATCATCTGGCTTTGGTTCTTTAAGGTCTCCATGGCCCTCAAGCAGTCTTAAGCCCCTGTCCCACTTTCACGACTAATTCGCGACTGCCGAGTTTGCCCTTGACTCATACTCGCAGCATGGTTGCCACGAGGTCGTAGTAGGTCATGATGCTAATCGTAGGTGGTCGGAGGCAGTCGAAGGTAATAGCTCCGGGGTGAAAAAAAGGTCAGTAGAAAAAAAAGGTTATTTAAACAGCAGAACGTCACCTCTGTCACTCCAAGGCATGTTCATTCGTTGCTGGAGAGTTTTTTGGAGAGGAGACGTGTTTTAAAGGTGGCACCAAAAAGGCAGCAGCGCAGGGGGCGGGCACAACCCCCAAAAAAAACGGCCATGCAGTTGCCCACCCTCGAGGAGGAGTGGCAGGAGGCGATGCCACAGGAGGTGATAGTGCGGGAGGAGGTAGCCCTGCATGAGAGACGCATGGAGGAGGAGACCAGGGTGGTAGTATATGTCCCCACCACCACCCCATCCTTCACTGCCTCATTTGAAGGCAGCAAAGCAGCCCTTTCTCCTTTGTCTGACACAGCATCAGAGGCACATGCCCCATTGGTGGTGAGGGAGGGCTGGAGGAAGGTTATGCCCTACACCTTCACCAGGCAGCAGGAGGGGGACCTTGAGGAATGATTCCAGCAGAATGCCATCCTGTACGGAAAGGAAAATGAGGGGTACAGGGACAAGAATGGCATGCTTGCTATCCACTGCCCAACATGTGTGCTTAAAGTTCCATCTTTTGTCAAAGCCCAGCGCCACTCTCTTCCAGCCATCTGATGGACTGGGACAGTCCATCACATCATTTCCATTCGCCCATTGAGACCTTTTCTTGTGCTTCCTCTTCACCCTTGCTCTTCCCCTTCTGCCTTTCTTAAAAGCCTGCTGAAGCAAACAGCAGTAAAACGTACATAGTCGAAGCCAGTCTTCAACATAGTCGAAGGAGGTCTTCTTCATAGTCATGGGAGGTCTTCAACACAGTCGTACTAGGTCGTAGACATAGTCATGGAAGGTCGTACACATGGTCGTGGAAGGTCGTAGGAGGTCATACACATAGTCGTGGAATGTCCTAGGAGGTCGTAGGTTACTGCGACCTTGACTTTTTTTAGGTCGTTTAAGGTAATCAGAGGTCGCGAATTAGGTCGTGAAAGTGGGACGGGGCTTGAGCATCCCTCACAACCAATGTGTTCAATGAACCTGGGACTTTGGTAGCCCCACTAACACTGCAGGAGCTATTGTTTACAAAGCAGCACTAGTTGTGGCAGCTTTCCATAATGGCAGCTGAATTTGATGCCATTCATAGTTTCTCAATTTGGTCATGTCTGTACTATTGTTCATTGAATTTCAATTCCACAATGAATACATTCTTATTTTGCATTTGCAGTTGTTTTCTTTTGTTTTTATTACTTTTATTCTCATTTTCCCCAAAAACACCACCAAATTATGTTTCCTATTTCTGTAATATCTTTCTTTCTGACCTAACCTTATCACGCCTTTTAATTTAAACCTATTGTATTAATCATCCTTCCCTTAGGGATTGCTTAATGTAAGATTACTAATTAATTCATGTTATCACATTTCAAAATATTATTTAAAATAGTCTATGCTTGAGATTAATTTTTTACATTAGATTTAGAAGTCATGGAACAATAAGTGCACAAAACTCTTGTCGTAATTGTTGTATAAAGAAGCAGTGTATGATCTGATCCTTTTCAACACTGAATGATTTTCAGATACTCCTGGTTATGTTAAGTAACCAGAAGCATGTCTAGGAAAACTCTTTTGTGAATTTAAGAATTATTCTTAATGATTCTTTGGGATAAGCGTGGTAATGTATCAATACAGACTTCTTTAAGAGAAGTGGTTTGATGCAACATGTATACACACGTTTTTTTTCTAACAGCCTTAAGGGCCAGTCCCACTGTACGAGGTAATTCAAGAGCTCTCCCGAGTTTAAAAAAAAAATCAAACTCGTGGTAAGCACGTAGAATGTACGTAGCGGGTACGTCATAGCTCAGGACGTCTCTTAGCGGTTCGTAACGCTATCGGCAGGTACTTGGGAAACGGGGTAAGCTCGTGAAGACTCATGGAGATTTTTCAACATGTTCAAAAATGTTCACGAGAGCCCCGAGTACCTACGAGCGGCTATTACCGTAATTCTCCAGTTCGAATCAGGGGAAACTCGGGAGAACTCTTGAATTAGCTCGTACAGTGGGACGGGCCCTTTAAGGGCCTGTTCCACTTGCATGATTTTTTTTGGTGACTTGCCGGCACCCGTCATAGTTGCAGCAGGTTGCTGAAAAATGTCAACATGTTGAAAATCTTTGGGCGACTACTCACGACCATACAGGCGTCATCCCCGCGGGTGCCGGCAAGTTGCCAAAAAGATCACGTAAGTGGGACAGGCCCTTTAGTCTTGCGTGAAATGTTCAACACTCAGGATAAAACTACAGCTATATTAATAGCAAAAGGATAACGAGGGATAAAATTGGACCATTAGAGAACCAGAATGGACAGCTATCTGCAGAGCCAAAAGAGATGGGGGAGATATTGATTGGAGAAAGGCTAACTTTGAGGGAATGCGTAAGGATTTTAAAGGAGTGAATTGGGACACTTTGTTTCATGGGAAGGATATAGAAGAGAAATGGAGGACATTTAAAGGGGAAATTGTAAGAGTACAGAATCTTTATGCCCCTGTTAGGTTGAAAGGAAATAGTAAAAATTGGAAAGATCCATGGTTTTCAAGGGAAATTGGACACTTGTTTCGAAAAAAGAGAGATATCTACAATAATTATAGGAGGTATGGAGTAAATGAGGTGCTAGAGGAGTATAAAGAATGTAAAAAGAATCTTAAGAAAGAAATTAGGAAGGCTAAACGAAGATATAGAAACATAGAAATTAGGTGCAGGAGTAGGCCATTCAGCCCTTCGAGCCTGCACCGCCATTCAATATGATCATGGCTGATCATCCAACTCAGTATCCTGTACCTGCCTTTTCTCCATACCCTCTGATCCCCTTAGCCACAAGGGCCACATCCAACTCACTCTTAAATATAGCCAATGAACTGGCCTCAACTACCCTCTGTGGCAGAGAGTTCCAGAGACTCACCACTCTCTGTGTGAAAAAAAGTCTTTCTCATCTCGGTCTTAAAGGATTTCCCCCTTATCCTTAAGCTGTGACCCCTTGTCCTGGACTTCCCCAACATCGGGAACAATCTTCCTGCATCTAGCCTGTCCAACCCCTTAAGAATTTTATAAGTTTCTATAAGATCCCCTCTCAATCTCCTAAATTCCAGAGAGTATAAACCGAGTCTATCCAGTCTTTCTTCATAAGACAGTCCTGACATCCCAGGAATCAGTCTGGTGAACCTTCTCTGCACTCCCTCTATGGCAATAATGTCCTTCCTCAGATTTGGAGACCAAAACTGTACGCAATACTCCAGGTGTGGTCTCACCAAGACCCTGTACAACTGAAGTTGAAACCTCCCTGCTCCTGTACTCAAATCCTTTTGCTATGAAAGCTAACATACCATTCGCTTTTTTCACTGCCTGCTGCACCTGCATGCCTACTTTCAATGACTGGTGTACCATGACACCCAGGTCTCGCTGCATCTCCCCTTTTCCTAATCGGCCACCATTTAAATAATAGTCTGCTTTCCTGTTTTTGCCACCAAAGTGGATAACCTCACATTTATCCACATTATACTGCATCTGCCAAACATTTGCCCACTCACCCAGCCTATCCAAGTCACCTTGCAGTCTCCTAGCATCCTCCTCACAGCGAACACTGCCCCCCAGCTTAGTGTAATCCGCAAACTTGGAGATATTGCCTTCAATTCCCTCATCCAGATCATTAATATATATTGTAAATAGCTGGGGTCCCAGCACTGAGCCCTGCGGTACCCCACTAGTTACTGCCTGCCATTGTGAAAAGGACCCGTTTACTCCTACTCTTTGCTTCCTGTTTGCCAGCCAGTTCTCTATCCACCTCAATACTGAACCCCTAATACCGTATGCTTTAAGTTTGTATACTAATCTCTTATGTGGGACCTTGTCGAAAGCCTTCTGGAAGTCCAGATATACCACATCCACTGGTTCTCCCTTATCCACGCTACTAGTTACATCCTCGAAAAATTCCACAAGATTCGTCAGACATGATTTACCTTTTGTAAATCCATGCTGACTTTGTCCAATGATTTCACCACTTTCCAAATGTGCTGCTATCCCATCTTTAATAACTGACTCTAGCAGTTTCCCCACTACCGATGTTAGACTAACTGGTCTGTAATTCCCCCGTTTTCTCTCTCCCTCCCTTCTTAAAAAGAGGGGTTACATTTGCTACCCGCCAATCCTCAGGAACTACTCCAGAATCTAAAGAGTTTTGAAAGATTATCACTAATGCATCCACTATTTCCTGAGCTACTTCCTTAAGTACTCTGGGATGCAGCCTATCTGGCCCTGGGGATTTTATCGGCCTTTAGTCTATTCAATTTACCCAACACCACTTCCCGACTGACCTGGATTTCACTCAATTCCTCCTTTGACCCACAGTCCCCTGCTATTTCTGGCAGATTATTTATGTCTTCCTTAGTGAAGACGGAACCAAAGTAGTTATTCAATTGGTCCGCCATATCCTTGTTCCCCATGATCAACTCACCTGTTTCTGACTGCAAGGGACCTACATTTGTTTTAACTAACCTCTTTCTCTTCACATATCTATAAAAACTTTTGCAGTCAGTTTTTATGTTCCCTGCCAGTTTTCTTTCATAATCTATTTTTCCTTTCCTAATTAAGCCCTTTGTCCTCCTCTGCTGGTCTCTGAATTTCTCCCAGTCCTCTGGTATGCTGCTTTTTCTGGCTACTTTGTACGCATCATCCTTTGCTTTGATACTATCCCTGATTTCCCTTGTTATCCACGGATGCACTACCTTCCCTGATTTATTCTTTTGCCAAACTGGGATGAACAAACTGGGATGACAAGGTTCCCCATGGAAGGTTGTTTAAGAAGGTTCAATCTTTGGGTGTTAATGGCGGAGTAGCAAGATGGATTCAACAGTGAGATGTCAGAGAGTAATGGTGGATGGCTGTTTGTCAGGTTGGAAGCCGGTGACCAGTGGGGTGCCTCAGGGATCTGTGTTGGATCGACTGTTGTTTGTCATGTACATCAATGATCTGGATGATGTGGTGGAAAATTGGATAAGTAAGTATGCAGATGATACTAAGATAGGTGGTGTTGTGGATAATGAAGTAGATTTTCAAAGTCTACAGAGAGATTTGGGCCATTTGGAAAAGTAGGCTGAAAGATGGCAGATGGAGTTTAATGCTGTTAAGTGTGAAGTGCTATATCTTGGCAGGACAAATCAAAATAGGACGTACATGGTAAATGGTAGGGAATTGAGGAATGCTGTGGAACAGACGGATCTCGGATTAACTGTACATAGTTCCCTGAAGGTGGAAACGCATGTAGATAGGGTGGTAAAGAAAGCCTTTGGTGTGCTGGCCTTTATAAATCAGAGCATTGAATATAGGAGTAGGGAAGTAATGTTAAAATTGTACAAGGCATTGGTAAGACCAATTCTGGAGTATGGTGTACAATTTTGGTCGCCTAGTTATAGGAAGGATGTCAACAAAATAGAGAGAGTACAGAGGAGATTTACTAGAATGTTGCCAGGGTTCCAGCAACTATGTTACAGAGAAAGGTTGAACAAGTTAGGTCTTTATTCTTTGGAGCGCAGAAGGTTAAGGGGGGACTTGATTGAGGTCTTTAAAATGATGAAAGGGATAGACAGGGTTAACGTGGATACGTTTTTCCCATTGAGGGTAGGGAAGATTCAAACAAGGGGGCATGACATGAGAATTAAGGGACAGAAGTTTCGGGGTAACGTGAGGGGGAACTTCTTTACTCCGAGGGTGGTGGCTGTGTGGAATGAGCTTCCAGCAGAAGTGGTGGAGGCAGGATCGATTTTAACATTTAAGAGTAAAGTGGATAGGTATATGGACGTGAAGGGAATGGAGGGGTATGGGTCTGAGTGCAGGTAGATGGGACTAGGGGAAAACAAATGGTCGGCACAGACTGGAAGGACCGAGAGGGCCTGTTTCCGTGCTGTAATTGTTATATGGTTATATGGTTAAAACAATTTTCTTGATGGCAGTAGTCCACCTTTCTGCTTTACACCATTGTTCTGTAAAATTTCAATCACGTCACCTAACTTTCAGAGCACATTTATTTTATTTCAGTGATACATGTGCTATTTGAATGTTTACAGGAAAGAGTTAATGGAGGAAAAATAGCTTATGAACTGTAGCATTGTGTAGAATTACAGTCTATTGAATGAAACGAGTTTAAAATAAATTTGAGCTAGTTCTAAGGCATAGTTGTGGGCTCCAAACAATTATGACAGGAGTACCATTATCCAGAAAATAAGATTCCATTGCTTTTAGAGTAATTCAGCACGGAAACAAGTCGTTTGGCCTAAATTACCCACGCCAACCACACTAGCCTCATCTGTCCACGTTGGGCCCATATCCCTCTAAATCTTTCCTATCGTATACCGTACCCAAATGTCTTTTAATGTTGTAATAATACTTGCCACAACTACCTCCTCTGGCAGCTCATTCCCTATACCCACCATCTTCAGCGTGAAAAAGTTGCCCCACAGGTTCCTGTTAAATCTTTCCCCTCTCACCTTAAACCTATGTCCCCTATGTCTTGATTCCCCTGCTCTGAGCATTTACATCATGTATTTCCCTCATGATATTATACATCTCCATAAGATGTATCCTCTTATCCTCTTTCACCCCAAGGAGTACAGTCCTAGCCTGCCCAACCTCTCTCTCTTGCTCAGGCCCTCAAGTCCTAGCAAGATCCTTGTAAATCTTCTTGCACTTTATCCAGCTTAAATATAATATTCCTTTAACAGGTTGACCAAAACTGAACACAATACTCCAAATGTTGCCTCACCAACGTGTTGTACAACTGTAACATAATATCCCAACTTCTATACTCAATACCATGGCCAATACTGAAAGCCAGCTTGACTATCCTATCAACCCATGATGCTCATTTCAAGGAAGTATGTACCTGCACTCTTACATCCCTCTGCTCTACAGCACTCCCCAGGGCCTTACTCATTGGTTTTCTTGATAGAGAAATTAAAATCCATTTAGAAATTTCCAGAAAATAAATGTTAATTGTTCTTATATTAAAATTTTACGTTTTTGAAATGCTGAAGGTGTTCATTTAGTCAATTTAATGTTATCTCACTAAAACCATTTCAAGTATATCATTACAAGCCTTGGAAAGCATGCTGAAGTTTGTAAGGGCACATATTTGTAATAAGACACTGTATCACGTTGAAAGGCGATAGTGTATGCTGGAGAGAGAAAAGAGTTGGAGAGAAAATAGACCTATTTAATCTGTACAGTACTATATTTCTGCTGAGAATGGGGTAAAACAGTTGATTGAGTTTCAAGTTTGAAATAATTTTATTGTTAAACTGGTCATGTAGTACAAGATTAACAGATTGGGAGTGGCAGATTGGTGGTTGTGAACAATACATCTTTTCCTCCTAACAGAACAGGAAGGATGTGTGGAATGCCAGCTCTGGTTATTCAATTCCTCACTTCATGGAAGTTAAGGTTAATATTTCACCCTTCAAAAAGAATGCTAATGAGAAAATAACACCAAAAATTCACTGGCTTTTGTGAAACGGTTTGGGTGAATATCAGCAGTTACTACCATTTGAAGTTTCTGAATTTCCGATTTCAGTCTAGCATGACTAATTAAAATGTAACTGTGAGATTGATTAGCATTAAGAACATTCAAAGTTAGTGATTACGATTGTTAGATGTAGCATTCACCACAACACGAGAAACGGCTGAAGTTTACTGATGAGTTTCTGAATTTAATTTTTAGCAAAAACTCTGTAGTTTGTGTTAGTCAATTTATGAATATGAATACTGAACAAAAAAAACAACTTGTAAGTGGAGTTTCGGCCAGAAACATTGCCTCCTTCGTTCCATAGATGCTGCCTCGACCCGCTGTGTTTCTCCAGCATTTTTGTCTACCTTCGATTTTCCAGCATCTGCAGCTCCTTCTTAAACAACATATCATGAGCAAGGCTATTTTCAGATTTGATAGATGAATAACTAAAATATGATTTATAAAGCACTGGTAAAATCATACAAATCCATGTTAATAGGGCAATTATATTGTGGCTCACAGCACAGATTAAAATGTTTTATTTTAAACTTGCTTACGTCTGTACTCTGCGTGTTATATCTCTATGTACTCATTAATTACCAATTACTATGTTGAGGATGCTTATGTCAAGATCTAGTTGTTCCTGTTACAATGTTTCTCTCACAGTTTTATGGGATCTTTTGACATTGAAAATTCTGATCAAGCTGCCTTTATAAATGCACTGTAATTAAACCTTTGGCCAGTAGTTAGGGGGCGACGTCCAGTTGGTATGGCTGCCCAGCCTGCAGCTGTCTGTCTTTTAACTTTTTTTTATTTTTAGTGTGTAAAAAGTGTTTTGTTTGGAGTCTTTTTTTTTATGTTGGGGGTGGGGGGGGTGGGGGGGGGGGGGGAAGGGGGAAACTGCTTTTCCTGATCCCTACCTGGTGGGAGAGGCAGCTTTTCTCCGAGCTGCATCTTTGACCCGTCCTCGCGGCCTACCCAGCTTCTTGATGGGACCGGCCGGAACCTCGGCTTCGGCGACGGCTTTGGACACGTGGAACGGCCGCTGGAGCGCCATCGCGGAGAGGAGCGGGCGATGCCTTTCCTGGGTCGCCGCGCTGGGGCTCTGGTGAGCTGAAGACTGCCGACAAAAAACATTGCGGAGTTGCGGGACTGTGGAGCGGCCAGCTGTGGGTGGCGGCGCTGAACCTTTATATCGGGAGCTGCCATCCCAGTGGTGGAGCTCCATCCGGCGCGGCCTTGTTGGCTTCGGAAGCCGCGGACTCCAGTAAGAGGCGGCCGCTCCAGGTGTCCCAAGCCGCTGAGAGGGTGCTCCCGACGCCGGAGCACCTTCACCCGGCGAGAACGGCCTGGAACATCGGGCCCCGTAGCAGCGACTGCGGAGGCCTCAATAGGCCCGACTATGGGTGAACTGGCGATGGGACTGGACTTTGCTGCCTTCCCCCACAGTGGGAATCATTGTGGGGGGATGTTTTTATGTCTACTGTTAAATTTATGATGTTGTGTCTTATCTTTATTTGTGTGCTGCATGGCAAATCAAATTTCACTACACCAATTGGTGTACGTGACAATAAATCTCCTTTGTCCTTTGTCCTAGTTGTTTTTCCTGGTTCTTTGGCCCACACTGCAGATAAATTACTATGTTTTCTCTTATACCACATCTCCTTCTCTCATAATGATCTAGACCTCATTAAATTGTACAACTAAATTTAAAAAAGGTAAGATTTATAGAATTTTAATTTTGGAATGGAATGTGGTTCTTGAACTGTCCCATCATCCTAAAGACAACATTTGTACAATGTCATTGGAAAATATGTACACTGAGCCCACTCTGAGCTTCTTCAGCAAACATTCCAAGAGCAATACGGACTGGCCAGCTTTGACAGTGTTGCATGTTGAACTCCGTTCAAAGAAGTGGACTTTAACATCTGATAAATCCTCCCCCACAGGGATGGCCTTGTACCTCAGGGCCGCCTTCTACCTCAGAGGACGGATGCATCTGTTCCCTTCCACGCCCCCAGGGCCAGCAGGCACCCCATGGTTAGACCCAGGGTCAGATGCAGGCCCCTGACAATCAAGAAGCCATTTGATGTTTTATTTTATTTTTTGTCCTCTTCCCCCCCCCCCCCCCCCCCCCCCCCCCCCCGCACCCACCTCGCTCGTGACATGCTCTACCCCACTGCCACTGCCCCTTGGGGAAGGGTGGGGAGGAGGGTTAGCAGCACCATCTTGGGACACTGAGGCAGAAGTTGCAGCCCGGAGACAGGGACAGGCTTTGACACCCCTTTACAGGCACACGGTCCAAGGTCCAGACACCGAAATGGCACTCGGCTGAATGAACAGCTGGCTGTGAAATGAAAGGACCTGAGGGAGGCTGCTCTCCTGAAGACCGATCGGGTTAGAGGAGATATCTGACCCAACCTTCCTCAGAGGACAGAGATGGGGGAGAAATAGCTCATCGGGTATGAATAGCTTGACTGGAGACTATTACGCTTTGTGTCATGGCCTGCAGTGGGTCCACCGGCAGGAAACTCCCATCCACCGAGATCCCCTTACGCTGGGCCAGGGACACCTCCTGCTCGGTCTTCAGGAAGAACATGGCCTTTCCTGACGTCTTTGAGGCTGCAACAATGGCTGAAGGATCTACAACTCTAACTATTGCCTTTACACAGCCATTAATACTCATGCCAAGGTGCCCCAAGCTTCTGACGCCACTCCTGAATTTTTAAGTTGTGTCCAAGACACACTAGTGCATGAGGTGCCAGCTACACCCGCATGGCTCGACTGAACACCCATGTGAGATTGGACATTTTATCGTCACAAAACAGTGCAAACAGTACCAAGTACCTTTCTGCAGATCAGAGTCCTGGAGAGATAGTGAACAGTGGGTGTTGTCCAGGAATGCCTCGTATATGGGGTTTCTACAACAAGCCTGCAGCTACACTGCAAGTCTAGCCTGGGCCCCATGAAAGTTTGAGATGCCCCCTGAACTTCTAGCACCCAACTGAACATGGTGAAACGAAACGTGGTGCGGAGGGAGTTCACCAATGTCTTTGATTCCCAAAGCTACTTTTCCCTATAATAACACCACCTTCCGTGCATACTAGTAAACGGAACAAATGCTGTTAATGCATTGCTATATTTGTGTTAATCCATTTCCCCTATGAAGGTTTTTTTTTGGCCACAAAGACTGCAAAGGAAGAAAATCTAAACGTTATTTAGCCTGAAAACTTAATTGTTTCTCTGTCTCTCTCTCCAGGTGCAGCCTGTTATTCCAGCACTTTTCTATTTTTATTTCTTTATTTGTCTGTGTCTAAGCTTGGCTTTGTCTATGACCTGAAAATTCATGGTTCTTAATAACTTCAATAAAGGTTGAACACTGATTTTCCTGCAATCCGGACAAAATTACGAGAGCAGTTGAAATTCCCTGATCGACTAGAGATGGCTCTGCAAGTAGCAAGCGCTCTTTCCCGTCAAGTTCCTCGGTCGTGAAAGAATCAACAATCTTCTCAATCTTTTCTCCTAATTGTTTCACAAAGACAATGCAGTACACCCTCGTTTTGACAACCTCCTCAGATATTTTGTATCGCGGATGGACCTGCCGACCCATCCTCAACTCCCACCGTCTCCCTGGTCATTTCTAGCCCCAGTGTCCGACCCCACTCCTGACTCGCAAGGTGCACCAGCGAGCTCCTCTTCACCCACCGCATGATCCGGTGATGTGGCTGTTGTTGCGGCTCACAATGTAACCCCTGTGGGCAGGGCTTTCTTCGGACCGTCACCACTGACAGAACACGCTCGGTCACCATGAGGCTCCCTTCCTTCTCATCTGCTGTCACTTGCAAGGTGGAGAATGTCGGACACTATGGGCGTGAAGACGGAGGCGGCAGTGGTGGGGGGGAGGAGAGGGGTAAAGAGGCCGACTGGACGATGCGACGGGAGACGCAGGGAACAAAGCCACCACCAACAGCAAGAAGCAGCGGCCACTGGGAGGGGAGAGACTCCCATGGTGACTAAACTTGTTCTGTCAGTGGTGGCGGCCGCCTGAAGAAAGCCCTGTCTCCAGGGGCTATAACGTGAGCCATGACGACAGCCATGTCACCGGACCATGCGCAGAGATGCCAAGTGTCCCGGATTCGCCGTATTTTGTCCCGGCGAAATAACCTTTTTACGGTGTTCCGGCAGCCAAACATGCTGTTACGGAACACCGCCGCGCCGGTGTTCCTCCCGTGGTGAACGCCGGCGCCATGTGCCCCTGGTTTGCCAGCCCGGCAGCTCGCAGCCACGCCCGGCCCAGAGCCCGGGCGGCGCCGGCCCGCGAGATCAGCGGCACTTTCTTGCCGCCAGCCGGCCGCTCGCGGCAGCCCCATCACCGGGCCTCCCCCCCACCCCCACCCCCACCCAGTGCGCAGGCGCAGACCCGCCGGCAACCTTGCCAAGTGCGCATGTGCTGCACCCGCCCGCCGGCAGCCCGCTGATCTGCACCAGTGCGCAGGCGCATAGCCGCCGGCAACAACCCCCAAGTGAGTATGTTACGGAGAGAAATGCATTTAACCCCATTTGTTACGGACAAATGGGTTGAATGTTACTGTGAACTAAATTTAGGGTTGGCATCTCTGCATGCGGTGCGTGAAGCGGGAATTACTGGTGCCCCTTGCAAGTTGGGAGTGGGGTCAGAAGCCAGGACTCTAAACAGTTGGGAAGTCAGTAGGAGCCAGGGATGGGTTGGTAGGCCATTCCATTCTCATTCAGTTTACATTTTATATTTGTATTATTTAAGGTTTCTAGCACTCCATGGTGCTTTTGGCACACAGGAGGGGCGTCATTAGCAGGCCAGGGGTGTATTGTAGTGTCATTATCACGTGACCTCTGTTTGTCTAAAAATAATCTGGAACCGTGGGTGCTGGAAAATCATGCTCAACCTATACTAAACTACATCTAAGGTTTTCTTCTAAACCATTCTCTTCCAAACTTGTAATTAAGAATGGTTCTAGGGAAGGACGATTTACTTGGTCTGTTAACTAATGCTTCCCTTTGAAAGAGAGACACAAGAGACTGCAGATGTTGGAATCTTGAGCAAAAATCAAACTGCTGGAGGAACTCGGCAGGCCAACCAGCATCTGCGGAAGTAAATGGACAGACAATGTTTTGGGACAAGGTCCTTGTTTAGACTCCATTCTGATTTTTTTTTTTTTTTGGGGTGCAATATGGGTGCACTAAGACGTGAAGTGCAATTGATTTATACTTTTTGGTAATTTACAATGTGATGGTGATATTATCCACCAGCAATTAAGTGACCACACAGACTATAATTCTTCTGTCTCCTCTTGCAGCCTTTCCAGCCTCTTATCAATCTGCATTGTTCACCGGATGTGAAAGGGTTTCTGTGCAGTGCCTTCGTGCCGGCCTGCACTGAAGAACTTTGGATTGACCAGCCTTGTCAAAAGCTTTGTGAGAAGGTTTTCCAGGACTGTGAAAAGCACATCAAGACATTTGGGATCACGTGGCCAGAGGAGCTGCAGTGTGATCGGTAAGAGGAGCTGCAGCAGTATCTGACCTAAGTTACGTGATGGTGGGGATGGGAGAATGAAACATGGAAGTAAAATTCGAGCAAACAAAGGCTCAGTGCACTGCTTCACTCTCAGCCAAGCTTCAATATTTTTATCCCATTCATTCCCAATATTTTGTCTCTGATACATTTGCCCCAGCTGCTGGGGAAACCACCATTTGAACCAGCCTGCTGAGCTGTAACCAATCATTCACTCATGCCCCAGTAAAAACACTCAGCTTTTCTTGTCCATCTCCTTGTGTTCTTTGCCGACCTTCATTATTGCTTACTTGACGGATAGTAATACATCAGATAGGGGAGTTCTGAAATCAACAATTTCATAGGTTTGGATCATAGTATTTGTGTGATGCCATGGATCCTGCTCTTGAAATCCACTGCACTTATTATTGATATTAATTTATTAGTATTATTACAGTGAAATACATTTTTTGTGTGCTATCCAGGCAAATCAAACTGTGCATTAATGCAATGAAACCATATATGAGTACAGCAGGTATTGCAAAAGAAGGAAAGTGCAGAATACAGTGCTACAGAGAAAGTGCAAACAAAAAAGTGCAAGGGCTGCAATAGGGTAGGTTGGGAGATTGGGAATATTGAGATCAGGGAATGTCTGTGGCTACAACCAATCTCTGTTTTTCTATTGCGCTTTGAGTTGTCATGACCCTGCAATCTGGAATTTCCTTTGATATTTTTTCATTGACATAAGTTCTAAAACATTAGTGCTGAGGATGGTGCTGTGATTCTCATTATTGGATTGAATTTATTTTTCTGGAGTAGAATGCAGTTGCAGCCATTTTCAGATTATTATGTGTCACTCTGGAAATTCATGTAGCTGCTTTTGATTGTGTGTCACCGTCAAACCCCAAGATAATTTCTATGTCGGGAAAAATTGGATTACATGCAATTATTATACAGTGCAATAGGTGCCAGATTTTCAGTTTTGAAAGTGTGCGATTGAATTTTGCATCGAAAGGTGAGGGGGACCTCAATGAAATAATTAATTCTATGTGTTCACTTGATCCACCTTCTTGAGTGCATGTGATTTTTCTAAGCTAAAACAAATACCCTTTCCATGCCCCATCTGCATAGAAAATCTCTTCCGATATATTGTTACAGTAATGGTTCCGTGTATGTTTAATTTGCCAATAGTGTGATGGAATGAAGCTTGCCCTAGTATAGATTTAAAGATACTTTGGTTTAGGTGTTACTGTGGTTGTGACTGAGAGATGTTTTGTACTATAAAGGAGTAGAGATCGGGGATGTATCACAACATGGTTCAGGAACAGCTCTCTCCAAGACCGCAAGTAATTGCAGAGAATTGTGGACACAGCCCAGACCTTCTTCCCTCTTCCCTCAGGCAAGAGGCATAGAAGTGTGAAAATGCATACCTTCAGATTCAGGGACAGTTTCTTCCCAGCTGTTATCAGGCAACTGACCATCCTACCAACAACTAGACAGTAGTCCTGAATTCTACCTCATTGTAGACCATCGGACTATCTTTGATTAGACTTTACTGGCTTTATCTTGCACTAAATGTTATTCAGGTTATTCCCTTCATCTGTATAAACACCGTGGCTGACTTGATTGTCTTTCCACTGATTGGTTAGCACGCAACAAAAGCTTTTCACTGGCCTCAACTACCTTCTGTGGCAGAGAATTCCAGAGATTCACCACTCTCTGTGTGAAAAATGATCTTCTCATCTCGGTCCTAAAAGACTTCCCCCTTATCCTTAGACTGTAACACCTTCTTCTGGACTTCCCCAACATCGGGAATAATCTTCCTGCATCTGGCCTGTCCAACCCCTTAAGAATTTTGTAAGTTTGTATAAGATCCCCCCTCAATCTTCTAAATTCTAGCGAGTACAAGCCGAGTCTATCCAGTCTTTCTTCATATGAAAGTCCTGACATCTCAGGAATTAGTCTAGTGAACCTTCTCTGTACTCCCTCTATGGCAAGAATGTCTTTCCTCAGATTAGGAGCCCAAAACTGTACACAATATTCCAGGTGTGGTCTCACCAAGACCCTGTACAACTGCAGTAGAAATTCCCTGCTCCTACACTCAAATCATTTTTGCAATGAATGCCAACATACCATTCAATTTCTTCACAGCCTGCTGCACCTGCATGCCTACTTTCAATGACTGGTGTGCCATGACACCCAGATCTCGCTGCATCTCCCCTTTTCCTAATCGGCCACCTTAAAATAATTTCACACAAAAAATTACAAAATAAAGGAAGTCCTAACATTTTCTGCTGGTCTTTGATTACTTAGGCGTTATTTGAATTTTAACTTGATTTTTAAACTAAGTTTGACGTGATTTCTTTCATTTCAAGGTTGGTAGATTGCGTCGATGGGCTGCACTCTTCAGCAGTAGCTTCAACTTCAAGATCAGCTACAGAGAAGACATCACAAATGGTGGTGAAGGATTATGGATTTTGGTGTCCACGACCTCTGAAAAACCCAACTGGTCATGGCAGTTCGTTTCTTGGCGTAGGTGACTGTTTGCCACCATGTCCTAACATGTACTTCAAAGAAGATGAACTGAACTTTGCTAAATATTTCATTGGAGTTGTTTCCATGTTTTGCCTATGTTCGACACTCTTTACGTTCTTGACTTTTCTTATCGATGTTAGAAGATTTCGCTACCCTGAGCGACCTATCATTTTCTATGCAGTATGCTATAGCATGGTGTCTCTAATGTACTTTGTTGGTTTCATTGCTGGTAATAACATAGTCTGTAACAAAGCTGATGAGAAATTGGGTACCATGGAAACAGTTGTCATAGGTGCACAGAACAAGGGATGCACACTCCTTTTTATGTTGCTATATTTCTTTACCATGTCAGGAACTGTGTGGTGGGTGATTTTGACCATAACCTGGTTCCTGGCAGCTGGACTGAAATGGAGTTGTGAAGCCATTGAACAGAAAGCATTGTGGTACCATTCTGTTGCTTGGGGAATGCCTGGAATATTCACAATAATGCTACTGGCCTTGAACAAAGTTGAAGGCGACAATATCAGTGGTGTATGCTTTGTTGGACTGTATGATTTGAATGCTTTGCGTTATTTTATCCTGACACCATTGTGCCTCTGTGTGGTGGTGGGATTGTCCCTTTTGTTGGCAGGAATCATTTCCTTGAATCATGTACGGCAAGTGATCCAACATGACGGAAGAAATCAGGAGAAGTTGAAGAGATTTATGATTCGAATTGGTGTTTTTAGCGGGCTGTACTTGGTGCCGTTGGTTGCTCTCCTGGCGTGTTATATTTATGAGCAAGCTCTTCGGACAACTTGGGAAACTACGTGGGTTCATGACTACTGTCAAGATTATCCCATTCCATGTCCCAACCAGGTACTTCCAATAGCCTAAAAAACTTATTAAATATTTTAAATGTTCATCATATGTCACTGTGAAGTAGTTTTGCACAGAAACAGAGACATGGCTGCAGGAGGATCGGGACTGGGAACTGAATATTCAGGGTTGTCTAATGAACCAGATTTAATAAAGGGAACAAACTCAAGGTAAAGGAACCGCTAGGAGGTAGTGACCATAATATGATAAGTTTTAATCTGCAATTTGAGAGGGAGATGGTTAAATCAGAAGTGTCATTGTTGCAGTTAAACAAAAGGAACTATGAAGGCATGAGAATGGAGCTGGCAAGGTCGACTGGAAAAGGATCCTAGCAGGAATGACGGTGGAACAGCAATGGCAGGAATTTCTGGGCATAATTCGAAGATGCAGGATCATTTCATTCCAAAGAGGAAGAACATTTCTAAGGGGA
The DNA here is from genome assembly GCA_035221665.1 of Okamejei kenojei. NCBI lineage: Eukaryota > Metazoa > Chordata > Chondrichthyes > Rajiformes > Rajidae > Okamejei > Okamejei kenojei. The sequence goes on from CM069134.1 coordinate 112,058,003, forward strand.
GTAAGAGGCAACCGTGGCTGACAAGGGAAGTAAGGGATGGAATAAAACTAAAAGAAAAGGTGTATAGCATAGCAAAGAGTATCGGGAAGCAAGAGGAATGGGAAACTTTCAAAGGACAACAGAAGGTAACCAAGGGCAATATGGGGTGAAAAGATGAAGTATGAGGGTAAACTGGCCAGGAATATAAAGAGCATTTTTATGTATGTTAAGAGAAAAAAAGATTAGTAAAGACAAATGTGGGTCCCTTGAAGGCACAAAACAGGTGCCTTCAAGGGATTTTATGGGGAACATAAATTTTTATGGGGAACAAGGAAATGGCAGACAAGTTGAACAGGTACTTTGGTTCTGTCTTCACTAAGGAAGACACAAACAATCTCCCAGATGTACAAGAGGACAAAGGATCTAGGGAGATGGAGGAACTGAAAGAAATTTGCATTAGGCAAGAAATAATATTGGGTAGACTGATGAGACTGAAGGCTGATAAATCCCCAGGGCCTGATGGCCTGCATCCCAAGGTACTCAAGGAGGTGGCTCTAGAAATCGTGGACGCATTGGTGATCATTGTCCAATGTTCTACAGATTCAGGATCAGTTCCTGTGGATTGGAGGGTAGCTATTGTTATCCCACTTTTCAAGAAAGGAGCGAGAGAGAAAACGGAATTATAGTCCAGTTAGCCTGATATCGATGGTGGGGAAGATATTCAATTATTAATTATTAATAACAGCGCATTTGGATAGCAGTAAAAGGATTGGTCCAGGTCAGCATGGATTTATGAAGGGGAAATCCTGCTTGACTAATCTTCTGGGAATTTTTTGCGGATGTGACAAGTAAAATGGATGAAGGAGAGCCAGTGGATGTAGTGTATCTGGACTATCAGAAAGCCTTTGATAAGGTCCCACACAGGAGATTAGTGGGCAAAATTAGAGCATATGGTATTAGAGGTAGGGTATTGACATGGACAGAGAATTGGTTGGCCGAGGAATCAAAGTGTAGGAATGAACAGGTCCCTGTCAGAATGGCAGGCAGTGGCAAGTGGAGTGCCGCAAGGCTCAGTGCTGGGGCTGCAACTATTTACAATATATATTAATGATTAAGATGATGGGATTAAAAGTAACACACGCAAATTTGCAGATGACACGAAGTTGGGTGGCAGTGTGAACTGCAAAGAGGATGCTGGGAGGTTGCAGGGTGACTTGGACAGGTTGGGTGAGTGGGCAGATGCGTGGCAGATGTAGTATCATATGGATAGATCCACTTTGGTGGCATGAACAGGAAGGCAGATTATTATCTGAATGGTGTCAGTTTAGGAAAAGGGGAGGTGCAATGAGACCTGGGTGTCCTTGTACACCAGTCACTGAAAGTAAATATGCAGGTACAACAGGCAGTGGCTAATGGCACGTTGGCCTTCATAACGAGAGGATTTGCTTATAGGAGTAAAGAGGTCCTTCTACAGTTGTACAGAGCCCTGGTGTATTGTGAGCCGTTTGGTCTCCTAATTTGAGGAAGGAAATCCTTGCTATTGTGGCAGTGCAGCGTAGGTTCACGAGGTTAATCCCCGGGATGGCGGGACTTTCATATGAGGAAAGATTGGAAAGACTGGGCTTGTATTCACTGGAATTTAGAATGATGAGAGGGGACCTTATAGAGACATATAACATTATAAAAGGACTGGACCAGCTAGATGCAGGGGAAATGTTGCCAATGTTGGGGGAGTCCAGAACCAGGGTCCATAGTCTAAGAATAAAGGAAAGGCCATTTAAAACTGAGATGAGAAAACACTTTTTCAACCAGAGAGTTGTGAATTTGTGGAATTCTCTGTCACAGAAGGCAGTAGAGGCAAATTCACTGGATGAATTTAAAAGAGAGTTAGATAGAACTCTTGGGGCTAGCAGAATCAAGGGATATGGTGAGAAGGCAGCACTGATTACTGATTGTGAATGATCAGCCATGATCACAATGAATGGCGGTGCTGGCTCGAAGGGCCAAATGGCCTCCTCCTGCACCTATTTTCTATGTTTCTAAATGAAATGGTGTTTACCTTGATCAGAGAGAATTGAGGTCTCCATTTCTCATCCAAGTATTTTTTGAAGTAGGAATGAGGTGGGCAATAATCAATAGCACAGTAACAATTGTGATCTGTGGCCAGTTTTTAAATTAATCCATTCACATCTGTATGGACTTTTTAAGTTGAATAAACATGTAGGAGAAGAATAAGGAACATGGATCAGCTTAATTTCTGTGCCACTATATTGTAGTGGTCTTTATAAAATATGCTGGAAACTGAACTATGCAGTTATTTTGGTGTATTTGTCTATCATTTTGGATTAAAAACTCTTGTTTCTGTTTTTGTACCTACGAGCAGATGTCAAACCATTTGCTGTGTAAACACTTGTTTATTTGCCTCTGTCATGTACGCTCCAAATATCCAGGAAGATAGGTGGAGTATTTATCAAGCATGTGACAGAAACAACAGCAACTGAAAATGATACAACACTTTTAATTACCTTGGAGAAAATGCCATTTTTCGGTAGCCCCTGTCAAAGTTAAGGCACGAGACCAGAAGAATATTAGGCAGGAATTTTAGTTGTTGTTTTCTGCAGGCATTATATGAAACGTAATTGTGTTATTATAAGCTTCTTGTGGATTCTGCTTGCTGATGAGTTGTAATCTTCCATCCAGGTTAAAATATGGATAATTTTGTTGTGTTATGGTAATTTATGCTGAGTGGCATAGAATCTTAATTAGTCACTTCTTGCTTGTCTTTCTGAATATTTTGATGTAATAATTTTTTGCACATTTTTATTCAGGTAGAAACTCTGACAAGACCTGATTTGTCTCTTTTTATGATGAAATACCTGATGACTCTAATTGTCGGTATACCAGCAGTATTTTGGGTTGGCAGCAAGAAGACCTGTTCTGAATGGGCCAATTTCTTCCAGAGAGCTCGCAAGCGAGAGTAAGACCACCTTTTATATTTTAGTGAAATGTGCCTACTATATGTGGGGAAGAGATCAGAATAATTGGAGTGTGGTTTGGATGGGGGTAGGTTTTGGGTGGGGGTGGGGTGATTGCTCTGCAGTGAGGGAGGTTTAGGGCAGCAATGGAGGTGTTCATTGCACTTTCCCAGTTGCTTCTCAATGTGGAAGATAAAACTTCCAGACTTCGTTTATCCTCCAAACAATTTCAAATCACTGCGAACTGCAGAGGGGTTCCAAACCAAAATGTCATCTGTCCATTTTCTTCCAGATGCTGTTTGACCTGCTGAGTTCCTCCTGCATTGTTGTATAATTTCAAACCACTACTGCTTTTCACAACGTTTTATCTTATGAGCTCAATATGGTTAATAATTAGGGAGTTAACTAATATTTCTTCATTCGGTTTTTACATTTCATAATTATTATTTCTGCAAAGATACACAAATGAGTAGATTAATTAAATTATTTCACAGTATGACATGGGAGGTTTGGATTGTGATTTTGAGGAATACTAGTGCAGCAGCATAATCATCACACTTAACCTCTGCTTTTCAAATAATTATTTTGTTTGAAGCAATGTCTGTCTTGTCTGAATGCTCTCATACTTCCATCTCTTTAGCCCGATAACGGAAAGTCGCAGGGTGCTGCAGGAATCCTGTGAATTTTTCCTAAAGCACAATTCCAAAGTGCAGCACAAAAAGAAACACAAGTCAAGTTCCCATAAACTCAGGGTCATCTCCAAATCCATGGGGACATCCACCATAGGTGTGGCAAGTCATGGGACCTCCTTGCTTGCAGCAGCTCCAGGATCACTGTCAGAAGCAAAGCCTTTTCTTGAAGTCAGCGAGCATGATGCTCTCCTGCCCGAAATGCCTTTGACATTGAATGTCTCGACTGGCAAACAAGCTTCAGTAAGTGTATTGGGCCATGCAAAGTCTGCTGAGTTACAAGAGAAAAGAAATAAAGAGGACAAGAATTCTGGTGGAATAAGCATCCAGTCTGAAAGCTTGCAGTGTGTCCCAGATGGAAGGTGAGGAACAGGTGATTTACTGTGTAATTTATTGATTGCAGCTGTAGTAAATTAATGTAATGGAATCTACTCTTAATCATCATAACATTCAAGACTGGGGATCAAATGTTATCTTCCGAAATTCTGAAATAAATTTGAAATGATTGGTTTATTGTTTGATGAATTTCACTGCTTGTGGGGATGTTAGTTAAAGATGTTGCAACTTGGATTGTCTCGCTGCCAGCTTGAATGGTCTTGTTTCTAATCTGCACCTGCCTCATTGCTGGACCAGCCTACTTCTCTACCTCAGTATCTCTGTCTGCTGTTTCTCTGGAACTGAAAATTGATGGACCAATTTTACTTCGGAGTCACATGGGTGACTACGTGAAGAAGCCCCGCCAGGCGCATGCGCGTCATTACGTCCGCGCATGTCGCACTGAACGGGCTGGAGGGCACAGCTCCACCAGCGGTAAGTAGGAACTTCTAAGGTAAGTGTTTTTACAACCTTTACCAAGAAGTATTTCCACTCCGTAAAGCTGGCTCGAGCAGTCAGTAGGAGTGGAGAGTTGGAGCTGTCACTTCTGAAGATCCATCTTAGCGTGGGTCCAGGGATTCACGAATTTGATCGGGTTGGGAGATAAGCGCGGCAACGCCGGTTCCGATGCCGGGTGCCGTTTTACCAGCAGTGGTTAAGATAGCGCGCTAATCTTCACCACTAGTTCCATTTACAAAAGGCAGGCCAACTGGAATTTTGATTCAGAATGAGCCTGGTCCATCTATTTATTTTCCAAGGGTACTAAGCAGACTGAGGCTGCTGCTAACCATGAAAGGCAAATATAAAGTCACAGACCTGCATTCTCTGACAATAATGGTGACTCTTCCCCTGATCATACAAGAATGTGGGGGAGGTTGGGGACATGCAGCTGATGCTCCAACCTTTGATTACATAAGGGTCCAAGGGCAGTGATGTCCAAGAGGGCCCATACCACGAACAACATATGGAGGGTTTCCATATATTGGGGTTCCTTCCAGCGCCTTGTTTAGGACTGGAGGATGCCTCCCTACTATATGATTTGGGAGAAGCAGGGCAGGTTGCAGCTGACCCTGATGCTGGTGTCCCTGCTTATGTGCAAACACCAGTGCGCACAAGAGCCACGCTCCGGGTGTCTCGGAAATGGCAATGAGTTTTGCTATTCCAGAGGGGACTGGTGAGGCAATGGAACAATCCCTTGCCAGCAGTATCAATTATTTAGTACCTCACCAGCTCCCGCAAGATATGATGCAAGTGACTGCAAACAAATATGAGACACCTGTTTAATGTGCATTACTGAAAGTGCCCACGGTGACCCAGGTTCTGGGCACCCATGAGTCCTTCTTTGAGGGGACAGGAGGTTCGGTGTCAACACGTCCTCCAACTGGTGGCTGCAGCAATTACTGCATTTGGCACTATGGTCCAAGGGACAATCATTCCTCAAACTCACAACAGATATGTTTGGTATTTTATGCAATGCATTTTTCAGGAAATTGCATCAGGGAATATCGGCATCAGGCCAACACTAAACCAATAAAAAAAATGTTTTTTTAAATTGCTGCTCTATGTAAGGCGACTAATGTACAAATGCCTGAATTCTTGTTTGGAACGGACCTTGTCATGAAAATTCGTGAAATTCATGATGAGGCCAAAACAATTGTCTTAATGTAGTCAAGCATTTTGAGGCCACCTATTCGCAACCCTGGGTTAATACTGAAGGCCAGATCCAGGTGCTGGGCTCAGCAGGGGCAGGCCAGTGGGGCAACGAGGATACCCACCGAGGCAGACCGGCTACAACCCCAATTTAGTGATATCTTAATTATCAGCAACGCTAACGAGTCAGCTGAAGAATCGGTGCTTGAGTCATTAGGGGTTGCTCCATCCAACTAAGTCCAAGTTACAGCCAACCCAAAATTTTGAGTATTTGGGGTTTCTTATTAATTTCGTTGCTATCACAGTAACATTACCAACAGCCAAGGTTGTCGATGATGTTGATGTCTGTACTTGCCTCCCACAAAAACTTTATCCCTCCATCCGAGAAGATGCTAAGGTCATTGGGGAAATGGGGAGCAGGGTTCCTGCAGTACATTTCGGGCCTTTGCATTATCAACATTTGCAGAGAGCACGAGAACTAGCACTAAAATCGAATGCAGGCCATTTTCATCGGGTTATGCAGTTACCAACCACAGCTCTCACAGAATTGCAGTGGTGCATTGTTAATGTTAATCTAGTTACCAATAACATTTTGGATACTAGATCCTTCACTAATCTTCCAGACTGATGTCAGCGCTCTCGGATGGGGGGCTACGGACACAGTCTAGCTGTGGGAGTAGCTGGCATGAACACGAAGGGTTGATTCGCCACACACACGGGATAAATACTTTCGCATTATTGGGGGCATTTTATGGGTAAAGGCATATTGCTCCTCAATGAAGGATTTACACATTCAACTCCAGATTGATAACACCACAGCAGTGGCATATATTAATCATATGGGAGGAGCACGATCAGTATCATGTGTTAACTGGGCTACCGTCATGTGACATTGGTGTATGTCAAGGCGTAGCTGCGTTTCAGCCATTTATTTACCACCTATACACAATGTGGTGGCCGACCATAGGTCGCGTACATTTCATGCCAATATAGAATGGATGTTGAATTCTAAACTTTGTCACACAATTGTCACTCGATTTGGGTTGCCAGCCATTGTTCTGTTGCATCCAGATTACATCACCATTTGCCTAAATATGTTTCATGGGAGCTAGATCCAGGTGCAGTTGCCGTGGATGCAGTCTCGTTACATTGGGGGCACTAAAATTTTATGCAATTCCTCCATTTTTTCATCCCGAAATGTCTCACCACAATAGAGCGAGACTCCGCCACAAGTGTTTTGGTGGTCCCAGATTGGCCAACACTAGCATGGTTCCCATTAGTGCTTCCAATCATGGTTCAGTCATTCAAGATGATTCCCAGCTGCAGTAATTTCTTGGCGCATCCGGTTACAGGAGAAAGTCACCCTTTACATGACTGTATTAATTGTTGGTCTGCAGGTTCTGACCAGACAATTCCAAGACTTGGATTGTCGAACAGGGCCATGGCGATTCTCACTGCAGGCTGGCGAAATAGCACTCAAAAAACAATATATGGTTCACATAAAGAAATGGGAGCTGTTTCTGTGTACAATCCAATATGTCTTATCATAATGCAAGCATATGTGATGTGTTGGAGTTCCTTGCTAAGTTGCATTTGGATGAGCACCTGAGTTATAGTGCCATTACCAGTGTTCGGAGTGCGTTGTCCTCTTATTTAGGGCAGTCTTCACAACAACATCCTATCGGGTCTCATCCGTTAGTATCCCGATTTATGAGGAATTTTATTAAAAACCCTCCGAAACCTCGCTATACAGAAATCTGGGACATCAGCCTTGTTCTCACAATGCTTCGGCAATGGGCTCCAATTACTTCATTATCTATGCAGAGATTAACTCTTACTGTGGTTATGCTAATAGCGCTGGTTTCAGCACAACGTGTACAAACATTACAATTGTTACGAATACCTTGTATGCATTTGTCTGTCAATGACATTACCTTCTATGTTTATGATTTAATCAAACAAAGCACAGGCCAGGTCTGCTGGAATCAAGGGTGACGTTTAAAGCCTATCTTGTTGACCAAATGTTTATATGTAGTTAAACACTTAAACCAATATATTAAGGTAACAAGGAGTCTCAGAGGTTCTGAGACAGGACTGCTCATTAGTCACAAAAAGCCATATAAAAGAGTGTCAGCACAAACTATTTCTAGATGATTGAAACAGGTTCTCAATTATCCTGGAGTCGACAATCATGTCTTTAACTCTCACTCCACCAGGGCGGCATCAACCTCCGTAGCGAAGGCTCAGGACGTGCCGCTAGACCAAATCTTCGAGGCCGCAGGATGGTCTCGAGAAGCAACATTTTCTCAATTTTCTGACAAACCTGTACAGACCGTGCCACGGTTTGGGCATGCTGTTTTGGGTTCCATTTAATTAATTTGCTTTGTTTTCTATCATTGTTTGTAATTTCCCCTGAGACAGAGGGGTTATTCCTGTGTTTGTTATTATTAACAATAGTTATTGAATAATTCAAAGCAATGTTCAATATATTATTTATTCCCTACTGTGTCAACCGAAGCAGATTGTCGTATGGTGTGCATCTACGGCATGAAAATACAGAGCGTTGAAATCTTCACGTAGTCACACACGTGACTCCGAAGTAAAATAGTAAGATTAAATGAGAACTTACCAGTTCGAAGTTTGATCCTTATTTTATGAGGAGTGACGTTGAGGGATTACGTGCCCTTCGCTCCCACCCTCATAATCTAAGAGATCATCTGGTAGTTCTAGTCTTCTAAAAGCCTTACTATGTTACTTCGGCTATTTGTTTTCTGTGTTTTCACGCCGCTGCTTTGAAGTATGTCGCGCACGCGCCTGGCGGGGCTTCTTCACGTAATCCCTCAACGTCACTCCTCATAAAATAAGGATCAAACTTCGAACTGGTAAGTTCTCGTTTAATCTTACTATTCTACTTCTCAGTCACAGTGTATCCTGTGACTTGGTCTGGAATGGCCAGTAGGGGGCATGCTATGCAACCATTATGCAGTCTTCTGACAGTCTGAAGTAGCTTTATTGCCCTAAATTAAATAAGTTGTTTCATAATTTGAAGTAATCAATAGAGGAAAAGTAGAATTAATTTTTTTTAATTGCAGAAAATTTTATTACGGCAAACGGGTAGCTGCTGAAATCGACCATAATTTAATTTCAAACTGGGTGCTGTTTATATTGGTAGTTGCGTGAAATTTACCTTAAAACTCATTGCTTATTTTTATTTATGCATTAAAGTTAAATATAGCATGTGTTAGAAAGTAACTCATTGGGCTTCAAAGAGGAAATTGATACGTCTGATCATTTGATGGAATACTATGGTGCAAGAAATCCAGCCAGGTACCATAAATAAATTGGAATTGGTCTACCTGAAACTAATATCTTCAGTTTTCTGACAACGTTGACCATAATGGGGAAGAATACCAAAGTAGTTGAAAACCATGGTTCTTGGAGGGTTTTTTTTGTGGAGAGCAAGGCAGAGAGATGTTGAGACCATTCTATTAACAAGTTACCAGAATTGTCCAATTTCTCAGTTAGACATTGGGAATGAGGGTGGGCCACTAAATTAATTATATGGAATGAATCACGAGTGTGCACACATTCTGTGTGTAGACATTGCTAGCATAAAGTTTGTGTGGTGCTTTTTTACATCAGCTTGCACACATTTTATCATAAAGACTACCCACATAAACATAATTATGTGATTTAACCTTGCTGCCAGTGGTTTGTTTTAACCCCACGATTCCTTGTTTCGCCTCCTGTACTGTGAAACTCCTTTGTTCCAAAAAGCTCTACATTTCGGCTTCTAAAATAGCTGTTCCTTTTGCTGAATGTAAAATTTAAATTAACAATAGCTGCTAAATTATAACTGCGTGCCTGCAATTATACTCAACTGGTTAATTATGCCATACCCAAAAGCTACACAGTGTCCCAACACAGCACATGCAAAGCTCAAAGGAAGTTGATTGATTTGTTCTCAATTGTTGTTTGTCCTTGAATACAGATTAACACCAAGTGGCAACGATGCTGAGGAACCTACTTCGCAAAGTAGGTATGTCCAAGTGCCACACTATCCACATCCCACCAGTAGCAAGGGTTGTGCTTCTCTCGTTGTACATGCATTGCCGGAATTCAGCAAAGTTGAAGACTCTGAGAATGATGCCTCAAATGCCTGAGGATGCTTGCTTTGAACTGTTTCGCTTTACATTCCTTTGTAAAATATTTTGATCATAGCATACTCTTTGTGAACTTAGTACTTGCTATACTTTATTTTGTAAGCTACATGCAGCTTTTTATAAGATGCCATTTAAGTATGTTACATCTTAAAAAGTTTGTAGAAAAGTAAACGTAAAGTTTAATATAAATCGGCAGTTACTACAGATTTTAAAACTACCATTAAATAGCATGTTAAATCATTTTTATACTTCCAAGCAAGGTATTTTTGATGTTATGGTGGTCCTTATTTTCTACTTAGTTTTGTGTAGAGGGGAGAAAATTAGCATTGTGAATATTTAGCTTTTTTTTTGTGCAGTGTAAAGTGTTCTGATATGGCATATTTTTCCGTTCAATCAAATAGAAGCTAATACTCTTAAATTTAAATATTATTTCAACATTTATGTTGGTTGTAGAGTAAGAATTTCTGGAAATGTCTTAAAATATTAATCGTGATGCGTAACACTGTTGCAGACATGCAATCTCTCTGGAAAACTGTCTTGAACAGACCCCACTTTGTAGTACTGGATTATTTTGTGTGCTGGTAAAAAATGTTCAAAATAGAAGATAGGCAGTTAGTTTTGTTTTAAGAAGCAAGGGGAAAATGAGTTAGTGATTTTTTTAATGGTCAAACACACTGGAAAATTATAAACTTTATAAACTGAAAAAATATATATAAATATAACGATGAACTACAACAAACTTAGCTGGCAATTTAAGTTTGTATATTTTTGTTTGAATATGCATGCAAAAAATCAGTGAAGGTATCATTTGTGAGAGGCTACAAATGGAATCAGTGGCGGTGATGGGTGATAATTTTTTGTTTTCCACTGAATTAACTCATTAGTGTAATATTCACATTTGGGCATCGTTAATGGCACTATTTTAGATAGTTTCATTCAAGACACCTCAGTGCCTCAGTTCTTATGAAGGCCAAACAACCAGCCCTGGTTGACCATATAGTATGTGCCTGATTCCTATGAACCTGTGAACAAACAACTAATAACATCTTGAGGACTAAGGAAAAGGGTGAAAAACCACATTTATTTGCAATTACATCACTGATATAGTATATTTCCAATAATCTATCAATTATATTGATTGCATTTAGTTTCAGACTTCAGAACTGGAATTATTGCAAATAAAGTTTTTAAAAATGTATCAGGTAATCAGTGGATTAGCACGTAACTGGAAAGAGAGGGCAATTCTTTGAGTGGAAGTGCACTAAAAATTCGACAACCCTCTGGCATCTGAAAATCCCAAAAGGACAGAATCTAGTTTTGCTGTGTTTCCTTCTGATTTACTGGCTGTCTAGTTCTCACACTCGGGATCCCTTTCATGTACTGGGCTCCTGATTCTCGCACTCCTTTTGCACTCATGGGAGCTCTGCTTCCCTCTCTTCCTTCCAACTCACTGCAACAGTATTTCCTGCACCCAATGGGGCCCCGATTCCTGTGGTCTTTTTAAACTGACCAGATTCCTGTTTCCTGTGCTCCCTTTAAACTTACACTGGGACATTTATTCGAATACTGAATAATATCGAACTAAAAATGTGAACAAAATGTGTTGGAGTGCTGATAATCCAGAAAGCCTGCCAGTCCATCACTACCAATTTCCCAAGCATGTTGGTTTATCAGAGATTTACTGCACAGTAAATCGAGCACAGCATTAATTATCTATGTTATGCTATCAGATTGTAGCATAGAATCCATGGATGTGAGTCACCATGACTGTTATATTTGAGAAGTAAAACTCTTGGCTAAGTCTGAAATCATTAAGTTAGCCGAGACTGTTCAGTTGACATGGTGCAAGATAGAGATCAGAGAGTGTAATTCATTGAATAACATTAAAAAAGAGCTAGCATAATTATAAAATGTTTAAGAAAGAACTACAGATGCTGGAAAAATCAAAGGTAGACTAAAATGCTGGAGAAACTCAGCAGGTGAGGCAGCATCTATGGAGCGAAGGAAATAGGCAACGTTTCAGGCCGAAACCCATCAGTCTGAAGAAGGGACCCTTCTACCTTAGCCCATGGCAGAAATCCCGGGGGGGTGGGGGGGAGATGGGGACACACACATCCCTCCCATGCTTTGAGAGGTGGGGGACAATCCCTCCCCCCCCCCCCCCCCATGTTTAGTAATCCAGATTTTAAAATTCGGTGAAATAAAAATCTATTTAAAATCTCCGGTTTCCGCGAGACAGTGGGGGTGTCACTGTTAGACACTTGTTAAATGTCTCTATTAATATCGTATTAACACGATGTGTCACCAATTATGTTTTGACCTTCAAGTATTACTGAAGGTATTCACTGAGAATTTCTTAAACCTGTCTGATGCGGGTAACCATATAACAACCATATAACAATTACAGCACGGAAACAGGCCCTCTCGGCCCTTCCAGTCCGTGCAGACCATTTGTTTTCCCCTAGTCCCATCTACCTGCGCACAGACCATACCCCTCCATTCCCTTCACGTCCATATACCTATCCACTTTACTCTTAATGTGAAAATCGATCCTGCCTCCACCACTTCTGCTGGATGCTGATTCCACACAGCCACCACCCTCTGAGTAAAGAAGTTCCCCCTCATGTTACCACCGAAACCTCTGTCCCTTAATTCTCATGTCATGCCCTCTTGTTTGAAACTTCCCTACCCTCATGGAAAAACGTATCCACGTCAACTCTGTCTATCCCTTTCATCATTTTAAAGACCTCAATCAAGTCCCCCCTTAACCTTCTGCGCTCCAAAGAATAAAGACCTAACTTGTTCACCTTTCTCTGTAACATAGTTGCTAGAACCCTGGCAACATTCTAGTAAATCTCCTCTGTACTCTCTCTATTTTGTTGACATCCTTCCTATAACTAGGCGACCAAAATTGTACACCATACTCCAGAATTGGTCTTACCAATGCCTTGTACAATTTTTAACATTACTTCCCTACTCCTATATTCAATGCTCTGATTTATAAAGGCCAGCACACCAAAGGCTTTCTTTACCACCCTATCTACATGCGATTCCACCTTCAGGGAACTATGCACAGTTATTCCTAGATCCCTCTGTTTCCACAGCATTCCTCAATTCTCTACCATTTACCATGTACGTCCTATTTTGATTTGTCCTGCCAAGATGTAGCACTTCACACTTATCAGCATTAAACTCCATCTGCCATCTTTCAGCCCACTTTTTCCAAATGGCCCAAATCTCTCTGTAGACTTTGAAAATCTACTTCATTATCCACAACACCACCTATCTTAGTATCATCTGCATACTTACTTATCCAATTTTCCACCCCATCATCCAGATCATTGATGTACATGACAAACAACAGTGGACCCAACACAGATCCCTGAGGCACCCCACTGGTCACCGGCTTCCAACCTGACAAACAGCCATCCACCATTACTCTCTGACATCTCCCCATTCAGCCACTGTTGAATCCATCTTGCTACTCCGCATTAACACCCAAAGATTGAACCTTCTTAACCAACCTTCCATGGGAACCTTGTCAAAGGCCTTACTGAAATCCATATAGACAACATCCATTGCTTTACCCTCATCAATTTCCCTAGTTACCGCTTCAAAAAATTCAAGAAGGTTTGTCAAACATGACCTTCCAGGCACAAATCCATGTTGACTGTTCCTGATCAGACCCTGTTTATCCAGATGCTTATATATATTATCTCTAAGTATCCTTTCCATTAATTTGCCCACCACTGACGTCAAAGTAATAGGTCTATAATTGCTAGGTTTATTCTTTGAACCCTTTTTAAACAATGGAACAACATGCGCAGTACGCCAATCCTCCGGCACTATTCCCGTTTCTAATGACATTTGAAATATTTCTGTCATAGCTCCTGCTATTTCTACACTAACTTCCCTCAATGTCCTAGGGAATATCCTGTCAGGACCTGGAGACTTATCCACTTTTATATTTTTCAAAAGTGTCAGTACTTCCTCCTCTTTGAATCTCATAGTTTCCATAGCTACTCTACTCTTTCCCCTTAACTCACCAAGTTCAATATCCTTCTCCTTGGTGAATACCGAAGAAAAGAAATTGTTCAATATCTCCCCCATCTCTTTTGGCTCTGCAGATAGCTGTCCATTCTGGTTCTCTAATGGTCCAATTTTATCCCTCGTTATCCTTTTGCTATTAATATAGCTGTAGAAACCCTTTGGGTTTACTTTCACCTTTCTTGCCAAAGCAACCTCATATCTTCTTTTAGCCTTCCTAATTTCTTTCTTAAGATTCTTTTTACATTCTTTATACTCCTCTAGCACCTCATTTACTCCATGCCTCCTATAATTATTGTAGATATCTCTCTTTTTTCGAAACAAGTGTCCAATTTCCCTTGAAAACCATGGCTCTTTCCAATTTTTACTATTTCCTTTCAACCTAACAGGGACATAAAGATTCTGTACTCTTACAATTTCCCCTTTAAATGTCCTCCATTTCTCTTCTACATCCTTCCCATGAAACAAAGTGTCCCAATTCACTCCTTTAAAATCCTTACGCATTCCCTCAAAATTAGTCTTTCTCCAATCAAAAATCTCTACCTAGGTCCAGTTCTGACTCTCTCCATCATTATATTGAAACTATGGTATTGTGATCACTGGTCCCGAAGTGCTCACCAACGCATACCTCCGTCACCTGACCTGCCTCATTTCCTAACAGGAGGTCCAGCACTGCCCCTTCTCTGGTCGATACCTCTATGTACTGCTGCAAAAAACTATCCTGCACACATTTTACAAACTCCAAACCATCCAGCCCATTTTCAGAATGTGTTTCCCAGTCTATTTTTGGAAAATTGAAATCTCCCACAATCACTACCTTGTGCTTACTACTAATATCTGCTATCTCCTTACATATTTGCACTTCCAATTCACGCTCCCCATTTGGCGGTCTATAATACACCCCTAAAAGTGTTGCTACACCGTTCCCACTTCTCAGTTCCACCCAAATAGCCTCCTAGACGAGCCCTCTAATCTATCCTGCCAAAGCACTGCTGTAATATCTTCTCTGACAAGCAGTGCAACACCTTCCCCTCTGGTCCCTCCAATTCTATCACACCTGAAGCAACGAAATCCTGGAATATTTAGTTTCCAATCACAGCCCTCCTGCAACCATGTTTCACTGATTGCCACAACATCATATTTCCAGGTGTCAATCCAGGCTCTAAGTTCGTCCACCTTACTTACAATGCTCCTAGCATTAAAATATACACATTTTAGAAACCCACCATCCCTTATTCTCGGTCTATATCTTTTTCATCTTTCTCGCCTACATTTTGGATCCGAGTGCTTCCCTTCTCTGCCTCTTGACCCACACCCTGACCCCTAGCCCCCTCTACCCGAGTCCCTCCCCCCAGCCTTTCTAGTTTAAAGTCTCCCCAGTATCCCCAGGGTACAATTACCATTTGAACTAATTGGATGTATTGGTGGATGGGAAAGATTTAAACGGGAATCGGGTTTAAATGGGTCAGGTCATTAGGCTCCAGTCGAACGGGTTTCCTGGCTGGCTTGCAGGTAAGTCCCTCATCCACGGTCACTCACGTTATTTAGTTGTTTTTTCCCCCATATCTCTCTCTCTCTCTCTCTCTCTCTCTCAACCCCCTCCAAGGTTGGTTCTGTTTGCCTTTATTTGCTTCAGTTTTATTTGTTTAAGTGTTATTCATCACATTGTAGCTTTTGAAAGATTCAAGTGGGTATCAGACATTTTCTAAGGGCTGAATCGGCCCGTTCGCGGGGCCTTTCATCGCCTGGCGCGGGTTAAAATTAAACTGCTGCATCGAGGCGTTCGTGGCTCCCGATGTTGAAGACCCCGCCGGCAGATTTTAAGCCGCGCCGGGTGATGAAAGGCCCCGCGAATTGACCAATTCAAGCCCCACGATTCAGGGCAGACAAAGCTGCTGTTGCTGGAGTTTGGAGTTGGTCACCAACCAGGTCAGCTCCCGATGTTACCGTCTACAGGGCCCACGGCTGAAGCCTCCAAAGCCTCGCGTGTGTGTGAGCGCATGTGCGCATGGCCACCAAGAAATTGTGCCCCCCCCCCCATGTTTTGATAGCGGTTTCTGACCCTGACCTTAGCATAATTATAATGGCACACACAGTCACTTTCTTTGCTGTATCCTGAGCTGAGACTGCAATTCATTTGAAGTAATTAAAGCACTCTGATGAAATTGATTCAATGTGTTCAGGTATTAGTTTAGATATATAGCATGGAAATAGGCCCTTCAAGCTCACCGAATACATGCCAACCTTTGATCATTGGCTATCTTATATTGTCATGAGTTCTGGTTTGCTACACAAGTGTAATAATACTTCTCTACATCTGCTCTATCTGCCTTCAAAGATCATTGTTAGAATATGTCTTGGCCTTCTCTTTTCTGGAAGATAAAGCTACAATGCAAGTAAATTGATGTGGATTGTCAATGCTATTATTAGATGGCTGTTTACTTTTCATGCTATTGCAAATAATGGCAGTAAATCAAAATGTGTATCAATGTCATGTAACTGCTGATCTGTGGAATGCATAATGATTTCTGAAAATGCAAGCCTTTTTAAATTCAGTCAACTTTATAATGAATCAGTGAGGTTCACTATGATATTGTAGAATGTAGATTATTGAGGCTTTGAGGGTATGTGGTGAGTGGAATGGTGAAAGGCAAAATACAAGCATATAACAAAAGGTATTCCAAAGTTTGAGCCAGAAATATTAGAAGTTTACTAAAACAATGCTCAATGTTGCCACTGGGTGGATGAATCTAGAGGGGCTATACATTTACTGGACACTGGTTACCCATTGTGGAAAATATATGTAACCAATATTGTTCAACAATAATATGGAATTCAAGCTATTGCAATTAAGAACAGAGTCAAATGCTTTTTGTCCAAGACCTGATATTAAAAAAATAACATATCAGTACATTGAACAATGTTTGGTCCTTGCATTTTAAAATGAGCTTGTTTTGATGGTCCCAGTGATGTGTCTTACTTTGATATTTCACAGTGTGCAACTATTAAAACTTGTTCTGGGCCAAATTTAGTGTTAAATGTTTGTACATTATTCACTGAATATAAATTCATGTCACAAAGGAAAATTAGAAGGATGAATTCTCATATGTATACATAACTACTGAAACATTAAGTGATTTAAGAATAATAAGATCCACATTTTTTTCCCCTTTAAATTAACTGTGAAAGGATCAGTTAAATAATATGTGGCTGGACTGCTGAATTTCAAAATTCTTGTTTGGTTTTCTTCTATATCTGTATTTTGCTGCTATTTTTATATATGCTATTTAAAATGTTTTCTTAATGGAAGTGGCCTGTGATTCAAATGCTTTTGCACAAATTTGTATTTCTGCAATCTGATTACAAGTGATGTTCTATTTGATTACAATAAGTACTTCAATGTGTCTTTCTTTTATAAGAGTTATTGCAAATTTGTAGTGCAGGATTTTACACTTAATCAAAATGCAGTAACTGTAAATGAAGCACAAGTGGGCTACTTGTGTAAATTATATTTCCACATTTAATTGTGACATTTTATTCCCATTGCTCAGTTTGTTCTTGAAACAGTGAATGGGCAAAGGTAGAAAATAATCTGCAGGAACACAGGGTATTCAGATCCAGAACAGATCCTATAATTATGTATGAAACATGATGCCGTTCTGCAAGTTTAATACAACCTTTCTTTTCCCGGAAAGTATTAATGAATCTGAAAAAAAGGTACAATTTACTGACCTGCAAACTCTACAGATTAAAAGTAAAAATACAGGTTGTTAAACATCTCTGCACAGATGAAATGATTAACATTTTGGATGTAACATTCAACATGATAGAATAAAATGTGAAATTAATAATCATGCAAAACTGGATAGAGGTGGAATAAATGCACAAAAATAATTGCAAACTAATTCATGAGATATTAGCTTCTTTTGTTCCACTCTTCTAATATAAGGAAACAATTGGAGTAAACAAATTGAGAGAAATGCAGGTCATGTGATCTGAGCAAAGAATAGTCTAGTTCTTCTTCCCAGCCAGCATCAGTTCTCCACTAACCAAATCCTACCTTATTCCAATCCACAGCTGCAGTCTTGTCATTCTGCAGTTTACAAAGAACTCCAAGAGCTTATCATTATTCAAGGCCAAATCGAATTGGACCTTCAAATAGGACCTTTATGCAAAATAGGTTCTTTACCCAAAGATTTTCATAAACAAAGGTCCTAAAATTGATACAGGTGTAAGATCCCACATCAAGGTGACAAGGTCGATATTCATGATAAGCACACCAAATCACTGATCAGGTCATTTTTAGACTGCTATTTAAATTATCTGCAGTAAAAGTTAGGGCCCTGGAGAGGGAATCTGTGTATGTAGTTCCCTGAAAGGGGCATCACAGAAAGGGTGGTAAAGAAGGCTTTTGGTACATTGGCCTTCATCAGTCGGGGTGTTGACTATAGAAGTTGGGACATTATGTTATTGTTATACAAGATGCTGGTGAGGCCACATTTGAAGTGTCCAGTTTTGGTCAGATAGCCCTCCAGACGTACACATCTGCGCCAGGTGCGTCAAGATGGCGCTTCAAATGGACCGTATTCGGTACCTGGAGCAGCAGCTCGATGACCTCCGTCTGGTCAGGGAGAGTGAGGAAGCCATAGAGAGGAGCTACAGACAGGTGGTCACTCCAAAACCACAGGAGGCAGAAAAGTGGGTCACGGTTAGGTGAGGCAAGGGGCAGAGGCAGGGACTAGAGAGTACCCCGGTGGCTGTACACCTTGGCAATAAGTACTCCTGTTTGAGTACTGTTGGGGGGCACAGCCTACCTGGGGGAAGCAACAGCGACCGGGCCTCCGGTACAAAGACCGGCCCTGTTGCTCAGAAGGGTAAGGAAAAGAAGAGGAGGGCAGCAGTAATAGGGGACTCTATAGTTAGGGGGTCAGATAGACGATTCTGTGGACGCAGTCAGGAGACCCGGATGGTAGTTTGCCTCCCTGGTGCCAGGGTCCGGGATGTGACTGAACGTGTCCAAGATATCTTGAAATGGGAGGGAGAGGAGCCAGAGGTCGTGGTACATATAGGTACCAATGACATAGGTAGAAAAAGAGAGGAGGTCCTGAAAGGAGAATTTAGGGAGTTAGGAAGAGTGTTAAGGAGAAGGATCGCAAAGGTAACAATCTCAGGATTACTGCCTGTGCCACGCGATAGTAGGAATGGAGCAAGGTGGAGGATAAATGTGTGCCTAAAGGACTGGTGCAGAGCACAGAGATTCAAGTATCTGGATCATTGGGACCTCTTTTGGGGAATGTGTGACCTGCACAAAAAGGACGGGTTGCACTTGAACCCGAGGGGAACCAATATCCTGGCTGGGAGATTTGCAAAGGCTACTGAGGAGACTTTAAACTAGATCGGTTGGGGGGAGGGACTCAAATGGAGAAGGCAAGTAGTCCGTTTGTGAGGCAGGAGGCAGAGAAGAGAAGCAGTCAGACGCAACACGTAGGGAGGAAAGAAGAAAAACAAACGGAGAATAAGAAGTGGATGGTTTCTTAAATGTGTGAGCAAAGAGATAGGGGTGTAAAATGAGGGTTACACAAAAAGCTGGAGAAACTCAGCGGGTGCAGCAGCATCTAAGAGGCGAAGGAGATAGGCGACGTTTCGGGTCGAGACCCTTCTTCAGACTGGTCAGGGATCAGGGAAACGAGAAATATAGACGGTGATGTGGAGAGATAAAGAACAATGAATGAGAGATATGCAAAAGAGTATCGATGATAAAGGGAACAAGCCATTGTAAGCAGTTTGTGGTGTGAAAATGAGAAGCAAGTGCGACTAGGGTGGGGGAGGGAGATAGAGATAGTGGGAATGCCAGGACCCGAGGGCTGAGGGAGAGGTGGGAAGGGGAGGAGACAGCAAGGGCTAACAGAATTGAGAAAATTCAATGTTCAAGCGCAAAGGATGCAGACTCCCCAAGCGGAATATGAGGTGCTGTTCCTCCAACTCTCCAACTTGCGGTGTTGCTCACTCTGGCCGTGGAGGAGGCCCAGGACCGAGAGGTCGGATACGGAATGGGAGGGGGCATTGAAGTGCTGAGCCACCGGGAGGTTGGGTTGGTTTTTGCGGACCGAGCAGAGGTGTTCGGCGAAACGATCGCCAAGCCTCCGCTTGGTCTCACCGATATAGATCATCTGGCATCTGGAGCAGCGGATGCAGTAGATGAGGTTGGAGGAGGTGCAGGTGAACCTCTGTCGGACCTGGAAGGACTGCTTGGGTCCCTGAAAGGAGTGGAGGGGGGAGGTGAAGGGACAAGTGTTGCATGTAAAATGAGGATAGGAGCAATAGATAGCGAGGTGAAAAGTGGCAGGAAAACAAATCCAGGGCAAAAATCTAAAAGGGCCACTTTTCAACATAATTGTAAAAGGGCCAAGAGTGTTGTAAAAACAAGCCTGAAGGCTTTGTGTCTCAATGCGAGGAGCATTCGTAATAAGGTGGATGAGTTGAATGTGCAAATAGCTATTAATAATTATGATATAGTTGGGATCACGGAGACATGGCTCCAGGGTGACAACGGCTGGGAGCTGAACATCCAGGGATATTCAATATTCAGGAAGGATAGATAGACAGAGAGGAAAAGGAGGTGGGGTAGCGTTGCTGGTTAGAGAGGAGATTAACGCAATAGAAAGGAATGACATTAGCTTGGAGGATGTGGAATCGATATGGGTGGAGCTGCGAAACACTAAGGGGCAGAAAACGCTAGTGGGTGTTGTGTACAGGCCACCTAACAGTAGTAGTGGAGTTGGGGATGGCATCAAACAGGAAATTAGAAATGCGTGCGACGAAGGTAAAACCGTTATAAAGGGTGACTTCAATCTACATATAGATTGGGTGAATCAAATTGGCAGGGGTGCTGAGGAAGAGGATTTATTGGAATGTATGCGGGATAGTTTTCTAAACCAACATATGGAGGAACCAACGAGAGAGCAGGCTATTCTAGACTGGATATTGAGTAATGAGGAAGGGTTAATTAGCAGCCTTGTTGTAGGTGGCCCCTTGGGCAAGAGTGACCATAATATGGTTGAGTTCTTCATTAGGATGGAAAGTGACATTGTTAATTCAGAAACACGGGCCCTGAACTTAAAGAAAGGTAACTTTGAGGGTATGAGACGTGAATTGGCCAAGATGGACTGGCAATTGATTCTTGAAGGGTTGACGGTGGATATGCAATGGAAGGCATTTAAAGACTGCATGGATGACCTACAACAATTGTTCATCCCAGTATGGCAAAAGAATAAATCAGGGAAGGTGGCGCATCCATGGATAACGAGGGAAATCAGGGATAGTATCAAAGAAAAAGATGAAGCGTACAAATTAGCCAGAAAAAGCAGCCTACCAGGGGACTGGGAGAAAATCAGAGACCAACAGAGGAGGACAAAGGGCTTAATTAGGAAAGGGAAAATGGAGTATGAAAGAAAACTGGCAGGAAACATAAAAACTGACTACAAAATTTTTATCGATATGTGAAGCGCAAAAGATTAGTTAAAACAAATGTAGGTCCCTTGCAGTCAGAAATGGGTGAATTGATCATGGGGAACAAGGACATGGCAGACCAATTGAATAACTACTTTGGTTCTGTCTTCACTAAGGAAGACATAAATAATTTGCCGGAAATAGCAGGGGATCGCGGGTCAAATGAAATGGAGGAAATGAGTGAAATCCAGGTTAGCCAGAAAGTAGTGTTGGGTAAATTGAATGGATTAAAGGCCGATAAATCCCCAGGGCCAGATAGGCTGCATCCCAGGGTACTTAAGGAATTAGCCCCAGAAATAGCAGATGCCTTAGTGATAATTTTTCAAAACTCTTTAGATTCTGGAGTAGTTCCTGAGGATTGTAGGGTAGCTAATGTAACCCCACTTTTTAAAAAGGGAGGGAGAGAGATAACGGGGAATTACAGACCAGTAAGTCTAACATCGGTAGTAGGGAAACTGTTAGTTATTAAAGATGGGATAGCAGCGCATTTGGAAAGTGGTGAAATCATTGGACAATGTCAGCATGGATTTACGAAGGGTAAATCATGTCTGACGAATCTTATTGAATTTTTTGAGGATGTAACTAGTAGAGTGGATAAGGGAGAAGCAGTGGATGTGTTGTATCTGGACTTTCAGAAGGCTTTCGACAAGGTCCCACACAAGAGATTGGTATACAAACTTAAAGCACACGGTATTGGTGGTTCAGTATTGATGTGGATAAAGAACTGGCTGGCAGACAGGAAGCAAAGAGTAGGAGTGAACGGGTCCTTTTCAGGATGGCAGACAGTGACTAGTGGGGTGCCGCAAGGCTTAGTGCTATTTACAATATACATTAATGATTTGGACGAGGGAATTAAATGCAACATCTCGAAGTTTGCGGATGACACGAAGCTGGGGGGCAGTGTTAGCTGTGAGGAGGATGCTAGGAGGCTGCAGGATGACTTGGATAGACTGGGTGAGTGGGCAAAAAGATCCTGCCTCCACCGCCCTCTGAGGCAAAGAATTCCACAGACTCATCACTCTCTGTGAGAAAAAGTGTTTCCTCGTCTCCGTTCTAAATGGCTTACTCCTTATTCTTAAAATGTCACGAGAAAGTTGCAGTGACTATCGGAGGTGTTACAGTGCCAGTGATTGTAGATTCTGTTAGCGACAGCAATGTAATTGACAGATCACTTTGGGAATGCTTGAAACAGCAGAAAATCAAGGAGAAAAAGTGTTTCCTCGTCTCCGTTCTAATGGCTTACTCCTTATTCCTAAACTGTGGCCCCTGGTTCTAGACTCCCCCAACATCGGGAACATGTTTCCTGCCTCTAGCGTGTCCAAACCCTTAACAATCTTATGTTTCAATGAGATATCCTCTCATCCTTCTAAACTCCAGCCGCTCCATTCTCTCAACATATGACAGTCCCACCATCCCGGGAATTAACCTTGTAAATCTACGCTGCACTCCCTCAATAGCAAGAATGTCCTTCCTCAAATTAGGGGACCAAAACTGCACACAATACTCCGGGTGTGGTCTCACTATGGCTCTGTAACAACTGCAGAAGGACCTATTTGCTCTTATATTCGATTTCTCTTGTTATAAAAGCCAACATGCCATTCGCTTTCTTCACTATCTGCTGTACCTGCATGCTTACTTTCATAGACTGATGAACAAAGACCCCCAGATCCCGTTGTACTTCCCCCTTTCCCAACTTGACACCATTTAGATAGTAATCTGCCTTCCTGTTTTGGCTACCAAAGTGGATACTCTCACATTTATCCGCATTAAACCGCATCTGCCATGCATCTGCCCACTCCCCCAACCTGTCCAAGTCACCCTGCATTCACATAGCATCCTCCTCACAGATCACACTGCCACCCAGCTTTGTGTCATCTGCAAATTTGCTAATGTTACTATGAATCCCTTCATCCAAATCATTAATGTATATTGTAAATAGTTGCGGTCCCAGCACCAATCCTTGCAGTACCCCACTAGTCACTGCCTGCATTTCTGAAAGGGACCCGTTAATCCCTACTCTTTGTTTCCTGTCTGCCAACCAATTCTCTATCCATGTCAGCACTCTACCCCCAATACCATGTGCCCTAATTTTGCCCATTAATCTCCTATGTAGGACCTTATCAAATGCTTTCCGAAAGTCCAGGTACACTACATCCACTGGCTCTCCTTTGTCCATTTTCCTAGTTTGTAATGATCGATAGGATATGAAGTTTGTTCGTAACACATCCATCATATTTGGCATTGATAATGGTGAGGTGCTGAGATTGCAGTCTTTGGGTACTGATCATTTTATCCCTTGATTATAAATATTGTAGAGGCACTGAAGAAAACCTTTTTGCTTGCTCTATCATTAGATGAGATTACTGATTTTAGATGAAGCTGATCACCAATCTTTGTTCCACTCCCCTGCTCTAATCCCATGTCCATTGACTATAACTCTGCCTTCAACACCATAATTCCAACCAAACGCATCTCCAAACACTCGGACCTAGGATTCAGTACCCCCCTCTGCCCCTGGACCCTTGACCTATAGACTACAATCAATAAGGATAGGTGACAAAACATCCTCCACAATAATCTTAAACACCAGTGCCTGACAAGGATGAGTTCTCCGGTGCTTACTAAACTCCCAGTACATTTGTGACTGAAGCCAAATTCTGCTGTAACTCCATTTGGAAGTATGCAAATGACTGCACGGAATGGGCCAGACCTTGGACAATGCTGACACGGAGTATATATAGGAGATTGAGAGCTTAGTAACATGGAGTCAAGACAGCAACCTCTCCCTCAATGTTAGCAAGATAAACGATTGAGTTATTTGACGTCATGAAGCCCGATGGAGTATATGCTCCAATCAGTATTAATGGTGCTGGAGTGGAAATGGACCAGAGGTTCAAATTCCTTGGGATAAATATCACTGACAATTTGTCCTGGACCCACAACATTGAAGTTAGGCCAAAAGAACACGCCAACGCCTCTACTTCCTCAGGAGACTGAGGAAATTTGGCATGTCTCCAACAATTCTTCCAAATTCTACAGATGCACCATAGAAAAAGCATACTATCGGATTGAATCACAGCTCGGTTTGGGAACAGCTCTGCCCAAGACCGCAAAAATCTGCAAAGAGTGTGGGTGTATCCCAGTCCATCATGCAGACAAGGTGTAAATATCCATCTACACTTCACAGGAAAGACCTCGGCAAATTATATCCTGTAAGATAAGACATGATAGATTCTCTGATCACTCAGTTTTCATCTCTTCCTACTGTCACTTATGTGCTCAAATGAAAGTTCTAGTTCTATGCACCACGTGCAAATCATTTTAAATAGTGAGAGGAATAAACTTAAAATAAACATGATTTATTTGACTCTTAGCTAATTTACATGTGACACTCAGCTTTTCATTAGCAAATTAATGTAAAAAGGGAGCAAATGGCCGGCACACATCGGCCACTAGATGGAGTGCTGTGCTAATTTTTTAATCCATTGCAAATGTGCAGAAGGTCCATCAATTGGGACTGCATGAGGTATGAATTTCAAATATGCGGCAGATGTATTTTGATGACTACCCCCTTTACAGACCATGCAAGGTCCAGTGGTAAATCAAATTGAAAATGATTGTGGATGATGAAATCTTCACCAAAAACAGAAAACAATGAATCTATTCAGTGTTGACTGCAGCATTTATGGAGAGAAAAAGAGCTAACATGATAGATTGATTACCTTAAACAAACTACTTGTTGAGGAATATAGGAGTCACAGTGTACTCTTCAAACTGGTCACATACCAAACTCAAGGGTCTATCACAAGAAAATGAGAATACTTGGGAAGCATTGGCAAATTTGCAGTGTGCAAACTGACACATGTCCTCTACACCATAGTGGTGAAAATAGAGGAATCCACCTACATTTAGAGAATTATTACGGAAAGATTTTCAAAAATGCATTTCATGTGCTGTACATAGGGGCTGGTTTCAGGGAATTTCATGCACAATTTCAAATGAGCACCTGGACGACAACTTATCTCAC
The DNA here is from genome assembly GCA_035221665.1 of Okamejei kenojei. Taxonomy (NCBI): domain Eukaryota; kingdom Metazoa; phylum Chordata; class Chondrichthyes; order Rajiformes; family Rajidae; genus Okamejei; species Okamejei kenojei. The sequence continues at coordinate 112,083,417 of CM069134.1, forward strand.
ACCATGAACAAAAGGGCAAGTGTTTGGAAAATTAAATAAATGCGAATGTCAGAAATCTGAAACTAAAGACAAAAAATGCTTGGCATATTCAGTAGGTCAAGCAGCATCTGTGAATGGAAAACCTGAGTGAATGTTTCAGATTGCACACACCACATCACAACTGGAAAAGTGGGAAAAAAACAAGGTGGTTTATAATTGTAGTGGGGGAGGGGTCGGGGTGGATAGGACAAAGAGATAGAGTGAGACCAGCATGGCCAGGGTGACCCTGCTGTTTATGGAGATGGCCAGTTGATAGATTAATGAGGGTAATTAGAAAGAGAAAGCAAATAAAGGGACAGACAAAAGCTGTGAAATGCATGTCAGATGTCGCTGTGAACTGAAACCAAAGGAAAAATACTCAAAATGGCCAGGCAGCAACTGCATAGAGGGAAATATTGAATTAATAATACAGATGGTTAACCTTTGTAGCTGAACAGGCCAATTATAATAGCAATAAAGAAAATAAATAAATGCGTTTACTTAGATATTGACTTTCAGGGGCTGCAACATTGTCAGAAGGAAGATGACGTCACATTGACCGACATTACATCTCACAAGGAACACAACAGTTGGACACAGACAGAGAAGTCAGAGTGGGAGTGGCATGGAGAATTAAAGTGTGAGGCAACTGGAAGTTCAGCTTTGTTCCTGCAGGCTGAATGAAGCTGCTCCACAAAGCAGTCACCCAATCACTGTTTGATGTCTCCATTGTGCTGGAGACCATACTGTGCACATTGAATATAATACACTCGATTGGCAAAAGTGAAAGTGAATTGCTGCTTCACCCAACAGGACTATAACCATATAACCATATAACAATTACAGCACGTAAACAGGCCCTCTCAGCCCTTCCAGTCCATGCCGACCATTTGTTTTCCCCTAGTCCCATCTACCTGCACTCAGACCATACCCCTCCATTCCCTTCACGTCCATATAACTATCCACTTTACTCTTAAATGTTAAAATCGATCCTGCCTCCACCACTTCTGCTGGAAGCTCATTCCACACAGCCACCACCCTCTGAGTAAAGAAGTTCCCCCTCACGTTACCCCGAAACTTCTGTCCCTTAATTCTCATATCATGCCCTCTTGTTTGAATCTTCCCTACCCTCAATGGGAAAAACGTATCCACGTTAACTCTGTCTATACCTTTCATCATTTTAAAGACCTCAATCAAGTCCCCCCTTAACCTTCTGCGCTCCAAAGAATAAAGACCTAACTTGTTCAACCTTTCTCTGTAACATAGTTGCTGGAACCCTGGCAACATTCTAGTAAATCTCCTCTGTACTCTCTCTATTTTGTTGACATCCTTCCTATAACTAGGCGACCAAAATTGTACACCATACTCCAGAATTGGTCTTACCAATGCCTTGTACAATTTTAACATTACTTCCCTACTCCTATATTCAATGCTCTGATTTATAAAGGCCAGCACACCAAAGGCTTTCTTTACCACCCTATCTACATGCGATTCCACCTTCAGGGAACTATGCACAGTTATTCCTAGATCCCTCTGTTCCACAGCATTCCTCAATTCCCTACCATTTACCATGTACGTCCTATTTTGATTTGTCCTGCCAAGATGTAGCACTTCACACTTAACAGCATTAAACTCCATCTGCCATCTTTCAGCCCACTTTTCCAAATGGCCCAAATCTCTCTGTAGACTTTGAAAATCTACTTCATTATCCACAACACCACCTATCTTAGTATCATCTGCATACTTACTTATCTAATTTTCCACCCCATCATCCAGATCATTGATGTACATGACAAACAACAGTGGACCCAACACAGATCCCTGAGGCACCCCACTGGTCACCGGCTTCCAACCTGACAAACAGCCATCCACCATTACTCTCTGACATCTCCCATTCAGCCACTGTTGAATCCATCTTGCTACTCCGCCATTAACACCCAAAGATTGAACCTTCTTAACCAACCTTCCATGGGAACCTTGTCAAAGGCCTTACTGAAATCCATATAGACAACATCCACTGCTTTACCCTCATCAATTTCCCTAGTTACCGCTTCAAAAAATTCAAGAAGGTTTGTCAAACACGACCTTCCAGGCACAAATCCATGTTGACTGTTCCTGATCAGACCCTGTTTATCCAGATGCTTATATATATTATCTCTAAGTATCCTTTCCATTAATTTGCCCACCACTGACGTCAAACTAATAGGTCTGTAATTGCTAGGTTTATTCTTTGAACCCTTTTTAAACAATGGAACAACATGCGCAGTACGCCAATCCTCCGGCACTATTCCCGTTTCTAATGACATTTGAAATATTTCTGTCATAGCTCCTGCTATTTCTACACTAACTTCCCTCAATGTCCTAGGGAATATCCTGTCAGGACCTGGAGACTTATCCACTTTTATATTTTTCAAAAGTGTCAGTACTTCCTCCTCTTTGAATCTCATAGTTTCCAAAGCTACTCTACTTTTTCCCCTTAACTCACGTAGTTCAATATCCTTCTCCTTGGTGAATACCGAAGAAAATAAATTGTTCAATATCTCCCCCATCTCTTTTGGCTCTGCAGATAGCTGTCCATTCTGGTTCTCTAATGGTCCAATTTTATCCCTCGTTATCCTTTTGCTATTAATATAGCTGTAGAAACCCTTTGGGTTTACTTTCACCTTTCTTGCCAAAGCAACCTCATATCTTCTTTTAGCCTTCCTAATTTCTTTCTTAAGATTCTTTTTTAATTCTTTATACTCCTCTAGCACCTCATTTACTCCATGCCTCCTATAATTATTGTAGATATCTCTCTTTTTTCAAAACAAGTGTCCAATTTTCCCTTGAAAACCATGGCTCTTTCCAATTTTTACTATTTCTTTTCAACCTAACAGGGACATAAAGATTCTGTACTCTTACAATTTCCCCTTTAAATGTACTCCATTTCTCTTCTACATCCTTCCCATGAAACAAAGTGTCCCAATTCACTCCTTTAAAATCCTTCCGCATTCCCTCAAAGTTAGCCTTTCTCCAATCAAAAACCTCCACCCTAGGTCCAGTTCTGACTCTCTCCATAATTATATTGAAACTAATGGTATTGTGATCACTGGTCCCGAAGTGCTCACCAACGCATACCTCCATCACCTGACCTGCCTCATTTCCTAACAGGAGGTCCAGCACTGCCCCTTCTCTGGTCGATACCTCTATGTACTGCTGCAAAAAACTATCCTGCACACATTTTACAAACTCCAAACCATCCAGCCCCTTTACGGACTATTTGCATAGACAAGGAACTGTAGATGTGGATTTATAAAAAAGAAATACACAAAGTGCTTGGGTAACTCAGTGGGTCAGGCAGCGTGTCTGGAGAACATGGATAGATGACATTTTGGGTCGGGACCCTTCAAACTGATTGTGGTGGGAGAGAAGAAACATGGAAGCGAAGTGATGGCAGGACAAAGGCTGTCAAGTAATAGGTGGAAAAGAATACACAAAGTGCTGGAGTAACTTAGCAGGCCAGCAGTATCTCAGGAGAACATGGATAGGTGACTTTTTCGGATCGGGAAAAATAGGTGCAGGAGCAGGCCATATGAACCTTCGAGCCAGCACCGCCATTCATCATGTTCATGGCTGATCATCTAAAATCAGCACCCAGTTCCTACTATTTCCCCATATCCCTTGATACCTTTAGCCTAAGATCAAAATCTAACCCTCTCTTTTGAAAACATCCAGTGAATTGTCCTCCACTGCCTTCTGTGGTAGAGAATTTACAGATTCAAAACTTTCTAGGCAATTTTTTTTCCTCATCTCAGCCCTAAATGTCATACACCTTATTCTTAAAATGTAACCTCTGGTTCTGGGCTCCCCCAAGATTTTTACATGTTTCTACAAGATCCCCTCTCATCCATTTAAATTCCAGTAAATACTAGCCCATTCGACCCATTCTTTCATCATATGTCAGTCCCGCCATCCCGAGAATTAACCTGGTGAACCTACGCTGTACTCCCTCAATAGCAATAATGTCCTTCCTCAAATTAAGAGACCCAAATTGTACACAATACTCCAAGTTCGGTCTCACCAGGGCCCTGTACAACTGCAGTAGGACCTCCTTGTTCCTAAACTTAAATCATCTTGCAATGTAGGCCAACATGCCATTTGTTTTCTTCACTGCCTGCTGTACCTGCATGCTTACTTTTAGTGACTCTTCTTTTTTCATGTCCATCTTCCATGTTAACATCGCTGTCATCATTCGTCCTGTAAAGGTGCTAGCTTCTGGCGACAATCAGTGGGAGCCATCACTTGTTGCGATAGATGATGGTGGTAGCAGAATTAGTTCAGGATACTTCCAGTTTCCAGCCCCGCGACGTGGACGCTTCTGCTGTGGGGCCACTTTCAGTTACTGATGTACAAGTACACCCAGGTTTCGTGGCACCTACCCTTGTCCTACTCTGACACCATTCAGATAATAATCTGCCTTCCTGTTCTTGTCACCAAAATGGATAACCTCACATTTTTCTACATTATACGGCATTTGCCATGCATCTGCCCACTCACACAACCTATTCAAGTCAACCTGCAGCCTCCTAGCATTCTGCCAACCAGTTCTCTATTCACATCGATACACTACCCCGAATACCATGTGCTCTAATTCTGCACAATAATCTCTTGTGTGGGACATTGTCAAAGGCTTTTTTGAAAATCCAGATACATCACATCCACTGGCTCTCCCTTCTCCATTTTACTTGTTACATCCTCAAAAAATTCCAGAATATTAGTCAAGCATGATTTCCCCATCATAAATCCATGCAGACTTTGACCAATCCTGTCACTGATTTCCAAAAGCACTGCTATAACATCTTTAATAATCGACTCGAGCATCTTCCCCAATACCGATGTGAGTCTAACTGGTCTATAATTCCCTGTTTTCTCTCTCCATCCTTTCTTAAAAAGTGGAGTTACATTGGCCACCCTTCAGTCCACAGGAACTGATCCAGAGTCGAGAGAACATTGGAAAATGATCACCATTGCATCCACGATTTCCAGTGATACCTCCTTGATTACTCTGGGATGTAGACCATCAAGTCCTGGGGATTTATCTGCCTTCATTCCCAACAGTTTATTTAACACCATTTCCTGACATGCAGATTCCCTTCAGTTTCCCCCTCCCACTAAATCCTCAGTCCCCTAGTATTTCTGGGAGATTGTTTGTGTCTTCCTTAGTGAAGACGGAACCAAAGTACTTGTTTGACTGTTCTGCCATTTCCTTGTTTCCCATTATAAATTCACCTGTCTCTGATTGCAAGGGACCTACATTTGTCTTCACTAATCTTTTCCTTTTTACATGTCTAAATAAACATTTGGAGTCAGTTTTTATATCCCCGCAAGCTTTCTTTCATGCTCTTTTCCCCCCTCTTAATTAACTCCTTTGTCCTCCTCTGTTGAGTTCTAAATTTCTCCCAGTCCTCCGGTTTGCTGCTTCCTCTGGCCAATTTATATGCCTTCTCCTTGGAATTAATACTATCCTTGATTTCCCTCGTTAGCCACGGTAGAGGCGTCTTCCCTGTTTTATTTTTTCACCAGACAGGGATGAACAACTCTTGGAGTTCATCCATGCGGGCTTTAAATCTTTGCCATTGCATCTCCACCGTCAACCCTTTAAGAAAAAATTGACAGTCTATCCTTGCCAATTCCTGTCTTATACCTTCAAAGTCTCCTTTCTTTAATTTCAGGACCCTAGTCTCTGAATTAACCGTGTTGCTGAATTCCTTTTATACCTCATTTCTACTCTGTGATTCCTGCTGCTCTCCAACCACACTCTGGACTCGCTCCCACAGCCACGTGTGTTTCCTCAGTACTTGCCTGCAACGCCATCTTGTGTTGCACTCACCGCCATGCGCCGGCACCACCAGGCCCTCGCTCTGTCTCTCCCACAGCTCCAGGCCACACCATACATACCTCAATGTTACTTTATTCTCCACCAAATCCATGCCTCCCAACAATAATTCCTCCCTTACTTGAACTCCATCGTGGATCGCAAGCTGCCCGTCTCCAACTTAGTCTCTCCAGTGATTCTCCTCAACGGAAGAATGGTCCCAACTGAAACATCACCAATCCATATTCTCCAGAGATGCTGCCTGACCCTCTTTGTGTCTTTTATTGTAAACCAGCATCAACAGTTCTTTATTTCTGCTAAGTAATAGATGGATACAAGTGATTGGCAGTTGGAGCTATTTGGTTACTTGGATGGTGGCAAAGGCCAAGGTGAAAGTGCAAGTCCTGCATCTCCAGTGGAAATCCCTGAGAAGGGGAGTGGTTGCAGATGGAGAGCAGTGAATGGAGTCATGAAGGGAATGGACCACATGCAATTTTAAAAAAGGAAGAGAGAAAGATGTGACTGGTAGTAAAATGTTATTAAAGTAATGGAAGTCATAAAGGATGATCCATTCAATGGCATGGAATGATCAGTTTTCATTGAAGATAGATACCAAAAGCTGGAGTAACAGCATGACAGGTGGCATATCTGGAGAGAAGGACTGGGTGACGTTTCGGGTCAAGGCCCCTCTTATTCATACTTTACCATTGTGTTAAACTAATAAGAAAGTTATGAAGGTTGGAACAGTTAGGTGTGAGGACATGTTTCATCAAGTGTGGTTGTTTAGATTTGGAGAAAAATTAGTGTCAATCCAACTGAAGTATTCATGATCAAGAGGATAGATAGAGATTAAAAAAAAACATTTCCTCCAGTGGCAGTATATCAAACGGAAAGAAAAAACAGGATCTTCACAAGAACAATTGAAAATAGGTAAAAAGTAAAGTAAAGTATCCTTGCAGTCATAACATATAATAAAAAACAAAACACACAATAAACACATATTTAACATCCACCACAATGAGTTCACCAGGCACCTCCTCACTGTGGTGGAAGGCAAAAGTCTTAAAGTCTTTGTCTTCTTCCCTCCTTGATCTCCCTCTGCGCTGAGGCGATCCAGGCCTCCGATGTTATCGTCCACTAGGCCTGCAGCCGAGCCTCCGAAGCCGGGCTGCCGCCACCGCCATCGCCGGAACGCTGGAGCAACGCCACAGCTCTGAGCAGCGTCGCCGCTGGGGCACAGCAGCTCTGAAGCTGGGTCGCCGCTGGAACGCCACAGCTCTGAAGCCGGGTCGCTGCTGGAGCACCGCAGCTCTGAAGCCGTGTCGCCGCTGGAGCACCACAGCTCTGAAGCCGGGCCGCCGCTGGAACATCGCTGGAGCACCGCAGCTCTGAAGCCGGGCCACCACTGGAACGTCGCTGGAGCACCGCAGCTCTGAAGCCGGGTCGCCGCTGGAGCACAGCAGCTCTGAAGCCGGGTCGCCGCTGGAACATTGCTGGAGCACCGCAGCTCTGAAGCCGGGTCGCCGCTGGAGCACCGCAGCTCTGAATCCGGGCCACACCGCCGCTGAAAGCTGGAACGCCGCCATAGCTCCGAGGCCGCCAGCTCCGCCATTAGGCCTCAGCACAGACGGAGACGGTGACGGGAGACACAAGAAAAGTCGCATCCCCCCCGAAGGGAGAGACTAAAACCCTGTTTCTCCCCCCCCCCCCCCCCCCAATACATACACAGCCTAATAAACCAAAATTCTAACTAAAACAAACACAAGAAAACAAAAAGAAAAGAAAAAACAGACGGGCTGCAGGTGAGCCGCAGCTGCCAGGCAGCGCCGCCACTTCCGGAAAAAAGTGGCGGTGCACTTCTATACTCAGTGAAATCACATCCCACAAAATAAACAAATAAACTGAATAAGCCCTTGAAGCTAGAACCATTATGATGCCAGGAAGCATTTCTTATCCTTTTGTGGGAATTTCAGAATGCTTCTGAGGAGAGAAATAGTTGAAAGTTTCCACCCTATTTTTTTTAAAGCAATGATGAAAATGCTTATGGATTGGGTTAAAATATACGTTAGATAAATGGAGATTCCAACTGCCCTAACATTAACTGGGACCACAGCAGAGCAAAAGATACAGGAGGAGCAGAACTGGAGAATTTTCTTAATCAGGGAAAGTAGTATTAGCCTTAGGTTTACAATGAACCTGGACAAAAGTGAAAGGATGCAGTGGGAGAACATGTTTTGGGTAGAGATCATAATTTATTTAGCTCTGGCATTGTAATAGAAAAAGATAAAGATAGACTGGGATCAAAAATCTTAAATTAACGCAAAGTCAATTTTACTTGAGTGAGATACGATTGAGCAAAAAGGAACTGGAAACAGCTCCTTCAATGTGCATCATATCACAGCAATGGTTTAGGTCCAGTTACCCGTTTTCTCTTTGTGTACTTATAAAATCTCTTTTGATTTCCCTTAAGTATTATCTGCCAGAGCTATCTCCTGCCCCCTTTTTGCCTGATTTTCTGCTTAAATATGCTGCTCAGTTCCCGAAACACCTCCAGGGATACACGGTCCCAGCTGCCTATACCTGTCCCATGTCTCGTTCTTCTTCCTAACCAGAGCCATAATTTCTCTTGTCATCCAAGCTACCCTACTCCCACCTGCCATGCACTTCACTCTAACAGATGCATAAATGCCCTGAACTCTGCCATCACTCCTGTACAAGCATCCCACATACTGGACATTCCTTTGTCCACAAACAACCTACTCCAATCAACTTTAGTAAATTCCTGCCTAACACCACCAAAGATTTTTCTTTCACCAATTCAGAGTTTTAACTTGTGGGCCCGCCCTATCTTTATCCATAACTATTTTAAAGCTAATAGACCTTTGTCACCCGTCTCAAAAGGCTCACCCTCGGACATCAGTCACTTGCCCTTCACAAATTTCTAAGATTAGATTATGCTTTGTCCTCTCCCTGGTAGGACATTGTACACATTGCCTGATGAAACTTTCCTGAGCACATTTGACAAATTTCACCCCAAATCTAAATCCTTAGATTTGACTGTCCTAGTCTATGACAACCTTCTTAATCTTGCAGCTGCCTACATATTTGTTCTTCTAATTCATGTTGCTTTTTTGAGGGTGTATATTACACTCCCAACAAGGTGATCCCCTTTTTATGTCTCAACTCCACCCAAATAGCCTCACTAGTCGAACCATCAGTAATGTCATCTCAGACTACTGCCGTGACATTCTCCTTAGCCAATAACGCAACACCCCCTCCTTTATTTCCCCCATCAATATCTCCTGTAGCATCTGTACCCTGGAACATTAAGCTGCCTGTCCTATTCCTCTCTTAGCCAAGGCTACAGCGTCCCAATCGCACGTACCTATCTACAACGTGCGTTCCATCCATCCTACCCATCAGGCCTCACACATTAAAACAAATACAGTTCAATCCAACAGTCCTTCCTCACTTCCTGCCATGGTCCTGCGAATACTGTCTACTGCATTTCACCTGCCTGAGCCCTGCATTGGATGCCCCCCTTCACACACCGCCATTCTACTTTACACCCACCCATGTAGCAGTTGCAAACCTGCCTACCAAGATATTGGTTTCCCTCCAATTCAGGTGCACCCCATCCTAGTCCAGGAGTTTGGAAATGAGTTTGGATGGGATTGTGGTATTGAGGGTGGAGCTACAGTTGATAAATATTAGTCTGACATAGGTGTCTTTGTTGTTTAGGTGTTCCAGCTTTTCGGGCCATAGCAATGGTGACTGCTGTGATGGTAGTCAAACTGCAGTGGATAAAGCCAGTCACAGTCTCAGAATAGGGGCCACGGTCTTAGAATAAAGGGGAGGCCATTTAAGACTGAGGTGAGAAAAAACGTTTTCACTCAGAGAGTTGTGAATTTGTGAAATTCCCTGCCACAGAGGACAGTGGAGGCCAAATCACTGGATGGATTTAGGAGAGAGTTAGATAGAGCTCTAGGGGCTAGTGGAATCAAGGGATCTGGGGAGAAGGCAGGCCCGGGTTATTGATTGGGGACGATCGGCCATGATCACAATGACGGTGCTGGCTCGAAGGGCCGAATGGCCTCCTCCTGCACCTATTTTCTTTGTTTCTATGGAAGGATGGAGTTGTTGTGCGCGATCACCAGTCTCTCTAAGCACTTTGTGATGGTGGATGTCAGAGCCACATAAGAGGGTCATTAAGACATGATACCTTTCTTTGCTTTGGGAGGTATTCAAAGGGAAGATGGTGAAGATTCAGATCAATATGTACCCATTGAAAGGAAAGAAGAAACTCCCAGCTGTAGTTGCCCATGAATATCGATGAACAAACAAGGCAGGACTAAAAACAAGAAAAGGAAGCTTTTGATTAATTGACGCCAAGAACTCAACACAGCAGAAAGCCTGGCGGAGGATAAAAGGTGCAGCAGTGAAGGTGAAGAAAGAAATTAGGAAGACACTGAGGGTGTGATCATGTTGTATAAATATAAACAGGGAAAGAGGATGAGAAACAAAAGAATAAGGTTTGCAGTTAATTCTAGTTAATCCAAGAAATACGTCACAGGTAGAGCGGTGTAGAATGCTTTCAGCAAATTGGCCTTCAACAGTCGGATTATTGAGCATAGAAGTTGGGAGCTTATGTTCCAGTTGTTCAAGACATTTGTGAAGCTACATTTGCAACATTGTATTCAGTTCTGGTCACCCTGTTATAGGAAATATGTTGTTAAACTGGAAAGGGTACAGAGAAGATTTACGCAGATGTTGCCAGGAATCCAGGACTTAAACTATAGGGAGAGATTGAGCAGGCTAGAAATTTATTGCTTGTAGCATGGGAGGATGAGGGGTGATCTTTTTCAGGTGTGTATGATAATGAGGGGATTAGATAGGGTAGTCTTTTATCCAGGCGAATGAAGAACCAGAAAACATAGGTTTAAGGTGAGGGGAAAAAGATTTAATAGGCAGTTTTGTTACACAAAGGGTGGTAGGTATATAAAATGAGCTGCCAAATGAGATAGTTGAGGCAGGTACCATCACGTTTAAAAAATATTTGGACAAGTACGTGGATAGGATAAATTTAGGATATGTGCCAAACCCAAGCAGGTGGAACTAGTGTAGATGGGGCATGTTGGTCGGACAAGTTGGGCCGAAGGGCCTGTTTCCACGGTATATGATAATGACTCCATGACTCTAATCTGTTGTGCCTTGTACAGCATATATTGGATTATCAAATATATTAGTTTATTGAATGTTACCATCTTGGAGGTAACTGACAATGTCGACTGTGAAAGAGAAGTGTCTGATATTATTTGGACAACATGCATAAATATATATGATTTTGATTAAAATGGTTTCTATAACAAATACAATTTCATTATTACAAATATAACAAATCAGAATATGTAAATGGGAAGAACATACATATTGATAGTTTCTATATTAATGTCATCACTTCATACTTTCCAATTGGCCATGAGAAGGACTGTAAACTGTGACCCTATAATTGCGAATAGGTGGGGCAATCATAAATGTTATTTGCTTGATTGTGAAATGAATGAAGAGCTGGCAGCACATGGTCTGAATTTTTTGTTTTGTGCACTAAACGCTAAATTAATGATTGATTTAGGAAATAAACATGTCGGTGTTGGAAAATGAATTGCTGGATTATCAAGGGTACACAAAAGGCTGGAGAAATTCAGCGGGTGCAGTAGCATCTAAGGAGCGAAGGAGATAGGCGACGTTTCGGGTCGAGACCCATCTTCAGACTGGTCAGGGATCAGGGAAACGAGAGATATAGACGGTGATGTGGAGAGATAAAGAACAATGAATGAAAGATATGCAAAAAAGTATCGATGATAAAGGGAACAAGCCATTGTAAGCTGTTTGTGGTGTGAAAATGAGAAGCTGGTGCAACTAGGGTGAGGGAGGGAGATAGAGAGAGAGGGAATGCCAGGGCCCGAGGGCTGAGGGAGAGGTGGAAAGGAGAGGAGACAGCAAGGGTTAACAGAATTGAGAAAATTCAATGTTCAAGCCCAAAGGATGCAGACTCCCCAAGCGGAATATGAGGTGCTGTTCCTCCAACTTGCGGTGTTGCTCACTCTGGCCGTGGAGGAGGCCCAGGACCGAGAGGTCGGATACGGAATGGGAGGGGGAGTTGAAGTGCTGAGCCACCGGGAGGTCGAGTTGGTTAATGCGGACCGAGCGGAGATGTTTGCTGGATTATCAAGTATGTTTATGCTGTATAAAGAGCTGTTAAACACAAATTAGTATCAGATATTGAATATTCCTGGAATTCCTCTGATCCTACCTGGGTGTCATGGTACACCAGTCATTGAAAGTAGGCATGCAGGTGCAGCAGGCTGTGAAGAAAGCGAATGGTATGTTGGCATTCATAGCAAAAGGATTTGAGTACAAGAGCAGGGAGGTTCTACTGCAGTTGTACAGGGTCTTGGTGAGGCCACACCTGGAGTATTGCGTACAGTTTTGGCTTCCTAATCTGAGGAAAGACATTCTTGCCATACAGAGAAGGTTCACCAGACTGATTCCTGGGATGGCAGGACTTCCCTATGAAGAAAGACTGGATATACTCGGCTTGTAGTAGCTGGAATTTAGAAGATTGAGGGGGGATCTCATAGAGACTTACAAAATTCTTAAGGGGTTGGACAGGCTAGATGCAGGAAGATTGTTCCCGATGTTGGGGAAGTCCAGGACAAGGGGTCACAGTTTAAGGATAAGGGGGAAGTCTTTTAGGACCAAGATGAGAAAATCTTTTTTTCACACAAGAGAGTGGTGAATCTGTGGAATTCTCTGCCACAGAAGGTAGTTGAGGCCAGTTCGTTGGCAATATTTAAGAGGGAGTTAGATGTGGCCCTTGGGGCTAAAGGGATCAGGGGGTATGGAGAGAAGGCAAGTACAGGATACTGAGTTGGATGATCAGCCATGATCATATTAAATGGCGGTGCAGGCTTGAAGGGCCGAATGGCCTACTCCCGCACCTAATTTTTATGTTTCTATGTCTAACTAATGAGAATTGATGATATTATCGATCAACATGGAACACTAAATTAAACTGATGGACACGAATCAGGGTCCAAAGAAATTATTTGCGTCTGGCTTCAAGGAAGATATGAATGTTACAGGTATTGAGATTTAGTTTAGTTTAGTTTAGAGATACAGCATGGAAACAGGCCCTTTGGCCCACCAAGTCCACGCTGATCAGCGATGCTACACACACTAGGGACAATTTACAATTTTCCCAAGCCAATTAACCTACAAACCCGTACGTCTTTGGAATGTTTGAGGAAACTGGAGATCCCAGAGAAAACCCACGCAGGTCACAGGGAGAATGTGCAAACTCCGTACAGACAGCAACAATAGTCAGGATTGAACCTGGGCCTCTGGCGCTGTAACACATCAACTCTCCAGCTGTGCCACTGTGTCACCTTTAGGAGGAATAATCTGAAGCACTGGAAATAATAAACATACAGGGATACAGTATGTTAAAGGGGTTCAACATTTTAAAACATGGATACATTACCAAAGGTAAAATCACTTTCAGGGAACTTGTACGCCCAGATCCTTTGGTTCTATGATAATAACCAGGTCCCTATCATTTACTGGCAAAGTTCTACCCGGATTTGACTTCCCAAAATCCAATATTTCGCACTTTTCTCAATTAAATTCCATTTATCGTCCCTTGGACTACTTATCCAGTTAATCAGGATCCTACTGTAATCCTCATAACCTTATTTGTCTATGATACCACCTATTTTAGTGTAATCTGCAAACTTATTAATGTTGCCTTGTACATTTCCATCCAAATCATTGATATTGGTGGCGATGTATATAGTTGACCATATAGTATGTAGATAAAATATAGATGAGCACTTGAAGAGCTATAACCTGCAGGGCTGTGGACCAAGAGGAGTCAGTCTAAAATTATTTTTTGACCAAGGTGGACATAATGTCTTCCCATGGCCTGAGTTTCATTATTAAGTCCTGGTGGAACAGGTTATGAGCATTAAATGACGTTGTTTTTCCCCCCAGCCCATTCTCCTGAACAAAGGCTACATTGCCACAGTTAGCACGAGTGCTTAAACGCAATATTCTGCTTCAGTAACATCATCAATCCTCCTTCCTAAAGGGGTAACAAGGGTGTTAACCAACTGATAGAAAACTGGTAGACATAGAAATCATCTGCCAGCGAAGATGAGTCCTTGTGTTAGCACGCTTTGTCAGTTGAAGCTCTGGTGGTTTGGAACTGTTCTATTTGTGCATCCCATCATTTGGTGTTATGTCTAAATTTGTGATTTGCCACGTTCGTAATATCCAATTTGAAAACTGCATTCACCTTCGAGCAGTTGGGGAGGACAGATCCGTCTTTGTTCTCAAAACGAGCGGCAGTTCTTAACCTGCAATCATTACATTGGCCAGACATCGCCGACCACAAACTTGTTTTTACAAACGTGTCTTTATTTTCATTCCAACGAGAAACCTACATTTTCGAACAAAGAATGAATCTGTAGTTCTGAAACTCTAGTCGAAAGCATTCCTCCTCCTCCTCTGCATCGGCTCTGAAGTGCAGCCACATATAGAAGTGAGTCAGTGTTCGGCAGAGGCATTCCTGAAAGTCGTAGTGGATTTTGGGTCCTGAATAAATCCCCTGCTTCAACTTCACATCCCACTTTCAATACTCATTCTCCAAAAATGGGTGCACTGGTTCGGCTGCTGCTCGTCACCTGGCTTGTTCTACCTTTATTTGGCGCCGAACCGGGCAAGAAAAGAACTGCGCGTCAACGAGATGAGGAGTTAATGGAAAGGGTAAAAATTTCTGCCTTGTATTTTGCCCTTAACTGCGTTGGGAGGAGTAACAGCGAATAGTCTTTTTATTGCTGAAGTTGTTAGTTAGATTGGAGGAAGCAATTGCATTGAAGACGTTGATGAATTCCGTTCGCAAGTGGTGTCTTGAATAACCACAATTGTCCAGTTTGGAATAGTGTAGGCATTAGTGTACATCCTTTCCCTTGGCCATTAACCGCTGCGGGGAAGAATGTCGGGCAGGGAAGCGGTGAACCAGAATGTAGTTTTAACCCGACAAACAGCTAACAATGGCCTGTTTCCTTTATCATCTTTACTTTTTTGCATATATTTTATTCACTGTTCTTTATTTCTCCACATCATCGTCCATATCTCTCATTTCCCTTATTCCTAACCAGTCTGAAGAAGGGCCTCGACCCGAAACGTCACCCGTTCCTTCTCTCCAGAGATGCTACTTGTCCCGCTGAGTTACTCCAGCTTTCTGTGTCTGTCTGTCGTTTTAGACAGCACTGAGCAACTTTCTCCAGATTTCAGGCCATGAAGAGTTGGAAGTTCTTTATGTGAAAAAAACAGTTTTAAGTTTTCCAACTAGAATGTTACCATGACAGTTGTTTCGCTAATCTTTCTGTTAATTCTCATTTGCTTACCAAATGTTTGATGGGCAAAAATCCAAACATTCCAAAGTATGAAGTAATTCGTTTGTTATGCCTTAGATGTATTTTGTGAACACTAGATCATAGAGGAGTGGGATAAGAAGGGCATTGAATTTTGGATCCTAAGTCTATAGAACAAAACTATTACTCTGGATCAGTTCCTGTGGACTGGAGGGTAGCCAATGTAACTCCACTTTTTTAGAAAGGTGGAATAGAGAAAATGGGGAACTAGTTCGCCATACATCAGCTAGTGGGGAAGATGCTGAAGTTGATTATTAAAGATGTTATAGCAGCGCATTTGGAAAGCAGTGACTGGATCGGTCAAAGTTAGCATGGATTTATGAAGTGGAAATCATGCTTGACTAATCTTTGTTATTTTTTTGAGGATGTAACAAGTCAAATGGATAAGGGAGAGCCAGTGGATGTGGTGCATCTGGATTTCAAAAAAGCCTTTGACAAGGTCCCACACAAGAGATTAGTGTGCAAAATTAGAACACATGGTATTCGGGGTAGGGTATTGACATGGATAGAGAACTGATTAGCAGACAGGAAGCAAAGAGTAGGAATTAATGGGTCCTTTTCAGAATGGCAGGCAGTGACTAATGGGGTACCACAAGGCTCGGTGCTGGGACCCCAGTTGTTTACAATATATATTAATGATTTAGACGAGGGAATTAAATGGAACTTCTCTACGTTTGTGGATGACAAAGCTGGGTGGCATTGTGAGCTGCGAGTAGGATGCTATGAGGCTGCAGGGTGACTTGGATATGTTGGGTGAGTGGGCAGAAGCATGGCAGATGCAGTATAATACGGATAAATGTGAGGTTATCCACTTTGGTGGCAAATACAGCAAGGCAGATTATTATCTGAATTGTGTCAGATTAAAGGGAAGGTGTAACTAGACCTGGGTGTGCATGCACATCAGTCACTGAAAGTAAACATGCAGGTACAGCAGGCAGTGAAGAAAGCCAATGGCATGTTGGCCTTCATTGCGAGAAGATTTGAGATGAGGAGCAAAGTGGTCCTACTGCAGTTGTACAGGACCCTGCTGAGATCACAACTGGAGCATTGGGTGCAATTTTGGTCTCCTAATTTGAGGAAGGACATTATTGCTATTGAGGGAGTGCAGCGTATCTTCACGAGGTTAATTCCTGGGATGTTGGGACTGATGTATGATTAAAGAATGGGTCGACTGGGCTTGTATTCATTGGAATTTAGAAGGATGTGAGAGGATCTTATAGAGACATAAAATTCTTAGAGGATTGGACAGGGTAGATGTAGGAAAAATGTTCCCGATGTTGGAGGAGTCCAGAACCAGGGGTCACAGTTTAAGAATAAGGGGTAGGCCATTTAGGACTGAGATTAGGAAAATCCTTTTCACCCAGAGAGTTGTGAATCTGTGGAATTCACTGCCACAGAAGACACTGGAGGCCAATTCATTGGGTGTTTTCAAGAAAGAGTTAGATTTAGTTATTAGGGCTAAGGGAATGAAGGGAAGAAACCGGAACGGGGTACTGATTTTGGATGATCAGCCATGATCATACTGAATCACGGCGCTGGCTCGAAGGGTCAAATGGCCTATTCCTGCACCTATTTTCTGTTTCTAAATCAGGACCTTTCCTGTTACAATTTTCCTGACATTTTGACCAAAGTTATAATTAGCATGATTTTTCTCACGAAGTTGCAAATATTATGGTGAAAATTGAAAATAAAACATCAGATTCGGGACATTTTTAAATAATAATGGTAAAGTCCCTGGGCTCCAAGGCTGCTGTTTGTCCCGGTTGCAATTCCACTGCTCTCTGGCCTTTGGGTTTCACTTTCATTAAATCCTACTGCACCTTCTCCTGCCCTGCTTGCTGTTCATGACTGGAATGTATCTGTTTGCTGTTGCAGTTCAATCCAAATGCATGGTGTTCATTTGCAGGTGCATGTTGGACTAGTACTCATTACTCATATGATGTCTTGTTCCCACTCACAGACCCTTCTTCTTCACTACCTGAAATTCTACAAAGCAGGTTTCAGTGATGGGCATTCTCCAAATAATTAACTAAAGCACTTGTTGTGAGCTACCTGTGAGCCACCACAACTCCCCTTCCTTACTGATTCACTGGGAGCTAAGCTTGCAAATTATGTTCCTGCCCTTTCAGCCGGTAACTCCTACCTTCTTTAGATTGAAGTTGCACAATTTCATTACTGGCCCCTCCTCACTACAACTTCCTACAGAACATGTCATCCATAAACTTTGTTGTGGACAGATGTACTGGCCTCATTGAAACTTAATTCATGGACGGCAGTATCCTTACCCCTTGCATAGCAATACTACATTTACTACTCCACTTGGTGAAATATTGTTGTTCTTTTCCTCCGTCAGGCATTGAATGACACTGAAACAACACTTATTCACTCTGTGATTTTATTTTCGGCACACCGCTTTCTCATCTGAATTTCCTGACTTGCTGAAAACGTTGCTTCTTTGGAAACTGCTCTGTTAATATTCCCAAGCAGCCCTTCAACGATGTCTTCTCACATGGCCCTTCCACTCGTAGATCCTGATCAACAACAAGGCCATTGGCAACTACTTCTTGCGGTGCTCGCCACCCAGAACACATTGCACATTCCACACCCACTGACGTCTCCATTTGCTTAAATAAAACTCATTTTCATGTCCTGATGGATGTTCATCAACATCAAATGTTAACTCTCCAGTTCTTTTCTCTCCAGAAGCTGTCTGTTCTATTGAGTATTCTCTCTTTCCCCACAACAAAATCTTTATTTTGTATTGACGCCAATAATGTTACAAGGAGTGAATAATAAATTACTTTATATAATTCACTCCATGTACTGTAATATAAATCTATTTCATCAATATATTGAATCATTCCTGATCCCTTTGGACAGCAACATTTGGTGGTAACTGCTGAGTTTTATGTTCTCTCATCAAATGCAGTATAATGAGATGTGCAACCGAGGTTCACTGGGTGTTCCCGGCCGAGAGGGTAATCCTGGAACAAACGGCATTCCGGGAACCCCAGGAATCCCAGGACGTGATGGAATCAAAGGCGAGAAAGGCGAGTGCTTGCAAGAGCGCCTGGAGGAGCCTTGGAGAGTCAACTACAAGCAATGTGCCTGGAAAGCACTCAATTACGGCATTGACCTCGGCAAAATTGTGGTAAGTAATTATATGATTAAAGCACTTGAACATGCACTAATTTCATGAAACAGAAATTATTCACTAATGTAAAGAGATCAGCAGATGGTGCTGAGGAAGAGTTACACCATGAATTCAAATTCTTCTCAGCCTCTTCAAGACCAAATACAGCTATTTTCTTGTTATGGCGCTCTTCATTGAAGCTCATCGTTGGATTTACATCCTTGGCTAATCTCACCACAGCTATTTAACACTTTTAGAATCTGCCTGGTGAAGAGCGGTAAAGCAGGCATATGAAATGCTGGCCTTCATTGGTTGTGACATTGAGTTTAAGAGTCAGGAAGTTATGTTGCAGCCTTGTAGAACGTTGGTTAGGCTGCATGTTGAGTATTGTGTGCAGTTATGGTTGCCCCAATAGGAAGGATGTGGAGGCTTTGGAGAGGGATTACCACGAGGCTGCTGGATTGGAGGCCGTGAACTACAAGAAGAAGTTGGTCTTGCCCATTATATATCCACACCTGGAACAGCGGATAAAGTAGATGAGGTTGGATGAGGTGCAAGTGAACCTCTGCCTCACCTGATGAGAACCAGTCTTGCATGGGGGAGAGGAGAATCGACCAGCACACTGGCCTATGGAAGGAATTCCAATCAGAAGCTTGATAAAGAAGGGGACTTGTTGGCGGCGCGACTCATGTTGCAGCGGCTCCTGTAGCCCGTCTCCCTTTTTTTTTGTCCAGTTAAATGTAGTTGTTATGTTCTTTTATACTGTTTTTGGCTGTGTATATGTGGGGGGGCGGGAAACTTTTAAAATCTCTTCCCTGCACGGGAGACCCGACATTTTTCCTGTCGGGTCGCCGTTGTCGTTGGGGCCTAGTACCGTGGAGCGGCTTCCAACTGGAACGACCTGGGGGCTCCAGTCGCGGAGCCTGCGGACTCACCATCGTGGGGCTGGCCGGCCTCGGAGCGTGGGGAGCGGTGGTGGCTCACTGCTGCGGCCCGACTCCGTAGCTCGGAGGCTCCAGCCGCAGGCCCGGTGGACAGGAACATCGGGAGCACGCGGGTGCTTGGTGGGAGACCGCTTTTCGGAACTCCCGCAACGCAACTTCTCCCGCCCGTGTTGCGGGGATGGAATGACGCAGAGCGGGGCCATACATCGCTCGGCACGGCTTTAACGGTCGCGGGACATGCCAACGCCCGCCGGGGACTCCCACGGAGACATTAAGACCTGGAGCGGGGCCGTACATCGCCCGGCGCGGCCTTAACGGCCGTGGGACTTGCCATCGCCCGCCTGGGACTTTAACATCGGGAGAAAAATGGAACACGGGAGAGAAAATACTTTGCCCTCCATCACAGTGAGGAGGAGATTCACTGTGATGGATGTTTGTGTGAATTGAATTGTTTGTGTGTCTTGTAGAAATTGTTCTGTTTGTATAGCTGCATAAGCAGAGTTTCGTTTGAGCCTCATTGAGGTTCAAATGACAATGAATAAATATTGTATTGTATTGAAGTGCTGTTCCTGTTTGGTGGTTCAAGCTTCTGTGCCTTCTGCAAGATTGGGAGCATGGAGAAAAAAAAATAACTGGGGTAGGACAAGTCTTTAATAATGTTGGCTGTTTTTC
The DNA here is from genome assembly GCA_035221665.1 of Okamejei kenojei. Taxonomy (NCBI): domain Eukaryota; kingdom Metazoa; phylum Chordata; class Chondrichthyes; order Rajiformes; family Rajidae; genus Okamejei; species Okamejei kenojei. The sequence continues at coordinate 112,103,535 of CM069134.1, forward strand.
CGAGGCAGCGTGAAATGTCGATGGATTCAATGGAGGAAAGACTGGTCTGTGTGATGGATTCTAATTGTGATACTAATTGTAGTCAATGCCTACTATGTTCTGTTGTGCTGAAGCAAAGCAAGAATTTCATTGTCCTATCAGGGACGCATGACACTAAACGCACTTGAACTTGATTCAGCCACATACACAACACTTTGCAATTTCTTGTGGTCTTGAGCATTTAGAACATATTAATCTAGCAGGGAAATAAAAGGATAGTTAAGTGGACTTTGAATTTTTCTCATCCTGCAAGTGCCATATCCTTTTATAAATACCATTACCTGGATGGCTCTGAGGTATTTTTTCCAGTGTGCTTTTGCCCTACATTCTTACCATTGACTAATTGGTTCAGATTTGTGGGAAAACTTTGGCATTTTCACTGTGCAACAGAAGATATTTCCCCATGGAATTTTCAGCAGTTTTCCAGCTGCAGAAGTTTAGAAATTGTGGTTGGCAATTAGCTGTTATTTGGTAAATTATGCTGCACTGAATGAGAGTATGAAGTTGCAATGATTTCCACTAGTTACAGTGGGATGCTTCCCGATATATTTCAATGAAGGGGTGCATTTTCAAGAGACCAGAGAGAGAGAGAGAGAGAGAGAGAGAGTAGTTAGCGTAGACCTTCAAAAGGTTGTTTATTTTTTGACACAGCATGCAAACAGGCCATTCGGTCCAACCGGCTGCACACCGACTGACATGCCCCATCTGCACTTGTCCCACCTGCCTGCGTTTGTGCCATATCCTTCTAAGCCTATCCTAGCCATGTATCTATCTAAATTTCTTTTAAGTATAATACCTGCTTTAACTATCTCTGGCATCTTGTTCCTCATACCCACCATCTTTTGTGCAAAAAAACATTGCCCCTCAGGATTCTATTCAATCTTTCTCCCCTCTCCCTAAACCCATGTCGTCTGGGTTTTGACTCCCCTAACTCTGGGTAAACGACTGTGCATTTCCCCTATCTATTCCTCTCATGATCTTATACACCTCTATAAGATCATCCCCCCATCCTCCTGTACTCCAAAATTAAGTCCTAGCCTGCGCAACCTCACCCCATAGTTCAGGCCCTTGAGTCCTGGCAACATTCTCATACATCTTTTCTGCCTCTTTTCCATCTTAAAACCATATTTTATAAATGTTTCAGATATCATGAATATTCTCAATAATTAACAGCTATGACAGTTCCAATGAGGTCAGAGGCTTTACCAGCTGTCAAAATGCTTTAGATTTGTTGAGGTTGGGGCTTGTGTTAGCAACTCTACCCTTGCAGCTCTGACTCATGCAGGCCCATTTTGTGAGATTTTCAGCTAATACACTCTTACTTTTTTTGCATCTGTTTTATATCAAATGCATAGACCTTCACCCTCCTTCGGTCACTTATCACTTGCTCTGTGCTTTCAAAATTTTCCTGTTATTTACTGAGCTCAGGTTTTCTTTAACACATTTTTTTTAAAAATTGTTTTTGAAAGTATTAATGTGCATAACTTGCCCAAATTATAGAATTCAATCAATCAATGTGATGTTGGCAGGCTAAATAGATCTTTGCTCTGTAGATGATCTGATTAATGTTTTTCCTTTGATTCTAAAGAGAATTTTAAATATAAGAATGCACTCAGAGTTCATCTGCTTAAGACTAGACAGCTAAATCACAAATCGTAAATCAAAATATTGCCTGTATTGTTACAGAGAATGCCATTCCAGTTCAAAATACTGAAAAACATAATATTTAATCAATTCAACTTTGGCTTTATGAGGAACAATCTAGTTTATTCTGTCTCGTATGTCATCTTTTTAATACAGGAAAAAAAAAAGCAGAGATAAAAGAGGCCATTGATTTCATTTAAAGGCAGGAAAACCAACACCTGTTCTTCTTTCATTGCGGCACTTAGCAGTTTTGTTTCCATTATGTTATCTGGGAGAGTATTCCATTGATTCTGTCTTTGCAAAACCTCCTGATAGATCTTCAATTTTCCTTTGAAATATTGACCCTTTTTATCTACTTTCAGACTTTGACAAATTGTAAGTCTTTCCTGTCTCCAAGATATCCCAAAGCATTAAACTCTTGAAGTGAATGCTAAGTCATTGTTAACTCTTGAAGTCATTGCTAAGATAAAATACTGTAAGAGATTTGGCAGTTCTCTCCAACATGGATGTGATAAATGCATTTTGCTCTGTGAGCTACCAGAGACGCCATCGGCTGAAATGGCTTCCTTCTATGTCATAAGAAAACATAGAATATATCTGTTGTTTTGATGTAGTTGATTGTTTAATTATTAGCAAGATTCTGCGGAATACTCTCCTAATCTTCTGCAAAGCAATTCAATGAGTGTTTTTGACATTTAGTTGAGAAGGCAGACAAAGGGAAGCTTTAACCCCTTCCCCTGAAAGAGAAGATATTTGGCAATGTTACAGTTGGTAATCATTTGAAAAATCAATTCGGATATCTGTGCTGCACCGATCCTACTGCTACTGAGGTGAGCCTGCCACTCACTGAGCTACAGGACACAGTTTTAATGTTCACGGTCCTGCATATTTCTCAGGCATATTTTAAAGAATTCTACTTTTTCTGATTAATGAGATTTTTAAGATTGAAATCAAGGTTGTGACCTTTTTATGTTCCGCCACATCCCTGACATGGTCCTTCATCCCATAATAATTAAAACTGGGTACAGTTATTAAAAATGGTTTGACAAGAGCGCCTTGACTTCCTTCAAATACTAGCTAATGTTTTCACCATGTTACTCAACATTCTATTTGCTCTGTTGACTGTTGCTTTGCAGTAAGAATTCTCTACCACAGAACAGAGCACTGATTCTGGATGATCAGCCATGAATGGCGGTGCTGGTTCGAGGGGCCGAATGGCCTACTCTTGCATCTATTTGTCACATCTTCGCCTCAGATGTGGAATAATAATGATACTGACACAATATTTACAGGTTACATTCCTCGGTCTCGGAGTTTATTATCTCCCCCGGCCATGGCCTCCTGCCGTGGCTTACATAGTGCACACGCGATTTGACCTTCAAGTCAGCTGACACCAAGGTCTAGATATTAGCATATCATTATCATGACTCATCATCATGACATCCCTCCTTTACCAGAATTAAACTTTAAATTAATATGCATTCTTTCTAATATACTTTCAAATTAAGTTCTTAGAAAATATATTTGTGTTTTCATTTGTGTTCCAATAAAGGGCCTGTCCCACTGTGGGGACCTAATTTGCGAGTTTAGAAGAGTTTGCGCTCGACTCAAACTCACGGCATGGTCGACATGTGGTCCTAGGAGGTCCTAGGAGGTCACTGTAACTCTCCTTCATTCTCGAGGGAAGTTCCCGCATACTCGCAGCCTCAGTTTGGTTGAACGAAAAATTTTCAGCATGCTGAAATGTTTTCCGCAATTAAAAATTGGTCGGCATGGTTCTTTTGAAGTCGTAGTGCTGTGGAGTGGGGTGGCTATGTAGTTATAGGCAGTCGAGGTAGCCGTAGGCGATCTCCTTTGCTGACCAGGCATTTTGGCTCATTGGAGTTTTCAGAACCAAGGAAAACTGACCGGTAATATTAAATGCCCGCTAAACGTTATTAAAAGTTGTCTGGCTTCTTAAAAGTTTTCTCCACTCCTTATTCTCACCCCCCTTCCCCCTCCAATCGCCCCACAATCTCACCCCTTCTCCCCCCTTCCCCCCCCCCCTTGTGTGTGTGTGTGTGTGTGTGTGTGTGTGTGTGTGTGTGTGTGTGTGTGTGTGTGTGTGTGTGTGTGTGTGTGTGTGTGTGTGTGTGTGTGTGTGTGTGTGTGTGCGCGCGCGCTGACGGTCGATCCAGCTCACGGTTTCATCGCTGACGGTCAATTCAGCTTGAGGTTTTTCAGGCGAGTGCCCTCGAGCTTGAAGGTCGAAGACAGTTGCTGAAAAGTCGCGTTAGTGGGACAGGCCCTTAACTCACGAAACAGATGCATTACAACCACAAAACAAATGCAACTTTTTACATTCTTGTAACCTTAATGAACTTGATCATAATAAACTGTATCATAATAAACATTGTGCTATTGACACAACTGCACAATCAAACAATTATTTACCCGTAAGAATGATTATGTTGGCTTATTAGCCAAATGCAGCATCGCCTAAAAAATACTAACTAAATACTTGTACAATACAAACAAATAATTTTTTCCCTTAATACAAATAATAACCTGTAGGCTTCCTATGCCTTTAACCAAATGTCATATTCATCTGCATAATTACAAAGCAAAACTATAACCTACAACACAAAATCGTCGTATCTCTTGGGAACTCTCCTTTCACGTTTTGGTCTACTAGCTGGCGCAGAAGCAGCTGTTGAATCTGCCAAGGTTGAATCTGCAAAGGTGTCGTCACGCAGACACCTTCCCTGCTCACCACCTGTGTTGCAGCGTGCTGCCTCTGGAACTCTGGTCACCACCTCGGAAATGCTGGTTGACTCAGGAACACTGGTCCCCACCTCAGGAATGTCGTCTGGCCCCTCTGAATCGTTAGCTCTTGGTGTATTTTGGGCTACCTCATTTTAAGTGTCTCTGGACATGTACTTTTTGACGCTCGATACATTTCTCTTGTAGCTAACACCTTCTGGAGACTTGACTGTCATCATGCTGGCGCTCCTTAATACAACATTGTATGGCTGGCAATGGTAAGGAGTGTCTATCTTACCGCTATCATCTCGCCTCACAAGCACATCATCCCCAGGAATTATTTCAGAGTACCTGGCTCCTCGTTTCAAGTCGGCATACCATTTTGCCGCACCTTTCTTTTCGGCATCACAGTCTCCCAGCTCCTGGTCTTCCATGATCTCTTGCACTTCTGGTATTCTAGTGCAAATTTTCCTTCCAAACAAAGCTTCTGCTGGACATTTCTCTGTTGTTGAGTGAGTGATCGCCCGATATACAGCTACGTATGCTAATAGTGCCTCCTTCCAGTTTTTCCCTTCGGCATGGGCGATCCGTATCCTCTTCTCTATGGACTGGTTTTGTCTCTCTACTTCTCCGTTAGGTTGTGACCATTCAGGAGTCACCTTGTGATGATGGATGCCTGTGATTCACATGTATTCAGCAAACGTCTCGGAAACAAACTGGTCCATAGTCGGCGAACTGTGGCGAAGATCTCTGCTAATGCCTGTACAGTCTTTTCTGCTGCAGTTGACTTCATCACTGCATACTCATAGTACCTACTGTAGTAGTCTACCACTACCATAATTGATTCAAGTGGTCGAAGAAAGTCAACAGCTATGTCAACCCATGGTCCTGTTGGAAACTTTGTACATCTAATTGGTTCTGGTGGGTTGCTCATGCTTGTGATTTAGCATTTGTGACAGGTCTTGACAACTTTTCCGGCATCTTTCTCACAACCTGGCCACCACACTTTGCATCTGCTATGACTTTTGTTGGTGCAGCTGGATCATAATATCCAAGGGTTTCTGCACTCGTTAGACTCTGTTTCAGTGATTTGAATGCCTGTCTCTGTTCACTGCCAAACTGGAATGGTGCATCTTTTGCCAGTGCAGCAAAATTTGGAATACATTTTGCACTATAATTGACCAATCCTAGAAAACTCCTCATCTCGGTTGCATTCTGAAGTTCACGTGCATCTGCACCAGCTTTCACTTTAGCTTTGGCTGGGTTCAACCCTTCACTTGTGAGTCTGTGTCCCATGAAATCCTACTCAGAGACGCCAAACTTGCACTTGTCTTCATTCACGGTGAGACCTGCTTCTTGAAGTTTAGTCAACACTAGCTTCAACCTCCTGTCATGCTCTTCACGAATTGATGCATGAACGATGATGTCATCTGATATGTTTGCTACTCCTGGTACACCTTGAATCACTCTGTGGATTACATACTGATAGATCTCGGAAGCAGCATTGATTCCGAACATCAGTCTTTTGTACCAGTACAATCCACAGTGAGTGACTAATGTTGTCACCTCTCTTGACTCTGGATGTTTGTCCAATTGATAATATCCCCACTTGAGATCAATTTTGGAAATCACTTTACTGGTTGATAACTCTTGTAGCACCTCATCAACTGTAGGAATTGGATGTTTTTCTCTGATTATTGCCTAATTGGCTCTCCTTATGTCAACACTCAATATGTCAACAATTAATGTCATCATTGGATTTCGGAACAATCACAACTAGACTCCCCATAGTGTCGAACGTTCAACTGGTTCAATAATGTCCTGATCAATCAACTCCTAGATTTTAGCTTCTACTTTCCCACGAAGTCCAAATGGTGTTCTCCGGACCAGTTTCGCTATTGGCTTGACATTTTCATCAATGGCTAACTTCACTTGCCGGCCTTTCAATTTTCCAACCCCTTGGAATACTGAATGGAATTCCTGCCTCGTGTCATCATATGACTGCACTGAATTGACATGCACTCCCAGCTCTCGAGCTGTATTTCTACTTAGCAGAGGTTCTCCCTTCTCTATCACCACAAATATATGCTTCAGTTTTTCTATCTCCGACTTCTACTTTAGCCGTGAAACATCCAGTGGTCTGCAATGGTTTAGTTGCGGAGTATGGATATAACTTCCTACTACACCTCCTTGACGTGCACTTGATTTTCTGCTGTTTCAAGCATTCCCAAAGAATCTACAATCACTGGCACTGTAACACCTCTGATGGTCACTGCAACTTTCTCATGACAGTTCAAGAATAAGGAGTAAGCCATTTAGAACGGAGACGAGGAAACACTTTTTCTCACAGAGAGTGGTGAGTCTGTGGAATTCTCTGCCTCAGAGGGCAGTGGAGGCAGATTCTCTGGATGCTTTCTCGAGAGAGCTAGATAGGGCTCTTAAAAATAGCGGAGCCAGGGGATATGGGGAGAAGGAAGGAACGGGGTACTGATTGGGGATGATCAGCCGTGATCACATTGAATGGCGGTGCTGGCTCGAAGGGCCGACTCCTACACCTATTGTCTTTTGTCTCTTGTGATGGCTATCATTCAATGCAAACTGATAATTCCTTTCAACAGCATGCTCACCAGCTTCATCACTGTCTTCATCACTTCCGAAATCACCTTCTACGCGACGGACGTAACCCCTTCGTTTTATGCCAGGGTCTGTCTTTTTCCTTTTAAATCTTTTTCCAGCCTGTAGCCACAGATTCAGATTCCACAATATCCACAATAGCCAAAATATCCTCGTCGCCAATGGCACATCTTGGCCTCAGATGTGGAATAATATTGATGCTGACACAATATTTACAGGTTACATTCCTCGATCTCAGTGTTTATTATCTCCCCCGGCCATGGCCTCCTGCTGTGGCTTACACAGCGCACACCCGAACTGACCTTCAAGTCAGCTGACACCAAGGTCAAGATATTAGCATATCATTTTCATGACATTGTCATGACACTATTTTCTGTGTTTCCATACGTTTCTAATTTTGAATAACATCATTATAACATAAGCTATGGTACTTTTTAATTTCCTGCTTTGATATTTGAAATTTAATAATTATGGATTTCAGTTGCAGAAATCTAGAATTACACCACTGTCATTGAGCACTGAGGCAATGTTGGATCTTAACAGCAACTCACTTTTCAATGTATTTAATATTTTCAATGGTCAAAAGTTAACTTTACTGATATTTCCCCGCCTCGGGATTATGATTGTCAAACAATTAAAAGAATTGCATCCTGAACATAATTTTTCACACAAAGGGTGGTGGGTGTATGGAACAAGCTGCCAGTGGAGGTAGTTGAGACTGGGACTATCCCAAAGTTTAAGAAACAGTTAGACAGGTACATGGATAGGACAAGTTTGGAGCGATATGGACCAAGCGCAGGCAGGTAGGACAAGTGTATCTGGGACATGTTGGCTGGTGTGGGAAAGTTGGGCTGAAGGACCTTTTTCTACACTGTATCACTCTGTGATTCTATGACTATGACTCTAATTCCTCCCAATTTCCATGAATTACCAGGACCAGGCTTGATGCACACGTGCATCAGATGGATTGTCATAGTACTTGCTTGTTCTGACTCCTGACTTCAAGGATCATCACCAAGACATGGGTATCAGCCTGGGTAATTTGGATTCTTGAAGCTTTTGAGATGAGGAACGCACTATAATTTGGCTAAATAATATCCCCAGGACTTGGAATATGTTATGGCAAAGGTAGGCAGGTTATTTGAATACTTTCAAATCATATAATAAACTAGAACAGACTGTAAGATTGGGGATAATGGGATGTGTAGAAGTTTACTAGAAATATGCACAACCTTGTGTGTTAGATTAGGGACTATCTGCACTTAGCTATGGTTTCCTCTCTTACTCTGTAGGAGTGAGTTGAGTGTACATGTGCATTATAGTATGTCTGTGTGATGTGTATGCCATGTTTGAATAGCTGGGAATTTGCACAATGCATGCAAATTGTACTATGTAAATGTTGGAGTAATGGTAAGTGTGTTTGGGCTCTTTCCAATGCCACTTAGTTTCCTACACTCTCAGGATCCTGAGTAGACAGGGTGTTCTTCAGGTATCTTCCTCATTTTCAAGAAATTCCATGACGGGCCCTTTCTCTTGTGTGTTACAACATCCTTCTGTTCAATGCTCATCCATCAGCACAATACCTTTCAGCAGTGGTTGGAGTTATTGATCAGCTTCCCTTTAAGAGATCCAGGCATGACTTCAATCAGCACAGGTCACTTCCAACAGCTCTCCTGAAATTACTTCCCGTTATTATGCATTGATGCCAAGATATCATAATTGGTGCTGTTTCCATATAACCATATAACAATTACAGCACGGAAACAGGCCCTCTCGGCCCTTCCAGTCCGTGCCGACCATTTGTTTTCCCCTAGTCCCATCTACCTGCACTCAGACCATACCCCTCCATTCCCTTCACGTCCATATACCTATCCACTTTACTCTTAAATGTTAAAATCAATCCTGCCTCCACCACTTCTGCTGGAAGCTGATTCCACACAGCCACCACCCTCTGAGTAAAGAAGTTCCCCCTCACGTTACCCCTAAACCTCTGTCCCTTAATTCTCATGTCATGCCCTCTTGTTTGAATCTTCCCTACCCTCAATGGGAAAAACGTATCCACGTCAACTCTGTCTATCCCTTTCATCATTTTAAAGACCTCAATCAAGTCCCCCCTTAACCTTCTGCGCTCCAAAGAATAAAGACCTAACTTGTCCAACCTTTCTCTGTAACATAGTTGCTGGAACCCTGGGAACATTCTAGTAAATCTCCTCTGTACTCTCTCTATTTTGTTGACATCCTTCCTATAAATAGGCGACCAAAATTGTACACCATACTCCAGAATTGGTCTTACCAATGCCTTGTACAATTTTAACATTACTTCCCTACTCTTATATTCAATGCTCTGATTTATAAAGGCCAGCACACCAAAGGCTTTCTTTACCACCCTATCTACATGTGATTCCACCTTCAGGGAACTATGCACAGTTATTCCTAGATCCCTCTGTTCCACAGCATTCCTCAATTCCCTACCATTTACCATGTACGTCCTATTTTGATTTGTCCTGCCAAGATGTAGCACTTCACACCTAACAGCATTAAACTCCATCTGCCATCTTTCAGCCCACTTTTCCAAATGGCCCAAATCCCTCTGTGGACTTTGAAAATCTACTTCATTATCCACAACACCACCTATCTTAGTATCATCTGCATACTTACTTATCCATTTTCCACCCCATCATCCAGATCATTGATGTACATGACAAACAACAGTGGACCCAACACAGATTCCTGAGGCACCCCACTGGTCACCGGCTTCCAACCTGACAAACAGCCATCCACCATTACTCTCTGACATCTCCCATTCAGCCACTGTTGAATCCATCTTGCTACTCCGCCATCAATTTCCCTAATTACCGCTTCAAAAAATTCAAGAAGGTTTGTCAAACATGACCTTCCAGGCACAAATCCATGTTGACTGTTCCTGATCAGACCTTGTTTATCCAGATGCTTATATATATTATCTCTAAGTATCCTTTCCATTAATTTGCCCACCACTGACGTCAAACTAATACGTATAATTGCTAGGTTTATTCTTTGAACCCTTTTTAAACAATGGAACAACATGCGCAGTACGCCAATCCTCCGGCACTATTCCCGTTTCTAATGACATTTGAAATATTTCTGTCATAGCTCCTGCTATTTCTACACTAACTTCCCTCAATGTCCTAGGGAATATCCTGTCAGGACCTGGAGACTTATCCACTTTTATATATTTCAAAAGTGTCAGTACTTCCTCCTCTTTGAATCTCATAGTTTCCATAGCTACTCTACTTTTTCCCCTTAACTCACAGTCTGAAGAAGGGTCTCGACCCGAAACGTCACCTATCTCCTTCGCTCCTTAGATGCTGCTGCACCCGCTGAGTTTCTCCAGCTTTTTGTGTACCCTCAATATCCTTCTCCTTGGTGAATACCGAAGAAAATAAATTGTTCAATATCTCTCCCATCTCTTTTGGCTCTGCAGATAGCTATCCATTCTGGTTCTCTAATGGTCCAATTTTATCCCTCGTTATCCTTTTGCTATTTATATAGCTGTAGAAACCCTTTGGGTTTATTTTCACCTTTCTTGCCAAAGCAACCTCATATCTTCTTTTAGCCTTCCTAATTTCTTTCTTAAGATTATTTTTACATTCTTTATACTCCTCTAGCACCTCCTTTACTCCATGCCTCCTATAAGTATTGTAGATATCTCTCTTTTTTCGAAACAAGTGTCCAATTTCCCTTGAAAACCATGGCTCTTTCCAATTTTTACTATTTCCTTTCAACCTAACAGGGACATAAAGATTCTGTACTCTTACAATTTCCCCTTTAAATGTCCTCCATTTATCTTCTACATCCTTCCCATGAAACAAAGTGTCCCAATTCACTCCTCTAAAATCCTTACGCATTCCCTCAAAGTTAGCCTTTCTCCAATCAAAAATCTCCACCCTAGGTCCAGGTCTGACTCTCTCCATAATTATATTGAAACTAATGGTATTGTGATCACTGGTCCCGAAGTGCTCACCAACGCATACCTCCGTCACCTGACCTACCTCATTTCCTAACAGGAGGTCCAGCACTGCCCCTTCTCTGGTCGATACCTCTATGTACTGCTGCAAAAAACTATCCTGCACACATTTTACAAACTCCAAACCATCCAGCCCATTTACAGAATGTGTTTCCCAGTCTATTTTTGGAAAATTGAAATCTCCCACAATCACTACCTTGTGCTTACTACTAATATCTGCTATCTCCTTACATATTTGCTCTTCCAATTCTCGCTCCCCATTTGGCGGTCTATAATACACCACTAAAAGTGTTGCTATACCGTTCCCACTTCTCAGTTCCACCCAAATAGCCTCCCTAGATGAGCCCTCTAATCTATCCTGCCAAAGTACTGCTGTAATATCTTCTCTGACAAGCAATGTAACACCTCCCCCTCTGGTCCCTCCAATTCTATCACACCGGAAGCAACGAAATCCTGGAATATTTAGTTTCCAATCACAGCCCTCCTGCAACCATGTTTCACTGATTGCCACAACATCATATTTCCAGGTGTCAATCCAGGCTCTAAGTTCATCCACCTTACTTACAATGCTCCTAGCATTAAAATATACACATTTTAGAAACCCACCATCCCTTATTCTCTGTTTTAAAGAAGGAACTGCAGATACTGGAGAATCGAGGGTACACAAAAAGCAGGAGAAACTCAGCGGGTGCAGCAGCATCTATCTCCTTCGCTCCTTAGATGCTGCTGCACCCGCTGAGTTTCTCCATCTTTTTGTGTACCCCCCATCCCTTATTCTCTATCTATTATCTTTTCATCTTTCTCGCCCACATTTTGGGTCCGAGTGCTTCCCTTCTCTGCCTCTTGCCCCACACCCTGACCCCTAGCCCCCTCTACCCGAGTCCCTCCCCCCAGCCTTTCTAGTTTAAAGTCTCCCCAGTAGCCTTTGCAAATCTCCCTGCCAGGATATTGGTCCCCCTCGGGTTCAAGTGCAACCCGTCCTTTGTGTACAGATCATGCCTTCCCCAAAAGAGGTCCCAGTGATCAAGAATCTTGAATCCCTGCCCACTGCACCAGTCCCTCAGCCACGCATTTATCCTCCACCTCATTTCATTCCTACTCTCACTGTCATGCGGCACAGGCAGTAATCCTGAAATCGTTACCCTTTTGGTCCTTCTCCTTAACTTTCTCCCCAACTCCCTAAATTCTCCCTTCAGGACCTCGTCACTTTTTCTGCCTATGTCATTGGTACCTATGTGTACCACAACATCAGGCTCCTCTCTCTCCCTTGTCAGAATCCTTTGGACACGTTCTGACACATGCGAGACCCTGGCACCAGGGAGGCAAACTACCATCCGGGTCTCCCGACTGCGTCCACAGAATCGCCTATCCGACCCCCTAACTATAAAGTCCCCTATTACAATTGCCCTCCTCTTTTTGCTACCCTTCTGAGCATCAGGGCCAGTCTCTGTGCCGGAGGCCCGGCTGCTGTTGCTGTCTTCAGCTAGGCTGTCCCCTCCAATCGTACTCAAACCTGAGTACCTATTTTTCAGGTGTACGGTCACAGGGGTACTCTCTAGCCCCTGCCTCTGCCCCTTGCCCTTCCTAACTGTGACCCACTTGTCTGCCTCCTGTGGTCTGGGAGTGACTACCTCCCTGTAGCTCCTCTCTATTACCTCCTCACTCTCCCTGACCAGACGGAGGTCATCGAGCTGCTGCTCCAGGTTCCTAACACAGTCCTTTAGGAGCCCCATCTCAACACACCTGGCGCAGATGTGGATGTCTGGAGGGCTATCAGACTCCCTGACCTCCCACATCTGACATCCACAACAGTACACTGCCCTTGCCTTCATACTGCCCCCTTACACAGGATACAATATCAACACAATACAAAGTACACAACAAACTGCTGGGATCTGACTGCCAATCAGCTGCTTACCCTAGTCCACTTCCGTCCACTTCCGTAGGGGTCAGTTTCAGTCCACAAATTAATGCACAATTTCTTCAAGTTGAACCAGGGCCAACTGGCAGGGGTCCCTCCATGCATTGCGATCGGAGCTTTTAGTTTACTAATCCGCCTGCAATTTCTGCAGCATTAATTTTGTTGGAATGTGGGAGGATCTTTGTACTGGCCCTGTCTCACGGTGCGAGTCATCCCACGAGTGACCCCAAGTGAAAGAAAAAAAAAGACTCGTGGTTGTGTACGAGATTTCAAGTTTATGATCAAGTGTTTAACCGAGTTCCCACGGGTATGTCATTGCTGCGATGTTGCAAGTTCCTCTCCCGAGTTACCAAGTTCCTCTCCCGTTACTCTTGAGCCAACCGTGAATGAAGGTAAGTGTGTGAGGGTGTCTGGGTGCCGGCCGCAGCCGCTGTTCTTTCACATCAGTTGCACATCAGATTGTTGGGAGACGGAGCTCAGGGTTCGCCTCCTGAGCTGCTTTGGTGCCCAGGCGTAAGTTGAGGTGGAGGGTGGTTGGGGGTGGGGGGTGACAGACAAGGCTCTCGAGTGCTGGGATCATTCTCTGCGGGATGGTTAGCGCGGGAGACATGTGTAGGAGAGGTGTGCTGACTGCAGGCAGACACTTTGGTAGTGATTGCCCACCAGTCTCAAAAGCTGCTGTGTCTCCCTGTCCCTATGATAGCAGGGGGCAATCAAGCAGCACAATAGCCCCATCACCCTCCACGCCAACACAAAGGGCAACGATCCCAAGGCTTTAGGGGCAGAAACAGCGGGCAGGCGACAATCACCCGCCATAACGCGAGAGAGATCATGCGCTATTGTAGGTCTCCTTTGCACGTCAGTGTTTCTGTATTTCTCCATCTCATTGTTGGCCCTGACTGTCACCAACCCCACCCCCACCCCTCTGCTTCCCGGCCATGTGTGTGACCCCTTCCCTCCCCTCTCCAGCTCCCCGCCCATTGCACCGGGCGTGGGGGCTTCGCATCGTCTTCACGTCAGCGACGATCCCAAGGCTTTAGATGGAAGGCAGACGCAACAAGCTGGAGTAACAACGCGGGTCAGGTAACATCTCTGGAGAATGTGGATAGGTGACATTTCGGATAAGGGCTCGTCTTCTGAAGAAGGATCTCGACCCGAAAAGTCACCTATTCCTTCTCTCCAGAGTTGCTGCCTGACCCTCTGAGTTACTCCAGCTTTTTTGTGTCTATCGATGAATGGGTGACGTTTCGGGTCGAGACCCTTCTTCGGACTGAAAATAAAACTTGCCTCGCGTGAAGCGGCTTGTAAATTAAAACATAAAATCAAGAAATGTTAAAGGTTGACTCATTTATGTGCTGCTATTCATTCACCTGGCCTATTGCTGTCCTCCCTCGTCTACCGTGAGCGCTGGACAACTCACCGGATGCAAACCTCCGCTGCATCCCGGGCGGAGGGCGATGATCACTGGACTGACCGGCAAGTAGAGGCGGCGGGTCGGCCAAGCCGGGCTCCCCGCCACCGGGATAGACACCAACTACTGGAGTAAACTCAGCGGGATCTCTGGAGAAGTCTGAAGCAGGGTCTCGACCCGAAATCTCACCCATCCCATCTCTCCAGAGATGCTGCCTGTCCCTCGGAGTTACTCCAGCATTGTGTGTGTCTATCTTCGGTGTAATCCAGCATCTGCAGTTCCTTCCCGATCCCACAGTCTCGGCCCCGGGGGGTGGATGGAGCATCACACGGGGACACATCCCACCCACCGCCCCAGACTTGCCCCTCCGGCAGGTCTTTAACCGCGAAGCCGTTCATTGAGACAGAGTGACGAATACGAAGCCACGGCGCAGGCGCCTCAGTAATAAAGGACAAGTGGCAGATCATCACAGAAAGACCGAAGATAGACACAAAATGCTGGAGTAACTCGGCGGGACAGGCCGCATCTCTGGAGAGAAGGAATGGGTGGCGTTTCAGGTAAGTCTGAAGAAGGGTCTTGACTCCATTTCTTCTCTCCAGAGATGCTGCCTGGTCCGCTGAGTTACTCCAGCATTTTGTGTCTATCTTTGGTTCAGTCTTTACTCAAGCGAACGAACAGATTATAAGAAAGTTCCCACGGTAGACTCACGAGTCACTAAGGTAAACGCACCGGGCCATTACGTTATTAGTTTAAATGTTTCCATTTTTAACTTGAACAGTTAATTTGACTCGTGGAAAAAATCAAACATGTTTGATTTTTTTCGCGTTAACAAGTTTCCCGAGTACCTGCCGTTAGCGCCACGAGTCGATAAGTTGCTCGTGCGAGTTCCAACGTTCCCGCTACGTGATAACCACGAGTGAAAACTCGGGGTCACTCGTGGGCAAACTCGCACAGTGAGACGGGGTCTCCAAGCACCAAGAATAAAATGAAAACATTGTGTCCAGACATGCAGAGTTGTACTTTGCGTTGCTCATCATTATGCCACCTTGTGGCTAAAACGAATCATTTACAAATCTAGTCATATTTTCTTTTTTTTTCCTTAAATGTTTTTGTAAGTGCCTTGAGATACATCAGTGTTTGTACTTAAATTCTGCTTCAAGAGGGATCCTTGAAGGAAGATTAGAGGTTTGTGGAATATTACCAGAGCAACCTTGCATGAAAACAACATGGTTACTGAGATGACCTCACCCAGTTGAGCACAGCTGGAAATACTTTGTCCACATCAACGACAGAAAGGCATCATCTGTAAAAGACACACAGCCCATGGCTGGCACACAGCACCATATAATTACATGTTGTCAGCGAGGACAGCAGGGAGCAACATACAGTTTCAGCAAGGTATTTTAAAGTTCCAATGAGTGAAATGAGGAAGGTATGAAGGATGTAATGTGCAGAAGGAGATGTGGGATAGACTGGAGCACTGGAGACAGTGCAGAGGAAGTGAAAGCCTGTTCTTTCATGCTCTCTCTCTCTTTTCTTTTTCCAAAAACTTTATTCAGCACGATCACATAATACATCACATCAAAATTGTAGGTTACAATGTATCAATTACTCATAGTATAATGATGCATTCATTATTTACGATACTCTCAACCCCACGTGGTGACCATCGCCCATGGAAGCCCTCCAGAGTCCCCGTGGACATGCGAGCATGGACATAGGCTCGGAAGAGGGGCAGGTAGCCGACTCTGGCACGACCATCAACCGCCCGCTGCTTGGACCCGCGAATGGCCATCTTGGCCAGGCCCAGGAGCAAAGCAACCGGGAGGTCCCATCCCCCCGATCGGCTCTCCCTGCCTTGTGTCCAAACACTAGAATCGTGGGACTAAAATGCAACTAGAACTTGAGGAACAACCACTTCAGATATTGGTACAGGGGCAGCAACCTCTCACACTCCATGTACGCATGGAACACGGTCTCATCCTCACCGCAGAAAATACAAGCGGCCGACGAGCCCTTGAACCGACTCAATAGTTTATTACACGCCACTGCTCTGTGCAACACTCTCCACCCCAGGTCCCCAAAGTAAAGGGGGACGACTCTCTTGTAGAGAGACCCCCACTGGGGACTGTCCCCGCCTTCAGGTGGTAACACGAACCGCCAAGGTGTGTCAGGATGGAAGAGGAAGGCAAGAAGGTGCAGAATGTGCAGGAGAATTCTGTACAGTGCGCGTCTCTTTGCATCATAAAACGGCATCTCGGAAAGGCGGCTCACGTTGTATGGAGCCGGTGCCCGAGAAATATCGCGGAGCCTAGGCCGAACGAGCAAATAGAAACATAGAAACATAGAAATTAGGTGCAGGATTAGGCCATTCAGCCCTTCGAGCCTGCACCGCCATTCAATATGATCATGGCTGATCATCCAACTCAGTATCCCGTACCTGCCTTCTCTCCATACCCTCTGATCCCCTTAGCCACAAGGGCCACATCCAACGAACGAGCAAATCCAACGGAGCGGGGGTAAGCTCAGACAGGACCACTCTAAGCACACGCCTCTCCTCAACACCCACCATGATAGGGTAAGGACCAGCCACACCCGCAGCCACAACATCCCCCTGCCCTTGAGGGGCAACACGCTGGCTGAAAACAAACAAATTCCTCACTCGTAGCACATCACGATAGAAACTAGCCAAACCCCGTAAGGCAGGTTGACTGATGCCCACCACCGGGAGCCGCGAAACCCCCCTTGGGCAACAATCCTAACGGAAAAAATACGTGACCAGAGCGTGCCATCTGGCGGGGTTCTCCGCATACATATACCTCTGCAGAGTCCTGAGACGGAGAGCCGCCACCTGCTTTCTCTCAATTTTTTTTTTCCTTTCAAAACTTTATTCGACACAATCATATGATACAACACATCAAAACATAATCAAAATTACACTATATCAAAAAAAATTATTATAGTACAACAGTGCATTCATTGTTTACAATACTCCCAACCCCATGCGGTGACCAGCGCCGACGGAAGGCCTCCAGTGGACACTGCGTGTTCCCTCTCCAGGGACACACGTGCACGGACATAGGCCCGAAAGAGGGGCAGGCAGCCGACCCTAGCCTGACCATCGACTGCCCACTGCCTGGACCCGCGAATGGCCCACCCCGCCAGGCCCAGGAGCAAACCGACAGGGATGTCCCACTCCCTGCCTTGTGTCCGAACACCAGGATTGTGGGACTAAAATGCAACCAGAACTTGAGGAACAACCCCTTCAGATATTGATACAGGGGCAGTAACCTCTCACACTCCATATACACGTGGAACACGGACTCTTCCTTGCCGCAGAAAATACAGGCAGCGGACGAGCCCGTGAACCGACTCAAACGTTTATTACATACCATCACTCCGAGCAACACTCTCCACCCCAGGTCCCCAATGTAAAGGGGAGCAACTCCCTTATAGAAGGACCCCCACTGGGGACCTCCCCCGCTTTCGGGTGGTAACACCGTCCGCCATGGTGTGTCGGAACGGGAGACGAAGGCAAGGAGGCGCAGAATGTGCAGGAGCATCCTGTACAGTGTGCGTCTCTTCGCATCACGAAATGGCATGCTGGTCATCTCAGAAAGGCAGCTCAGATTGTGTGGAGCCGGTGCCCGAGAAATATCTTAGAGCCTAGGCCCGATGAGCAGATCTGACGGAGCGGGTGAAAGCTCTGTCAGAACCACTCCAGGCGCGCGCCTCTCCTCGACACCCGCCAAGACAGGGTGAGGACCGGCCACTCCCGCAGCCACGACATCCCCCTCCCGTCGTGGAGCAACACGCTGGCTGAGAACAACCAAATTCCTCACTCTTAGCACATCCTGGTAGAAAACAGGCAAGCCCCTTAGGGTGGGTCGACTGATGACCGCCACCAGGAGCCGTGAGACCCCCCTTAGGCAACGACCCTGACGGAAAAAATACGTGGCAAGAGCGTGCCATCTGGGGGAGTTCTCTACAAACATGTACCTCCGCAGAGTCCTGAGGCGGAGAGCCGCCACCTGGGTACGCACACAAACCATGGATTGGCCGCCCTCCGCTAGCGGGAGACTCAGGACCGCCGTGGAAACCCAGTGCTTCCTATTTCCTCAAAAGAAATCTACCAACTTCTTCTGTAAAACAGTTGCAAAGATAGAGGGCGGGACAAGAGTAGCCAGCCGATACCATAACATGGAGGCCACCAGCTGGTTTATGACCAACACCTTCCCCCGAAAGGAAAGAACTCCAAGCAGGCCTGACCAGCGCCCCAGCCGGGCAACCACTTTCGTCTCCAACTCCTGCCAGTTTGTCGGCCAATCATCCTCAGTGGGACTCAGATAGAGGAGGTGCGTGGTACTCCACGCAAACATTGCCATCTCCTCCGGCAGGGGGTCTACCTGCCACTGACCCACTAAAAGTCCAGAGCACTTACTCCAGTTAACCCTGGCAGAAGATGCAGCCGAGAAAATCTCCTGGCAGTCGCGCATCCTCCGCAGGTCACCAGGATCAGTGAACGTAAGGAGTACATCATCGGCATAAGCCAAAAGAACCACCTCCACCCCCGGGCCAGGTAGGGCCAGGCCTGTCAACCTCCTCCGAAGAAGACACAGGAACGGCTCTCCACAGACCGAGTACAACTGACCCAACATGGGACACTCCTGACGGAGCCCCCTCCCAAAATGAAAAGGAGACAACAACGCACCATTAACCTTCACAAGGCACTCCACTGCAGCGTACAAAAGCCGGACCCGGGCCACGAAATGCGGTCCAAACCCAAACGCTTGCAACGTCCCGAAGAGGTATTCATGCTCTACCCTATCAAAAGCCTTTTCCTGATCAAGAGACAGAAAAGCAGCTGACTGACCAGTACCCTGGGCTAGATGAATCAGTTCCCTAACCAGGTGGATGTTATCCTGAATGGACCGGCCAGGGACTGTATAGGACTGGTCAGGATGAATCAGTTGAGACAGCAGGGAGCCCAGGCGATTTGCCATTGCCCGTGCAAAAACTTTATAATCTGTGCATAGGAGAGAGACCGGGCGCCAGTTCTTCAACAAGCGGAGTTCGCCCTTCTTGGGTAGCAGGACGACAACTGCGAGGCAGAAACAATTGAGGAAGGTTACATACCAAAATGACACATCTGTTTCATGTTCACCCTCATCCAAGGACACCACAAACCACCATGCCCCATAATGTATGTGTTTGAAAGAGACAGGATTATTTGGTGTGGGTTTATGTTTATTGTTATCACGTGTATTGAAGTACAGTTAAAAGCTTTATAATATGTGCCATCTAATCAAATCAGATAACGCTATGCCAAACTCAAGTACAATAGATAAGGTGAACAGAAAGATACAGTGTGCAGAATATAGTTCTCAGCATTGTAGCGCACATGTATATGAGTGCTAGTGAGAAATGCTAGATTGTGTAGGAAAGTGTGACCTTGAAATGATTTACCATGACCGTTCATTGGAGCCTCATGAGGGATTATTCATTGAGTACTGACTCAGTGAAACTCCATACTGACTGGATGGCAATCCGATCATTATCTCGCCATATGCATTACTCTCAGCTGCTGCAACTGCAATGCAGAGCATGCACTAAGAATGTTGAGCGATGGTCCAAAGCAGTCCACATCCCTGCCAGTGTCTATTTCTGCAAAATTGGGTTGATTTAAAAAAAAGCATATTTTGTGTCGGAGTCACGTGAGTGACTACGTGAAGACCCCGTCCAGCACGCATGCGCGACATTAGCGTTCATGCAGTGCACCGCGACGAACGGGAGTTCAAGGCGCTCCCGCTACAAATTGAAAAGTCGGGCCGACAGGTAAGTTTACCGTGGCCATGTGTCTTTCTCTCTGTGGTCTTGTGTTCCAGGAAGAATGAGCAAGGCCCGAGGAAAGAAGTCTGCAGCTCGCCCCCGTTCGTCCTTCGTTGAGGAATGCTCTTTGGAGGGGGGGCAAGAGGCGGCGGTTATAACTACCGAGCCGAGCCCAGCACCGCTAGTGCTGCCTGAGCAGCGGGCTGGAGGTACGTGCAGCCGGAACCGGGCGGTAGTGTCCGACGTTTCGGATGAAGATGCCTTACCGCTCGAGAGCACAGGCAGCCGCCTAAGCCGCATGGAACGGCTTATGGAGCAATTGCTCCAGCGAGATCTGCTGAGAGAGCAGCAGCAGCCTCGCCAAGGGAGTTCAGGCACTCCCGCAGTGCCTTTTACGGCACTGGCCATTGCTTCACCTTCCTTTGAAGGCAGCATTGGCGACCAGGTCTGGGCTGGTCAAGAAGAGGGGTCACTGGCTGAAGATATCGGGAGTACGCAGGGTGTACAGGAACAGGAAGAGCTGCTGGGTGTGGTCAACCGCTACGTGGCCATTCCACAAGCGGTCGGCCATTAGAGCCGAAACTTGCAGCCAGCATTAACCACCTGTCCTCTAAACCCCTACAAGAACAAGTGGTCAATGAGGCTCTTCAACTATATACAGCCCCAGGAAATTGTACATCTTTGAATGTACCTGCTGTCAATAGCCAAATTTGGGGACATTTGGGGAAGAACATCAGAAACCTGGAGTTGAAGCTCCAGAAGATCCTTAAATTCCTGACTGCAGGAATAACATCTTATGCTCGGTCCATTGATGGTGCGGACATCTCCACAAATCAGCAAGACACATTAGCTCTGCTGTGCACCACGCAATATGAAATAAATAATTTGCGAAAGGAGATTATCAAGCCTGCCCTCAACCCTAAATTTGCGGGACTCTGCAAAACACCGGGGTCAGAACCTCCTATTCTGCTCTTTGGGAAAGACCTTCCAAAAAAGGTGAAAGACCTGGAAGAAGAATCCAAGACCTTTGGTCTCGTGAGGGCAGGTTTGGGACCGAGCAGACCCAACAAACCCAGGCGGCAGTACCCCATGGCGTCCACCAGTCGTCGACCACACTATGGGACTGGTGAAAGCTCGGGGTCCGCAACCATTCCCCGTAAGCCTTTTTTTAGGCCAGGGCCCAGAGCGGACCCCATGGAAAATGCGCCACCCCCAACAACCATCGAGATCAACATCAACCCTCTACAGCCCAGCAGACGCCTCATCACCCAGCGAAGAGGCAGAAGAAGCACCAATAACCATGGAGGTAGGTGGGTCTGGTTCCTCTCAGCATATGTGCAGTAGGGGCTCTGTACTAACAGGGGGGAGATTGCACTTGTTTTTGGATGCATGGGAATCCATCACTAATGACAAGTATATACTCAGCAGCGTTCATGGCTACAAAATTGACTTTGTCCATAAAGATTTTTCCACCAGTTCAGCATATACCCAAAAGGGTATTCACCCTCTCAGTCAAAGAGAAACAAGAGGGTCAAGCTGAACCGATGAGGTTACAAGCAAAAGGTGTCATTGAAAGAACAAAACATGAACCTTTGGAATTTGTGTCTAATATTTTCACTAAAATCAAAAAAGATGGTGGACGTCGCATCATCATTGACTTAACTACTTTAAACAAGTCTGTCAGGTATATACATTTCAAGATGGATACTTTTGAAACAGCCAGACTATTGGTTTCTAGAGGGTACTTTCTAGCAAGCATTGATTTAAAAGATGCCTACTACTCAGTACCCATACACAAGGAGCATCGTAAATACTTAAAATTTATCTGGATGAAACAGCTATGGCAATATAAAGCCTTACCAAATGGGCTAACCTCTGCTCCAAGGTTGTTCACTAAAATCTTAAAACCTGCCTTGGCATTATTGAGGAAACAAAAGCATATAGTCATGGCGTATTTAGACGACATTTTAATAGTAGGGCAAACCTTGGAGACAGCCATTTTGGCAGTCGCAGCCACCAAACGTTTGTTTGAAACTTTGGGGTTTGTCATACATCCAGAAAAATCCAATCTTACACCGTCCACTGCCATGGACTATCTTGGATTTACGATAGATACTGTTCGCATGATTGTAACTCTGCCAAAGGGGAAAGCATCAGAATTGGCGCTATCATGCAACAAACTCATGAATAAACATCAGCCAACCATACGGGAAGTAGCTAGAGTTATTGGCAAAATGGTAGCAGCTTTCCCAGCTGTACAATTTGGGCCTTTGCACTATCAAAATTTGCAAAGAGCTAAAGTGCATGCACTAAAGCAAAACTCAGGTCACTTTGACCGAGCTATGAGTTTAACTGCTGAATCCATTCCAGAGTTACAATGGTGGGCGAGGAATGTAAGACTCAGCTCCAGTCCCATAATGATCACCAACCCAGTATTAACCATTCAAACGGATGCCAGTGCTTTGGGCTGGGGAGCAACTAACATGCAATCCAGCACAGGGGGCAGATGGAGTAAATTTGAATCATCTTGCCTACAGACACGGGGTATCAACTATTTAGAAATGTTGGGTGCGTTTTATGGGTTAAAAGCATATTCATGTAATACGCATCATGCACATGTCCGGTTGCAACTAGATAATACCACAGTGGTGGCTTATATCAATCACATGGGTGGTGTAAAGTCGATATCGTGTGACAATTTGGCCAACCTAATCTGGCAATGGTGTGTTGAAAGGCATATTTGGTTATCAGCAACTTGCCTTCCAGGTAAGCAAAATACAGTGGCAGACACCAGGTCACGTAGATTTAATGATAACATCGAATGGATGTTAAATCCCAAAGTGTTTGCTGAAATTACAAAGCAATATGGCACACCAGATATCAATCTATTTGCATCCAGGCTGAATCACCAGGTACCAACGTATGTCGCTTGGGAACCAGACCCTGAGGCAGCAGCAGTTGATGCATTCTCGCTGCATTGGGGGAAAATGTTCTTTTATGCTTTTCCTCCCTTCTGCCTCATCAGTCGGGTATTACGCAAGATTCAATTGGATTCCGCTTCAGGAATCTTGATAATACCTGACTGGCCTACACAGCCATGGTTCCCAGTGGCTTTCGACATGGCTGTTGAAACACCGTTGGAATTCCCCAGCAGTCGACAGTTATTAATCCACCCAGTGTCAGGCATTAGTCACCCGTGCCATGACAGAGTCAATCTCCTGGCTTGCAGATTCTAAAAAGACCTCTACTGGGCCTGGGACTGTCTGAGGACGCCATCAACATGATGACCGCATCTCACCGGGAGTCCACCAGGAGACAATACCTGACCAATATAAGAAAATGGGAACGGTATTGCTCCAAAACAGGAACTACCTACACTACAGCTACAGCCACCAGTGTTGTGGAGTTTCTGCTTGGATTACATCGGGAAGGACTCAGCTACAGCGCCATTAATACAGCCAGGAGTGCGTTGTCAGCTTATTTGGTTCCAGCAGCAGGACAACTGACTTTGGGGTCCCATCCACTAGTGGCCAAAATCATGAGGGCATTTTTAACACCAATCCCCCTAGGCCTAGGTACACTCAGATCTGGGATGTCAGCATAGTACTGACGTACCTTAGGGGATGGCCACCACCCAGGTCACTTACTCTGGAACAACTTACACTGAAATTAGTCATGCTCATGGCTCTAGTGTCAGCTCAAAGGGTACAGTCCCTCCACCTTCTGAGGCTGGACAGCATGACAGAGTCATTGGACTGTATCACATTTCACATTCAGGGGCTGGTCAAACAAACTAGACCAGGTACCACGCCTTCAGTTATGGAGTTCCGGGCATATTCACCTGACCCACGGTTGTGTGCCAAGACCCATCTCGCCAACTACATAGACACAACATATAACTTAAGAGGGAGAGAAAAAAGCCTTATGGATAAGCCACAAGAAGCCTCATGGTCAGGTGACGAGCCAAACCATTTCAAGGTGGCTCAAGCAGGTGCTTAAGTCCGCGGGAGTCGATACTAATGTGTACAAATCTCATTCCACCAGGGCTGCATCTACGTCGGCGGCTAGGCGAATGGATGTGCCTATGGACCATATTCTGGCCAGAGCAGGATGGTCCTCGGAAAGAACTTTCCAAAGGTTTTATAATAAGCCGCTGGCGGAGCCTGCTACATTTGCAGACAGAATTTTAGAGTCTGCAGATAATATTTAATTTAAGCCCGGGGGAGCTCTCTGTTTTTTGTTGTTATTAATAAACCTTTTTTGTTCACAAACAGGTTATTGTTGATTGTATAACATGCTTCCTCCCTCTAAGGTCTTCAGGCAGTGAGTGAAGCATGAGCTGGTACACGGTTCGGATTCACAGAGCTTTGAAGTCTTCACGTAGTCACTCACGTGACTCCGAAGTAAAATAGTAAGATTAAATGAGAACTTACCAGTTCGAAGTTTGATCTGTATTTTATGAGGAGTTACGATGAGGGATTACGTGCCCTCCGCTCCCACCCTCTATTATACAGATCAACTGGTAATTAAGTTCTTATTTTTTTCTTTACTATATTTATTTCAATTGTTGTGTTTTCTGTGAATCCACACCGCTGCTTTGAAGAAATGTCGCGCATGCGTGCTGGACGGGGTCTTCACGTAATCCCTCATCGTAACTCCTCATAAAATACAGATCAAAAACTTCGAACTGGTAAGTTCTCATTTAAAATGCATATTTTGTGTGGAGGTCAGCATTTATTTAAGGTAAGTCCCGCACCAGGAATTATACATCTTTAGATAAAGAATCATTTTCTGAGGTGTTATACAGTGTGCAAATGTTCCTGCAGAGCAGGATATGAGGAATTATAATGTCATCTGGGCCATCTCAGTAAATACTGGTGACAAATAGAGGGTATCTTTGTCCGCATTGTGGACAAAAAAACTATTGTCTGCTTAAGGGCTTTCTCTCCATCCCGGAGCCCATTATTATCCATTCAATCATAGCTCCCCTCCTCTAAACTAATGCAAACTAAACTAATGAAAGATGGCGATCTCTCATGGTTACCTCTTTCCCTGGTCCTGTTGCTCCCTCAGGCACTGCATTTGCATGTTGCTATTCCCTTGACAAAATGAGGCAGTGCAATGTACAGCAAACAAATGATGTGAAGACTGTCATAAACAAATGAACCCAATAAGATGTATATTTTTTCCATGACCTTTTTGGTGCTTCCATAGGCCTGCAACAGCTGTTGGAAGCTGGGGAGGTGGAGAATGGCCCTTCTCCCCAGGAACCATTGGAACCTTTTCCACTGAGTTTGCACTCTGGGTACCTTATTAAATGTAACTCTCATGGGCATATCAAATGTGCTTCTGATAAAGGGATTATGTCTGAATCTCTGTTCCCAAACCATGCTGTAATGCATCCCGACAAAGCACTTTCTACAGCATATCTGTAGTAGTTGGTGAGAGTAGTTCAGGAAAAGCCAAATTTCCTAAGTCTTCTGAGGAGGTAGAGGCAATGGTGTGCTTTCTTGGCCGTAGCTTTGATATGCTTGGTCCAGGACAAGTTGATATTTACTCCTAGGAACCTGAAGCTTTCAACCATCTGTACTTTGGTGCCATCAATGTATACCAGTCTGAAGAAGGGTCTCAACCCGAAACGTCACCCATTTCTTCTCTCGAGATGCCCTCTGTTCCGCTGAGATACTCCAGCATTTTGAGTCTATCATCTTTAATGTATGCCAGGGTATGTGTACAACTTTGCTTCCTGATGTCGATCACAATCTACTTTGTATCGCTGGTATTGAGGGACAATTGTTGGCTTAGCACCAAGTAACAAGGTTTTTGATCTCCTTCCTGTGCTCCATCTCCTCATTATTTGATATTTTGCCCACTACAGTGGCGTTTTGTGTCAGAATTTGTAAATTGAGTTGGATTTGTATTGGGTTGCACAGTCATGAGTGTATTATGCCCCTGTCCCACTTAGGAAACCTGAACGGAAACCTCTGGAGACTTTGCGCCCCACCCAAGGTTTCCGTGCGGTCCCCGGAGGTTTTTGTCAGTCTCCCTAATGGTCGAAAGTGGTTTCTGTTTTAAAAATCAGTAATTTTTTAGTCGAAGCCGGTTGCGATGCTATTTGAAGGTGGTTACCGGAGGACAAAAACCTCCGGGAACCTCAGGGAACCGCAGGGAAACTTTGGGAAGGGCGCAAAATCTCCAGAGGTTTCCGTTCAGGTTTCCCAAGTGGGACAGGGGCATAAGGAGTAATGAAGGGGGCTGAGGTCACATTTACCTGGAATAAATTCACACAAACTACAGGACCTGCCCAACGTAAATGTCATTATCCACTATGCAGAAAACAGGCAGGTTCAACAATGGAACCACTAACTCAGTCTCAGATTATCTTCCAGAAAGTGAAGGTGAAGATGAACTCCATCATTTATAAAGACAGAGTGCTGAAGTAACTCAGCAGGTCAGCCAGCCATCTCTCATGAACATGGATAGATGGTGTTTCAGGTTGAGACTCTTCTCTTGTCTGAAGAAGGATCTGAACCCAAAACGTCACCCATCAATGACCTTCAAAGATGCTGTATGATCTGCTGAGTTACTCCAGCATTCTGTGTCATTTTTTTTGTAAACCAACATCTGAAGTTTCTTGCATGCATAATTGATAAAATAAGCCAATAAGACTGAGATGATATGCTGGACAGGGCATGTGTGAAGGTCGGGATGGGCACATTGCTGTGATCTTCAGCAATCACTTCTTTCAACTGGATAATCATATAATTCAACACACCCCTCCAAATGTTATAAATAAATGTATGACCATGATGTCTACATAATTGAAATTCTTCCAATTTGTTATGAAATTCACTATTTTGAAACTGTTTTTCCAAATCATGCAGGTGTGTGATTTGAAGAGGAACTGCAGATTATGGTGCTCACATGCACCTGATGTTCTTATATTCTTGGTAGTTAAATGTATGGGTTTAGGAGGGGGGAGAGAGGAGAGGGGGAGAGGAGGGGGGCGGGGAGAGAGGGGGAGGGAGGAGAGGGGAGGGGTGAGAGGGGTGGTTAGTGTTTTGTGACGCCACAGGCCGCCCCCCCCCCCCCCCCGCATCCACGCGTTGAGGACAGAACCCAACAGGTCCCCCTTGGTCTGGTATTATTATAAAACTGATCTTGAATGTTTACTTACGTGTTTGTTTACTTGAGTCTTTCTTTAATTCACCTCTCCTCGAAAACCCGATGCAGTAACGGTGAAATTTGTACATATTCCGGTAGAGATTTACCACATGATGTCAAAAATCCCCTCATCTGAAAATGTCATTCATTTATTCCCGAGTTTTTTTACTAAAATTGTTCACCAATCTGACATCTTTTTAAAATCTAACGAGCTGAAGCGAGCCGGACGACGTCACACTGCCTCTACTCCTCGCGGCCAGCTGCGCAGAGATTTCAACGTGCAGCCTGCTGGGCACTGTTTTCCATGAGCTGCGAGTTACGTCTCTCCTCCTCCTCTCTCTCTCCCCCTCCTCTCTCTCTCTCTCCCCTCCTCTCTCTCCCCCACCTCTCTCTCTCCCCCCACCCCTCTCTCTCTCCCCCACCTCTCTCTCCCCCCTCCTCTCCCTCACCTCTCTCTACCCCTCCTCTCCCTCCCCCCCACTCTCCCCTAAAGCCCCTCCCACTCCCCCTTCCCCTCCCTAATTCCTTCTCTCCAGAGACGCTGCGTGTCCTGCTGAGTTACTCCAGCTTTTTGTGTCTATCTTTGGTTTAAACCAGCATTTGCAGTTCCTTCCTACACATTCCATGCAATCAAGAATGACTTGCTTCTACTCCAATTCCAAGGAGTGCAACATGACTTTGCATTAATAACCTTTACCGTGATCACCAACAGCTCCACTCCTTACCTCCTCAACTTCCACAAAATGCCTTCTTCAGGGTCAAGATGGAGTGGGTACACAACAGATTTACAAGGATGTTGCCAGGATCAGAGGGTCTGAGCTATAGGTTGAGTAGGCTGGGACTCCCCGGAGCTCAGGAGGATGAAGGGTGATCTTATAAAGGTGTATAAAATCATGAGAGGAATAGATCAGGTGGATGCACAGAGTCTTTTGCTCAGAGTAGGTGAATTGAGGACCAGAGGACACAGGTTTAAGGTGAAGGGGAAAAGATTTAATTGGAATCTGAGGAGTAACCTTTTCACACAAAGGATGGTGGGTGTATGGAACAAGCTGTCAGAGGAGGGAGTTGAGGCTGGCATTATCCCAACGTTTAAGAAATAGTTAGACAGGTACATGGATAGGACAGGTTTGGAGGGATATGGACCAAATGCAGGCAGGTGGGACTAGTGTAGCTGGGACATGTTGGCCAGTGTGGGCAAGTTGGGCTGAAGGGTCTGTTTCCACACTGTATCACTCTATGACACTCCCAAGTTGCTAACACAATCATCTTCATAGCAGTCCATGTAGCCACAGTGTGCTCCATACCCACTGAACCTTATTATCTGAATGGTGGCCGATTAGGAAAAGGGGAGATGCAACGAGACCTGGGTGTCATGGTACACCAGTCATTGAAAGTAGACATGCAGGCGCAGCAGGCTGTGAAGAAAGCGAATGGTATGTTAGCATTCATACCAAAAGGATTGGAGTATAGGAGCAGGGAGGTTCTACTGCAGTTGTACTGGGTCTTGGTGAGACCATTCCTGGAGTATTGCGTACAGTTTTGGGTTCCTAATTTGAGGAAAGACATTCTTGCCATAGAGGGAGTACAGAGAAGGCTCACTAGACTGATTCCTGGGATGTCAGGACTTTCATATGAAGAAAGACTGGATAGGCTCGGCTTGTACTTGCTAGAATTTAGAAGATTGAGGGAGGATCTTATAGAAACTTACAAAATTCTTAAGAGGTTGGACAGGCTGGATGCAGGAAGATTATTCCCGATGTTGGGGTAGTCCAGAACAAAGGGTCATGGTCTAAGGATAAGGGGGTCTTTTAGGACCAGATGAGAAAAACATTTTTCACACAGAGAGCGGTGAATCTCTGGAATTATCTGCCACAGAAGGTAGTTGAGGCCAATTCATTGGTTATATTTAAGAGGGAGTTAGATGTGGCCTTTGTGGCTAAGGGATCAGGGGGTACGGAGAGAAGGCAGGTACGGGATACTGAGTTGGATGATCAGCCATGATCATATTGAATGGCGGTGTAGGCTCGAAGGGCTGAATGGCCTAATCCTGCACCTATTTTCTATGTTTCTATGTTAACCTCTACAGGAAAACCTGGGTAGTGTCGTTAGAGGAAAGCAGATTGGAATATCCCGATGCTCTGGAATTGAGTTGGTGGGTCCTGGACAATGGAGCTCCAATTATTCTGTGGAATAACAGTATCTTACTCTGCTGATATAATAATTCAGGACACATTTAACCTACAGTAAGCTTCCGACACTCTGCCTCCTATATATCCATGGGTATATGGTATACTTGCTGACTTTAAAGCCACAAGATCTCTGACACACACCAGGTTTATATTCAGTCTACATTTCTCTCTCTGACTTTAAATCTGGAAAACTTGTTCTGCTCTTGCTGCCTTTAAATTCATGCACTTCTTCCAAGCTCTGTCATCCTTGATAATAATCTGAGGCCTAAGCAGCACACAGCTTCTATACTCAATGGATATTTATTATTCTTAGAATCATACAGTGCCCTCTATAATGTTTGGAACAAAGATCCATCATTTTTTATTTGCCTCTGCACTCCACAATTTGAGATTTGTAATAGAAAAAAATCACATCTGGTTAAATTGCACATTGTCAGATTTTAACAATGACCATTTTTATATATTTTGGTTTCACCATGTAGAAATCACAGCAGTGTTTATACATAGCTCCCCTATTTCAGGGCACCATAATGTTTGGGACACAGCAATATCATGCAAATGAAAGTAGTCATGTTTAGTATTTTGTTGTATTTCCTTTGCATGCAATGACTGCTTGAAGTCTGCGATTCATGGACATCACCAATTGCTGGGTGTCTTCTCTGGTAATGCTCTGCCAGGCCTCTATTGCAGCCATCTTTAGCTTATGCTTGTTTTGGGGGCTAGTCCCCTTCAGTTTTCTATTCAGCATATAAAAGGCATGCTCAATTGGGTTCAGATCGGGTGATTGACTTGGCCACTCAAGAATTGGCCATCTTTTACCTTTGAAAAACTCCTTTGTTGCTTTAGCAGTATATTTGGGATCATTGTCTTTCTGCAGAATGAAGCACCGGCCAATGAGTTTTGAGGCATTTGTTTGAACTTGAGCAGATAGGATGTATCTATACTCTTCACAATTCATTAGGCTACTACCGTCAGCAGTTGTATCATCATTGTAGATAAGTGAGCCAGTACCATCAGCAGCCATACATGCCCAGGCCATAACACCTCCACCACCGTGTTTCACAGATGAGGTGGTATGCTTTGGATCTTGGGCAATTCCTTCTCTCCTTCATATTTTGCATTGCCATCACTCTGATAAGTTAATCTTCGTCTCATCTGTCCATAAGACCTTTTTCCCAAACCGTAGTTGCACTTTTATGTACTCCTAGGCAAACTGTAACCTGGCCATCCTATTTTTGTGGCTAACCAGTGGTTTGCATCTTGCAGTGTAGCATCTGTATTTCTGTTCATGAAATCTTCTGCGGACAGTAGTCATTTGCAAATCCACACCTGACTCCTGAAGATTGTTTCTGATCTGTTGGACAGGTGTTTGAGGATTTTTCTTTGTTATAGAGAGAATTCTTCTGTCATCAGCTGTGGAGGTCTTCCTTGGTCTGCCAATCCCTATGCGATTAGGAAGCTCACCAGTGCTCTCTTTCTCCCTAATGAAGTTCCAAACAGTTGATTTTGGTAAGCCTAAGGTTTGGTTGATGTCTCGAACAGTTTTATTCTTGTTTCTCAGTCTCATAAAGGCTTCTTTGACTTTTATTGGCACATCTTTGGTCCCCATGTCGATAAACGGCAATAAAAGTTTCCAAAGGTGATGGAAAGACTAGGTGCAGAGAGCTCTCATATACCTGCATTAAGGAGGCATTTAAACACACCTGAGCAATTACAAACACCTGTGAGGCCATGTGTCCCAAACATTATGGTGCCCTGAAATGAGGGGAGTAGGTATTAACACAGCTGTAATTTCTACATTGTGAAACCAAAATGTATAAAAATATCCTTTAATAAAATCTGACAATGTGCACTTTAACCACATGTGTTTTTTCTATTACAAATTTCAAATTGTGGAGTACAGAGGCAAATAAATAAATGATGGGTCTTTGTCCCAAACATTATGGAGAGAACTGTATCCATTTATAATACTTTTCTCGTTCTGTGACATTCAAAAAATTAGTATATTTCAAAGATCCCTGTTTTCTGCAAGCCATTAAGGTACTCATATTAATGAATACAGCTACTCTTCCTACCAAAAGTATCATTTTGTACATCCCTGCATTATTTTGCACTGGTATGTGATGTCTAATTCATCAGTAGCTGTCTGAGCTCATTGCTTGTTATAGTCCGCCTTATCATTTACCAGATTTCCGAATTTAGTGTAATTTGCAAATTTTGAAATTGTGTTCTCTATACTCAAGACCAGGCAATTAAACGATCAAAAAGAACAGTTGCCTGCTAATATCCGCTGTTCAATCATTTATCTTAAGACTTGCTCATCAGGTAAAACAGTGTAGTGATTAATTTATCGATCAAAACAGGCTCTTCAGTAGATCGAGTCCACGATGATCACAGATCATCTGTTCATACTAGTGCTCCGTTATCCCACTTCCATATCTGCCCCTGATACACCAATTTACACACTTGTTTGTCAAGAATCAATTTACTTCTGTTTCAAAAACATTCAGTCTTTGGTGCCACTGTTCTCAGATGAATAGAATTCCAAAGACTCGCAACATTCAAAAATGTTTTGATGATCTTTGTACAACCACTTATTTTTTAACTGTTTTTCTTTCTTTTCACATGCCTAATGAGCCAAATATCTATTTCCCCAGCTTGTCCAAACCCCACATTTTCTCTCAGGGACCCAAGCAGTCCTTCCAGGTCCGACAGAGGTTCACCTGCACCTCCTCCAACCTCATCTACTGCATCCGCTGTTCTAGATGCCAGCTGATCTATATCGGTGAGACCAAGTGGAGGCTTGGCGATCGTTTCGCCGAATACCTCCGCTTGGTCCGCAATAACCAACCCGACCTCCCGGTGGCTCAGCACTTCAACTCCCTCTCCCATTCCGTATCCGACCTCTCTGTTCTGGGCCTCCTCCACGGCCAGAGTGAGCAACACCGTAAATTGGAGGAACAGCATCTCACACTCCGCTTGGGGAGTCCAGACGCATGATGACGCGCGCGTCAGTCACTACCGGCCTGTCAAGTAAATGACGGCCAAGTGAGACAGGCCCTTAACTGATCAAAGATAGTAGAGGGTTTCACAATGGCAGTGAGGAGGTGAAGCTGTATTTATTCAACAGTTTATGAAAGTTGACAATGTTTTCAGATGTTACCAGTGGGTCAGATGTAAAAGAGAAGTGGGTGCAGACCACACAGATACTTGCAGATTTCAGGATAAATTGGAGCAGAAAGTTTTTTCAGCTTTTTAAGAATGAGAGCAGCCTCATCCATCCAGATAACAAAATGGCAGCAGAGGTGGATTGGTGTAGTCAATCACATCAAAGCTGGAGCTAGGGAGTAGAGATAATTAGACCATAATCTTGATACTTTGATAAGGGCTTCTCTTCAGTGCCGTGTCAGAGGCTGAGCCATGGTTGAAATGGTTCAAGCACAGAGTTGTAAAAAAGATGGTCACTAATTTAAGGTGGCATGAGATTAAAAGGAGTGTGTGAATGGAGGTTGGAGATGGAATAATAATTTGCAAAATGTTGAGTGTTTTTTGAAAAACAATGACAGAGGAACAATAGTCAAGCAAGATAGACGATTGTCAATATAATGAAGAAAGACATTTTGTTCAGGTTTAAGGTAAACTCGGTAAAGCAAACTGGAATTTTGAGCTTAGGGATAATGCAAGGGGAAGTATGAAATTGATAGATACACTTTCAGAACTGAGGCAGTTGGAAACCTTTGGGTTAGTTTGGGGACAGAGTAAAGTAGCAGAGGTAGTTGAATAAAGGATAACAATTTTAGTGACAATCTAACTGGAAGGAATTTATTTTATGCTTAACATTCCAGAGCAGTGCTTTAACTCTTGAAAGTTTAACATGATTATTTATTTAACTATTGGAAGATAGTGCTTCATTGCAAAAAAGGCAAAGATTGTCTCGTGCAAAAGGCACTTGACTTATAAATTCGAACTACATGTAACTATTTATATGAACTATCAGTTTTCACATCCAATGTATATGCTGACATTACTGAAAGGACACGTGATTGCACAAGTGAAATATGCAAAATGTCATCTATTGTAGTTAAAAGTAAATGCCACTGCACAGAAATGTTTCTTCTTGTCTTTATGGATATTTGTGTCTTTTTTCAGGAATGCACATTCACCAAGATACGCACGGACAGTGCTCTCAGAGTACTGTTCATTGGTCCCCTGCGCCTGAAATGCAAAACTCCCTGCTGTCAGCGTTGGCACTTTACATTTAATGGAGCAGAGTGCAATGGCCCACTGCCAATTGAAGCTATCATTTATCTTGACCAAGGAAGCCCCGAATTGAACTCTACTATCAATATACATCGGACATCTACAGGTTTGTTTTGAACTACACTTGACGTCTACAAGTCGCTTACTGTTTCTGTAAAACAATACTAATGCAAACTTCTTACACACTAATCATCAAGGTGAGATCCTTGGTTTCCACAAATTTCAGCTCGATCAGTACCCGAGTTCTGGAGAGGGGGGAATAAACCCTGAGACTTGAAACTGAATCTTTAAATTTTAACTTCTCAGGTGAAAATGGGCACCAGTGCATCTATACTGCCACAAGGGGACTTATTTCCATAATATTAAGAGTTAGCTGTTGTTTTCACAATGCCACACAAAAACCATGCATTTGGTCAAAGGTCTATGCAGATCTAGTAGTATTACAGGTTGCATCTTAAAATTACAAAAAGAAAAATATCACAGATGCTGGAAATCTGAAACAAAAAAAGAAAAGGCCAGGAGTGCTCAGTTCAGACATCATCTGTGGAGGGAGAAACAACGACGGTTTGGACCTATGACTTTCCATTCGAATTTTAAGATCAGCTTTGTTTGTTTGGGGTTTCTTAGATGCACAGCAGTTGTACCAGTGGTATCCAAAAGACCCAGAAGTTATAATAAACAAATCAAGCAATTATTTTGTATACATCCAAATATGGACTGAATAATGTTACTTCTAGTTCCATGTTAAGAGTAAGATACTGCTGATGACCACTCATTATCTTCTTGATCATCACTCTGATTTCTGGCTGTTCCACCACTATCATCCTGCACTGATACCCAACATCTTCACCTATCAGGAAAGGACTGACAAATCAATTCCATAAAATGTTAACATTATCCCCTTCAATTTATTGGCCACATTTATACGTTCTAAATATCTGGGCCCAAATTCCATGCTCCTGAATTTTCAGAACCTACTTATTAAAATTAGATATTTTCTATCAGTCAATGTGGAAGTTAAGAATCAGGCTTAGACTTCTCCCACCAATACACTGGGGTGGGAGATTGCAACCTTCACGTGGTCCACCCTGTTTCGACTACTGCAATCAACCCGACGTGCACAAACAAATAGATCAAATAGAACAAGTTGCCCTACAACTTTAGGTTGTGCACACCATACGCAAGAAGACCAATACATTTTACACCGGCATCTTTTGTCATACTGGTGCATGATTCAAATTGTCTGTCCCGTGGTCTTTCCTTATGTTTGAATCACCCTCCACATAAAATTAACTTCAGTGTTGAACAGAAAAAGTTTTTAATCCTTTTCTTCCAGTTAATTAAGTAATTTCATAATTACTTTCATAGTAATTTCATAATAATTTCATCGTTACCACATGTACATGAGGAAGTTGGGGAGAAAAAGGATCAGGCAAATGATTGTACTTGGAAAATGTGGGTATGGTGTGGTATACATCATCTTTACAAGGGGACTGGACTGTTGCCTTAAAAACTAAATGATTTGTCTTGGTTGCAGATTTCTAATAATGTTCTATTTTTGTTTCAGTGGAAGGGTTATGTGAAGGGATCACAGCTGGTCTTGTGGATGTTGCACTCTGGATCGGGCTGTGCGCAGATGGGTACCCGCAAGGTGATGCTTCCACTGGCTGGAACTCAGTATCACGGATGATTATTGAGGAGTTATCAAATTAATTTCAATTCTGCAAAAGCAGTCATGAAAAACCAATTTGCTCCCATTGAAATTATAATGACGGAAAATTATGAACTTCACAAGATAAATTCACTTGTATTCTTAATGAAAAATAGCAGTAACTGAAATGCCCAATGAAAATTAATCAACTTTGTTCATTTTAATAGCATGATCACATTTAATGTGTTAGCACTTCAATCTGAAGTTCCAAGGAATATTATCAAAACAAATGTTTAGTATAGCGAACCAACTGCAATTTAGATGGCCAGTATCCATGTTCTTGGTCTCTGGATAATAATATGGTATCAGCTGTCTATTATACATTTTGCCTGATGTCCGCACAAATGTGCGGCAAACCAAATCATATTATGCAAAGTCAAATGTATCTACTATATCAGTGGTCGGCAACCTTGTTCTACATAGGGGCCGGGATGCATGTCTGTGAGCAGATGGCGGGCCACATCTATCACATGCACACATAGATCCCACCCGGATGGCAGGCATCTAATCCCGTATTCACATAGATCCCGCCCCTTCAAGGACGCCACCTGCAGCACTGGACCTCTAGTTACGGGTGCACACGAACATGGCCCTGTCCTGAAGGCGGTGGCTCAACTACTCATACTCACACGTTCCCGGCCTATTGACAACCCCAATCCCGACAGTGTGTTTAAGAAAGAACTGCAATGCTGGAAAAATCGAAGGTAGACAAAGAAGCTGGAGAAACTCAGCTGGTGGGGCAGCATCTATGGAACGAAGGAATAGGCTACGTTTCGGGTCGAGACCTATCTTCAGACTGGTCTCAGAGCAACGTCAGCTGCTTCTGAAGAAGGGTCTCGACCCGAAACAGCGCCTATTCGCTTCACCTGCTGAGTTTCTCCAGGTTTTTTGTCTACCTCCGATCCCGACAGTGAAGCCCAGACACAGGTGAGCTGCTGTGCCGGCGGCTTTGCGCAGGATGTGGTACAGCCAGAGCTTGGCGCTTGATAATTCGGCGCTGCTCCGCCATGGAGGCCGCCAGCGCCGGCCTCCTTGCGTCACCGTGCCTGGGCGTCGTGGCCTTGGGAGGTACCGGAGATGAAGGAAGTCGGCGGGCTGGATAAATACGGTGGAAAATATATGCCTGTGGGCTGGATGATTTCGGGTTACAGGCCGCAGGTTGCCGATCCCTGTTCTATATACTTTGCTGCACTTTGATTTAACTAACAAATTTGTATCATCAGTATTCTTTTTTGAAGAGTATTGTGCTGCTTAGTGTTAGAAAATGGCAACATTTACACGATTTGCATATTTCATTTGTAGATGATAATGTAGAAGAAAAACGTGTACGTTTTCAAATAAAAAGAAACTTGAAATATTTGAGAAAATCGAGATGGAACTTATTAAAACCAGGTTGTTATTACTGATTATAGTTAGTCAACAGGCTATTAAACAATGTAAAAGGTGGTGTGCACTGTTCAAATTTATTCCAATTGATCTTTCCCCGATTACTTAAAACATTGTGATTTGAAAATATTCATGCAATATATTTTTAAAAATCCATCCCAAAGTGCTACTTAACTCATTTCTTTCCAATAACAAGAGATGACAATGAAGCTTCAATCTTGAGAAGCAAAGCATTATCAAAAGGTGCACAAATAGTAGAAATGAGAAATTAACTCGTTATTCTAAAAATGTGTAAATTAAACACATAAAACAAGATGCCTATATTTCCTTTAGAGTAAAACTAAATTTTGCTAATCAAATTACTTTGATACTTTATCTCCATTAAGTAACAAACTGTACAAAAATGTATTTTATTACAAAATATTATTGCAAGAATATAAAACCATTATTTTTATCAATTCAGTTTGACGCTACTTGTTAACATACACTTGCTTATCAATACATTGATTTCATCAGTATTAAATATCAATCATTTTACTTTGGCGTTATCATATAATCTTTACACATTTAGAATTGCACTTATAATTTTATTTACAAGCATTCCAAATTTATTGTTAAATAAATAATATTTTAACAGTAGTGCAGAAATACTATTGTAACAACTAGGGATGCTTAAATAGTTATAAGAGAACACTCGACGTTCTCCTCATGACCACCATTAATTCTGAGAAACAATGTGACACCATTATTTAAGTTCTGACAATAGTTCTTGGTTCACTGTTGTTCTAAACCAAATAAAAATTGCGAAACATTTTCATACACTAGAAATGTAATGCAGCATGCAGGTGTCACTTTAAACACATTTGGAAGAATTCCTTTGTAAAATCCATGAACGCCTTCATTCCTGAAAAAGAAACAATGCTTTTGAATTACTGAATCATATCATAAAAATGTTAACTCTTATTACTATGTTTGAAGTATAAAAACATTACCAAGATACAAACCACAGGTTAATAATTTACATACAATTTCATCTGATTCTAGCTGAAAATCTTTATCTTTATATCTTTAGTACTACTCCACATGGCACTATTTCTTTACAGTGCTTCTATTTGGAGCTATATATATATATATATATATATATATATATATAGACTGCAGAATGTAGTGGTGTCAAGTGATTTGCAATATGACCAACGCATGAACTGCGTGGGGAAATATAACATGTTGGAGGAATAACTCCAGATTAACTCTGCACGGAGGAATTGAAGCTCCAGTCGGACATAGGCAGGGGAGAAAGGAATCTGATCTCAGACATATATCATACGCTCAATGTGAGAACAACACAATAACTCTATGCGTGGGAATTCGCTTTGGAGCCTCGGATAAATATGGAATAAAGGGGTAAATAACCAGAGTAAACATGTGGAAAAGTGTACAGACTTATGTGAATTAGCAAGAGTTAACAAAAAGTGATTTAAAAATAGCTTATCATCAAGAACGCATCTCCATTTATAATGTGTTATAATGACCCAGTTGAGTTCCGTTTCGGACTGCGCTCCATTTTCTAGGAACTTATCTGGAGCGCTAATCAAGGTGTTACTGCACGGTGTTTAGAGTACCAGGCAAACTCCCAGCCTTTCCTCAGGTAACAGCATTATATCAATATTGTCCAAACTAACCATCAAAATAGGAGACTAAATATCCCATCTGAAATGTAGCTAATTTGATCAGGCAGCATTCCAGTAGACTGCTTATACCGACAACTGCAACTTCCATGGGATTCATTTTGATCTTTTGCCATTGGTTTATCAATCATTGGTTTCTGATATTATTTCACCAATCTTATGCTACATTTTGGGACCCTTTAGAATTTATAGACCCTTTACAAAAATGAGTGTGGAAACATAGGTTATTTATTTTGGTAGAACAGCATTCGATTTTATAAATGGTGGAAGATTGAGAGGTGTACGTATTCAGAGTTATCTGTGTGTTTTTGTATGGAAATCATTGGAGGTCAACATGCAAGATGGAATTGAGAAGAAATTTCATCACCCAGGTGGTTCTGAATCATTGGAAATTTTCTACCTAGGAATGCTCGGTCATGCTAGAAATAAACATAACATTTAATAAAGGAAAGTAACACTGAGGTAACAGTGTAGGCCTATAGGCTAAACTGCTCCCATTTCTTACATTTTATGTTGAAGTTATGGAGTACTGTTTGAGCTCTCAAACCTTTGTATCAGAAGAAGGTAAAACCGTTATAATGGGTGAAAGGTAAAACCGTTATAATGGGTGACTTCAATCTACATATAGATTGGGTGAATCAAATTGGCAGGGGTGCTGAGGAAGAGGATTTCTTGGAATGTATGCGGGATAGTTTTCTAAACCAACATGTAGAGGAACCAACGAGAGAGCAGGCTATTCTAGACTGGGTATTGAGTAATGAGGAAGGGTTAGTTAGCAGCCTTGTTGTACGTGGCCCCTTGGGCAAGAGTGACCATAATATGGTTGAGTTCTTCATTAGGATGGAAAGTGACATTGTTAATTCAGAAACATGGGTCCTGAATTTAATGAAAGGTAACTTTGAGGGTATGAGACATGAATTGGCCAAGATGGACTGGCAATTGATTCTTGAAAGGTTGACGGTGGATATGCAATGGAAGGCATTTAAAGACTGCATGGATGAACTACAACAATTGTTCATCCCAGTATGGCAAAAGAATAAATCAGGGAAGGTGGCACATCCGTGGATAATGAGGGAAATCAGGGATAGTATCAAAGAAAAAGATGAAGCATACAAATTAGCCAGAAAAAGCAGCCTACCAGGGGACTGGGAGAAATTCAGAGACCAACAGAGGAGGACAAAGGGCTTAATTAGGAAAGGGAAAATGGAGTATGAAAGAAAGTCAGGAGACCCGGATGGTAGTTTGCCTCCCTGGTGCCAGGGTCTGGGATGTGACTGAACGCGTCCAAGATATCTTGAAATGGGAGGGAGAGGAGCCAGTGGTCGTGGTACATATAGGTACCAATGAGATAGGTAGAAAAAGAGAGGAGGTCCTGAAAGGAGAATTTAGGGAGTTAGGAAGAGTGTTAAGGAGAAGGACCGCAAAGGTAACAATCTCAGGATTACTGCCTGTGCCACGCGATAGCGAGAGTAGGAATGGAGCAAGGTGGAGGATAAATGCGTGGCTAAAGGACTGGTGCAGGGCGCAGAGATTCAAGTTTCGGGATCATTGGGACCTCTTTTGGGGAAGGTGTGACCTGTACAAAAAGGATGGGTTTGCACTTAACCCGAGGGGAACCAATATCTTGGCGGGGAGATTTGCAAAGGCTACTGGGAAGGCTTTAAACTAGATCGGTTGGGGGAGGGACTCAAATAGAGAAGACAAGTAGTCCGTTGTGAGGCAGGAGCAGAGAAGAGAAGCAGTCAGACGCAACACGTAGGAGGAAAGAAGAAAAAAATAACAAACGGAGAAATAAGAAGTGGAGGGTTTCTTAAATGTGTGAGCAGAGACACAGAAAGGTGTAAAATGAGGATAGGAGCAATAGGTAGTGAGGTGAAAAGTGGCAGGAAAAACAAATCCAGAGCAAAAATCTAAAAGGGCCACATTTCAACATAATTGTAAAAGGGCCAAGAGTGTTGTAAAAACAAGCCTGAATGCTTTGTGTCTCAATGCGAGGAGCATTCGTAATAAGGTGGATGAGTTGAATGTGCAGATAGCTATTAATAATTATGATATAGTTGGGATCACGGAGACATGGCTCCAGGGTGACCAAGGCTGGGAGCTGAACATCCAGGGATATTCAATATTCAGGAAGGATAGACAGAGAGGAAAACGAGGTGGGTAGCGTTGCTGGTTAGAGAGGAGATTAACGCAATAGAAAAGGAATGACATTAGCTTGGAGGATGTGGAATCGATATGGGTGGAGCTGCGAAACACTAAGGGGCAGAAAAACGCTAGTGGGTGTTGTGTACAGGCCACCTAACAGTAGTAGTGGTTGGGGATGGCATCAAACAGGAAATTAGAAATGCGTGCAACGAAGGTAAAACCGTTATAATGGGTGACTTCAATCTTCATATAGATTGGTGAATAAAATTGGCAGGGGTGCAGAGGAAGAGGATTTCTTGGAATGTATGCGGGATAGTTTTCTAAACCAACATGCGGAGGAACCAACGAGAGTGC
The DNA here is from genome assembly GCA_035221665.1 of Okamejei kenojei. Lineage (NCBI taxonomy): Eukaryota > Metazoa > Chordata > Chondrichthyes > Rajiformes > Rajidae > Okamejei > Okamejei kenojei. Next base: position 112,144,658 of record CM069134.1, read on the forward strand.
AGGCTATTCTAGACTGGATATTGAGTAATGAGGAAGGGTTAGTTAGCAGCCTTGTTGTACGTGGCCCCTTGGGCAAGAGTGACCATAATATGGTTGAGTTCTTCATTAGGATGGAAAGTGACATTGTTAATTCAGAAACACGGGTATGAGACGTGAATTGGCCAAGATGGACTGGCAATTGAACCTTGAAGGGTTGACGGTGGATATGCAATGGAAGGCATTTAAAGACTGCATGGATGAACTACAACAATTGTTCATCCCAGTATGGCAAAAGAATAAATCAGGGAAGGTGGCGCATCCGTGGATAATGAGGGAAATCAGGGATAGTATCAAAGAAAAAGATGAAGCGTAGAAATTAGCCAGAAAAAGCAGCCTGCCAGGGGACTGGGAGAAATTCAGAAACCAACAGAGGAGGACAAAGGGCTTAATTAGGAAAGGGAAAATGGAGTATGCAAGAAAACTGGCAGGAAACATAATAACTGACTGCAAAAGGTTTTATCGATATGTGAAGCGCAAAAGATTAGTTAAAACAAATGTAGGTCCCTTGCAGTCAGAAACGGGTGAATTGATCATGGGGAACAAGGACATGGCAGACCGATTGAATAACTACTTTGGTTCTGTCTTCACTAAGGAAGACATAAATAATTTGCCGGAAATAGCAGGGGATCGCGGGTCAAATGAGATGGAGGAAATTAGTGAAATCCAGGTTAGCCAGAAAGTGGTGTTGACTAAATTGAATGATTAAAGGCCGATAAATCCCCCAGGCCAGATAGGCTGCATCCCAGAGTACTTAAGGAAGTAGCCACAGAAATAGTGGATGAATTAGTGATAATTTTTCAAAACTCTTTAGATTCTGGAGTAGTTCCTGAGGATTGGAGGGTAGTTAATGTAACCCCACGTTTTAAAAAGGGAGGGAGAGAGAAAACGGGGAATTACAGACCAGTTAGTCTAATGCCCCTGTCTCACTGTGCGAGTTGACCCACGAGGTACCCCGAGTGATAGACTCGTGGCTGCGCACGAGACTGCAAGTGTATGATCAAGTGTGTGGCCGAGTTCCCACGGGTATGTAATTGCTGCGATGTTGCAAGTTCCTCTCCCGAGTTAGCAAGTTCCTCTCCCGAGTTAGCAAGTTCCTCTCCCCCGTTACTCTTGAGCCAACCGTGAATGAAGGTATGGTTTATAAAGCAACAATGTTAAAATACATCTCCATCCTGTGGTTTTGAGTTATTTCAGCGCGGCCGCATCTATTGAAATGACCTACAATGGGAAAATGCGCATTCTACCAAGCATTTCTTGTTTTTTTATGTTTTTAAATACTTTTTTGCAATGGATCTCTATTTTAAATAATTTTTAAAAAAAAGGAAGCAGCCCGGGTGACTGACATTGAGGCGGATCCGTTGGGACCCGACAGCAGACACACACACACACACACACACACACACACACACACACACACACACACAGAGAAAGATACACACAGACAGCAGCTGGCCACCACTTCAGAGGAATTAAGCAGCTCGGGTGACTGAGCGGCCGCCGGGACCCGACAGTACACACACACACACACACACACACAGAGATAGACAGAGAGGGAGAGAGAGAGAGACACACACACACACAGATACACACAGACAGCAGCTGGTCACCACTTCAGAGGAATGAGGCAGCTCGGATGACTTTGAGCGGCCACCGGGACCCGACATCAGACACACACACAGATACACACAGATAGACAGAGAGGGAGAGAGAGAGACACACACACACACACACACACACACACACACACACACACACACACACACACACACACACACACACACACACACACACACACAGATACACACAGACAGCAGCTGGCCACCACTTCAGAGGAAATTAAGCAGCTCGGGTGATGAGGCGGACCACCGGACCCGACAGTACACACACACACACACACACACACACACACACACACACACACACACACACACACACACACAGATAGACAGAGAGGGAGAGAGAGAGACACACACACACACACACACACACACAGATACACACAGACAGCAGCTGGCCACCACTTCAGAGGAATTAAGCAGCTCGGGTGACTTTGAGCGGCCACCGGGACCGACAGTACACACACACACACAGATAGACAGAGAGGGAGAGAGAGAGACACACACACACACAACACACACACACACACACACACACACACACACACACACACACACACAGCACACACACACAGAGACAGCAGCTGGCCACCACTTCAGAGGAATCAAGCAGCTCGGGTGACTTTGAGCGGCCACTTCGGGTACCCGACAGCAGACACACAATCACAGATACACACAGATAGACAGAGAGGGAGAGAGACACACACACACAACTCAGCGGACCAGGCAGCATCTCTGGAGAGAAGGAATAGAGTCGAGACCCTTCTTCAGACTTACCCGAAATGCCACCCATTCCTTCGCTCCAGAGATGCTGCCTGTCCCGCCGAGTTACTCCAGCATTTTGTGTGTGTCTATCTCCGGTGTGAACCAGCATCTGCAGTTCCTTCCCAATCCCACACTCTCCGCCCCGGGGGGGTGGATGGAGCAATCACACGTGGACACATCCCACCCACCACCCCAGACTTGCCCCTACGGCAGGTTTTAAGCCGTTCATTGAGACAGAGTGAAGCCACGGGGACAAGTGGCAGAAAGGCCGAAGATAGACACGAAATGCTGGAGTAACTCTGCGGGACAGGCTGCATCTCTGGAGCGAAGGAAAGTCTGAAGAAGGGTCTCGACTCTATTCCTTCTCTCCAGAGATGCTGCCTGGTCCGCTGAGTTATAAACTCCACATTTTGTGTCTATCTTTGGTTCAGTCTTACGAGCAAAAAGAACAGATTATTAAAGTTCCCACGGTAACACTCACGAGACACTAAGATAAACGCACGGGGCCACTACGTTATTACAACGAGTTTAAAATGTTTCCATTTTACACTTGAACAGTTAATTTGACTCGTGGAAAAAATCAAACATGTTTGATTTTTTTCACGAGTTAAACAAGTTTCCCGAGTACCTGCCGTTAGCGCCACGAGTCGATAAGTTGCTCGTGCGAGTTCCGACGTTCCCTGCTAACGTGATCACCACGAGTGAAAACTCGGGGTCACTCGTGGGCCAAAAAACTCGCACAGTGAGACAGGGGTTTTAACATCGGTAGTGAGGAAACTGCAAGAGTCAATGATTAAAGATGGGATAGCAGCGCATTGGAAAGTGGTGAAATCATTGGACAAAGTCAGCATGGATTTACGAAGGGTAAATCATGTCTGATGAATCTTATTTGAATTTTTGAGGAAGTAACTAGTAGAGTGGATAAGAGAGAAGCAGTGGATGTTTGTATCTGGACTTTCAGAAGGCTTTCAACAAGGTCCCACACAAGAGATTGTATACAAACTTAAAGCACACGTATGTGGTTCATTATTGATGTGGATAGAGAACTGGTGGCACACAAGAAGCAAAGAGTAGAAGTGAACGGGTCCTTTTCAGGATGGCAGACAGTGACTAGTGGGGTGCCGCAAGGCTCAGTGCTGGGACCCAGCTATTTACAACATACATTAATGATTTGGACGAGGGAATTAAATGCAACATCTCGAAGTTTGTGGATGTAACGAAGCTGGGGGGCAGTGTTAGCTGTGAGGAGGATGCTAGGAGGCTGCAGGATGACTTGGATAGACTGGGTGAGTGGGCAAATGCATGGCAGATGCAGTATAATGTGGATAAATGTGAGGTTATCCACTTTGGTGGCAAATACAGGAAGGTAGACTATTATTTGAATGGTGACCGATTAGGAAAAGGGGAGATGCAGCGAGACCTGGGTGTCACGGTACACCAGTCATTGAAAGTAGGCATGCAGGTGTAGCAGGCTGTGAAGAAAGCGAATGTATGTTGACATTCATAGCAAAAGGATTTGAGTACAAGAGCAGGGAGGTTCTACTGCAGTTGTACAGGGTCTTGGTGAGGCCACACCTGGAGTATTGCGTACACGTTTTTGGTCTCCTAATCTGAGGAGGGGGGCCGGGAAGGCATTCTTGCCATAGAGGGAGTACAGAGAAGGTTCGCCAGACTGATTCCTGGGATGGCAGGACTTCCATATGAAGAAAGACTGGATTGACTTGGCTTGTACTCGCTGGAATTTAGAAGAATTGAGGGGTGAATCTCATAGAGACTTACAAAATTCTTAAGGGGTTGGACAAGCTAGATGCAGGAAGATTGTTCCCGATGTTGGGGAAGTCCAGGACAAGGGGTCACAGTTTAAGGATAAGGGGGAAGTCTTTTAGGACCGAGATGAGAAAATCGTTTTTTTACACACAGAGAGTGGTGAAATCTGTGGAATTCTCTGCCACTGAAGATAGTTGAGGCCAGTTCGTTGGCCATTTTTAAGAGGGAGCTGGATGTGGCCCTTGTGGCTGAAGGGATCAGGGGGTATGGAGAGAATGGCAGGTACAGGATACTGAGTTGGATGATGATCAGCCATGATCATATTGAATGGCGGTGCAGGCTCGAAGGGTCCGAATGGCCTGCTCCTGCACCTAATTTCTATGTTTCTAAAACTGGCAGGAAAACATAAAAAAAACTGACTGCAAAAGTTTTTATCGATATGTGAAGCGCAAAAGATTAGTTAAAACAAATGTAGGTCCTTTGCAGTCAGAAACGGATGAATTGATCATGGGAACAAGGACATGGCAGACCAATTGAATAACTACTTTGGTTCTGTCTTCACTAAGGAAGACATAAATAATTTGCCGGAGAAATAGCAGGGGATCACGGGTCAAATGAGATGGAGGAACTGAGTGAAATCCAGGTTAGCCGGAAAGTGGTGTTAGGTAAATTGAATGGATTAAAGGCCGATACATCCCCAGGGCCAGATAGGCTGCATCCCAGGGTACTTAAGGAAGTAGCCCCAGAAATAGCAGATGCCTTAGTGATAATTTTTCAAAACTCTTTAGATTCTGAGTAGCTCCTGAGGATTGGAGGGTAGCTAATGTAACCCCACTTTTTAAAAAGGGAGGGAGAGAGAAAACGGGGAATTACAGACCAGTTAGTCTAACATCGGTAGTGAGGAAACTGCTAGAGTCAATTATTAAAGATGGGGATAGCAGCGCATTTGGAAAGTGGTGGAAATCATTGGACAAAGTCAGCATGGATTTACGAAGGGTAAATCATGTCTGACGGATCTTATTGAATTTTTTGAGGATGTAACTAGTAGAGTGGATAAGAGAGAAGCAGTGGATGTGTTGTATCTGGACTTTCAGAAGGCTTTTGACACGGTCCCACACAAGAGATTGGTATACAAACTTAAAGCACACGGTATTGGTGGTTCAGTATTGATGTGGATAGAGAACTGGCTGGCAGACAAGAAGCAAAGAGTAGGAGTGAACGGGTCCTTTTCAAGATGGCAGACAGTGACTAGTGGGATTGCCGCAAGGCTCATTGCTGGGACCCCAGCTAATTTTACAACATACATTAATGATTTGGACGAGGGAATTAAATGAAACATTCTCGAAGTTTGCGGATTATGTAAACAAAGCTGGGGGGCAGTGTTAGCTGTGAGGAGGATGCTAGGGAGGCTGCAGGATGACTTGGATAGACTGGGTGAGTGGGCAAATGCATGGCAAGATGCAGTATAATGTGGATAAATGTTGAGGTTATCCACTTTGGTGGCAAAAAAACAGGAAGGTAGACTATTATTTGAATGGTGACCGATTAGGAAAAGGGGAGATGCAGCGAGTCCTGGGAGTCACGGTTACACCAGTCATTGAAAGTAGGCATGCAGTGCAGCAGGCTGTGAAGAAAGCGAATGGTATATGTGGACATTTCGTAGCAAAAGGATTTGAGTACAAGAGCAGGGAGGTTCTACTGCAGTTGTACAGGGTCTTGGTGAGGCCCACACCCGGAAGTATTGCGTTCAGTTTTGGTCTCCATAATCTGAGGAACACATTCTTGCCATAGAGGGAGTACAGAGAAGGTTCACCAGACTGATTCCTGGGATGGCAGGACTTCCATATGAAGAAAAAGACTGGGATAGACTTCGGCTTGTACTCACTGGAAATTTAGAAGAATGAGGGGGTGATCTCATAGAGACTTACAAAATTCTTAAGGGGTTGGACAGCTAGATGCAGGAAGATTGTTCCCGATGTTGGGGAACTCCAGGACAAGGGGTCACAGTTTAAGGATAAGGGGGAAGTCTTTTTTAGGACCAAGATGAGAAAAATCGTTTTTTTTTTTACACACAGAGAGTGGTGAATTTGTGGAATTCTCTGCCACAGAAGGTAGTTGAGGCCAGTTCGTTGGCCATATTTAAGAGGGAGTTGGATGTGGCACTTGTGGCTGAAGGGATCAGGGGGTATGGAGAGAAGGCAGGTACAGGATACTGAGTTGGATGATCAGCCATGATCATATTGAATGGCGGTGCAGGCTCGAAGTGCCGAATGGCCTGCTCCTGCACCTAATTTCTATGTTTCTAAGAACCAAATTGAAACATTAGGAGCAATAAAGCCGTCACTATGGTGAAAAATAAACATCTTTACTTGGGTCAGCTTGCTTAGTACATGGCTAGCAATAAAACCTAGATGAAACAAAATTACTTCTCACAAAGGGTTGAGAGTCATTGGAGTCTTCAGAGGTAGCAGTCTCTGAATACTTTTAAGACTGAGATAGATGCTTAATCAAGGTGATGAAGGTTACTAAAAGGTACAACAGGAACATGGAGTAAAGATTATATTCAGATCAATAATTATATCATTAAATGGTAGAGCATGGCTCCATCATCAAGACCCGGAGTGCGGCCTTGCATCGCCCGGCGCGGGGCCGCAGGACTTATGGCCGCAGGGCTTATTTACCATCGCCCGCCGGGGGCTTTGACTTTGACATCGGGAGGAGAATGGGGAGTGCAGGGGAGAGATAAGACTTTGCCTTCCATCAGAGTGAGGTGGAGATTCCCTGTGATGGATGTTTGTGTAAATTGTGTTGTGTCTTGGTTCTTTTTCTTGTTTGTATGACTGCAGAAACCAAATTTTGTTTGAACCTCAATGAGGTGCAAATGATGAAATAAATTGTATTGTACTGTATGGTTGAGGGAACAAATAACTTTTTCTTGCCCTGTTAGGTACTTCCCCCCCCCCCTCTGGTGAATGCTATGTACTTAACTCTTCTGTTTAACCATATAACCATATAACAATTACAGCACGGAAACAGGCCCTCTCGGCCCTTCCAGTCCGTGCCGACCATTTGTTTTCCCCTAGTCCCATCTACCTGCACTCAGACCATACCCCTCCATTCCCTTCACGTCCATATACCTATCTACTTTACTCTTAAATGTTAAAATCGATCCTGCCTCCACCACTTCTGCTGGAAGCAGATTCCACACAGCCACCACCCTCTGAGTAAAAGAAGTTCCCCCTCACGTTACCCCCGAAACCTCTGTCCCTTAATTCTCATGTCATTGCCCTCTTGTTTGAATCTTCCCTACCCTCAATGGGAAAAACGTATCCACGTCAACTCTGTCTATCCCTTTCATCATTTTAAATGACCTCAATCAAGTCCCCCCTTAACCTTCTGCGCTCCAAAGAATAAAAGACCTAACTTGTTCAACCTTTCTCTGTAACATAGTTGCTGGAACCCTGGCAACATTCTAGTAAATCTCCTCTGTACTCTCTCTATTTTGTTGACATCCTTCCTATAACTAGGCGACCAAAATTGTACACCATACTCCAGAATTGGTCTTACCAAAGCCTTGTACAATTTTAAACATTACTTCCTACTCCTATATTCAATGCTCTGATTTATATAAAGGCCAGCATACCAAAGGCTTTCTTTACCACCCTATCTACATGCGATTCCACCTTCAGGGAACTATGCACAGTTATTCCTAGATCCCTCTGTTCCACAGCATTCCTCAATTCCCTACCATTTACCATGTACGTCCTATTTTGATTTGTCCTGCCAAGATGTTGCAACTTCACACTTATCAGCATTAAACTCCATCTGCCATCTTTCAGCCCACTTTTCCAAATGGCCCAAATCTCTCTGTAGACTTTGAAAATCTACTTCATTATCCACAACACCACCTATCTTAGTATCATCTGCATACTTACTTATCCAATTTTCCACCCCATCATCCAGATCATTGATGTACATGACAAACAACAGTGGACCCAACACACATCCCTGAGGCACCCCACTGGTCACCGGCTTCCAACCTGACAAACAGCCATCCACCATTACTCTCTGACATCTCCCATTCAGCCACTGTTGAATCCATCTTGCTACTCCGCCATTAACACCCAAAGATTGAGGTGACAAACAACAGTGGACCAAACAAGATTGAGACTCTCTCCTGAGTGCAGGCCCTGTGGCTGGGAGTCAGGAATCAAGGGGTTAAGGGCTCCTGTGCCCGATTGGCCAAACTGCGTCAGGTGATGGGTGACTCATCGGAAGCTTAAATACCAGGAGTCTCCCAGAACTCTCTCTCTCTTCGTCGACCCTGACTCATGAACAGACTGTGGTTTGAACTGCAGGAGACCTGGCCACATGGCATAGAATTTTGTGTATTATTACCTACATTTGTCAATTAATATTGAATTGGGACGGATAAGGTTTGACCTGAGGGTTTTCGTGTATTTTGTTTCAAGGTTATTTCCATTTAGGCAGGTTAGAGACTCTAGTTCAACGGCCCATTGCGAGGCTGGCTGGAGCACTGTTATCTTTGTTTATTAGCTTATTCTTGTCCTTGACTGGGTTGTTTGAATCAGGTTTGAGTTTTAATTAAATAAGACTATTTTCTTGAACTTGAGCCTGGTTTTTGACTATGTTACACGGCTCTGAAGTACCTACATTCGGGAGTGGTAACATACCCTTAAGTCTTTTTGATCTTACCTCCACGTTCTCCATATAGCATTAGTTACTCCAGAGTACTGGGTATGTTGATCCTGCAGCCGAGCACGTATCACTTGATATGGATAGGTTGTTGCCACAGCAAAAACTTTGGACATTGCAGCCATGGTTATGTATTCTAAGGTATTCTAATATAAAGGATAAACAAACTAATTATGATGAATATTCTGATAGCACTTCAACAGCACTGCAACATTTATATTATCTCAGTTAATATCACATTTTCAAAATATTCTGGGTTTTTTTTCGTTATGCCAAAATATTCAATCACACACCGTTTTTGCAGTCACCATTAAATTGGGTTTCAAATCTTCCTCGATATCTAATAACAGGTTAGTACCACAACTTCACAAAAATCAGTGGACCCATTAAGATGACTTTGCTGTCAGTTATTTACACAAAACCATTTACACAGTCTTGCATGTCAATTCAATGGGCAATTACTATGCAAGTACCACTCTACCTAAATCAAGAGACTGTAGAAATTGCTGATCCTATAATATCAGGTCTCGACTGCAACTGGCTAATTGTTCCATCTACCAACCCATCAGTTATGAAAGTCACTAGCACACCCTCTCAGAGTCTCTCATTCCACTAACTGGACGAGATCTCCAGTCTCCCAGCCCACAGTTATTCCTGGAGTCTCTGCTCTCCTATACCACTGGCTGTTTCTCTCTCTGGAGACCTTCTCTGGACCCTCTCCATCCCCAACACATGGCTCTTCAGATACGGGGCCCAAAACTGCTCACAATACTCCTTTTCCTTCACTCCACAGATGCTGCAGCACCCGCTGAGTTTCTCCAGCACTTTTGTCTACCCACAATACTCCAAATGCAGTTTGACCAGTGACTTCTAAAGCCTCAGCATTACATCCGTTTTTAGTATTCCTGCCCTCTCGAAATAAATGCAAGCATTGCATTCGTCTTCCTTACTACTGATTCGACTTGTAAATTAACTTTTTGGGAATCCTGCTCTAGCATGCCCACATTCCAAGCCACTAATGTATTTTCTTTACACTTATTAAGCACGTGGAAGTACTTAGAGGTGAATCTTAATTTTCAGATATATAATTTGCAGAGCTACATGGTCTTTGGACCCCTTCCTTGCGATGACAGATCATTTTGAATATGAGAATTATGAGGGTGATCTAAACCACTGGGTAAATTTGTTCTGTAAGCTTTTCAGGAACAAGAATAACATTTTTACTTGTTAGATCAAACATTGCTCTATTATCACATTTACATGCGATCACTTGAGTAAGCCTGCCCTTTTCAATCACATATCTCCCCGTTACCCCATCCAGCATACTAATAATAATCAAAATAAAAGTTTGCAGCAAAACAGAGAAACTAAAACTGGAAGATGTTGCGCATGTTGGCACAAATGACACATGTAGGAAAAGGGATGAGATACTGCAAAATGATTATAGGAAGTTAGACAAAAGGTTAAGTGATTTCCGGTTTACTCAATGTGTCACTTACCAGTGAAGGTAGGAATAGGAAGATAGGACAGATGAATGCGTGGCTGAGGAGTTGGTGCAGGGGCCAGGAATTCAGATATTTGGACCATTGGGACAACATTCGAGTCAGGACCTTTCTTCAAACTGACCTTTCTCCCAACCCAAAACATTTTACTGCTGCTGGAAAAAAAGTTAATTACTCGATCCTTCTAAATCCAGACTTCATGGGCAAAGGCGAATCAATATGTCAAAGAGGTTCTCTACCTGCAATGTACCAGATAATTAGAAATCAACCAAGCCCAGTAACAATGAACTCACCAGTTTTGCACCTGCTGCCATATTCCTGTGATTATTGTATTCTTTCTTCAGCTCCTCATAAGCCATGAATTGGAGAGCACCATGTGAGGTCCCAAAAAGTCCCGGCACAAATCCCTGCAGATATGCAGATACACATAGCTCAAATGCAGTGCAGCTTTACAATGTCCCCCAGCATTTTTATTTTCTGTTGATGTCCTATTATGTTCGATTCAAGTAACTAACATTAACTGGGTTAAAATAAATCTAGATTTGACCATCTCTGGCACTCTGAATGAAAAGATTTAAAAATTGAAAACATAAACACTCAGCCTGTAAGGCAGATACAGACAGGGTTACTGTCAGATTCAGAATTGTGGGTCAGGTAAATGGTCTGCCAACAGGATCAAGAGAGGTAGTTATCTAGTTAACTACTACCTATGTTTTGGATGAATCAGCAAGTAGATAAGAGAGTAGAAGGTGGCATGAATAGGTCTTTAACAAACAATGCATAGGTGCAAAAGACTCTGAATGCAACTGACAATGTAGAGGAAAAAAATAGTATAATTAATTAACTGCAATTAGTTTTATAGAGGCCGTGAAGAAAGGAGAGGAATAATACACTGTATATTCATGGGTAAGAATGAAGATGCCCCTCAAGCCTGCTCTGCCATACAACTCTACGGTGAGTGTTCTTGGAATGTTTTTTTTCATGCAGGGATTGAATCTATTCTGTATGTTCTGAAAGTCCCCTTAAATATTTACCTCTTCATCTCAACTAACACCTGAATCTAATTTGTCTGTCCACGCTGTATTCATGCCCTCATATTTACCCTTTAGTTGAAAATACCAGTCTTGGACTCATTCTTTTCTCCCTTAATCTGAAGATGAAGAGTTCAACATAATGATTATAGTTCATTGCTCCAAAAAGTTACGTTCTAAGTAACGATTCCAAAATTACTTTACAAGCGACCTAAATCAGCTGCCCTTGTTCATTTGATTTTTCTAATGATTATCACTGTATATTTCAAAAACTCAATCTAGTTCAGAGATATAACCTGCCACATACAAAGCCATGCTGACTGTTACTAATTAGCCCATTCTATTTTGAATCAGAGTACATTATATCCTGAAGAATCCGCTTCAAAAGCTTCCCTACCACTGATGCCAGTTTCACTGACCTGTGATATCCTGGATTATCTCTACTTGCCTTCTTAATCACAGGAAAAACATTGGTTATTCTCCAGTCTACCTGTGGCTGGAGAAGATACAAATATATTTATCAAGTATGATCTTGGTGAATGGCAGGGCAACCTCTCGAAGTCAAACAGTTTATTTCCTATTCCTATGCTGTCATAATGGTGAGCACAATTAGCTAATCATAATTTTCTATCACAAAGTCCTGCCCTTAAAAGTTCACACTGCTGTCATTACCTCACCTTGTAAAGCCCACGAATACCTTCATTCTGATATATTTTCAAAAGGGCATGAAACATGCCTTTGTATGCTCTCTTTGATGGATCAGTAGTTGCATTATATTGCAGAACCAATCGTGTCTTTGTCACCCAAATTGGATTTGTAATGCAAAGAGTCATCGCACCTAAAAGGAAACATAAATTTACTTTTATTATTCTGATTACTTAACTTGATCAGTATTAACATTAAATATTAAAATAAAGCAAATATTGCTTAGTATCAAAATGAATAACTTTTTTATGCTGATTTAGAAATTATTTGCTCTGAAATGGAACCATTAAGACAGGGTTCCATGTTCCATACAATTCAGTAAAGGTTTTAGCACAATTGTAGTTTTAGTCAGCGCAGTTACGACGTTGGGTCTCCAGCCCCAATGAAACCCTAAAGAAACGTACATAATAAATGTATTGAGTTTTGTCACCCCAATTAATGCTTCACAAACTAGCACTTTAGAACTTAGCTTAGAGAAAAGTCACCTAGAAAATCTATTGTTGATTCACTGGAATCTAATAATGACACAGTACTATGGAGGAATCAAGCAAAGGCCACAACAGGTAAACATTCGGGAAAATACCAGTGAAATGCTGGTACTCTCTGGTCTGTCAGACCAAATGCATAAGACCTCTTCCACTTCCTTTCCCAATCTTGATTGTTCGCCCCCTTTTTTAGGAGATGTGAACCCTCAAAGACATTAAGAAGCCTAGACTGTCTCAGAACGAAGCAGCAATAAAAGCTTCTCTGCTGAAAAAAAAACTAGAGCAAAGTCATATGTTGAAGTACAGAGCATCAGCAGTGGTGCATTGTGCAGAAAACTCTGAAATAGTTTAGTTCAGAGATACAGTGCAGAAACAGGCCTTTTGGCCCACCGTATCTATGTCAACTAGCAATCCCTGCACACTTACACTATCCTACACACACACTAGGGAAAATTTACAATTGAACCCAGGTCCCTGGAGCTGTAAGGAGTAACTATGGCGCTGGCACTGATCAGTCACTACCACCTGAAGACATCCTAGAACGGCAGAGCAGTCCAAGCACAGCCTCAAGCCTGAGCCTAAACGGCAGGACTGCAATTGTGTTAACCACATAGTGCCTGAGATAAGAGCATGGGCCCCTGTACATTTTGCAGTGAGAAGGGGGAGTACGAGAAGACCACTGTTGCAGTGATCTCTTCAGTCCTCCCTATCAAGAGGATCTCTTCCGTAACCTAGCTCCAGTTTAGCGTCATAGAGTGTACAGTGTGGAAAAGGCCCTTCGGCCCAACTGGCCCACACCGGCCAACATGCTCCATCTACACCAGTCCCACTTGCCTACATTTGGTCCATATCCCTCCAAACCCGTCCTATTCATGTACCTGTCTAACTGCTTCTTAAATGTTGGAATTGTCCCTGCTTCAACTACTCCTCTGGCAGCTTTTGCATACATTCACCACCGTTTGTGTGAAAAAGTTACCTCTCAGATTCCTATCACTGGATGGATTTAAGAGAGAGTCAGAGAGAGCTCTAGGGGCTAGTGGAATCAAGGGATATGTGGAGAAGGCAGGCACGGGTTATTGATTGGGGACGATCAGCCATGATCACAATGAATGGCGGTGCTGGCTCGAAGGGTCAAATGGCCCCCTCATGCACCTCTTTTCTATGTTTCTATTAAATTATTCCCCCTTCACCTTTCTAGAACCCCACATAGTTCTATGTCTTCCAACAATAGCATGGGGTTAAACACCCATGTATTTAGTAGCATTCACATTCTGAAAAGGCAGTGGAGCTTAATAGACGTTTTAGTAATCATTACCAGTAAGCCCTAGAATGGGCAGATAGCCTCCACACCGTTCTGCAGCAGACTGTAGAGGTTACACGTGAAAGCTTGCAGGATGCTTTACTTTGCACAACCGCAGAGCTAACAGCATTATCAAATTTTCATTGGGTTGCACGCGGCTAATGGCAGGTATAACCAGAAGTGGTTTAATTTGATGCGGCTTCCTGACATTGGCGAGCCACTGTTCTGCTGAACACTTGCGCTGGTCCACCAAGGCCTACCAAATCTCCTGACTGCTAACCATTTAACTCTCCTTTCCATGCAGACTTTCTGTCTTGGACCTCATTCTGTCTTGGACACTCATCAGAGTGATGCCACGCCCAAATTGGAGGAACAATACCTCGTATTCCGCTTGTATGTATATTGAATTCTCGAATTTTAGGTAACCCGGCCTGTGTTAGACTATTACCTGCCACTTTGTGTGTCCCTCACACCCCATGATCAGTCGGAACAAGGGCTGAACAACCCGAAATGGCACCTTTCCATGTTCTGCCTGAGTTACTTCAGCACTTTGTGTCTTTTTATTTAAACCAGCATCCTTGTGTCTTATTCAAAACAATATCACCCCACAACACAGTTGTGCACAAAAATTACATTGTTGGGTCATTGTCTCAAGCGCTAAACAGTAGATTTTCAGGAGCGGCATGAAGACCTAGAAATAGCCAATACTACATGGAATTATGGAATGATCGTATTTTCCTATGTATAGCTGAAGTAAAAAGCATTAAGCTAGTGAACATTCTAATAAAATTCACATTGATAGCTAATGTATCAAAAAATGTTTTTTTTTGCAATATTCTACATTTTACAGCAAGAATCAGCAAATATTCACATTAGTCAGATTTGAAAACACTGTATGGACTATTTGTACCCAAACCCCCCAAAAAATGTCATGGAATGAAAATGCAGTTATAATTTTTTTTTGTTAAAGCAATTTTCCATAACCTGTACGTTGCATATCACCTTTTCTCCTGAATTCAGAAATACAACAAGAGTATTAATTACTGCAACAACAAAAAAAAAACAACCTGAAGAGTAAACCAGGTTAGATTTACTGTTGATGAAATATAGGAGCAATAATATGGTGGTCACATAAATAATATGGAGTCAAGTAAATTTTTGAAATACTTACCAGCTTCAGCAGCTGAGATGAGGTGCTGAGTAGCGCTGAGTGTTGGAATCCCATCCTGCTTGTATGCCTTGATGGCATTATAACTGAAAGTAGTATATATTTATATATTCAGTCATGAACAGCACTACTAAAAATATTCACACATTATCATACAACTTGAAATTGTGCCAAATATGATAGGAAAGCTAATTCCCTGCAAAGAACCGACCTGATCTTCCGGTTGCTGGACACTTTAATTCTCTTTGCCATTCCCACACAAACCTTTCTGTCCTCGGTCTCCTCCATTGTCAGAGTGGCTCAATGCAAAGTGGAGGAACGACATCTCATATTTCGCTTGGGCAGCTTGATTTCTGTCACTTCAGGAAGCCCCGACATTCTCTCTCTCTATCTCTCCCCCACACAAGTCGCACTAGCTTCTTATTTTTACCCTACAGCTTACAATGGCCTGTTTTCTTTATCATCGTAACTTTTTTGCATATCTTTCATTCATTGTACTCCAACTCTCCACATCACCGTCTATATCTCTCATTTCCCTTATCCCTAACCAGTCTGAAGAAAGGTCTCGACCCAAAACATCACCCATTCCTTCTCTCCAGAGATGCTGCCTGTCCCGCTGAGTTACTCCAGCTTTTTGTGTCTATCTTTGGTTTAAACCAGCATCTGCAGTGCCTTCTTACACAATAATATTTATAATACTTACAAGAAGAAGTATAATCCCCAAGACAATCCTGCGCCCCAGGCATTGGGGGTAACTCCTTGGTAAAGCCCTTTAATTCCATCAACTTTCCAAATGCTCTTGATACAATGTATAATTCCATTGTATTTTGGCCTCGTATGCAGACCATCACTCACTGCACAAAAATATAAATTTCAAAGCTTCTTAGCACAGTTTGTAAATTTTTGGATAGTTCTTTGTAAAATTATGAAACAATTCACATGCCATAATCCTTTTCCTCCAAACCTTCTGAAGGTGAATGATACCTTCCAGCCTGCCAACCTGTGACTGTCTCTCTGCACGGTGAAATGTGATTGGTGCTCTGTGAACATGTAAATCTTATGGTGTAGATGTAGACTATTTGACCAATTTAGTATATGCTAGCTCGCTGAGAAAGCACATTTGCCAACGTAACCTTTTCTCTCTTACGAGCCCATTAACTCCACCCTGATAAACCAGCAGCAGGTAGACTCTAAAGTTAACTTACTAACCAGCACATACATCTCTGCCACGAGTGGAAACTGGAGCAACCTGGCGATAGTCACAAACAATCTCCAAACAGCACCCAGGTTCAGGATTGAACTTGCATCTTCGGAGACGAGGCAATTGCACTACTGCGTCACTCACACTTTCTGCCCCCAAGAATAAGGATGCTACTCGCCCACAGCAGTTTCAAAATTAACATTCACATTGCATCAAATAAATGATTGCACCGAGACCCCACTGAGGTGTTTAAAAAGGGCATTGGGTTACACATGGTAGCCCTTGTTTGAAAAAGTTACCTCTTCCCAACCCACAGATGGGTTACTGGCAGCTCTAGATCTGTTGCTTCAGGAAATAAAGGAAAGGCTCCAAATTGTGTTCCGTGATCGCGGCGAACTTGTGCGCTCGGGCTTCAGACAATTTGTCAATGATTTCTTCCTCAAGTTGGACTAAACTATATATGGGACTGAATTGTCAATTGATGCACTGAGAAATAACCCTTATGGTACAGTGACTTTTGTTTAAATGAAAGCAAACATTTTGTAACATCCCAATTTTGTAAATTAAAAAAGCATTTGTTTAAATAAAAGCATAGTTGTAACAATCCACATCCCATCTCTAAACACAATAATAATCCTACCCGCTGACCCCAAGGTTCATATTCACTGCTGTCCACTTTATTCTCAGCGCACAGTAACACAACCGAATGAGCAGGTGCCTCTAAACTCCAGCAACCAGGATTCAACCGATCTCTGATGGCATATGGAGTTTGCACCAAAGATCTGGATCTGGATGTAATACATTGAAAAGCTCTAGGTAGAGCAACACTCAGCACTATGATGGTGGTGGACGTGCTAGTGAGATGGAGATGCTTTTGGAGTGCATTGTTGTACGTGTTAATGTTTTGGAGATCTCTGATGCTGGCTGGTAGGGTATTCCAATCACTTGCTGTATTGATGAAATACGAATTAGAAAGTGCTAAAGAAGTGCCGTGCGGAATGAAATAATTTCCAGGTTGGTAGCTTCTGGTTGACATGCCTATGGGTGCTTGGATTAACTGGATGTGGTCCTCCAATTCCACTAGGGGCGCTAGCCTCTGCCTGCAGCCTGTTTATTTTTCAATATTTTTTAATTTTTAGTCAGTTTAAAGTTTGTTTTTGGGGCAAACTTTAACTTTTATATGTGGGGGAGGAGGGCAGGGTAAGGGGGAAACTAACTCCCAGTCGCTTCCTGTCAGGGTCGCGACTATTTCTCCGAGTCGCGTCCTCACCCCTCACCACGCGGCCTACCTCCTGGATCTGAGCGGCCTTTCCTGCCGGGGACCGGGAACCGGACCAGAGCTGCAACAGCAGCGGTGCTGGAGTCACCACGGAGCTGGCGTTGCCTACCTGGGTCGCCGTTGAAGCTCCGGAGCATTGGGCCGCTGCTCGAACATCGTGGAGCTCTTGGCTTAGAGAGCTCCCAACGCGGGCGGCGCTGACCGTCACCGTGGAGTCCTGGGGCCCTTTGCCGAGGGCCTCCAGCGTTGCATCTCCACCCGGCGCGGCCAGTGGACTTTGGGAGCCGCGGACTCCGGTAGGAAGGGGCCGACTCGGGGTCCAGGCCGCTGAGGTCATCCCCCAGCCCCGACGTCGTACTTACATCACCCCGTGGAGCGGGCCTGAACATCGGGCCGCCCATAGTGGCGACTGCAGGGGGCTCGGGGAGGCCCCGACCACAGGGGAACAGTGGGGAACATCAGGGGAAGAGACTGACTTTGGTGCCTTCCCTCACAGTAGGAAATTTTGATCCTGCTGTGCGGGGATGTTTTATGTTGAATCCTATCTACTCCATGTTGTGTTCTTTATTTTTACTGTATGGCTGTATGGTGATTTAATTTCGCTGTGCCAATTGGCACATGTGACAAATAAATGCATCTTATCCATCTTTAAATCAATAATGGTATTCTTGATCTTGTGAAATGTTGTCAGTCTGATGAACTTGAGACGAGGTAGATAAAGTTTAAGGTCCTTAACATGCTGGAGATTGAGCCCTGCCACTTGTAGTTGTTAGACATGAACCTTGCTGCTCTGTTTTGCACTGACTGGATCTTATTGATGTTCCCTTGAGTGAAAGGATCCCACACGGAGCAGCAATATTCAACATGTGAACATACAAGGCTTTTATATGCTTGGATCTTCTTTTTGGGTGCATTTTGCAGATTGTGACGTAGAAAGCTTTGGCTGTTGCCCCTTCCACATGACTAGTAACTGCCTCTAGCTGATGTCCAGAGAGTGTATACGAATGATGGATTGGTTTAGATTTCCTAGTAAACGCAACATTTGCCATTTCTTATCCCATCTCTCCAATGAGCGCAGGGTTGCACAAAAGGCTGGAGAAACTCAGCGGGTGCAGCAGCATCTAAGGAACGAAGGAGATAGGCGACGTTTCGGGTCGAGACCCTTCTTCAGACTGGTCAGTGATCAGGGAAACGAGAAATATAGACGGTGATGTGGAGAGATAAAGAACAATGAATGAAAGATATGCAAAAAAGTATTGATGATAAAGGGAACAAGCCATTGTAAGCTGTTTGTGGTGTGAAAATGAGAAGCTAGTGCGACTAGGGTGGGGGAGGGAGATAGAGATAGAGAGAATGCCAGGGCCTGAGGGAGAGGTGGGAAGGGGAGGAGACAGCAAGGGTTAACAGAATTGAGAAAATTCAATGTTCAAGCCCAAAGGATGCAGACTCCCCAAGCGGAATATGAGGTGCTGTTCCTCCAACTTGCGGTGTTGCTCACTCTGGCCATGGAGGAGGCCCAGGACCGAGAGGTCGGATACGGAATGGGAGGGGGAGTTGAAATGCTGAGCCACCGGGAGGTCTCCAATGAGCGCAGATCTTTTTCAAGTGTCAGGCTATCATCATGAGATTTGATTGGTCAATAAACCACACAATCGTCAGTGAAGAGGCAGACCTTAGATGTGAATGTATCTGGGAAATTGTTAATGTAGACTAAAAACAGCAGCGGTCCCAGCACAATGCCATGTGGTACGCCAGAGTTGACATGAGCTGGTTTTGAGGATGTTCCATGGACTACAACCAACTGCTCCCTGTCAGTTAAAAAGCTAGTTATCCAGGAGTGAAGTGAGCCCTCTACACCAAAGTATTTGAGACGGTGAAAAAGCCTCTGATGTGGAATGGTGTCGAAAGATTTTGCAAAATCTAGCACCACTGTTTGGTTTCTTCCACAGAGTCAAGAGTTTATTGTCATGTGCCCCAGATAGGACAATTAAATTATTGCTTGCTGCGACACAACAGAATATTTTAGGCATAGAGATCAGATCAGTGTGTCCATATACCATATATATATATATATATATATATATATATATATATAATATATATATATATTCAATTCAATTCAAATTTAATGTCATTGCACAGATACAAGTATGGGTACAACGAAATGCAGTTTAGTGTCAGCACGTATATATATATATATATATAGTGTGTGTGTATATATATATATATAATATATATATATATATATATATATTCAAGTCAAATTTAATGTCATTGCACAGATACAAGTATGGGTACAACGAAATGCAGTTTAGTGTCAGTACGTATATATATATATAATATATATATATATATATAGTGTGTGTGTATATATATATATATATATGGTATATATAAATAAATAAACCGATAAAGTGCAATAGGCTGTTATAGTTCAGAGTTTATTGAAGTTGTGCTTAATAGTCTGATGGCTGTGGGGAAGATGTTGTTCCTGAACCTGGATGTTGCAGATTTCAGGCTCCTGTACCTTCTACCTAATAGTGAGGCCAGGATGGTGTGGGTCCTTGATGATGCTGGCAGCCTTTTTGAGGCAGCGACTGCGATAGATCCCCTCGATGGTAGGGAGGTCAGAGCCGATGATGGACTGGGCAGCGTTTGCAACTTTTTGCAGCCTTTTCCGCTCCTGGCTGTACCAAGCCACGTTGCAATCAGTCAGCATGCTCTCTACTGTGCACCTGTAGAAGTTCGAGAGGGTCCTCCTTGACATACCGACTCTCTGTAATCTTCTCAGGAAGTAGAGGCGCTGATGTGCTTTCTTTATGACTGCATCAGTTCTGGGACCAGGGGAGATCTTCGGAAATATGCACGGCCAGGAATTTGAAGTTCTTCACCCTTTCCACCATCGACCGGTTGATATAAACAGGACTGTGGGTCCCCATCTTACCCCTTCCAAAGTCCACAATCAGTTCCTTGGTTTTGCTGGTGTTAAGAGCCAGATTATTGTGCTGGCACCATTTGGTCAATCTCACTTCTATACTTGTCCCCATCAGTGATACGTCCCACAACTGTGGTGTCGTTGGCAAACTTGATGATGGAGTTCGCACTATGTCTGGCTACGCAGACATGAGTATAGAGTACAGCAGGGGGCTGAGCACGCAGCCTTGAGGTGCTCCCGTGCTGATTGTTATCGAGGATGACACATTTCCACCAATACGAATAGACTGTGGGCTGGGAATGAAGAAGTCGAGGATGCACTTGCAGAGGGATGCGCAGACACCCAGATCTGAGAGCTTGGTAACCAGCCTGGTGGGGATGAAGGAATTAAATGCCGAGCTGTAGTCAATGAATAACAGCCTGACATATGAGTTTTTATTGTCCAAGTGGTCCAGAGCGGAGTGGAGAGCCAATGAGATCACGGTAAGTGAACTGCAGTGGGTCCAAGTTTTTTGTCGAGGTATGAGTTGATTTGCGCCATGATCAACCTCTCAAAGCACTTCTTCATCACAGACGTTATGCCACTGGTCGATAATCTTTGAGGCACGAGATTAATGAGTCAAGAGCGAGCTGAAGATTTGGTGAATGGTAGTTATCAGCTGGGATTCACATGACCGTCTGTCCCAGAAACCATGTTGAGTATGGCTGAGGATGTTGTTTCTTTCCAGGTGTCCCATGGTGTGTCGACAGATGACATGCTCTAATTGTTTACAACAAAATGAGGTGAGTGACACCGGCCAGTAATTTGCAAGGTCAGTTCTACTCCCTTTCTTAAATAAAGCAGTGATGTTGGCGTGCCTCCAACCACGAGATAGTTCGCCTCTCTGAATACTCTGGGATCATAGAGCTCTATGATCTTTGGTTTGCACCCTCACCCTGTGACCCCAACCGATTTCCCCGAGCGCTCATTACCGCGGAGATCCTCCAGCAGTTTGTTTTTCATTTGCTCCCGATTCCAGCATTTGCAGTCCCTTGTGTCAAAAATATCGACGAAATGGAATTGCTCTGCGAGTCTGGAACAATGGAGACACAAGGTATTACAGATGCTGGAATCTTGCACAAATTGCTGGAGCAACTCAGAAGACCAGGCGGCATCTGTGGAAGAAATGGATAGGGGGACGTTTCGGATCGGGACCGTTCTTTCCGATAGCAATCGGCTCCTTTTACGTCGCAAGGAAATACTGGATCACTTTTACACGTGGCTTGCACCGTTAGCCGCCAGCACCAAAGATACTTTGGCCAGCACCGCGCTCGCCTCCGCCTCCCAACATGCGGCTGGCTGACCCTTGTCTGCACGGGAATGGTGCCGAGGGAACGGCGGCTCTCACCTGCGAACCTGATCTTGATGAGGTCGAGCGGGTGCAGCGCAAGGGTTGACACCACTCCGCCGCTGACGCCGGCCACCAGGTTCTCGTACTTGACCAGCTGGACAAAGCGGATCAGCGGCGCCGCCTGCACCTGCGCCAGCTCGGCCTCGGCGGCCTGGCCGACTCCCGACGACATCCTTTCGCTGCCAGCGCGCGCGCGCGCTCACACTCGCTCGCGGCTCCGTCCCAACCTTTGGTTCCCAACTGCCGCGCCCGGCGGCAACCGGCACCAACGTCACGACGCAAGCAATCTAGCTACGCCCATTCGCCCGGCTGGCGGCTGGCGGCTGGCGGCTGGCGGCTGACGTCACGGCGCACTATGATCCGAACCAACCGCCGCGCACGCTCAGCCCGCACCGCCGACAACCGGCACGGACGTCACGGCGCGCAGAGGCCACGCCCACTTGCCCCGACGCCAGCAGGCGAGGACTCCACCGCGTCGTGACGTCATTGCGTCGACCCTGCCCCACGTGACCCACCGCGCAGGGGCCGTTCCTCCGGGTTGCCCGCGAGAGGAAGGACAGGTTTTAATTTGAAAGCGACTCGGGTTCGGTCGGGATTTCAAGATGAAGGTGAAAATGTTGTGCAGAAATCCGGATGACTACGTTAGAGAGACGAAAATAGACATCCAGCGAGGTGAGTGAGTGGCCGGGGAGGCCTCCCGGACGTTGCAGGAAACCTGGGCCTGGCCAAACAGCAGCCACGTGAAATGTGTTTGGGATGTGGGTGTCTGTGTCAAGTCAAGTCACTTTTATTTATATAGCACATTTAAAAAACAACTCTCGTTGGCCAAAGTGCTTTACATTGGTGGAGGTACTAACGTTATAGTGGTTCATAGATTAAATACAAACATCACTACAAACATATAGCCTTCGCTCAGAGGACGTTAAGAAGATTAGATTAGATTCCTTTATTGTCATTCAGACCTTATGGTCTGAACGAAATTGTTGGGGAGTTGTTCGAAAGAAAGGCTTGGGAGTAGTGATGAGTTTTAAGTCTCGACTTAAAGGAGTCGATGGAGGGGGCAGTTCTGATGGGAAGAGGGATGCTGTTCCACAGTCTAGGAGTTGCACCCACAAAGGTGTGTTCGCCCCTGAGCTTATGCCTAGACCGCGGGATGTTAAGTAACCCCAAGTCGTCCAATCTGAGGGACCTGGAGGTGGTGTGGTGCGTAAGCAGACTTTTGATGTTATGTGGGGGCAAGCCCATTAAGGGCTTTGTAGACATAAAGGAGGATCTTGAAATTTATTCGGAACCACACAGGGACCCAGTGGAGAGAGGCCAGGATCGGGGTGATGTGGTCCCTTTTTCGGGTGCCTGTGGCTGCTGTTTACTCACGTAGAACCCCTCGCAAGCTGGAAGGAGTTGAAGATCTCGTACAAATTGGCTTGTCATTGGACGTTCAAAATAGATTGCTGGTTTCCCAGCAGGAAATACAAAGTGGGGTGAGCAACTATCCCATATAACCATCTAACCATGTTTATATGGGATAGTAGCTTGCATCTTGTGAACAATTAGGTTTGTATGAGTTGATCGAAGGACACACTGATCTGTCTGTATACATGCCTACTATATTCTGTTGTGCTGAAGTAAAGCAAGAATTTCATGGTCCCATCTGGGACACATGACAATAAACTCTTGAATCTTGTTTGTGAAGGCGCTATGGGGGGGGGTTGCACGTAAGGTCATCAGGTAAAAGGGTATGACACACGGAGCAGCTCAATCCTTAAGGAGTACATGGCAGCCTCCGACATACACTGTTAACACACAAAACGCGTACTTTCTTACCTGTTAAAAACCGCTGAAATGATCAATTTTTGCGCTGTAAATAATTGTGGAGGGCGACTGATCGCTCTGAACCAAATGTTCTAGTATCTTTGCTCTGAACCCGAGCACCAAGGTGTAAATGGCCGAAGGAGTACATCCGTCGGGACAGGCCCCCACTCTGCCCCCAGGGTCAGTGCTGTCCGGCCACAGCCGCCGTTCGCCCCGTCTCCCCCTGTGCGGCCGCACTGTCACGGGCTGTGGGTCGGCAGCGCCCACACATGGAGCGGGGCTGCGGCACTGGGCAGCGGAAGAAAACACAGCAACGTCCCCGTCAGCTGCAGCAGAGTTGGGGGCAGTCTGGTCCCTCCGCCCACCCAGAGAGTCACTGACCGTGCTGCACCGGCACCCGATCCTTGGTGATCCATCAAACCACAGCTTGGTTTGGGATCAGCTCCATTCAAGACCGCAAGAAATTGCAGCGAATTGTGGACGCAGCCCAGACCATCACACATATCAGCCTCCCTTCCATTGACTCCATTTATACCTCACGCTGCCTCGGCAAAGCCACTAGCATAATCAAGGCAACTAAATCATCCTACAAGAATTAGAGAGCAATACTAGAAACATAGAAACATAGAATCCGCAAATTTCGAGATGTTACATTTAATTTCCTCATCTAAATCGTTAATATATATTGTAAATAACTGGGGTCCCAGCACAGAGCCTTGCGGTACCCCACTTGTGACTGCCTGGGATTCTGTAAAGGACCCATTAATTCCTACTCTTTGTTTCCTGCCTGCCAACCAGTTCTCTATCCATGTCAACACCCTCTCCCCAATACCATGTACTTTAATTTTGCACACTAATCTCTTGTGTGGGACCTTGTCAAAGGCTTTTTGAAAGTCCAGATACACCACATCCATTGGCTGTCCGTTATCCATTCGACTTGTTACATCTTCAGAAGATTAGCTAAGCATAATTTCCCCATGATAAATTCATGCTGACTTTGACCAATCCTGTCACTGCTTTGGTAGGTGAAGGATGAGGACCCACAATCCTGTTCACATCAATGGGAGGGTCAAAAACGTCAAATTCCTGGGCGTGCATATTTCCGAAGATCTTTCTTGGAACCAGCACACCGATGCAATTATAACGAAGGCACATCAGCGACTCTACTTCCTGAGAAGATTACGGAGATTTGGCATGTCGAAGAGGATTCTCCTAAACTTCTACAGGTGCACGGTAGAGAGCATTCTGACTGGTTGCATCAGGGCCTGGTTTGGCAACATGAACGTCCATGAGTGAAAAAGACTATAAAAAGTTGTTACCACTTTTGACCGGCTTCGACCGGCTTTCATCTCCCCCCCCCATCGTAGTCACTGTCTCAAAAAAGGCAGCCAAAATCATCAAAGAGCCACACCATCCTGGACACACACTTATTTCACCATTGCCATCAGGAAGAAGGTACAGGAGCCTGAAAACTAACGTCCAGGTTCAGGAGCAGCTTCTTCCCTACAGTCATTAAGCTATTAAACACAACAACGAATGAGCTCCGAACTGCAAAAGACCATATTCTTATTGCACTATAATTGTTATTTATTGAACTTTTTTTTTCCTCTTCCACCGTGATGGATTATGTTTACACATTCACATATTTTGTTGTGCTGCAGCAAGTAAGAATTTCATTGTCCCATCTGGACAATCCGGACAACTCTTTTGACTCTTGCTTTCCAAATGCGCTGCTATTATGTGCTGAACTACTATCTACCTTATTGGTGACCCTTGGACTATCTTTGATCAGACTTTACTGGCTTTACCTTGCATTAAACATAATTTCGTTATCATGTATCTATGCACTGTAAATGTCTCGAATGCAATCATGTATTGTCTTTCCGCTGACTGCAACAAAAGCTTTGTACTGTACCTCGGTAAAAGTGACAATAAACTAAACTGATCGCCCTGGGAGAGACACAATTTAGTTTTTTATTCCTTGTAATAACATTGGTAAATTCTGTGAAGACAGTCACAGAGCATATAGAAGGGCATGTGCTTCTGTGACTGGTGGGAGTGGGGGAAGAGATCAAGTCCTCAGATCTTCACACAAAACTTATTAGGTACCTGTCAAGAGGCACCTAATGAGTTTTGTGTTAAGATCTAAGGGCTTGATTCCGCCTTCACCCATGTCTCCCTCTCCAAGATTGCATTTGGGAGACAAGACAGCAGTATGCAGCAGAAGGCAGTAATTCATCCGATCCTGGAAGGGGAGATTCACTGTCGCATCAGTCACGGAGCATCTAGTGGCGGCAGTTGGTGAAAATTGAATGTAACCAGCAACAGTTAGATGCGCTGATTTATACAGAAAGCTATCGTGTAAGTGTTCTATAAGTGTTTTGTATTGGATGATTTTCAACTATTTTACCTCTAGTTTTTGTTCCTATTTCCACCCATCTGACAATCACCCCATCTTGCTGACAAACCATTGAAATCTCAGAATAGTTGGGGAACAATTTATTGGAGTTTTTCTCTGCAAACAAAAAATGCAAACTATGAGTTTGTTTCAGGTTACATTATCTCCCTGTAAATGCCATCGAGGAAGATAGAAAACTGCACCATGTAGTCTAGGCCTTTGCTACCACAACAAAGTAGTACTTACCTTTTTGTGAATAATTGAGAAATTACTTGTAGAATAATTGATATTGGCTCAATTTGATACAATTTTTGTTTTCAGTTCCCAGGAATTATGATCCTGCATTGCATCCATTTGAGGTACCTCGGGAATACACCAGAGCACTGAATGCCACCAAACTGGAGCGGGTCTTTGCCAAGCCATTCGTAGCGTCACTTGATGGTCACAGAGATGGCGTGCACTGTATGGCGAAGCATTTTACAAGTTTATCCACAATAATCTCTGGGGCTTGCAATGGTGAGGTAAGGGATGCATATTTTTGAGTTGCGCAAAATGTAAGGAATACCATGTACATTTGTAAGCAAAGTACATAATATCTATTTTGAATCAGTGCCAGAGGAAAGCCCAAACTCATTGTGTATTTTGATAAATTGCTGTGTTACACCTAGTAATGTAATGAAGAGCATATCACAAGTAGAATACTCTGGATTCACTTGAGAGAATTTATGGATGGTTTCATGCAATTAATTTTATAAAAATATTATTTTTTTAATCTCTTATTAATATTACTAAGAGAGAGTGGGTAGAGCACTAGGGGCTAGTGGAGTCAAGGGATATGGGGAGAAGGCAGGCACCAGTTGTTGATAGTGGACGATCAGCCATGATCACAATGAATGGCGGTGCTGGCTCGAAGGGCCGAATGGCCGCCTCCTGCACCTATTTTCTATGTCTCTAATTCTGGCTAGCAACAGTGTAAGTAACAGTTTTGTCAAGTTTTTTTTACCTTGCCTTGCGTACTGGAAATGTACCAATGCACTGTTATGATTGATGAACTATTTTCATTGGGCAAATAAGAGTTATGCGTACATCAGCCAAACGAATAAGCAAGAAAGAACTAGCTTGTGATTTAAAGCGCTTTGCTTAACCCCTTGATAAACTGTAGGCCATTTTACTAAAATATATTTGCCTACCCCATTGTTATTTGTGTTAAAGATTCGTTTATTTTTTGATGACTAAGGTCTATGATTCTTTAAACTTCTTTTATGATTTGATGTGTATATGTCATCTAAATAATATTGAAATGTGCAAAGTACTTCTGAAATCATATATGCAAATCTATGATAAAAGAATGATATGTAATGCAAATTCTGAAATGTTTGCTAAAATATAGTTGTGCAGAATGCTTTTTTATTTGAGCAGTCACTGTGGCATTATTAAGTGATATTTTGAAAATGATGGACAATGGAATTCGGCATGGATCATTTGCTTGTCTACGATTAAGTATTTTGCTGAAGTAATGAAGTTGTTTGATAATAGTGTGATTTGTATGCAGGTGGACTTTCAAGATGTATTTGATAATGAGCATGTTTACAACCTGTGGTGTTAAAAGCATTGGTGATGCAAAATTGGTATCTTTTTCTATGCAATAGCTAGTGATGACTGTTTGGGGAAAGTATACGAATGTGTCCACATTTTTATACCAGCTATCTTCCCTCTCTATTCTTAGTCCTTGTGCGTAGTTTCGACCTGCAATGACAATAATTCCTTTCCTCACTGACGCTGCTCGTCTTGCTGAATTCCTCCAGCAGATGGTTGCTCTAGATCAGGGGTCTACAACCTTGTTCTGCGTAGGGGCCGGACGCATGTCTGTGAGGGGATGGCGGGCCGCATCTATCACGTGGCGGGCGACATCTATCAATGGATCCTGCCCCCGGATGGCAGGCAACAAATCATGTGTTCACAGAAGGTAGACCAAAATGCCGGAGAAACTCAGTGGGTGAGGCAGCCTCATGCAGTTCTTACATGTCTCACCCGCTGAGTTTCCCCAGCATTTTTGTCTACCGTTGATTTTTCTAGCATCTGCAGTTATTTCTTAAACGTGTTCACAGAAGATGCGTGGCTGTGCCAGCGGCTTTGTGCACGATGTGGTGCAGCCAGAGCTCGGCGCCCGGCCGCTGCTCGGGGCGCTTGGCGGGCCGGAAGATTACGGGGAAAAACAATCTGTTTACAGGCCAGATGATTTTGGGTTACGGGTTATGTGACATTTCATTTTAGTATGGATTTTTCTCAAAATCCATAAAAAGGAGCAGGATCAATAATGTCTGGTGGACCATGAATTTTGTAGCAGAATTGAGATCTTGATGTAGCCTTTATCTTCAAACTTTTTTTTCTGGCCCATTGAATTTCATCATAGATGTATGTCTTTGCTGAGAGGTGGCTCCAGAGATATGAAAAGTTGTCTACATTTTCCAGGCTTTATGAACCCTTTATTGTTAGTGAGCAATATGGTGGACAAGGTTGGTAAAGGGCTTCTGTCTTGCTGTTAGTGCTTAAGGCTTGTCCTGTATGCTTCATTAAAAGTGTCAAGTTTTGGAACTTTGCCTTTGAGTAACTGTTGTATGCATTCTACATCTGTATGAAGATGGGCAAGGGGAGGTGTCGGGACAGGGTGGTGTTCGGGGTGGTGTGGTTTTGGGGGGGGGGGGGGGAAGGAACGGGGAGGGGGAAGGAGTGGTGGGTGAGGGATAAAGGGGGGTGTGTGTGGCGAGGAGGGGGCAGGGGGAGTGTGGGGGGGAGGGGAAGGGGGAGTGTGGGGGGGGGGGAGAGACTCCACTGGCCGCAGAACCATGCAGCGGCTTTCCCGACGCCACGCAGCGGCTTTCCCGACTCCACTATTGCGAACTCAATCAGCACGGCTTTTTTACTCAGCCCCGCCTACGGGGCTTTATTCTCCAGCGGGTGCTGGACGGGGCGTTACCTTCATGGTGACTGACAGGTAAGAAGAACAATCTGCTGATCTCATGATTTTTTAAACCTTCTTAACTCTTCTCATATTTCTCCGATCCAAACAAAACTTGGTGTCTTGGAGCAGGGGAGAATGGTGAGTAAGGTGGTGAAAAAATCCTAGCGGTATAGGGTAGGATTTTTGCACGAAATTTAATTACAACGCAGACCGGAAATGGTCAAGATGCGAGTTTTAGTAATAGCATAGATAATATATTTATTGACAGTTCCATAACCCAATCACGAAGTACCCCATTACATTGTTTCCATGGAAGGTTATAGTTGGAAGACAGTCACCAAAGTAAAGAAACATTTCCCTAGGTAATATAAACAATTTGAGCAAGGCTCTATACTTGGACCAATCGCAAGATAACAGTGCAGATACTGTGCACTGTAATTATGCACTGTGCAACATAATTAACAATACTTTACAACACCCCATTCTATAACCAATCCTGATCATGCATTTGCAATCCAGCTCTGCTCTTTCTGCAAAACCCTCATACATATTAACAATAGACGGGACATCTGGATATCACCCTGTGCTTGACTTCCTCCCAGGATCCAGACACCCTGGAGCCATAAGACGCATGGCTTTGCAGCTTTTCACAGAAAGAGGACAAGCAGGCTTTTCAAATGCAGATATCCGCCATTTTGTGATGTATTTATTTGGCCAATATTATCATTCCCCTCTTTTATCATACTATGATAATCAAAACACAAAAGTAACCCCATTGTAGCCAGATATCCTAACATGAAAATGCTGTTGTAATTTCTCAGAATTTCAAAAAGCTTCCCGAGTTTTCATGGGCGTAGCTTCATGATTCCTGTCTGATGAGTCTCCACCTCCTGAGTTTTCATGGACGTGGCTTCATGATTCCTGTCTGATGAGTCTCCACCTCCCGAATTTTCATGGGCGTGAATCCCCTCCATCCATCCTCTCAGGTGCATCTGTTTTTGACTCTTTGACGAGTATGATGTTTTCTAAGAGAATTTTAAACAAAATAAGTTAACAGCCTACTCTCCCACCGATACTCTTGCAGTGGTGGAGATGCACCCATGCATTTCCACCTTCTACCGTCACTGCTGTTGGAGTAATTAGGAGAACCTGGTAGGGTCCTTCCCAGCGAACCTCCAACCCTTTCCTTACCCAGTTCTTTATAAGGACATAGTCTCCAGGCTCCACCTTAGTGGAAGTAGTCAACAAATGCAACTCACCATACGCTGCTCTCACCCTACAATGTGATTCTCTCAGAGCTCGAGTCAAAGCCAGAATGTAGTCGGTCACCTCTGCAGTCATATGATGGAAATTTATAATTTTCATAGCATTCAGGTTCCAAGGTGTTCCTAGGGGTCCTTCATAAACAATTTCACTTGGGCTCTCTAGATTTCCCTGCAGGCGTGACTCACATTTGAAATAAAGCTATGGGAAGTAATTTAATCCAATTAATTCCAGTCATCCCCTTCAATTTAGCTAATTTAGTTTTCAGGGTCTGATTTTCCTTTCTACAAGTCCAGCAGCCTGTGGTCGATAAGCACAGTGATGACCACAGTGGATGCCCAGCTGTTCACAAAACTCTTTATTAACTTGCCCAATAAAATGTGGACCATTGTCTGTACTAAGTCGAATAGGCATGCCAAATATAGGGACAATTTATTTCATTAACACCTTAACAACAGTAGCCGCTTTGTTATCAAGGGTTGGATAAGCTTCGATCCACCTGCTGAATACATCGACTATGACAAGTACATATCTGTATCCCTGGCACCTTTCTAAC
This sequence comes from Okamejei kenojei, assembly GCA_035221665.1. Lineage (NCBI taxonomy): Eukaryota > Metazoa > Chordata > Chondrichthyes > Rajiformes > Rajidae > Okamejei > Okamejei kenojei. The sequence goes on from CM069134.1 coordinate 112,175,548, forward strand.
TCGATGTAATCCATTTGCAATGTCTCAAAAGGACCCATGGGCAAAGGTGTCTTTCCATCTCCGCAGCCTACTCCTTTCCCAGCATTGTATTTCTGGCAACTACTACTTTTTGGGCTAATGTTTGTAACCTTGGATGCCACCAAGTAGTGAAAAGAGTGTCTCCTACTGCTCTTGCACTGCAATGAGTTGCATAGTGCATGCACTCTACAACCCACACTGCAAGAGGATCTGTCATGCAAGTTTGCCCTGCCGGAGTGGTCCATAATCCTATCATATAATTCAGTGTATGCCCATGTTGCTTCCATTGTCCTTTATCCCTTTCAGTAGCCTCCTGCAACTGAATAATCTGGATGGTTGGCATTGACTTCTCTGATGGGGACCTGTTATTTAAACTTTTAGTCTGCCTCATTATCTTTGGTACCACTATCTTACGTTCCCGGGATACTTCTTTTGCTGCCTGATCGACACTAGGATTACCAATGTCTGTTGGGGTCTGTCCTCTTATGTATGCACTACATTTCATGACTGAAGTTTGTCTGGGTAGCATCAGGGCCTTTAATAAATCTTTCACCAATTGTTTGTTTGATATTTGAGTCCCCGCTGAGGAAAGAAATCCTCTATTTTTCCATATTTGTCTGAAATCATGTGCTACTCCAAATGCATATCTAGAATCTGTATATATGTTTACCCTTAAATTTTCCCCATAATGCAAGCCCTAATTAAAGTAAATAATGCTGCCTGTTGTGCTGAATAAGATGACTCAAAGGCAGCTGCTTCTACGTTTTCCCCCATCTTGATTTATAATTACATCCCCAAAAAATGTCTCACTCCAGGGTCCAATGGATGCACTCCCATCTACGTACAATGTCATGTCAGGGTTCTCTATAGGTGCGTCTCTTAAGTCCTCCCTCACTGATGTCTCCTCCTCGGTTATAAACAAACAGTCATGTCCCGCATCTGACTGCTCCTCTGAGGGTGAAACAAGGAAAGGTACCGGATTAATTGTTGTACAATGCTTGAACTGAAGCTTTGGGTTATTTAATAAGTAAATTTCATATTTGTTCTGACGAGCCATTGTTTGGTGCTGAGTCTGGAGTTGCCCTAACAAGGCTGCCACTGAATGTGAACTATATACTACTATCTCCTACTGTAGGGTCAAATTAGCAGCAGACTGTAAACTATTGTAAATGGCAGTCAGAATTTGGGTGCATAATAGATGTCCCCTTGCTACTGGGTCGAGTTTGGATGAATATAGGCCACTGGTCTCTGCCTATCCTCATGTTTTTGAATAATGCAGTCGAGCATTCAGAGAGAATAGTGCAATAAAGTTGGAAGGGTCTATCATTAAGTGGTCTTCCCAATGCTGGTGCTTGCATCAACAATTTCTTTAAGATCTCAAAAGCCTCTTGTGCTTCTTTTGCTTATTTAGGAATCGGGAATTCACAAATTGGTTCGAGGCTGCCTTTTTCTAGACTCCTTTTGCAGAAATTATTACTCTTAAAAAAAAATGTCACCTTCTCTTGGGCCATCAGTACATTTGACTGGGAGACCACATATCCCAAATTTGCTAGATGATTTAGTAATTGTGCAGTATCTTCACGGTTGCTGGGTTCATCCGTGCTGGCTACTAATACGTCATCGACGTACTGTACTAGGGTAGATCTTCTTCGAAAATTTAAAGTACTCAATTGTTCCTGTATACATCGGGAAAATAAGGTAGGCATTATGAATCCCTGAGGCAATCTGGACCAAGTGTATTGCTGACCCCTGTATGTGAAAGCAAACAAATATCGGCTGTTCTTATATAGAGGCAAGGAGAAGAATGCATGTTGCAGGTCGACTATTGAGAAGATTCGTGCTTCGGCTGGGATTAGAGCTAAGATGTGAGCAGGGTTTGTTACTAGAGCATGGAGCGGTTCTACAACTGCATTAATCGGTCTTGGGTCTTGGACCAATCTGTACTGGCCCTCCTTTCCTCGTTTCGGAAATTCTGCAAGGATTGGTGTGCTACAAATGAACTGGCATTTTACTAAGATGCCTTGTTCCAGCATTCCCTGAATCAATTTGTCTATGCTGTTAATGGCCTGCGGTTTCAATGGATACTGCTGTATTGAAGGCAGTGTCACTCCTTTCTGGAGAGCTACTTGGATGGGATCAATGCAAACACATTCTACCTGAGCTGCGTCTTCTGCCCATACTTGCAGGTCCACATACTCGCATACCTCACTCCCCAGATGCTGACATAGCCGGGTTACAACTGTTCTTTGGGCCTGATAGAATTTAACAACATACTCGTGATACAAATTTTGCTCTTTGTACTTATTCGGGTCTGCCATATTAATTGCCTTTTTCACCATTGCTCCTGTTCTTGGGGCCTGATAGAACTTAACAACATACTCGTGAGACAAATTTTGCTCCTTGTACTTATTCGGGTCTGCCATATTAATTGCCTTTTTCACCATTGCTCCTAGATCTTTTGCACTTGCTGGAAAGTTTACTTTTCTGGTAATATGTGGAGCAACCTCTGCAGTTTGTTTCCATGGATTCACAGGTACTCAGCATATTCTGCAGTGCCCTCCTTTCCTTCCACTAGTGCCAAAATTCTTATTTCCCAGTTCTTTCCTTCATACGGTCTAAATAAAGCTTCTAGCTCTTTATTCTTACCACTCCTATCCCACGCCAATGAGATCCTAACACGCCAATGTGATATGGAGTGGAGGTTCTTCATCCAAATCTAAGGACCGCCATTTGGGGGTCACTGTCGAATAACATTGCCTTTCGGGAGCCGGGGGGGGTCACTATTATTCCACCATTGCGGCATTCAATCTTCAATTGAAAGGCGCAGAGCAAATCTCTAGCCATTAAATTGCAATCGAATCCAGTTGTTATCACAAATCTATGCTTTATTGTTTTTCCTCTATACACCACCTCAACTGGCTCGGAGGTGAGATACTGACAAACTTGTCCTTGAAAACCGGACAGGCTCTGAACATCTTGTGAACCTCTTGTGATTCGGGGAGATTCTAAATTAATTGGAGTGATGACATGGATGCCCCTGTGTCTACCAAGAAGGTACATGTTTTCCCTTCTACTTGTACTGACAGCACAGGTTCTTCGTCAGATTTGCATCCAGTTACTATTAAGTTTGCTAATCATAGATGTGAAAATGGGCTAGTTTGAGAGAAGGATGGTTGTCTTCTCTGTCTCTGATTTCGCTGCTAGCTCCCTCTTTGCCCTCTCTCCGATCTCGTTGATCTCTGAAATATCTTTGATCCCTCTGATCTTGGAAATCTCTTTGGTGACCCCCTCTTTTGTTCTGTCCTCTGGTTGGGCACTCGCAAGTTCAGTGACCTGACCCACCACAAGTATAGCATTGGTCTGGTCCCAGTATTTTATTATTTCTTCTCCAATTTGGTCTAGGGGAAATTGGCTGTAATGTAGGCATATCATCATAAAAAGTGATCTGGATATTCTGGAATCCTTGTCCAATCTTTCATTCCATACCTCGCTAAGGTTTTAGGACTATACGGTCCTAAGTCAGTATTTGGCGCCTCCTTAATTACATATTCGGTTTTCGATTTTACTGCAGGCTGACCTTCTTGCTTTTTGATATCCTTCCAGTGATACCTCACTGCCTGAGCCATCTTATTAGAACTGTTTTCTGACCAGTCCATGTTGTTTGTTTTAATTGCTTCGGCCACATTAGTTGGAAGGCAGTTCAATAATATTGCGCAGTACTGAGGTGAATTTACCTCATTCCGAAAATTCAGATCACCTGACTGATCCATGTATAACTCCGAGTATCTTTCTGAAAACTCATCTGCTCCCTCTCCTTTCTTTGGTCTCACATCCAGAAGCTTAGCAATATCTATTGGCTTCTGCTAACTGAGCTATTCACAAAGGGCAGTTAAAACTGCATCTTCTCTTGCCCATATTCAATCCCACTCCGCAGTGATACCACATTAGCCAGTGCTTCATGAGTTGGGTGTCCTAAGTTTGCTTAGAATCTGGTATGCCCTGTCGGAGTTATCTGCTGTGTCGCAGCCCATAAATCTCGGGAGTCAGCGACATACACACGCATTGTGGTTCTAAGGTAATCCACAAAGGAAGCAGGTGATTTCTTTCTGTCAGGTAATTTATTCAGTACTGCCATCATCTCATTAGGTTTCTAGGGGGTATATACATCAATAGTTCGGGGTTGTTTGCACCCACTGCACCAACCCGATCAAAGGCTGGATTAGGCATTTCCCTGACAGAGAACTGCCTACGAGATACTTGTTCTGCTCTCATGATTTTAGCCATATCGGGATCTACCTCAGTGTCCCCTGCAATTGTCTCACCCTCCGATATGTCTTCCTCTTCACCAGGGGGATTAAGGTACTTCTTAAAGGAACCTCTCTGATCTCCCACTACTCGTCTAATCTGTGTAGGCTTGGGCTCACAAAAATATTCTGGGGGTTGTACTATGTCTCTAATATCAGATAACCATATAACAATTACAGCATGTTGTAATTTCTCTCGGCTCTTCCAGTCCGTGCCGACCATTTGTTTTTTCCCTAGTCCCATCTACCTGCTCCATTCCCTCCATACCCCTCCATTCCCTTCACGTCCATATACCTATCCACTTTACTTTTAAATGTTAAAAATCGATCCTGCCTCCACCACTTTCTGCTGGATGCTCATTATTCCGCACCGCCACCACCCTCTGAGTAAGAAGTTCCCCCCTCACGTTACCCCTAAACTTCTGTCCCTTAATTCTATGTCATGCCCTCTGTTTGAATCTTCCCTACCCTCAATGGTATAAAAACGTATCCACATCAACTCTGTCTATCCCATTCAACATTTTAAAAGACCTCAATCAAGTACCCCCCTTAACCTTCCCGCGCTCCAAAGAATAAAGACCTAACTTGTTCAAAACCTTTCTCTGTAACATAGTTGCTGGAACCCTGGCAACATTACAGTAAATCTCCTCTGTACTCTCTCTATTTTGTTGACATCCTTCCATCTAACTAGTCGACCAACTATTGTACACCATACTCCAGAATTGTCTTACCAATGCCTTGTACAATTTTAACATTACTTCCCTACTACCCTATATTCAATGCTCTGATTTATAAAGGCCAGCACACCAAAGAAGCTTTCTTTACCACCCTATCTACGTGCGATTCCACCACCTTCAGGGAAACTATGCACAGTTACACTATGCACAATAACATCTCTCTCCTTGAATACGGGAGCTATCCTCTTCGTTTTACTCCTCATTAATCCATGTGCTACTGCGCGTATAGTGGAGCAGTTCTGGAATCAAACAGAATCCTTGTACCTTCAGTGTTCTGACTTCTGTTTACGCATAACACCGCAGGTGTCGCTTTATTGTGGAATCTGCAGGCGGTGTTACGTGCGCATGCAATGTGTAGATGGAGTACGGGGAACGCAAGAGGAATAAGGTGGAGGCTGTGAACTTTTCCTAATTCTAACACTTTCCCAATCTTCCAAATAATCGTCTTCGCCCCCTTCAAAGCCATTGCCAACCACCGGGTTCTTGAACTCTAGATCTACTAGTGCTGGTTTCCCTTCAGGAGATTTCTTTTTCTCCCGCTCCTCTAATACATCCACACCCCTTTCTCCAGGTATCTGGAGGTCCGTTGACTTTATCATCTCTTAGTTCTATTCCAAGCTTTGAAAGCTGCTTGCTGGCAATTCACCATTCTCACAGGCTCTTTACTCGCTTTCTGCTCTTCATAGTATTTTCTCCACAATCCAATCAACTCCTTTGCTGCGTCACTATTACCACATTGCCAAATAATCTTTTTTATGTACCTCACTCCCTTCAATGTTCGACCCCTCTTTCTTTTTCGGCCACAACTCCTCCTAATTCCTTATTCATCGCTCCTGAAAAAGTTCTTTAATCTCTCAGCTTTTTGTGGGAACTCGCTACACACTAATTGTAGCAGGCTCGCGGGATCCTCGATTGTATCTCGTTCAACCTGATTTCCCGTTGTTGCCAACAATGGACACAATCTCTCAAACGATTCACACAATATCCCAACAATTCACATCCCACTTGCAACCTTCTAGACTTATCAAGCTCGCTCCCAAACAATGGCCAAACGTTCCGCAGCTTGTTCACTCTCTCGCTCACTCAAAACACAATCACACAATCAAAGTCTCTTTTCAAACCTGGGCGCCACATTAATTCCTTCAGTCTCACACAAAAATTCACACAAGCTTTCAATCCTGTAAACAAATTCAAGTAACAATCCTTGGTCGATAGCCAAGTTAAGGTGCTTCAACAAAACAATCAAACACACTTCAGCAGCAAATCCCTTGCACTCGAAACACCTTAATCTATACACAAACAAATGAGCTCATAACACGCAAGCAAAATCGTACTTACTACAAAAAATTATACCACTTATTACTATCATGTAAAAACACACTCCAATGTAAAACACAATAATTCATCTAATATCGCATTTGTTAACTGTACAGTCCAAAAACCAAATCACAGGTTGTTTATTTTAAAGCCAAATCGTGCTGTTTTCAACCAACAGAACCCCTACCTTGGATACAGGAGACTTTCCCTTCAAAGTACTTGTTCATTGAGTGGTATGTTCCCTTCAAGGTACTCTTACATAGAAACATAGAAAATAGGTGCAGGAGTAGGCCATTCGGCCCTTCGAGCCTGCACCGCCATTCAATATGATCATTCAATATTGGTGATCATCCAACTCGGTATCCTGTACCTGCCTTCTCTCCATACCCCCTGATCCCTTTAGCCACAAGGGCCACATCTAGCTCTCTTAAATATAGCCAATTAACTGGCCTCAACTACCTTCTGTGGCAGAGAATTCCACAGATTCACCACTGTTGTGTGAAAATTTTTTTTCTCATCTCGGTCCTAAAAGACTTCCCCCTTATCCTTAAACTGTGACCCCTTGTTCTGGACTTCCCCAACATCGGGAACAATCTTCCTGCATCTAGCCTGTCCAACCCCTTAAGAATGTTGTAAGTTTCTATAAGATCCCCCCCTCAATCTTTCTAAATTCTAGGTTTATTATACTTTATTGTACCCACGAGGTTTATTGTACCCACGATACAGTACTTCTCCTCTTTGCACTGTTCCCTACTCAGCCCTGTCTCTTAAGATACCCCAGCCAATTCAGATATCCCAGTCTGAGTGGTGCCTCCATCCCCTGAAATCTCTCTTTGTTGTCAGGCCAACTCAATGGTACCTGACCGCATCAGCTGTTGACTAACTAGGTGTAGGAAATTTAACCCGCTAGAGAAAAACCTTGAATAAACAATAAAATTAATATCTTACATTTATAATACTCTTTTAGATAGTGAGATTCCATCGATGGAATTATATAGACAAGCATGGGAAAATGAATTAGTTCAACCCATAACGAAAGATATTTGGGATGAAAGTCTACAACATATACATCAATGTTCGTTAAACGCCAGACATTCTTTAATACAATTTAAAGTACTACATAGATTGTATTATTCTAAAACAAAATTAAATAGAATTTTTCCTAATATCTCTCCTATCTGTGATAAATGTCAATACTCTGAGGCTAATTTAACCCATACCTTTGGAAGTTGCATAAAAAGTAAAAGATTTTGGATGGATATTTTTAAAATTATTTCCATAGTGGTTAATACTCAACTGGAACCCGATCCCAAATTGATAATATTAGGCATATCAGAACAATACCTAAAACTTACAATAAACCAAAGACATTTCCTTGATTACAGTATAATAACTAGGAAAAAATTAATATTCAAATTTTGGAAAAACACAGCAACCCCCACAATCAAAATGTGGATTGTGGAAATGTCGGAGACCTTAAATCTGGAAAAAAAAAGATTTGTCTTAATTGACAAACCAGAATTATTTACTAGAATATGGTCTCCGTTCATAGATTATCTGAAGGGGTAGAATGGGCCGGCGCGAAAACCTGACTGAAGCTTGAACCCAGGACTAGATGAATAGTTATGTTCTCTGACCTACGGACCTATCTCCTGTTGTATTATGGATAGTTTATTCTATCTTTCTAATTTTCTTTTTTCTTTCTTTATTTTTTCTATCTTTAAAAAGAAAAATAATAATAATTAGAGTCAATGATAATATGTAACCAATAAATGAAGACCCCAGCTACATTGGTAGCAGGGTCCCTGGAACCCTGGATATTTAATATGTAACCATTTAACAAAGTTTGTAGTGGTTTGGACTATGATATGTACATGCCTCTAATAAAAATTTAACTTAAAAAAAAATTGTTTTAAAGAGAAAAACCTTGTGAACCCCCGCCACACCCTTGGGCAAGGACTCTTCTCTAACAGGTACTCTTTCCTCTTCTAAGTTTATATACTTAGTGGTACACTTCCCATCAAGAAACTCTTCTCTAACAGGTACTATTTCCTCTACCTCAGTTACATTCTCTACTAACAGGTACAGATCAACGGATCCAAAGGATATGAACCCTTGATTGATCAGCCACAATCCGGACTCCAATTATAACAGTAGTCTTAATCACACTTTATTAACATACAGTCACGATTTTAAATACAATTGCAACAGTGTATCTAACACTCAAAACTCTAAATCAACGGCAAGACACAGTAAATACAATAAAGCAACGGCAAAATTTTAAACAGACTTTAAACTGTAAATCAACAAAATCTTAACAATTCCAACAATATATTTTTATTACACACGTTAACCAATGATCTAATATATACACTTTTATTAATATACAGTAACCAATGCCCACAATATGATAGCCCAGAATAGATTAATGATGGATCTATACAATAGCCAGTCCTTCAATATGAAGCCCTGAATTTGGTAGAAATGTAATCAAAGAATTTAGACCTTTACTTAATTACCGTACCTCACTATTTTAGCTCCCTTCCCACTAATTCGAGTAATTATAATAGACGCGTCTTTTAATTTCAATCCTCAGTGTTGTCCCAGAGTATTTCCTTCAGTCAATTATACTCCAACACTGGGTCCTCAGTACCGTTACGAAGTCCTCAACTTATCCGAAGTTCTATTGCTACTCATACAGGCTACTCGTCCAACCCCCAAGGCTCCTTCCTTCCAACCTGCTAGCTACTGGGCTTCAGCACGTGTCCGGTTCACTCTGGCATTTGATGCCGATCTTTAAAGTGCATTTCCAATTGCACCCTCAGCAACAATACAGTACTTCTTCTCTTTGCATTGTTCCCTACTCAGCCCTGTCTCTTAAGATACCCCAGCCAATTCAGAAATCCCAGTCTGAGTGGTGCCTCCATCCCCTGAAATCTCTCTTTGTTGTCAGGCCAACTCAATGGTACCTGACTGCATCAGCTGTTGACTAACTAGGTGTGGGGAATTTAACCTGCTAGAGAAAAGCCTTGTGAGCCTAACCCCTCCACACTCTTAGGCAAGGACTCTCTATCTCTCCTTATCCTTGGTGCATGCTACTCTACTATTCTCTGATCTCGCTGGGATCCCCAACACAAGCACGCGAATGATCGATTCATCCCGATCAGCGAAGTGGGAAAAACAGATGCGAAAACATCACTGTGGCGCTGATTTCTCCCCTCAAAATCTGGAACGACTCGACTCCCAGATCGCAAACTTCTGTCTGGGGCTCCGTTGAGATCCCGGGCGAGCTCACAATGTATTTATGCTCCTAAAGCTTACTCCGTTAGTCTAGTTCAGTAAAACACTGAGTCAAGCACTGGATCTACTGAAGTCTTTATTCTCAATCACAAACAAACTTCCTATACGATACCTAACCAACACCGCGGGTCCGATCCTTGTCTCTACTCGTCCAAGCCCTTCAGCTTTGTGCGAATAGACACCTCAGGCAAGTCAGCACGGTCCCAAGTGCTACCCCAGAAGATCAACACAGACTCATGTCTTATATACTGTATCGGACCTGCGGCCCGAAATACATGGTGGGGGGGGGTCAACTCCTACAAACCAATCATAAATAATGATCATACAATACATTAATTGACAATCCCCTAACCCAATCACAAAATACCCCATTACATTGCTACATAAAGTTCCTAATGGAAGACAGTTCCCTCAAGTAAATAAATATTTTACCAGGTAAAATAAACAATTCGGGCAAGGCTCCATGCCTTGACCAATCACAAGTTAACAGTGCAAAGACCCTGCAACATAGTTAACAGTGGTATTATAACTTACCTTTCCCCAACCAATCCTGTTCAAGCATTTGTAGCAAGGCTCAGTTCTTTCTGCAAAACCCTCATACACACTAACAATTGAGGGGACATCTGGACATCGCCCTCCCAGGACCCAGACATTCTGGAGCCATGAACCTCAATTCTGGTAACTATTAAAGATCTGATCTCTGTTGTTAAATTATGGTACTGTAGGGGGAGACAAATTTTGCTTGATTGTGGCAGGAGCAAGACATTTGTTACTATTATTCTGATTAATTATGAATTATATAACTAAACATAAATTCACTCTGGATACAAAAGAGACCACATTTTCAGAAAACTGTTCAACAAGAGTACTGTTGAATTTTAGTGGTTTTTTTCAGTTATTTTTCCTCAGATACTTGATTCTTTGCTTCATGTAAAGCATGAGCCCTATTTTACTTTGTTCAATCTCACACGTACAGAATCATACACCTTTATTGGTGTAGCTAGAAAAACCTTCCCATTTGGAGACAAGGAAACTTTTTCTCACAGAGAGTGGTGAGTCTGTGGAATTCTCTGCCTCAGAGGGCGGTGGAGGCAGGTTCTCTGGATGCTTTCAAGAGAGAGCTAGATAGGGCTCTTAAAAATAGCTTAGTCAGGGGATATGGGGAGAAGGCAGGAATGGGGTACTGATTGGGGATGATCAGCCATGAACACATTGAATGGCAGTGCTGGCTCGAAGGGCCGAATGGCCTACTCCTGCATCTATTGTCATTCACAGCCTCCCTTGGATCAGTGATACTCTTGTCCACAATTATAGATAGGTTTATTGGCTGTAACCTAATCTTGCTATACCACCAGAATCATTGCCCTTATTTGCAGTACTGTAAATTACACCCGTTCTGCTCTATCTGTTTTCTGGGCTGACAAATTGCAAATCAATTTATTTTGTAGATATGACTATTCCTACAAAATAATCCAAACTTGCCAATTATCTTTTTGTATTGTAAAGCCATTAATTTGATTAAAGTGGCACCAGCAGCAATTCTGACTGAAGTTACCAAAACTTTCACTGTTTAAGACCAAGTTGAATATCTAAAGGTAGATACAAAATGCTGGAGTAACTCAGTGGGTCAGGCAGCGTCTCGAGAGAAGGAATGGGTGACGTTTCAGTTGGAGACCCTTCTTCAGAGACGTCACCCATTCCTTCTTTCGAGAGATGCTACCTGTCCCACTGAGTTGCTCCAGCATTTTGTGTCTATCTTCGGTGCAAACCAGCATCTGCAGTTCCTTCCTATGCACCGAATATCTAAAGGATTATTTCAGTGACCTGAAACTAGGCCAATAATTATTTTTTATGTTTGAACGTCTACAATAACTCGGTTTCATCCTTGCTGGGTTTAAAAATGCAAATACGAACTTGAACTAACACTCAGTCTATGGAAATATTTCATATTTTGCTATTACTTTTCAGTTATATTTTTGCAGGTGTTTATATTCCATACAAATCTCCATTTCAACTTGTCTTTTGACTTATTTTCTGTACATATACATCCACTCTTATTTTGAAAGGATGTATGCTATTTTGGATCAGACATCATTTGATACTGTGCAGTCAGTGAACTTAAAAACAAAAATCAAAATCACTGGGTATCAAGGGGAAAGCATTGCACTGATTTGGAGTTACACTTCATCAAATAAGATGATATAGTGTATTGGAAATCGATCATCCCAGTCCCAGACCAAAGATCCTATAGCAAGCAAGATAGATCACTCGACGAAAAAGACATAGTACGGTCATGGGCAGATTCATGGGTAATTTCCGGCCCCATTTCCGTAACCGGCTTCCGTCTCCGCACCAAAGATCCCATTGGATACTAGTGCGGAGACGGAAGCCGGGTACGGAAACATCCTCGTAAAAATAAAAGTTATTTGGTAAAAATCTTCCCCGCATTTTCAGAATTTTAATTTATTAACGCAAACAGGTCCCCCGCAACGTTGATTATGCTGCGAGTCGGGTTACGGAAATGGATGAAAAAAAGGCCCACGTTCCGTTCCATTGTGTACTACACGTCAGCCCATTGCATTTAGCAGGAGTGATCTATCTTGCTCTGCTATAGGATCTTTGGTTCCAGACATAGCTACAGAACTGTCTCACAACAATATAATAGTTCCTACCATCTGCATTTACTTAAATTACAATTAAAACACAAACTTCTTGTGCTATATCTCCAGGATAAGCGCTCAACTAAGAAAACAAAGCCCAAAACCAAACGTATTATCTAACTAAACACACCAACTTACAATAATTGACTCCATGTGCAAAAAAAACAGCTACCTACATATTAACTAGCTCATGAGCAAAAACACTTAGTGTTAAAGAAGGAACTGCAGATGCTGGAGAATCGAGGGTACACAAAAGGCTGGAGAAACTCAGCGGGAGTCTGAAGAAGGGTCTCAACCCGAAATGTCGCCTATCTCCTTCGCTCCTTAGATGCTGCTGCACCCGCTGTGTTTCTCCAGCGGGTGCTTCTTTTGTGTACCAGTAAAAACACTAATCCTGGAGATGCAAGTATATCATTTGGGCTATCAAGTGGGCACCTCCTTTCATTGATGTGTCATTGAGTGAGGCCCATGACATGTCAGGAAGGCCCAACATTTGGTTGTGGTATCCCAGCCTTTTCCTTTCATAAGCCTCATCCACTATTCTCCCAAGGCACCATAAATTCTATAAAATACATTATCCACTGACTAACTGACCATAACACTATATCAGGCTTCAAACTAGCAGTAATTATTTTCTGCGGAATAGCAAGCTCTCCTCCTAAATCTTTCTGCATCTCCCATTCATTGGCTCCCCGTAACTGGCCTGACTCATAACTATCTGCAAACTTTTCACTTCAAACTTTCCCTCACAGACAAAATGAATGGCTACATTCCCAGTCCTGATGCCCACTGAATTTACCTGTACCCTCCTCCTCTTAATTGCTGCAGCTATACACTTCAATACCTGGTTATGCAGCAAAGTATACCGATCCAGAGAAAGACTAGTCCTATATCCTGATAAAATATGCCTTAACGTTGACACCTCTGAACACAATGGACATGCCGGATCCCACCTACCCATTGTTTGAGATTCTGCGGTGATGGCAGCACATCATAAATAGCCCTTATAAGGAAACTTACATGACCCGTCTCCATGCACCACAGATCCGTTCAGCTAAACCACCACTTTTCTACACATTCCCAGTTCATCCACTATCCCTGCTTAACCACAGCTACCACCCTTGCACATCTCACTGCTTCCTCCTGACAAAGTACCTGCTCGACAACCAATGTCTTCCTCTCTGTTGGACCTGCCTTCATCCACACTGGTTTCCCTGTGCTGCACCTTACAAACAATGTCTGCATGCCCCAGAGCTGCTTGTGTTTCTTCTATTGCCTGCTTTGAGTTCCATTTCCTCCCTCCAGTTACACTTGGTACCAGATTGCTAACTAAGGCATCCTTACACCCTGAGAATTGCAACTCTAACCTCATCTTAGCACACTCCCTGGTTGACTAGACAATGGTAAATGGAGAATACCTTTCCCATATAGAGCCACATTACTAAGACACCGAGGAACTCCTAACCATTTCCTAATATATGAACTAACCAATCTCGCTAACCTTTCCACCTTAGAAATTGGCACCTCATATACCATCCAGTAAGGTAATGCTTGGCATTGCCAGATATTGGAACATATTTCATTCAGGTTAGTTGAAGCATTGATTGGATATGCAATGAAGCAACTTCTGTTATTTAGAGATAGTGCTTTAACTCCAAAATAATTTTCACTACTTTATTTTAACTTTTATAGTTTCCATATCAACAACTTTGGTGACTAATAATAATAATAAATTTCTGTACTACTTTGAGTGAGACAAAACAAGCTATAAAAAAATAGAATTCATGTTATTGTCATATAGAGTATATTTTTATCAATTTACCCTGCTCCCAATTCAGGATCTAGAAATAACATGCTCTGCATTATATCCAATGTTTTAATACTTTTTAAGTTTACTTTACAAAAGAACACAAAGATTATATAGCTCAGAAGTAGGCAATTTGACCAATCAGGCCATGATTCCTTCCCTGTCCCCATCTAAATCTATCTCTTGTTCCCATCCACCTCAAATATTTTTCCAGCTTCCACATGCATGCAGCCAATGGCATGGTGGGAATGTACCCTTTGACTCATATAATTTTAGATCAAAGACAAATTCCTGGTTCAGTTCATGGTGTATGGTGCATTCTTCCAATCTAATATACTGAATTCAGTGTACACCACATAAGAGAAAGCAAATACAGATTGGGTGATAATTTTACAGAACCATCCATGTATTCAGGTAGTAGGGTAAATCTTGAGCTTTCAGTTGCTGATCACTTTGATTTGTCTTCCCCTTTCATGATCTAACCCATTTGTAGCCTCCTGCATCATTATAGCTAGGCTTGGTACAAGTTTGAAGAACAGCACTACAGTCCCATTTATCCACATTTGGCCCATATCCCTTTAATCCTTGTGTGTGCCAGTGTGTGTGTCAGAGTGTGTTAGGTTGTGTGTGAGAGTGTGTGTCAGTGAAGTGGCGACATCACCCAGAGTGAGCAGACTTTCGGACACTTGGCGTTTCCCTCTTCCACGCCCCCCCCCCCCCCCTCCTCTATCCCCCGCCCCTCCGGGAATGCGGGCCGGCCCAGGTGCTCCAGCTGGGGTCCCGGGGAGGTGAGTGTCAGTGTCAGTGAGTGTCAGCTGGGGTCGGGCATTGGAGCGGGGCCTTAGCCCGAGATTCATCCCCGACGCCTCCATTCACCCGGTCCGTTCCTGGCTCCGGGGTTAAAACTCTATGAGGTATGGACAGAGCGGCTGATGGACACAGAGCCGCTGGAGTGAGGGTGGGAGGTGTGAGCGGTGCCTCGGGGATCGGTACTGGGACAACCGGCATGTCTCACCTTTAGACTCTAAACTAAACTCCTTTTTTCCCCCAAATCATCCCGTTTGACAGCCCTGCGATAAACCAATGCCCTGTAGTTCTTCAATGACATATCCCGGGAAAAAGACTATGCATTCACCTTATATATTCCCTTCATGGTTTTTACTCACCTCTAAAACAATTTTTGCTTTAATTTGAATTTCCAGCAACTGAGTGTCAAATGGAATCATTAGCACTGCAGAATTTGCCATTTTAAATAGTGCGATGGGCTTAAGCCAATCAAATTGTTCGTTATTAATGGGCAACCCGCTGACAGAAAGCTATTCTCATTGGTGAGTGTGGAAGCCTAGGGCGAATTGAATTTTTCGTGACTTTCTTAATTAGAAAAAAAATTGAGCGTGAGACTACTGTGATCAGCGTGAGAATTGAGTGAAATGCATGATTCTCACGCTCAATGCATGAGAGTTGGCAGCCCTGATATATTGCTGCCTGGACTGTATAATGAATTCTGCAATTTAAGATTATTTGCTTTCTGCATTTGTACGGGAACTCCCTGCCAGTTTGTGATATTGGTTCAGTATTTATTTGTCCATTCGAATATCCTGACCTCCTGCAAAGCACAGCGCAACTTTTACATTCCTCGGTTTGTGTTCCCACCTTTAACAATTCATTTCATAGTTTTTATTCTTCTTTGCTCAGGATCCTTCTTTTCACAGCAGTCGTGACCTCGCCTTATTCTCTTTGCCCTATGTTTTCCCAACGCCACTGCAACTTTCACCAAGTTTTCTCCGATCTGTATCTTGGTAACCATATGGACAGTGATTATGGCTGTTGGTATTCTGTGAAGAAGTCAAATTAGATTTTGTTTTTAATGGTAAGAGGGACTTGCTGGTTTTGTTTCTACACCATGAAATTGAGACGAGAAGAGTGACATCCTGTTTGTCCTCGCCAGTCTTTCACCTAATGTCCCTTCACATGGTTGACTCCTACATATTTGTTATGTAGCAAAGTAACAACTCAGTTGGCATGCTCAGGTATCAGAACACATACTAATTTCGTTCAGACCGCAAGGACTGAATGACAATAAAGTTTTCCAAGTTCCAAGTTATTTTGCAGTTACATTTCTGTCCTTGAACTGAATATAAATTTGAGAGAAGTCAACATTTGGGAGTGTCTCACTGCTAAGTGCATCAGGATTCTCTTGCATGCCCAAGGGAAAACAATATCAACAATAATGATAGTACTTTAAAATGTACCATCATCTATTTTCCATGTATAAATTGAATCCCTTGCTTTAAAATCACTTAAAATTTGAGTGTAGCTGAATACTTTTTGAAAGAGAATTCTCTACTTGTACAACTTTTGGCAAGAGATATAATTTCTGCAATTCTTTATATAATGTGAATGTTTTATTATTTTTGTGTAGATCAAAGTTTGGAACTTGATGAAGCGTGAATGCATCCGTACAGTGCAAGCACACACAGGTTTTGTCAGAGGCATCTGTTCTAGATTCTGTGGTACATCATTTTTTACAGTAAGTAAAATGTATTTGTTCAAGTATTTACAACAAAATAATTTAAAGTAATGATTATGACTTTTTGCATTATCAAAGAGTAGAGTTCTCTTTCCTGGTTTCTCAATACATTTTAAGCAAATATTAGGTAGACACAATGCTGGAGTAACATAAGCAAATATTAATTATCTTTCTGATTAGTTTATTTGAAAGGTTGAAACGTAGAGAACTTGCATTCAAACTCAAATGGGTTTAGAATGCAAGTTCTCTATGTTTCAACCTCTGGTACTTTTTCCACTTGTCAGTGTCTCACTGATGAGTGCATCTCAAAAACACTAGTGATGGGGAATCGTGTGGGAGAAGGTGTGTAATGGTAGTGAAGTAAAGGTGTGTGTGCTATTAGGTAATGTGACATTAACGTCACTTGCAATATTTATTACCTTTGTTCTATCTCATTGTATCCCCTCCTGATTTCCCCCCCCCCCCCCCCCCGCCCGCCGCTGTAGATTAAAGGCGCAATTTTCACCCTTGATAAAGGCGCAAAATTTCACCCTTGAAAAATGGTGCAAGGGGGAGGGATTCAAATTTTTAGGGCACTGGGACCAGTTCTGGGGGAGGTGGGACCAGTACAAACAGAACGGTCTGCACCTGGGCCGGAATGGAACCAATATCCTTGGGGGAGTGCTGTCGGGGAGGATTTAAACTAATGTGGCAGGGGGATGGGTACAAGAGCAGAGAGGCAGGTGGGTGTAAAATGAGGGTAGAAGCAATAGGTAGCAAGGTGAAAAGTCAAAGTGGCATGCAGACAAAACCAGGGCAAAAATCAAAAAGGGCCACTTTTCAACATAATTGTATAAGGGGTAAGAGCGTTGTGAAGACAAGCCTGAAGGCTTTGTGTCTCAATGCAAGGAGTATTCGTAATAAGTTGGACGAGTTGAACGTGCAGATAGCTATGAATGATTATGATATAGTTGGGATCACGGAGACATGGCTCCAGGGTGACGTAGGCTGGGAACTGAACATCCAGGGATATTCAATATTCAGGAGGGATAGAGAGAAAGGAAAAGGAGGTGGGGTAGCGTTGCTGGTTAGGAGAGGAGATTAACGCAATGGAAAGGAAGGACAATTGGCTTGGAGGATGTGGAAATCGATATGGGTAGAGCTGCAAAACACTAAGGGGCAGAAAACGCTGCTGGGTGTTTGTGTACAGGCCACCTAACACTAGCAGTGAAGTTGGGGATGGTAATCAAACAGGAAATTAGAAATGTGTGCGACAAAGGCAAAACAGTTATAAATAGGTGACTTCTATCTACATATAGATTGGGTGAATCAAATTGGCAGGGGTGCTGAGGAAGAGGATTTTTTGGAATGTATGCGGGATAGTTATCTAAATCACCATGTAGAGGAACCAACGAGAGAGCTCAGGCTATTTTAGAAAGGGTTTTGAGTAATGAGGAAGGGGTAGTTAGCCGTCTTGTTGTACGTGCCCCCTTGGGCAAGAGTGACCATAATATGGTTGAGTTCTTCATTAGGATGGAGAGTGACATTGTTAATTCAGAAACAATGGTTCTGAACTTAAAGAAAGGTAACTTTGAGGGTATGAGACGTGAATTGGCCAAGATTGACTGGCAATTAATTCTTAAAGGGTTGACGGTGGATATGCAATGGAAGACATTTAAAGACTGCATGGATGAACTACAAAAATTGTTCATCCCAGTTTGGCAAAAGAACAAATCGGGGAAGGTAGTGCATCCGTGGATAACGAGGGAAATCAGGGATAGTATCAAAGCAAAGGATGATGCGTACAAAGTAGCCAGAAAAAGCAGCATACCAGAGGACTGGGAGAAATTTAGAGACCAGCAGAGGAGGACAAAGGACTTAATTAGGAAAGGAAAAATAGATTATGAAAGAAAACTGGCAGGGAACATAAAAACTGACTGCAAAAGTTTTTATAGATATGTGAAGAGAAAGAGATTAGTTAAAACAAATGTAAGTCCCTTGCAGTCAGAAACAGGTGAGTTGATCATGGAGAACAAGGATATGGTGGACCAATTGAATAACTACTTTGGTTCCGTCTTCACTAAGGAAGACATAAATAATCTGCCGGAAATAGCAGGGGAGGAATTGAGTGAAATCCAGGTTAGTCGGGAAGTGGTGTTGGGTAAATTAAATAGATTAAAGGCCGATAAATCCCCAGGGCCAGATAGGCTGCATCCCAGAGAACTTAAGGAAGTAGCTCAGGAAATAGTGGATGCATTAGTGATATTCTTTCAAAACTCTTTAGATTCTTGAGTAGTTCATGAGGATTGGCGGGTAGCAAACGTAACCCCTCTTTTTAAGAAGGGAGGGAGAGTGAAAATGGGGAATTACAGACCAGTTAGTCTAACATCGGTAGTGGGGAAACTGCTAGAGTCAGTTATTAAATAGCAGCACATTTGGAAAGTGGTGAAATCATTGGACAATGTCAGCATGGATTTACGAAAGGTAAATCATGTCTGACGAATCTTGTGGAATTTTTTGAGAATATAACTAGTAGCGTGGATAAGGGAGAACCAGTGGATGTGGTATATCTGGACTTCCAGAAGGCTTTCAACAAGGTCCCACATAAGAGATTAGTATACAAACCTAAAGCATACGGCATTAGGGGTTCAGTATTGATGTGGATAGAGAACTGGCTGGCAAACAGGAAGCAAAGAGCAGGAGTAAACGGGTCCTTTTCACAATGGCAGGCAGTGACTAGTGGGGTACCGCAGGGCTCAGTGCTGGGACCCCAGCTATTTACAATATATATTAATGATCTGGATGAGGGAATTGAAGGCAATATCTCCAAGTTTGCGGATGACACGAAGCTGGGGGGCAGTGTTAGCTGTGAGGAGGATGCTAGGAGACTGCAAGGTGACTTGGATAGGCTGGGTGAGTGGGCAAATGTTTGGCAGATGCAGTATAATGTGGATAAATGTGAGGTTATCCACTTTGGTGGGAAAAACAGGAAAGCAGACTATTATCTAAATGGTGGCCGATTAGGAAAAGTGGAGATGCAGCGAGACCTGGGTGTCATGGTACACCAGTCATTGAAAGTAGGCATGCAGGTGCAGCAGGCAGTGAAAAAAAGCGAATGGTATGTTAGCGTTCATAGCAAAAGGATTGAGTATAGGAGCAGGGAGGTTCTACTTCAGTTGTACAGGGTCTTGGTGAGACCTCACCTGGAGTATTGCGTACAGTTTTGGTCTCCAAATCTGAGGAAGGACATTATTGCCATAGAGGGAGTGCAGAGAAGGTTCACCAGACTGATTCCTGGGATGTCAGGACTGTCCTTATGAAGAAAGACTGGATAGACTCGGTTTTACACTCTCTAGAATTTAGTAGATTTGAGAGGGGATTCTTATAGAAACTTACAAAATTCTTAAGGGGTTGGAGAGGCTAGATGCAGGAAGATTGTTCCCGATGTTGGGGAAGTCCAGGACAATGGGTCACAGCTTAAGGATAAGGGGGAAATCCTTTAAGACCGAGATGAGGAAGACTTTTTTCACACAGAGAGTGGTCAGTCTCTGGAACTCTCTGCCACAGAGGGTAGTTTAGGCCAGTTCATTGGCTATATTTAAGAGGGAGTTAGATGTGGCCCTTGTGGCTAACGGGATCAGAGGGTATGGAGAGAAGGCAGGTACGGGATACTGAGTTGGACGATCAGCCAGTCTCGAAGGGCCTACTCCTGCACCTAATTTCTATGTTTCTATAAGAACGAGAAAGTTCTGCAGAATAAAGATTCTACAGCTCCATTCCGCTACTGCTGAACATTCTCGCGGTAGCTCACGAAGCCCCACCCTCCTGTGCACCTCTCCCATCCCCTGCACGCTCATTCCAGCTGTGGATTTCCAGAGAGTCAGAAGCCGGTGCTTCTTTGCTGTCAACGCTCGCTCCTGGGCGAACGCATCTTGCCTTAGCGGCTTTAAATGGCTATTATCAACGGCTGCGGGCGTCGTGAGGACGAGTTATGTCAACCCCCCCCCCCCCCCCCGACGCGCGCTGGAATTTGACTCTGACTCCTCCCTCCCACTGTCCATCTGTGTTCCTGTTCTGTGTTCCTCTCTGAACGAGCAAGTTCTGCAGATCCGGCGGACAGGTGAGATCCTGGGGAGGTGAAGTGGGGGGGATTGAGGGAGAGTAGGGAGGGAGAGGGAGGAATGGGGGAAGTGAGGAGGAAGAGTGTGGGAATAGAGGGAGAGGAGTGGGGGTGATAGGGAGTGGGGAATAGATGGACTGCCCCCACCCCTCTCCCCCTCCATCCCCACTCTTCCCCCTCTCTCCCACTCCCTCCACACTCTTCCCCCCTCTCTCCCCTACCCCATCTCCCCCTTCCCTCCACCCATCCCCTCCACCCCCTCCCTCCCACCTCTCCCCTCTCTCCTTCCATCTCTCTCACACCCCTCCTCCCCCACCCTTCCCCCTCACCCACCCTCTCCTCCTCCCCTCCACCCCCTCTCCCTCTGTCTCTTTCCCTTCTGTCTCTCCCCATTTTCTCTCTCTGCCCTCACTCTCCACCCCCACCCCTCTCTAGACGCGCCTGCGAGTTGGGGGCTATGCGTCAGTGGATAGGGCGGTTATGGGGTAAAATGAGCAAATTAATAATAATATAGCAAGGGGGGTAGTTAGCGTGTATGTGACGCCGCATGCCTCCCCCGCAACCAAACGTTGGGGAAACAGACCCAACGGGTCTGCACTTGGTCTAGTATTTATTAAAACTGTGGGTGTGTGTGGGTGTGTCATTTTTCCTTTGAAATGTATCTCCTCGAAAACCAGACACAAAAACGCAGAGATTTTTATCAGTTTGTTAGGGATTTAACTTATGAGTTCAGAAATCCACTCCTTGGTCAATTATTTCACGAGATTTTGAATAAAACGAAATCTTTTTAATATAAACACCGCTTGCCAGCTGCTGACGTCACAATGCCCACATGCCCACCAATCCAGGTCCACCTGCCTCCTGGCCCCGCCGCTGTGGATTAAAAGCGTAGAAGGATCGAGGAATTTCTGCAGAACAAAGATTCTACAGATCTCGGGGCAGTGACTCCTCACGCGCTGAACTGACTCCTCATATGTTCTGCAGAACAAAGATTCTACTGCTCAGTTCCGCTATAGGATCACGGGCTGAACCATCTCATCACTGCTGGCGCAGCTCGTGAAGCCATGTGCGCTCATTCCAGCTGTGGGCTTCCAGAATCATAAGCCCTTTCTCTCTCTCTCTCTCTCTCTCTCTTCATTTGGCAGCCCGACTCCCTCCCCCCCCCCCCCCCCCCTGCATGCCCGCTTCAACCCCCCCCCCCCCCCCCCGTTGTTCAAATTGCGCAGAAAGAACCAAAGATCCTATAGTGGCTATAGGATCTTTGGAAAGAACGAACGTGTATGTGGGGGTGGTTAATGTGTGTGATGCCGCATCCCCCCCGTTTACCCAAGTGCATCCGACACGTTGGGGGAACAGACCCAACGGGTCTGCACTTGGTCTAGTAAACTTTTAAAACTCTCTCTCCCTGCCCTCCCTGCCCTCCCTCTCTCTCTCTCTCTCTCTCTCTCTCTCTCACTCTCTCTCTCACTCTCTCCCCCTCTCTCTCTCTCTCTCTCCCTCTCTCTCTCCCTCTCCCTGCCTCTGCCCTTTCTGTCTCTACCCACTCTCTCTCTTCTCTCCCCCTGATATATAGTATATATATCTCTCTCTCTCTCTCTCTCTCTCTCTCTCTCTCTCTCTCTCTCTCTCTCTCTCTCTCTCTCTCTCTCTCTCTCTCTCTCTCTCTCTCTCTCTCTCTCTCTCTCTCTCATCTCTCTCTCTCTCTCTCTCTCTCTCTCTCTCTCTCTCTCTCTCTCTCTCTCTGCCCTCCCTTTCTACCCCCCCCCTCTCTAGCTGTGCCTGCGCAGTTGGGGGGCTATGTGTGAGTGGATAGGGCGGGGGATGGGGTAAAAGGAGTGAGTGAATAATATTAATATAATATCAAGAGGGGGCGTTAGTGTGTGTGGGGGGGGTGGTTATTGTGTGTGTGGGGGGTGGTTAGTGTGTGTGATGCTGCAGGCCGGCTCACCCCTGCAAATGCGCGTTGAGGGGACGGGACCCAACGTGTCCCACTTGGTTTAGTGACATATAAATTGTTACGTGTAGGAAGAACTACTCTGCCCTCTCTCTCGCTCCCTGTCTCTGCCCTCTCTCTCGCTCCCTGTCTCTGCCCTCTCTCTCTCTCGCCCTGTCTCTGCCCTCTCTCTCTCTCTCTCCGTCTTTGCCCTCTCTCTCTCCCCCTGTCTCCGCTCTCTGTGTCTGTGCCCTCTCTCTCTCTCTCCCTGTCTCTGCCCTCTCTCTCTCTTTCCCTATCTCTGCCCTCTCTCTCTACCCCCCCCCCCCCCCCCCCCTCTCCCTCTCTAGTCATGCCTGCGCAGTTGGGGGCTATGAGTGATTGGATTGGGCAGGCGATGGGGTAAAACGAGTGAGTGAATAATATTAATATATCAAGAGGGGGTGTTAATGTGGGAGTGGCTATTGTGTGTGTGTGTGGGGGGGGGTGGTTAGTGAGTGTGACGCTGCAGGCGGCTCCACCCCTGAAAATGCGCGTTGAGGGGACGGGACCCAACGGGTCCCACTTGGTCTGGTGACGTAAAATGTTACGTGTAGGAAGAACTGCAGATGCTGGTAGAAATCAAAGATAGACACAAAAAGCTGGAGTAACTCAGCAGGTCAGACAACATCTCTGGAGAAAAGGAATAGATGACGTTTCGGGTTGAGACCCTTCTTCAGATTGAGAATCGGGGGAAAGGGAAACGAGAGATATAGACGGTGATGTGGTTACATTAGATTAAATTATGTAGACCAATCACAGGAACTTTGCCTTAAAAGATTGAGAGTGATTTAGTCAAGCTGTTGGAAAAGATAAGTATTCTTATCAGATTAAGTGAAGAAGAATATTTGTGCAATAAATCCGTAAACAAAAGAGGCTATTTAGGAGTAATATAATTTTACATTTTTTCCATCATGGAAATTTAGTGCCTATTGGAAACAGTTCCCCTAAAAATTCCGAGGATGCTGACCAATTGAAAATTTCATGTTTAAGTTGTGTGGATTTTTATTGGGCGAGGGTTTTATGGAAAACAGCAAGAGTAGTAAAATAAGTTAAGGTAAGCTTAGCTATGATGTAAGAGAAAACAGAATAATATCGAGGGACTAAATTATCTACTTTGATCTCCAGCTTTCTAGGTTTTATTGATTGATGGTCCAAATGTAAGCGCAAAAAAAACTAGCCTTGCATGCTTTCATTGGAGTAATTTTAATGTTTTTTTTAATAAAATGAATAGTAATTACAGTACTAACTAATTACACATATCATGTCTGCAGGCTAATATGACATCCCAAGTCACAGGACCATTCTTAGACTAAGTACGATAAATAATACGAATAAGGCACCAGAATCTGTGTCAGAGGTCAATTTTAAGGAGTTTCTTTAAGGAGAGAGCAGGGAGAGTGACTGGGAGTTTTGATGTTGAAGAAAGGAAATTGCGAGAGCATAGGGTTGAGTGGAAGTAGTAGGATTTGTATTTTGGACTACAGAGATTTAAAAAAAAAATACAGATGCTAGAAATGCAAAATGAATACAGAAAATACTTCTCTTCCTACAGATGCAACCTGAACTGCCGAGTTCATACAACATTTTCTGTTTTTGAATGAGCATAAATTTACGAGTGTGATAGGTGTGTAGTTCTGAGAGGATGGCTTTGAGATTTCTGTATACTTTGCCATTTACATGAATGTGCATGCATATAATATCTAGTCTATTAAGGAAGAAACAAGGGACTGTGAAGAGAACATGAGGGATGGTTCTAACATAAGGGCTTACTTTCATTTGCTTTATTGTAGAACCTGATGTCATGTATATAGATGATATTTCTTTGGGACATGAAGCAAATGGGAATTAGGATGGTTTATGGATAATTACTTGCAAGAAAATAATAATGAAGAATATCCGAAAATCTACTGCAGTATAGATTGTAATTACCACTTGATGTGCACTTTGTGATTATTTTTCTCAGTAGTTATAAAATGTCCACATCCTTGAGCAGCAGACTCTGAATTACTGTATTTCAGAACTTAAATGTTTCTCATGCTTCATCATTGTTCCCCTAGTACTAATAATCATAATATAGTCATCAAGTTTAATGATAATAGTGGGGAAAGAAAAGACTAATTGAAGACCAAAAATAATTTGAAAGAATCATCATTAAACTATGAAAATCAAATTTAACTGTTGTGGTTTTTACATTAAGAGATATGTTTAATGATTTCAGTTTTTGTTGTGCAAAATTGTATTTCTTTCCAAAGGTTTCTATCATAATTTTGTAAGTAATTTGTCAAACTATTGTAGTTAATGTTTTTGGCAAGATATAGCAATTAGTCAGATTATTTTAAATATCTAATGCATTTCAGAGTTTCTTTATCGGTGCCAATTTCTTCATGTCGCACGGGCTATAATAGATCCTAATTATTACTGTGAGCATCTAAACTTGTACCCTACTGGTAAAGGTATTAGTAAAAGTAGAATTAGCTTTGCTTATTTGCAGTGTTTTGAATAGATTGACTTTTATTGAAGGTTGGTGATGATAAGACCATCAAACAGTGGAAAATGGAGAGTCCCGCATTTAATGAGGAAGAAGAGCCAATGCACATGATTCTAGGCAAGGTATGAAATTTATTTTGTGATTATTGATAAATGAAATATGGGCGGCAGAAATCCTTATGTAAACAAAGGCACAGGGTTATGCTGGTGAGACTTAAAGACCTTGCAAATGTCTGCTAGTGCATGGTGGGGTCATAAATGCTACTGGAAATCAGAAAACTACTCTGGTGCCAAATACAGTATTGGAGGAACCCTTGCTCTGCTGTCCAAAATATAATAGGTGTTAATCACATTCCAGAATATGTGGAACAGGATAATTTCATGGTCAGCTAATTACACTTTTACCATGCATGTTCTACTGGAGAGAGAGAGAGGGGGAGAGGGAGACCTACCTACCTACCTATTCTTGAGATATTTGAAATCATCCAGTTGATATTGTGACAGGTGATACAAATATAATAGCTTTCCTGACAGTTTGCAAAAATGTTTGGGCTACAAATAAATGAAAATATAACTACAAATTACTTCCATAAAAAACGATCAACTCAATCCCTTTAGTCAATTTTATCCGCATCATATGCCTTCACTATATTTTTCCTATTAGCTTTATAAATCAACTAGAATTTATAAAGTTCTATACATTAATCCACACTTTTTTATTTTACATTTTATTGAATTATCATTTTCACTTCTGAAAAGTGTGTTATATTTTATCTCCGTATTGCTGCATATATCTAATATTGCATGCTTGGTACTCATAACAAATGTAATAATCCATGCTTGTACTTAGACTGTTTATACAGGAATTGATCACCATTGGAAAGATGGTGTCTTTGCAACATGTGGACAGCAGGTGGATATCTGGGATGAACAGAGGACTAGCCCAATTCGCTCTTTTACGTGGAGTGTGGACAGTATCAGCAGTGTTAAATTTAACCCAATAGAGGTGAATTATTTGCAAATATTCCCTGATGTTTTCTGAAATTAAATGTGTCAGCTGACTACTACAATTATTTTGGTTTTGATTGCATTTAATTTTTACTGTCATTGGATAGGAGATTCAGTTGCCTTTCTTGATTTAAAAAGTCTTCTAAACTTCTTAAAACTTCCTAAGATTAGCAAGTCTGCTTAAATCGTTAAAACATTTGTGTGCAGTGCATTTCACATTTTATCAACCTTCACAAGACCATTTAATTCACTCTCAATTATACAGCTGTGGAAGAAAATTTAGAGAAAACATTGAGTCTTTAATGATTCATTGATGATAAACTGGAAGTTGCACTAATAGAGCTTTCATGTTCACTTTGGATGAATGGACAGAGTACAGAAACAGGACAATGGATTCTCATATAGGATTTAAAGCCTAGTGAAATGATCCCAAGGTGCTTCTTAAAGGGACAAAAATAACAATCACAACATTTAATAACAAACTTGAGCAGAGTGACCCCGATCTAACATCGGAA
This sequence comes from Okamejei kenojei, assembly GCA_035221665.1. NCBI lineage: Eukaryota > Metazoa > Chordata > Chondrichthyes > Rajiformes > Rajidae > Okamejei > Okamejei kenojei. The sequence continues at coordinate 112,202,305 of CM069134.1, forward strand.
GCACGAGCAACTAAAGGCAGGTAAACTTGTTAACTCGGTTTGATTGTTCTAGAAAAATGGAAGCATTTAAACTCGTTGTAATAAGTGGCCCCGTGCGTTTAAAGTCTAGTGCAATAATCTGCTTTGCTCGAGTAAAGACTGAACCAAAGATAGACACAAAATGCAGAATTCTCTGGAGAGAACTTCATTACCCGAAATGCCTCGCTCCAGAGATGCCAACTGAATCTTCGACCCATTAGCACGTGGCACTCTGTCTCAATGAACGCTTAAAGACTGCCGAAGGGGCAAGTGGGGTGGTGGGTGGGATGTGTCCACGTGTGATACCACATAAAAGTTGGCTAGACACACACAATGTAAGACAGTGGGATTGTTTCGGTAAGTAATCTCAGAGCAGCAACAATGATGGAAAAGAGATCTTGATCACCCGAGCTTCCAAACATTGGAAACATGACTTGAAGTACTCTCTCTCTATTCACTCTGTCTTTTACCCTGGTGGTGTTATTCTGTGTGTACATCTGTTGTGTAATTAGATCATCCGTGGTGGCCAATCTCCTACATCTGTGTGTACCAAGTGTGAAGTTCTAGCTTGCCAACCTCTCCCTGTAATTCATTTTAAAGAAACTCGTTCCCAGGTACTGCATTTACATGGGTGCGAATTTCTGTAAAACTAATACTACCGTGGGACCAATGTGGGTGACATGCAAGTAGAAAAATTGGAGAAACAAATCTCAAAAATTGATTACAATAGATTTTAATTTTCACAAACTGGGAGAAACAAAATGGTTTAAACCATGGGATTTCTGGAATATATATAGAACAGTTTTCAACCCACTGCTGATGAAGGACTAACCATGCCAGTGATAAGTACAGGACAAAACATAGTTAATAATCTGACCAAAAGGGGGAATTTAGAAATAGTAATTGTAATATGACTGAGAGGGATATCACCTGTATCCACCTATCACTTCCCAGGCTTTTTCCTGCTCCTCCTCCCTTTCAGCCTTCAGCCAGCACTTTGTAAAATTATAGTTAACCATACTTTACTTGCTAAGTATCTGGTTATAGAATAGCAATGCGTCAGCACCCATTCTTCAAATTAGAGAATTGCTGGGACATGAATCTTCATTTCTGATATTTATACTGGCTTTTTTCCCTTTCCAGTCCTGATGCAGGGTTTTGACTTGAAACATCGATCATTCCTCTCCACACACAGTTGCTACTCTACCCACTGAGCTTCTCTTACAGATTGTTTGGTTCTTAAAGCAGTTTGGCTTAATAAAGAAAGAATAATTGTCTTTTCAATATCTCTTGCTTTCTCTCTCAGTTAATAACATCAAGGCCGATCTATTACCTCGGCACCACTTTCTTGTACTAACCTAATGTCCCTCTCATTTCATGTTGTCCAAATGTCAATCTGTGTATTGGATATACTTAATAACAGCCTCAACAGCTTTCTTGGGCAGCGAATTCCTAAGAATAACTAATCCAGGAGTGACGAAATGTATTTCACCTTGTTTAGAGACTCTCCCCTGTTCTAAACACCTACCCAAGTGGGACATTTCTGTGTATCTCAGCCTGAATCTGTTTAATCTATTCTCACTGTGTATCACTCTCTATCCATTCCAGTGTTCAACCTGTTAAACTTTTGTGCTCCATCGCAAATATTTTTTCTCAGTAGACATGACGACACTCAATACCCCAGATTAGATCTTATGGAGGCCCCATGGAATTTCAGTAAAACATCTTTTATTTTTGTACTCCTTTCTTTTACAATGTATTAGTGTATTATTGTGACAAGTACCGAAATACAGTGGCAAATCAAACCTGAACAGTTTGTTTCAGATGCTCACACTATCTACATGTTACTTTCTGTAATTCGTGTGCAAAGGCACTCGGGTATCTTTAAACACACACTTTCAATGTATTCATTATAAACTCAAGGCTTTATTTTTCCATGATAGTGATGAGATTTTATTTGCATTGTCCCATTAGCCAAATCCTCGTCTATCCTCCTTGATGCGTTTAACTACTAGTAAGGATGAGAGGGGATCTTATTGAAACATATAAGATTATTAAGGGTTTGGACATGCTAGAGGCAGGAATCATGTTCCCGATGTTGGGGGAATCCAAAACCGGGGGCCACAGTTTAAGAATAAGGGGTAAGCCATTTAGAACGGAGATGAGGAAACACTTTTTCTCACAGAGAGTTGTGAGTCTGTGGAATTCTCTGCCTCAGAGGGCGGTGGAGGCAGGTTCTCTGGATACTTTCAAGAGAGAGCTAGATAGGGCTCTTAAAGATAGCGGAGTCAGGGGATATGGGGAGAAGGCAGGAACGGGGTACTGATTGGGGATGATCAGTCATGATCACATTGAATGGCGGTGCTGGCTCGAATGGCCGAATGGCCTACCCCTGCACCTATTGTCTGTAGCCAGTCTTTGTCATTACCCAAACTTGGATATACACTCCTCATTCAAATCCTTAAAGATTGCAAACAATCTTGAAGCCCATTGTCAAGTTTTCAAGCCTATTTCTGCAGTATCCCGCCAGTCAAAGCCTGAAAATGTCTCATTTATTACTCATTTATAATTCATGAATCATTTATTTTGGAATGAGGATTACAAGTAATTCCTCATTCCATGCCGTTAGGTTTTCTCATGTTTAATATGTTCTCATGTTCTTTTGTTTAATAGCCTCATTGTTGATTATAGTTTAATAATGACATCTGATGGTGTTAAATTCAATGTTCCATTTCAGACACACCTTCTTGCCAGCTGTGCTTCTGACAGAAATATCGTTCTGTATGATATGAGGCAGGCAGCTCCTTTGAAAAAGGTATGGTCTTTAATCGTATATTTGTGTGAAATTGAATCGAATTAAAATGTGACACATCTTTATTTTTAACTCAAATTTTATTTTGGCAGGTTATCATGGACCTGCGGACTAATGCTGTTTGTTGGAATCCTTTGGAAGCTTTTATTTTTACTGGAGCGAATGAGGATTACAAGTAATTTGTTTTGTGCTTGCGTGGATATACAGTGCATGGTTTTAACCCTGTTTGTACACATGGTGACTGTTTACCAATATGGTTCCAAGAGTCAGGCAGGAGAATTTAATTTGATTATCTTTAAACTAAAGATGAGTTGCCAAATGTAAGCAATAGATTTGCTGACTGGCTCGGTTTTTAAATGTCAAAATTAAGACTCAAATGGAAGACATCATTGTGGAGTTCATTTATAATTTCTGAAGCTGGACTTTATCCATACACACCAGACAAATTATCACTTTTAAACACAGACCATCCCAATTGTTCCTCGATATTGATTATGCAGCTATCTCAATTATAGACTGGTGAATGATCAGATAGATTTCTCTTCGCTGATTTCTATTCACCGTTGATATATTTCCATTCTGAAAAGACCTATTAATGTCCTATAACACGACATATAAAAAAGACATTGCTGCGGATTGGTGATGTTTTTGGTTGGGGTCTTCAGCCTAATGACGAAGCCTGGCAAGTGATAGGTGGAACCAGGAAAGTTTTTATTGCCAGATGTGTTGACAAATGCCAGAGACAAGAATAAGACAAAACAGTAAGATGAAGAAGATGAGTAAATTGAGAAGCTGGAGGAATGGGGTATAGATTGTATAGGACAGTGGGAGAAAGCGGCACATCCAGGTCAGGGGGGGGGAGGAGATAAAAGGTGGTGGGGGGGGTGTAAACTACACAAGCAGAATATGAGGAACTTCACTCTGGCAATGGAGAAGGCCAAGGACAGGAAGGTCAGTAGGAGAAGGGGAGTTCAAATTGTTAGCAATTGGGAGATCCAGCAGATTGAACGCAAGTGTTCTGTGAAATGGCTGCTTAGTCTCACCGATGTGAAGGTGGCCACGTCGGGAGAACAAAATACAATTGATGAGGTTAGAGGAGACGCATATGATCCTCTGACTCACTTGGTCGGGGTGCTGGGGTTCTTGGATGGATGTCTCTTGCAATAATTATTTTCTTTTTCGTTAACCTGAATAGCTGTTTCTGCTATCCAGATGAATATTGATTCAAATGTTAAATATTTTACTTGAAGTAGAGTGACACTGGGATGAATAAACAACTAGCTCCATCTAATGGATGGAAATTCTACAATTCAATTAAATTGTCAAAAATAGTGCAAATTCACTTTGTGTAATATTTCAAACTTGTGACTGTTACGATTCTACTACCTATATTCTTTTTTGGAATGTGTATACATTACCAAAATTCATTAGGGTGAAACAATGGGAATCATGTTGCAGTTGTATAAGACGTTGGTGAGACTGCATTTAGAATATTGTGTTCAGTCCTGGATTGTTTCCTGTTATAGGAAAGATATTGTCAAGCTTGAAAGGGTTCAGAGAAGATTTACGAGGATGTTGTCAGGACTACAGGGTCTGAGCTATCGGGAGAGGTTGAATAGGCTGCGTCTCTTCCTTGGGGTGCAGGGGGATGAGGGGAGATCTTATAGAGGTATATAAAATCATGAGAGGAATAAATCGGGTGGATGCACATAATCTTGTTCCCAGAGTGGGGGAAATCGAGGACCAGAGGACATAGGTTCATGGTGAAGGGGAAAAGATTTAATAGGAATCTGAGGGTGATAGGTGTATGGATCAAGCTACCAGAAAAGGTAGTTGAGGCTGGGACAATCCTAATGTTTAAGAAACAGTTAAACCCCTGTCTCACGGTGCGAGTTGGCCCACGAGTGATTCCGAGTTTTCACTCGTGGTGATCACGTAATGGGAACGTTGGAACTCGCACGAGCAACTTATCGACTCGTGGCGCTAACGGCAGGTACCCGGGAAACTTGTTACCTTGAAAAAAATCAAACATGTTTGATTTTTTCCACGAGTCAAATTAACTGTTCAAGTTAAAAATTGAAACATTTAAACTCGTTGTAATAACGTAGTGGCCCGTGCGTTTACCTTAGTGACTCGTGAGTCACTTTCTTATAATCTGTTCATTCGCTCGAGTAAAGACTGAACCAAAGATAAACACAAAATGCTGGAGCTCAGCGGACCAGCAGCATCTCTGGAGAGAAGGAATGGAGTCGAGACCCTTCTTCAGACTTACCCGAAACGCCACCCATTGTGTTAAACCACTGTACAATATTTAAAAATATTTATAACTTCTATCTATTTACTTGGGTGACAAAATAAACGCATCGAAACCTAAAAGCGAGAACGAGAAAATAAATAGGTCTGATATTTGCATAAAATCATCTCCTAGATTTTAGAAATGATGCAAAAGCCCAGCTTTACCATTCAAAACTGCAGCATTTCAAATTATCTAATTTATAAAAATACATTGAGAATCAATGATTCATAATGGAATGACTCCGCTCTTCAGTAGAAACAATTAATTTCCTCTGGGGGGGTTACATAAAATGCTGGAGAAACTCAGCGGGTGCAGCAGCATCTAAGGAGCGATGGAGATAGGCGACGTTTTGGTCGAGACCCTTCTTCAGACTAATTTCCTCTGGGGTTTTTTAAGACATATTCTCTTTCTAAAACGAGAATAAAACCCCTGTCTCACTGTGCGAGTTGGCCCACGAGTGACCCCGAGTTTTCACTCGTGGTGATCACGTAGCGGAGCCACGAGCAACTTATCGACTCGTGGCGCTAACGGCAGGTACTCGGAAACTTGTTAACTCGTGAAAAAAATCAAACATGTTTGATTTTTTTCCACGAGTCAAATTAACTGTTCAAGTTAAAAATGGAAAACATTTAAACTCGTTGTAATAACGTTGTGGCCCCGTGCGTTTATCTTAGTGTCTCGTGAGTCTACCGTGGGAACTTTAATAATCTGTTCTTTTGCTCGAGTAAAGACTGAACCAAAGATAGACACAAAATGCTGGAGTAACTCAGCGGACCAGGCAGCATCTCTGAGAGAAGGAATAGAGTCGAGACCCTTCTCAGACTTACCCGAAATGCCACCCATTCCTTCGCTCCAGAGATGCAGCCTGTCCCCGCCGGTTGAGTTACTCCAGCATTTTGTGTCTATCTTCGGCCTTTCTGCCACTTGTCCTTTATTACTGAGGCGCCTGCCCCGTGGCTTCACTCTGTCTCAATGAACGGCTTAAAGACCTGCCGAAGGGGCAAGTATGTGTCCACGTGTGATGCTCCATCCACCCCCCCGCCGAGAGTGTGGGAAAGGAACTGCAGATGCTGTTCACACCGGAGATAGACACACACAATGCTGGAGTAACAACAGGCTGCCTCTCTGGAGCGAAGGAATGGGTGGCATTTCGGGTAAGTCTGAAGAAGGGTCTCGACTCTATTCCTTCTCTCCCAGAGATGCTGCAGTTGTGTGTGTGTGTCTCTCTCCCTCTCTGGTGTGTGTGTCTGATGTCGGGTCCCGGCGGCCGTCAAAGTCACCCGAGCTGCTTCCTTCCTCTGAAGTGGCGGCCAGTCCTGCTGTCTGTGTGTGTATCTGTTGTGTGTGTGTGTGTGTGTGTGTGTGTGTGTGTTCTCTCTCTCTCTCCCTCTCTGTCTAATCTGTGTGTGTGTCTGCTGTCGGGTCCCGTGGCCGCTCAAAGTCACCCGAGCTGCTTCATTCCTCTGAAGTGGTGGCAATCTCTCTCTCTATAATTGTGTATCTGTGTGTGTGTGTGTCTGCTGTCGGGTCCCGGTGGCCGCTCAAAGTCACCCGAGCTGCTTCATTCCTCTGAAGTGGTGGCCTGCTGCTGTCTGTGTGTATAATGTCAGTCACCGCTAAAATTATTTAAAATAGAGATCCATTGCAAAAAAGTATTTAAAAACATAAAACAACAAGAAATGCTTGGAATTTTCCCATCCGCGCTGACTCAAGGATGGAGATGTATTTTAACATTGTTGCTTTATTAAAACATACCTTCATTCACGGTTGGCTCAAGAGTAACGGGAGAGGAACTTGCTAACTCGGGAGAGGAACTAGGAATCGCAGCAATGACATACCCGTGGGAACTCGTATTACACATTGATCATAAACTTGCAGTCTCGTGCACAGCCACGAGTCTGTCACTCGGGGTAAACTTGCCCAGTGAGACAGGGCCATTAGTTTAGTTCTTTTTGTTTGGAGCCTCTCCCGCCACTTTATTTCTCAATATGCTCCTCCGTCGAGAAAATCACTGAACGCACCGGTTCTGTGGAGGAATTAAATAACACATATAATAATAATAACAACTTTATTACGGACTCAAGGGGCAAATACATTTAAAATGCATTGCATCTCAAATACCATAAATATATATAAAATCATGGTACATCAGATTCAGATTCAGATTCAGATTCTTTTATTGTCATTCAGACCTTTCGGTCTAACGAAATTTGTTACCTTGCAGTCATAACATGTAATAAATTAAAACAAAACACACATAAACACATAATTTAACATCCACCACAGTGAGTTCACCAAGCACCTCCTCACTGTGGTGGAAGGCAAAAGTCTTAAAGTCTTTGTCATTTTCCCCTACTTGTTCCCTTCTGTACTGAGGCAATCCAGGCCTTCGATGTCATCGTCCACGGCCCGCGCCGAGCCTCCGAAGCCAGGCCGCCGCCGCCGGAACACCACCACGGCCCCCAGCCAGGATACCACGGGAACGCTGGAGCCGCCGGAAGCTCTGAAGCCAGCACCACTGGAGAGCCGCCGAAGCCGGGCCGCCGCTGGAGCACCGCTGGAGAGCCGCCGGAGCGCCGAAGCCGGGCCGCCGCTGGAGCACCTGCTGGAGAGCCGCCGGAGCGCCGAAGCCGGGCCGCCGCTGGAGCAGCTGGAGAGCCGCCGGAGCCGCTGGAGCGCCGAAGCCGGGCCGCCGCTGGAGCACCTCGCTGGAGAGCCGCCGGAGCGCCCAATGCCGGGCCGCTGCTGGAGCACCGCTGGAGCAACTGCTGGAGCGCCGAAAACATAAAAACATCATAATTTATATATTTAAAAAGAAAAAAAACCTACGATACTTAAGTTAAAAATCCAGAGTAAAAATGATCAATGTCGTACGAGACAACGATACCAGTGTCTCCACAACTGGATTCGTAGCGTGTAGTGCTAACCCTTATGTTTGTCAAGGCCACAATAAGCACATTTTTAGAGTCATTTATCCTGCAAATGAATTTATACATGTGGTGTCTTACTGGCACTGCACCATCTTGGTTGCCTTAGCAGTGTTCTCATGGCATCGTTATATGCAACCTTTAGTCTCTGCATACTTGTCTTTAAATAGTTCCACCACAGGGTGCAGTGTAGAGGGGTGTGCAGTATGCTCTAAAATAGCGACATCTTCACCACATCACACGCACCAAATTTACACAAGAGGATATTTGCCTGTATATACAGCATGCGTCGTTGCCTATAGATATCCTCATCATCTGTCATTTGTTCTGTAATAATATGCCCTAGATATTTTATCTTATTACAGACACTAAGATTGTTGTCAGACAATTTAAAATCAGGATATTTTAGGCTTTTATCCTCTTTGTTTCTACAGACCATAACAGCACTCTTACTAGCATTATATTTAATGTCATGTTCCAAACCATACACGGAACATGCAGTAAGGAGCTGCTGGAGACCAGCGCTAGATGGACTATAGTGGAAATGTCAACATCTTTTTGATCTTGGGGTAGGTGGGGCGGGTAGACTCACTCACCGCTGCTGCAGCGCTCCGGGCACGGACAGCAGAACTGGCCGCCACTTCCGGGGATAGAAGCAGCTTGGGTGCGAACGGGCGCCGGCACCCGACAGCAGGACCAGCTGCCACTTCAAGCGCCTTCTGACGGCCCGCTCACCTCTGGCAGTGCTCTTCGTCTGAACATCTCTCACCTGCCGCTCGCCGGCTTCGCTCATGTCAACCGCGTCCCACAAATCCTTAAATTCCCACAGCCAAGTAACCTCAACTGGTCCTGTGAATACGGAGAGCACAGCCAGAGGTGAGTGGGGACCAGCAGAAGGGGCTGAAGTGGCAGGGTCCCGGCGGCCACTCGCTGTCACCCGAGCTGCTTCCTTCCTCTGAAGTGGCGGCCAGTTCTGCTGTCCGTGCCCGGAGCGCTGCGGCAGCCACCCAAGCTAATTCACTCCCGAGCCACAATAAAACCATATAGCAATTACAGCACGGAAACAGGCCATCTCGGCTCTTTTACTCCGTGCCGAACACTTACTGTCACCTAGTCCCATCTACCTGCACTCAGACCGGAGCGTGGCAAGTGGGTTACTGACCCCAATCCCCTCCTTCACAACGCCAGACTCCCCAAACACTGTGAACGGAGCTCTCCCCCCACCCCGGGAAATACAGTATTTAAAAACATAAAGCACCAAGAAATGTACTTGCCACGTTATTGGTTGCTGGAGGGTGCGCATTTTCCCTTTGTAGGTCATATCAATAGATGCGGCCGCGCTGTAACTCAAAGCCACAGGATGGAGATGTCTTCTTTAACATTGTTGCTTTATTAAAACACCTTCATTCACGGTTGGCTCAAGAGTAACGGGAGAGGAAGTTGGAACATCGCAGCAATGACATACCCGTGGGAACTCGGTTAAACACTTGGTCATAAACTTGAAGTCTCGTACACAACCACGAGTCTTTCACTCGGGGTACCTCGTGGGTCAACTCGCACCGTGAGACAGGGCCATTGGACAGCTACATGGACAGGAAAAGTTTGAAGGGATATGGACCAAACTCAGGCAGGTGGGACTAGTGTTGCTGGGACTTGGCTGGTGTGGGCAAGTTGGGCCGAAGAGCCCGTTTTCACCTCTCTATGATTAAAGGGCAGAAAGCCCTTGAACACCTTTTAACTATGTGCATTCCAGACATAAAATTTGATACTTTGGTGTTCCAATTTGGTTAATTCTTGTTAAGAAGCTCGAACATGGAATCATCAGGGTGCATCGTGAGATTACTTTGAAATATGCTGACACCATCATGAAATAGTCATTTTCTAAAAGTGGCAATTATCGTTTTAAACACAAGAAAATAATTTCAGTTGATGCCTGGGGTCAGCAGTGTCTTTTGATAACTGAAAACCATTGAGACTCCAAAGATCTCAATTACTCTAGATCGCTTTATTCACTAACTATATTGAAACTCAGATTTTCTTTTGATTAGTGTAAATTGGCACGCACGGAATGAAAAGTATATCAGATTAGTTTAAGAGCATTGTAATTTATTGATTCATTACTTACTGTGAAATATCATGATAGTGAACATCTATATTAGTGCAGCACTTCGTATTCACCAAGATCTGAATCATTAAAGGATCTTAAATTGATAATTTAAAATGTGGGAAAGTGCTATGTTATTGCATATTTGTTTAATTACAGGCTATGGAACAGGTTGGTTTTTTTTTAGGTTAAAGACTATTTTTCTTAGCCTGTCTTCTCTTTAATGCGTTCTGAGTGATTTAAGGATTTTCAGTGATTTTTTCATCATGAATTATATGGGAAATCTTTCTCCTGGGTACAGATATGTAATTTAATCATCATGGCAACAATCTAGTGGCATGCGTACTGTCTACTCTTCATGGTCTGTCCTACAGGTGTTTTGAACTATAACCAGTTTGGATCCTCAATTTTGAGTTCCTAAAACTCAAGCTATAAAAAAACTATCAATAATAACTTCCAAAGGAGAATGAAATAAATTAATTTCTTAAAGCTCATTACATTCAAGAATAGAAGAATATAATCTTTTGTCTTTGGGATCGTTTATATCTTGTATGTGGGAAAGCTGTTTTGTTGCACTTTGTCTTGTGGATTGTGCTTATCGTACAGAGTTGCAGCCAATTCTCATTGTGCTGTTTCTGCTAAAACTGCACTAAATTTAATTTTATGGATGTTCACAGTTGTGATCCTGAAAAGTCTCATTGATTTCTTTTAAAGTAGTTAATGGAAACTTATTGTTGATTATAAGGGAATGAATTTATTGCCTGTCAGGCTCTGTCTTAAGAAATTTTAATTTATTTGCAAGTATTTTGCTGTATAATGAAATCACAGAGATTTATGCATTGATTGTCCTTACTAACACATTTGAGTTGACTATTGAGTGAGTGTTTCAGGCTTTTTCAATTTTTTTCTAGTTTTCAATTACACCATGAGGAAAAAGTAGCTTCAACTAAGATATTTAAGAACTCATTGTATCCACTTCCTTCTGACTCCACCCTGTTTTGAAATGTTATTTGCTTTTCCTCTCACTTTTCCCTACAAGTTGCAGCCTACCTGCAAGGTTATGCAAACAATCCTATGTGAAGGTTTATAATAGAGATTGTATTAATTTTACTAATACCCCTCTACATGATTTCTGCATGTATTTGAATTTTCAACCTGGAAATCCAGTTCATTAGTGTGAGATTGCACGTTACCTTCATTAAAACCTCTTAATTGATTGCAAAAAATGTTGCACTTGCAATTGAATATATAGTAAAATATTCTACAGTACTGATAATCTAACACCATTATGTGTTTGGTGGCAGGATGGCAAATTTGCCAGATATTACTCCCATCCAAATTTAATTCACTTTTTTTAGATGTTGCACAGTCATATAACAAATTTTTAAATGAACTAAGTGAGCATAGGAAACAAGCCCATTTTAAAGGAGCTGAAGAAACAAGGACCCAGTCTTAGGGTGTGAGAATGTGATCCCAGTGCACTGGGGATAATGTGCTGGAAAAGAGCCTTGGTATACTTGGAGTGTAAGGGATAGTCTCTATTGAGTTTAAAGGGAGCGCTGCAATCAGGTGCCATTGAGCTTACATGTTTTAGGAGCAAAGGAAATATTACCAGGTTAGCCAGTTTTTGAACCGCAGTGAACTATTGCATAGTGGATTATCAGTTTTATCATCTAAACAATTGCACAGCTTATTTTTACTGAAGTTTGTTTCCAATGTTATGCAATTTCTAAATCAACTTGATGTTTTTCATCCTGAATCATAATCATACTTTATTAGCCAAGTATGTTTTGCAACATAAGAGGAATTTGATTTGCCATACAGTCATACCAATAAAAAGCAACAAAACACACAAAATACATTTTAACATAAACATCCACCACAGTCTTGCATCGGGGGAATCTCGGCTCCCTGCGCCGGGTGATTGGTCCCTGGGTCGGGGCTAGTCGAACCTCTTGCGACTTTGGAGCTTCCCGATATCAGCCTCTACCCGAGACTGCGAGCTCCTCAATGGTGAAATCCGCAGGCCGCGGTTGGTGCGTCGATCCCAAGCAAGGGATCGCAGGCTTCAATGGTAAGTCCACCGACCCACGGTGAGGCTCAAAGTCAATCTTGAGCAAGGCGGCCATCTCCATGATGTTAGGCCGCAGAGCGACCAGAGATACGATCCGGAAAAAAAATCAAATTTCCGGCTCCGGCAATCTCGTCTTGCAATGGATAGAAGTTAAGTCTGCATTTCATCAATGTGAAAAACGATTATGTTGGTGCTACTGCTGCATAAAAAATATAAACATTATCAAGCATAATAACTTTGTTTGCATGGAGCCACCTTCTGAAATTAGATGTCCAGGGAGAGGGAGAATGAGTGTGTTGCAATAATTGGTCCATCAGTCAGGTTTGATCTTAACTAAGGGTGATGTCTGTACATTATTTCTGTGCTCGTGGGGTTTCTCTGGGTGCTTCGGTTTTCTCTCACACTCCAACGATGTACAGGTTGGTAGGTTAATTGGCTTCTGTAAATTGTTTGCAATGAGTAGGGTAGTGCTTGTGTACGGGGTGATCGCTGGTCTGTGTGTACTCAGTGGGCTGAAGGGCCTGTTTCCATGCTGTATCTCTAAAATAAAAATCTAAAGGACATGAAGCAACAAACAGTGCTGAATGGCTATTTTTCTCGCTGAGAAATTTACCCAGGTTCGGTATTAGATTTGTGGTTTCTCTTAATGACCTAAACCTGGGAAAAGCAAGTTCACTTCTGAAGTTTGCACATGATACAATACTTGGTAATAAATGAACATGATAGTAAAACCTTTCTTGAGGAAATGAACAGACTAATGCAATAGATACAATGTAATCTGTGTGGGAATAAAGTGACTGGCGTGGAAAGTCAATATAAACAAAATAGAATTGAGGGAATTTCAAGGATGGAGTGACATGGATTTATTTGCATGTCATTGAAGATTCAAGTGTCCTGAGTGTTTAATTGTCATAGGTGCCAGAATGTAGCATAACAGGCCTACAAATGCAATGACACAAATAAACATACAGGAATACAATCAATTGATAATTAGTAAAACTGGGTAACCAGACCTTAATAGTGCAAATCCAAAATCTGCAATGCAACCAAAGGTCCATAGAAGTTCATAGTAGTTGAAGTAGCAGTTAGTAATATGCAGTGCTCAGGTGTTGGAAAGAAGCTGCTCTTGAACCTGGTTTGCAGGTTCCTGCATCTTTTTCCAGGTGGTTGTACTGAGTTGAGAGCATGGCTAGAGTGGTATGGGCCTTTGATATTTGCTACCTTTTCCTTGAATGGTGGGGAGGCCAATACCTGTGATAGGTTAAGCAGTAGCTAGCAGTCTCTTTAGCCTCCTTTGCTCTTGGGCGTTTTATTTACTAATGCAATTGATCAATATGTCTCTTCTGTACACCTGTAGAAGTTCAATAGAGCACTTGGCAATGTACCAAATCTCAGTCTTTCAAGAAAGTAGAGTTGTTGATGAGCTTTCCTTGTGATTGCTTCAATGTATTGGGTCATGGACAGATCTTCAAATGTATGCATGTCCAGGAACTTTGAGCTATTGACTCTCCCCACCACTGTCCTGTAGATGAAGACAGTTTCATGGATTCCTAGATTCCCATCCGGAAAATGCAGCTCCTTGGTTGTTGTAACATTGAGAACAAATCTGTTGTTCCGGTACCATTCAATCAGTCTATGAATCTCCCTCCCGTACTCTGACTCAGAATTGGCCATTATTCATCCAACAAAAGGTGGTGAATTTAAAGCTGGTACTGAAGCTGTGCCTGATTACACAATGTGTAAGAAGGAGCTGCAGATGCTGGTTAAAACCGAAGATAGACAAAAAGCTGGAGTATCTCAGTGGGACAGGCAGCATCTTAGGCAGCTTACAGCCCAGTGGTATGAATATTGATTTCTCTCACTCCAGATAGACCCAGCATTCCCTCTCTCTATCCGTCCCCCACCCAAGTCATACTAGCTTCTCATTTTCACCCTACAAACAGCTAACAATGGCCTGTTTCCTTTATTATTGTTACTTTTTTGCATATCTTTCATTCATTGTTCTTTATCACTCCACATCACCATCTATATCTCTCGTTTCCCTTATCCCTAACCAGTCTGAAGAAAGGTCTCGACCATAAAAACGTCACCCCTTCCTTCTCTCCGCTGAGTTACTCCAGTTTTTTTGTGTCTATCCTGATTACACAATCATGGGTACAGAGAGAGTAGACCAGGAGACTGATCACACAGCCTTCAGTTATTCCTGTGTTCATGGTCATCACGGTGGAAATGTTGTTGCCAATTTATACGAAAAGCAGTCTGCTGATGAGCAAGCCCAGGATCCAATTACATAGTGATAAATGGAGACCCAGTTCTGAATTTGATGTTAGGTTTGAAAGGGATGACGGTATTGAATGCTGTAATTGAACAGCATTAATATACAAAGTTATTAACGTCATTAACAACAAAATTGTACATGTAATGAAGGGTAGAGAACACTTGGGAAATGAAATAATTGTAATGTTTTTTACCCGCATTTACTTGGTATTTGGCAACATTTTGGGTAATGTTTGGGAAAAACTAGACTAAGAGGGACCCGTTGGTGAATCGAGTGGTGGCGCCATAGAGTGTGGCAGCCTCTCCTGCAGCTGTTCGTTCTTCACCCTTTAAAAAAAATTTGGTTTGTTATAAAGTTTTGTTCTGGATGCCTTTTCGTCTTTATATGTGGGAGTGGGGGGGGGGGGGGGGGGGTGGAGGGGGGAAGGGGGAAACCGTTTTTTCCAGTCCCTATCTGGGCAAGGATGCGTCCTTCCTCCGAGTCGCATCTTCGCCGTCTCCTTGCAGTCTACCATGTGGATTGGCGCGGTCTTTCCTGTCGGAGACCGGCCACAGCTTCGAGCTGCAGCTTCAGCACTGAGGTACCATCGCGGAGCGGGCAATGCCTTACCCGGGTCGCCGTGTTGGAGCTCTGGAGTGCTGGGCCTGCCGACTTCAACATCATGGAGCTGTGGTCTGCTGAGCTTCCAGCCGCGGTGGCGCTGACTTTTATCAACACGGAGCCTGGGATCTCTCGCCCAGGTCGTCGGTGTAGGAGCTCCACCCAGCGCGGACTGTGGACTTCAGGAGCTGCAGTCTCCGGGAGGAAGCGGCCGTTTCGGAACTCGAAGCCGCTGAGAGGGTTCTTCTGTTCCGAAGCCGGCGTTCCATCATCCCGGCAAGAGGCCCTGAAACATCGGGCCGCCGTAGCGGCGATTGCGAAGGCCTCAATAGGCCCCGACCACGGGTGAACATCGAGCAAGTGGAGTGAACTTTGCTGCCTTTCCTCACAGTGGGAAACGTTGATCCCACTGTGGGGGTGGGGGGGGATGTTTTTTATGTTTAATGTTAAAATCTATAATGTTGTTTTATTTTATTTGTGTGCTGCAATGGCAACTCAAATTTCACTGCACCAATTGGTGTATGTGACAATAAATGCCCTTTGTCCTTTGGATCCCAGTCACCACGGTTGGTGGGGGAAGGAGTGCGGAGTGGGAGGGGAGGTGTGTATGTGGGTAGGGTGGGAGGGAGGAGGGGGGAGGATGGATGTGGGGGAAGGATGGTAGGTGTGTGTGGAGTAGGGGGTGTTTTGGGGAGGGAAGTGTGTGGGGGGTGTGGGCAGGGGGTGGGCGGGAGTGTTGTGGAGGAGGAGTTAGTGGGTGGGGAGGAGTGTGTGTGGGGGTAGGGTGTAGGGGAGTGGGAGGGGTGGGGGGAAGGGGGGAGAGAGCTCAGAAAAGACGGGGGAGATCCACTGCGGAAAATACAGTATCACGGGGAAGGGGTTGGCGGTGGGATGGGGCCTCACAGCGGGCGCTGGTCGCTTCGCTGGTCATTCTCCGCCGGAATCAGAGTCTCCACTTTCCGATTGGCACCATCTCCGACTCCGCACTGGGCTGGGTCGGGCTGGGGGCTGAGTCGGGCCGTTTCCGGTCCCTCCCTCTGAAAATTTTGTCTGGTCGGAGACCTCCGCCGGCCATTCAGAGCCTCCCATAGCTGCACTAAATACGCGACGGTGCAGCAAGGGGCGGACCGTCCCGCGGAGTGACAGTAGAACGGACCAATCCGCGAGGCACTGTATAGCAGGAGAGGCAATCGATCTACGCACGCGCGTTTTTAAAGATTTTTAAAACTCGGTAACGCTTACCAGCTTCCAACGATTGGAATGAAACTTGGTGTAATCGCAGTACAGGAGAACGGTGAGTAAGCTGACGTAAAATCGTCGTGCTATCGCGTACAGTTTTTGCGCAAATAGATTGATCGCCAAATCGAAAGATAACAAGATCAGAGTTTTAGTTGTGTATAGATAGATATCAAGATTTTGGAAAGGGTTCACAAGAGGTTCGGGTATGTAGAAAGTAATGGAACTGAGCTTGTTTTCAGAAGATTGTGAAGATCTGTTAGAGATATTCAAATTGAGGGTATTATGGGGAAGGTAAAGAGAAACTGTTTGCCTGATGTTGATTTGAAACATGTCATAGATGTGAAACAATTGCCAAAAGTACTACGCTGTGTGGATGATGGCTTCATTCTAGTAACCACCAAGTCAAAGGATGTTGGATTGCATGAGAACCTGTTAAAGGTAATCAGATGAGCTTAAAGTTGTAGGAAAAAGCAGACTGTGGGCCTGAAGAGCCAGCGCAGGCATATTGGGCTGAACAACTGGCTTCTGTGCACCTGAGATTCTGAGTCCAATATGTTGAAAGGTAATATGCAGCATTTTGGAAAATAATTTAATACGTGCTAGAAATGTGAAGCTGTCCAGTCACTTTGTGATCTTGTGTTCTGCTGTGTGATCGTGAAAGATAATATAGATTTGTGACCTTTTTCACAATGGACTGTTAAAGCAATTTTGTAAAAAGGAGCCATTGTTTGCAATAAGATAACATCTAAAGCCTTCTGTGATTAATCTTTATAATGGTGAAGGTAAGCAAGTTGAAATTAGGTAAATGTCTTGATAAAAAAGTTGGATACGTTTAATGATAAAGGTATTGGTAACTCACATTTTATATCATAACTATACATTATATTTAAAGACTAAGCAAATTTAACAAAAAGCTTGATTGAATTGAATTAATAAATCAAGAAAGATTTTCCCGTGTTCTTGAGGTATTTCAGATTGATTTGTGTTTTCTTGTAGTCGACTGATTCTTTATATATTATCTTTTGTGCAGCTTATATACCTTTGACATGCGCTACCTTGATACGCCTCTAATGGTGCATAGGGATCATGTGTCAGCTGTACTGGATGTAGATTACTCTCCAACAGGAACAGAGTTTGTTTCAGCGAGTTTTGATAAATCTATTCGTATTTTCCCTGCAGACAAAGGGCATAGCAGGTTTGTGGCTTAATATATATATATATAATTGTGTTATTTAACTATGTTAGCATTTTTTTTTTTTTTTTTGTTGATGCTTCTATTTGGTTTTATTTCTAATGCTGATACATTTTTTCACATTAACAGGTATTAGTATTTGAACTTCAAGAAAGTTTTTATTCCATTTATTTTGTGCAGAACTATCAGAATTTAAAAGTTTCTGAATGCCAATTTACTGCAGAGGTATGAGATGGCCAAACATAAAAGTAGTACCAGAGGTCAACCAAGTGTTTTAATATTGAATTGTTAAATTGATGAATATTATGAAGGATAAAATTAAAAGGCCAACGTTTTAAAAAAAAACCAAGTGAGATGTAATGATTACCATGTGATTTTGTGGTTTAGAATCCAAAGACAGGAACTAATGATATGGAGACTAGCTCATAATCCACATGTCTAGTGAAAAAATACAGGCAGACTGGAATTCCAGCAATTTTGCTGAGGTATGCAGTTTCGTGATCCTCTGCCAGTCATACCTAAGCTTGGTATTGGAGTCGCCTGTCTAATTGAATGGGATTCCATATCATGAAATTGGAGGACAGGATGTGGGGATAGGTACAGTGCTTATCTTTATACTTCTGTTACTAAAAATGAGAGGCACTCCCTTTTTGGTTAGCTAACGTCAAAGCAACAACTTTTATTTAGATCTGATTTCAAATATTTTATGGCAATATTGTAATTAAAGAGAAGACATTTTAACTTTAGAAAATATTTAGTTGTAGATTTACTAATTTACATTTGCAGTTTTATTCAGTAGAATCATTTTTATAGTGATGTTTGGCACTTTTCAGATCTCTTCCATTCAGCCTGCATCTCTAAGATCATGTATTGTGCCATAAATTGGTTCTTTGAATATATGATTTTAACTGCTAATATTAAAGAAATACAAATAAAATTATTTGAGCATAGCATGATCAGTGAAATCATTTATTGATTTTTAACAAGGCTCTTAAAAGCTTTTGGCCATGATTAAGCAGAAACTTCCAGCTTGCTGAGCATGATGAATGTACCTTTCAGTAGTCAGCATAAACAGGAGCAGTGCAATGCTAGTTGAACAGGATTATTTTACCAAACTCGCTATTTAAGTAATTTATTGATGCTGTAATTTATTTAATGCACTGTTGGGAAGGATATTTAGACACCCCCCCCCTTGTCCATTTGATTTGAACAACTAAACAAAAACTGCGTGCATTATAATTGTTTAATCTTTAACCATGATTCATTAATGCTTTTGAAGATATGGCCACTGTTTCATTTTTGTGGTTATAAAGAAAGATAGTTGATTTTGTCAGCCTTGAGGCCATCTTGCTGGAAGACTTGGTATTTTCCACAATTACACCGTTCCAATACCTAGGTCAATAGAATGTAACAATAAGAGCTGTAATTGGATGACATGAAGATGTGGACAATTCTAAGTAGCTTTAATCCTTTAAAATGAAGCGTCTAATCGTTACATTAATTTAGTCATCAACATCAATAAATGTAGAAATGTATCTTTTGTAAAGTATGTAATTTTGATTTAGAACAAGAGGCGTTGCTAAACTTCAGGAAGTACTGACAAAAAATAAGATGCCGTTACATTTATATGGTGGAACACATTTAAAATATTTTGATCATTTCTCTGTTAGTATTTAATAATATTACATCATTTTATTTATTTAATTCTTGTTAAAACCCAACTTATTTGAACGTGGTATGTACTTGTAATGCCAATAAGAAAATTACCTCTTTTCCTTGTTAATGTACACATCAGAAATTTGTGTGTTTTTTTACAGCTCATTTACTCTTGAATTCTAACTGCAATGTAAATATTTTGCATTACTCATAAACCAGGGTTACTTAGTCAATTTAACCTGCAGGCAAAAATGATTGGCACTGCAGTAAATTGTGTAGAAAGTAATAATGAATAAATATTTAACAGGAATTAATTTAATGTAGGTGGATTGAAATGATTTTCCATTAACCACTAATTATAGCACCGGTCCAAGTTCATAATTTGTGTATATTTAAATTGTTCTATACATGGCACCTACTATTGCTAGTTATAACATATCTGAATATTACTGTATCATTTTATTTTCTAGGGAGGTGTACCATACAAAACGTATGCAACATGTGATGTGCGTAAAATGGTCTGCAGATAGTAAATACATACTTTGTGGTTCTGATGAAATGAATATCCGTTTGTGGAAGGCTAATGCTTCAGAAAAACTTGGTGTGGTAAGTGATGGTATTCCTGCTCAATTCCTCCTAACATGAATGTGTATGTTATGGGTAAAGAAGCATAATGATTAAGTACTGGGGAAGTATACGGAGACCAGGCACGTGCCGTCAGGGTAGGCAAGGTAGGCACTGCCTACCCTGACTAAAATTATAACATGGTAATAACTAAATATAAATAGTAAAGGCATGGGAGAATTATGCCTATGTAAGAGACCGATCTCTTAGGTAGGCATAATTCTCCATGCCTTTCATCCGCAGCGCTTGTAACACGGGAAGCTCTGTGCAACCCACGTGCCGTCAGTGCTGCCTGAAGCCGTCAATGATAATCGGGGCTGAAGGCAGCAGAAATTCTGCCTTTGCAGCACTGCACATGTGCATCGGTCTACTGCGCATGCGCAGAGCAAGTTTCTTGGCGGGGTTTTCAAATATGGTTTGTCAATATTTTAAGTGTATGTTAGGTAACAAAGAAAGAAGAATGGAGCTTGTGTACCAATAATGTGGTAAGTGTTTATGTTTTTAAATACTGTATTTCCCAGGGGGGGGGGGAGGGAGCTCCTTTCACAGTGTTTGGGGAGTCTGGCCCGGGGTAAGGTGCGGGGAGGGCACGAATGTTATGATGAATGAGGGGATTGGGATAATGCCACTTGCGACGCTCCTTGCATGGAGGCGTGGAATGCCACTGCATTGAGGTGGAGGGGGGGGGGGGGGAGAAGTAGCTCGGGTGGCTGAGCGGCCGCCGGGCCGAACAGCGGAACCAGCCGCCACCTTAGCTCCTTCTGTCAGTCCCCGCTCACCTCTGGCAACTCTCCGTCTACAATCCACTCTCCTGTCGCTCGCTGGCCTCACTCATGTCCTTAAATTCCGACAGCGCGATTGAGGTTACTCGGCTGTGGGAATTTAAGGATTTGCAGGAAGCCGCTGACATGAGCGAAGTCGGCGAACGGCAGGTGACAGGTGTTCCGACGGAGAGCACTGCCAGAGGTGAGCGGGCCGGCAGAAGGCGCTGAAGTGGCGGCCAGTTCTGCTGTCGGGTACCGGCGGCCGCTCGTAGCTATCCGAGCTGCTTCTATCCTCAGCTACAGTGCGGGGGCTTCGTGCCCGGAGAGCTGCGGCAGCGGTGAGTAAGTTTCTGCCATTATCCCCGACACCCTCCTTGTCAACACTCGTGCCCTCCCCACAACACTGTGAAAGGAACTGTTCCCCCAATTGGTCTAGGACGAGGAAGCCTTGGGCAAATTGAAATGTCACTGTTTTTAATTATTTAACGGGAGCGAACAATCTGCGCATGCACAGTTTCTTTTTTTTTTTTTTTCCAGCGGGCTGAGTGCCTATCCTGAGTAATTACTCACGGCACGTGCCTGACAGAGACATTGGCTATTAAGCTAATGATCTGAACTTGAATCCCACCATGGCAGTTTGAGAAGTTAAATTCCAGAAAATTAACAGTTTCTAAAAGCATTAAAAGCATCACAGATGATCATTTGGCCTATCTTCGTCCTTATGTCCAGAAGCGTGAGGTACTCCAGGTGACTTTCCCAAGCTACTTGCTTACCATGTTTTGGGATCCAATTTTTAAACTCAAAAAGCACATTTATTATTTGCATCGATTAATTGTTGTCTGCAAACTTTCCTTATCACTTCTTCACACTGCAGAATGTTGGTTATCCTTGGTTCTGAAATGAGCCAATGAAATTCACCGGTCAGCACTGGCTACAACCTACGAGAGCCATTGACCTCCTGGTAACCCACTAGGACATGAGAATTCTCGCTGCTCTCCATGGCGACATCATTCTGGTCGCCGCTAATTTTTCAATGTTGAAAAATTTGCAGCGAACATAATGAATCCGTGACTTGTTCCCAAAATGTGGGAACTCCTCATGGCCACGAAGGTGACTCCCTGGCAACCGCCCGCGAACATGTGGTGGCCATGTGGCGACTGCATAGTCTCCTGCAGTCGCCTAAAGTGGGACAGGCCCATTAGTTTGAAGAAGGGTCTTGACCAGAAACATCACCATTCCTTCCTACAAGAGATGCTGAGTTACTCTAGCATTTGGTGTCTATCTTAAGAATTTCATTGCTCCATTCCTGGTACACCGTTGGCTTGACACTGAAGTCTTAATTAATAGAACTGTACATGGTAAATAGCAGTATACTGCCAGAACAACATACAGTTGTAAATAGCATGAGAACCTGCTTAATGTTAAATGGCTTACGATTGCTTTGCACAATTGGAGGTTTCTGTTGTAAGAACACATGGTTCAGTTGCATTCGACCTAATCTCATCTGAGACAGCAGGTGCTAA
The DNA here is from genome assembly GCA_035221665.1 of Okamejei kenojei. Classification (NCBI taxonomy): domain Eukaryota; kingdom Metazoa; phylum Chordata; class Chondrichthyes; order Rajiformes; family Rajidae; genus Okamejei; species Okamejei kenojei. Next base: position 112,224,412 of record CM069134.1, read on the forward strand.
TTCAAAACTAGTTTAAAAAAATGAATAAAAGGACATCCGAAATGTTATCCCAAAGCATGTTGAAACCAAGAAAGTATGTTTGGTGTAGCCAGGTTTGTAAAATATGTAATGCATATCTAATCCAGGAGGAGAATGGGTATTAAGTTTTGTTGAAAAGCCACTGCCCCTCTATTACCATTGAACAATATCTTAAAACTAGAAAGTACCCATTATCCCTAGACCAGTGTAATTGCTCCAGAGTAGGTAATGTTTTAATTTGAAGGAACAGGAATGTACAATATATTTGAACAATCTGCCTCTTTCTGATGTACCCCAGCTATGATTTTGTTCTCCCCCCCCCCCCCCCCCCCAACGCACTTGAGCAGCGGAAATATCTTTTACCTATTATTATTTTAATAATAATGTTATCACATAATTTTCTGGAGTATCATTCCATTGAATCTGCATAACACCTTCTTCAAGCTAATATTCTTATTATCTTATTGATATTCATGTGTAACAATATTTTAAATGAAAGCTAACCAGAGCTTAGATGGGGCCCACTTAATTTGTTGTTTGTTCATTCTAATTGCTTTGAGATAAATATTAGCATATCATTGGCATTTTAAATTATATTTTCAACCATCTAATAGTCTCATGCATTCTTGGGCTATCAAATTTCTATCCCTGTATACAGTATCAATATTTCAGTATTGGGAACATATTCTGACTTCTCTGAAACAAGCACTGGGATAATAGTAAAAAATTTTGATGTGTATTAGGAGATGAGCAGCAGAGATTTGAATGATCTAAAGTCACGGAGCATGGAAATCCAGTCAGAAATGCATTGGAATAGTCATCTGGAAGCATTAGGAGGAGCATTTTGAAGTGTGGTGAGGGAAAAAAGAATCACTTTATAGGGCAAGAATTTGTAATGTATGGGCATGTGTCAGCTCCTGAGCATGTACATTTTCACCAATGATGCAAAAGGTCTGTTTCAATCTCCGTTTCCAGGAGAGAGGAATAGCAGCGATTGCCTAGGAACAGAAACTATGGTCAACACCGAGAACCTTGACATCAGTTTTTCCAGTATTTGGGTTAAGAAACTTTTACAAATGTAATATTAGGAGTTTGTTAAATAGTCCGACTATTTTAAGATAGGTTGTGGATTGAGAGAGGTACGCTTTCTCTACAGAGAGCGATTATTAGAATTAGATGACCAATTCTGTTGTCTCCCATTTTAACGGTACACCATCTGCAGTTCCTTTTTATTTTAATATAACATGGAGAGCAAAACTGTACAAAGCATACCCAATGTTGCCCAGCTATAGAAGGTTAGCATCATTTTCATACTTTTCAATTCTTTTCGTCAATGAATCGGGCCTTTTGATTACAAATCTTATGGCTTTGTAACTTATTTATTACTTATAGCTGTGTTCCCAAAATCCCTTCCTATATAGATTTTCATTTTCACAGGAATAAGTGGCCTCCTTATTTCCATGTTCAAAATATTGTATTATACAAAAAATTTGAATTTCTATTCTCATTCCTAAGTCACTTGAGAAATGGTGCTGAGACCACTGTTGTCACCAACCTCTTGGAACTGTACCTTCTTCTCGCCACCAAACCTGTGGTTTACTTGAAGGGTCCTGATGCAAATGCATCTCTCCATTACTGAGAGAATCCGCTGAGTTCCTCCAACAGTTTTTTCCCCCCTCAGAATTCCAGCATATGCAGTCTCTTGTGTCAACAACCTTTGTTTTGTAACAAGCTTAGCATTCATTCTCTTTCATGACCTTAACTCTACACATTCCGTCTTCAGTCATAAGTGAATTAAATGGAATATATATATTTTTTTAATGTTAATCTCTTTTTTTGGTATTACTGCATAAAATTTGATAAGAATACATTTACACTGACTATACGTTGTATTATAAGTTTCTGGATGTACTTCTAATACACCCATCTTTATAATATTAAGCTAAGCAATTTGCCAGATATGTTCTATCCACATAGTACATATGTGGATCGATCCTACGTAGTAAAGTAATACTATGTAGAAACATGGAACTTCAGTTGCTGGTTTACAAACAAATGTACTGCATTTGAGTAACTCATTGCATCAGCAAACATCTCTGGAAGATGAAGATGGGTGGCATTTCAGGTTGGTAACCATCTTCAGATTAATTGTAGTGGGGGCAGAAACCCGGGGGAAGAAAGCAGGATGAGATAATTATGCATCCGGGTGGGGCACAGGGAAGGGAGGGATATGGTTGTTAACTAAAATCAGAGAAATCAATATTCATACTGTTTCGTTGTAAGCTACACAAGCAGAATATGAGGTCCAGGACAGAAAGGTTGGTACAGGAAGGGACGTTAAAATAGTTAGCAAATGGAAGATCCAGCAGGCCTGACAAGTAAGTGTTCAGCAAAATGGTGTATGCTAGATCTTGCTAGTGTAAAGGAAGCCACATTGGGAGCACCAAATGCAACAGATGAGATTAGAAGAGGTGTATGCCTTACCTGGAAGAGCTTCTGGGGTCCCTGGATTGATTTTTGTGATGAGTGTAGAGACAAGTGTTACATCTCCGGCAGTTGCCAGGGAAAGTACCTGAGGGGGTGATTTTTGGATGGGAAGCAATAAGTGGACCAAGGAGTTGCAGTGGGATTGGTCTCTATGTGGTGGAGAGGGGTGAGGATGGCAACATGTGACAGGTGGTGGGATCACGTTGAAGATAGTGGAAATGTTGGAGAATTATGTGTTGGATGCGGAGGCTGATGGGGTGAAAGTTAAGGACAAGTGAAATTATCCTTGATCCATCTGTGGGGAGGCGAAGTGGGAGCAGAACCATGAGGAGACACAAGTGAGGGATCCATCTACAACAGCAGAGGGGAAAAACACATCTGCGGAAAGAGCCGAGTAAGGGCATAGTAAGATTTCTACGCAAGGGGTGGAGATGGGAAGATGAGCCCAAAGCATTTTTCTGGTGTCTTCTGAATTGTTAGTAAATAGGGTACTCTACTATCTATTTCTAACTTAGAATATTTGTGGATTCATGGAGGATATCTTCTCTTTAGTTTATACTAGACTTAGTGGGACAAGTTGGGTCCCATGTTCACACGGGAGGGCTGGTTCCTTGACACAATATTCCACATCTCCACCAATTCCAATATTGGTGGCCAGCGGGGGGGGGGGGGGGGGGGCTTTCTGGAGCGCTAGTATGGGTGTTGTGGGCCGATGGGACTGGTTTCCAGAGGGTTAGTATGGACATTGTGGGCCGAATGGATTCTAGGGCTGGCAGCTCAGTCACGGTGGGCTGGCAGTTCACTCATGGCTATTCTTTGAAATGCCATTTCAACCTGAGTGCAGGCCATCATATTCAAATGCAATTTCATACCATTTCAAGCCGGGTGCAGGCCACCAAATCCAAATGCAATTTCATACCATTTCAAGCAGAGTGCAGGCCACCAAATTCAAATGCAATTTCATACCATTTCAAGCCGAGTGCAGGCTACCAAATTCAAATGCAATTCATCATACCATTTGGGCTTTATACTCCTGACCCCCGGAAGGGGCATTACCTTGATCATGGTGATTGACAGGTGAGAGGACCAATCATAATTTAAACATTCATAACTTTTTTATTTTTCATCGATCGGAAAAGACCTCAGGGCTGCCTCAGCGGAGGAGGACTGTGAGTAAGATGGCCAAAAATCATAACGATATAGGGAGCGTTTTTTCTAAAATCAATATACAGTGCTGACAGGAAGTGGTCAAGATGAGACTTTTAGTTATATAGATATCGCCTATCTGTGAGATTTATAACTCTTTAGTTCTTATTGTTGCCAATGCCTTTGTCATCTTGTGATCTCTGTGATAAATCCTGAAACAAAGTAGTTGAGTCAGGTCATGTTGGATTCAGCATACAACCCACATTTAATGGACTTGTGCAGGAGGCCAAATGAGCTGACTATCTGGACTCTGGCATCATCCAGTAACACTCAATTATGAATGGTTTTCAGGAGATATTTTCCAAAAACACAGCATGGTGGCGCAGCGGCAGAGTTGCTGCCTTACAGTGCTTTCAGTGGCAAACGCTCGGGTTCGCTCCCGACAATAGGTGTTGACTGTAGGGAATTTGTATGTTCTCCCCGTGACCGTGTGGATTTTCTCCGAGATCTTCGGTTTTCTCACACACTCCAAAGAAGTGCAGGTTAATTGGCTTGGTATCAATGTAAATTGTCGCTAGTGTGTGCAAGTTAGTGTTAATATGTGGGGATCGCTGGTCGACACAGACTCAGTGGCCGAAGGGCCTGTTTCCGCACTGTATCTCGAAACTAAGCTAAACGAAGATCTTCTTCCAGAATGCCTCGAGGATCTTTCACAAGAAACAAGGCTGGAGGCAGTCTAGCCTTCTATCAAAGTTTATCTTTGAAGAAATTCTAATGTCATTGAAGAAGTACTAATATTTGAGATATTTCAAAAACTTTAAGCATTAAAAATACAAATTACTTCTATTTTTTAATGAAATTAGTTTGGAATGCAACAAATAAGGAAAATAATAGTTGAACTGGACTTTTTACATATCTATTCTACAGACCTACAAATCCCTTTTCAAATGTGCAACAACCTTCATTTATTCCACGACTGGGTTAATGGAGGATGGGTTCATCAAAATGGGTGGGTTCTGTCATTGGATCCCTACCACCGAACTGAGTGGCAGTTCTGTAGCGCATCTGTCACTGAGCATGTTAGACAATAGACAATTGTACCGCTGCTGGCAAATTCATTTCACTTGCACTTTATGTGCAAGTGACAAATAAAACTGATATTGATTGATTTTGAATTGGTACAGGAGTAGGCCATATGTCCCTTCAAGCCAGCACTGCCATTCAATGGGATCATGGCTCATCATCCACAATCAGTACCCCGTTCCTGCTTTCTCCCCATATCCCCTGATTCCGCTATCTTCAAGAGCCCTACCTAGCTCTCTCTTGCAAGTTTCCAGAGAACTGACCTCCACTGCCTCCTGAGGCAGAGAATTCCACAGACTCACAACTCTGTGTGAAAAAGAGTTTCCTCTTCTCTGTTCTGGGCTTGCAGTGGATTCCACATAGTTCCATAGCCATATCGCTATCCTGATCTTCCTTTCATTATTTATATCAGTAGAATCTCTCTGTTCATATTCCTTCATAATTTTGAGGTTTTGCTTTGATTTTCTAATTTGGATTAAGAGGGCTGATCCGTGGGCGGTTGCTGCTGGGACGCAAGTCAGGGCTTGATCAACCCCGACTTGGTGGCCTGGGCGAGGGTGTCTGATGTTGTGAGACCCGATGAACCCAGGTCACATCACTAAGGATGCATCCCAGCGCATCTAGAAGATGTATCTTTCACACAAATGTAAGCTAATGAGAACATATGACTTATTTAAAACATAAAATATTGTATCAAATACTGAAACTATTTTTCAAAAGAGTGCAAAAATTATTATGTGATATGTAACTTCAGTTATGTAATAGGTATCACTTTAACATTTGGTGCAACACAGAGTTAGGTACTTTCATAGAATTAGAAATTTTCTTTTTTTTTTGTAATATTTATAATTTGTAACAAAAGTAATGGTACAGGTGACATAATTGAATTGAGCTTGGTCTGAAGAAGGTTCTCGACCCGAAATGTCACCCATTCCTTCTCTCCAGAGATGCTGCCTGTCCTGCCGAGTTCCCCCAGCATTCTGTGTCTATCTAATTCAATTGGAACGCGGTCTGTGGTAGCAATGGTAGAGAGGGAGCCACACCATCCTAAATAAACAATTGCCCCAGTACATATGCGCATCATTGTTAAACCATAAATCGGTCAGCAGACTAATGACGAAAAATACAATAAATTACAAGCCTCCTGGATATGATTGGTGATTTGCATTACTTTTATTGCTCACTTTACACAAATAGATTCTTGCTCTACATTTCCAGTTGCCCATAAAACACTGCAGGAAGTTAAGGTCCATAAGTAAGACTAAAAATGCTTAAAATAATTTTATACTTGCCTTTCAATGCCTATCAACCTTGCTGTCCCTTGAAATGAATAATTCGATCTGAATTGTTCTGATTTCATTGTTGCAGTCATTTTTTCTTGAACTGTTTAATTTCTTCAATTTCATGCTGTAATCCCAAGTTTCTTCCTCGTTTTGATTTATCTGAATGTCCATTTGGCTTTTTTCCTAATTCTATAATGTTTTTTCATTGGGTTTGGTCTAAAGATATCATTGTGTACCAGCAAAATTCTCTTCTCCAGGTGAAACTAGATTGGTAAATGTTTGTTCTTGTGTCTCCTTTATTTAGTAAGGACACATGTTTTATTAATAAACAAGACAGTGAAGAGCAAGTGCAGGATCTTGATTGCTTTCTGGAGCAAAATACAAAAGAAAAACCAACAAATAAGGACAGGATTAACTCCAAAAAACGGAGCACTCAAATTTAATTGCAAAAGCAGCAGACTTGCGATTAGGCAGCAGTTCCGCGAAAAAAGACCCAAGAGTTTGATTAAGAAGATAAGTAAGTATAAGAATAAGGTTGAAAGGAACATAAAGTAGTCTCTAAACGTTTCAACAACTGTAAGAAGAAAGATAAATGTCAGTGTTCTATAGTAAAAAATGGTAGAATTTATGATGAGGAACTGGAAGAGCAACCAAGTAAACCTGGGTTCTAGCTTCACAGAAGTGGACACAAATAAGTTCCCAATAATAATAATAATAATTGTATTGGAGAAATCAATAATCCTGAGAGATTATAAATCCCCACATCTTCATTTAAGAGGTACACATGGAAATAGTGGATACATTGTCTTTTGTCTTCTAGAATCTATTGATTAGTTTAGTTTTGGTTTAGAGATGCAGCATGGAAACATGCCTTTCAGCCCACTGAGTCCACGACTGACTATCACCCATACAATAGTTCTATTCAAGACCATAGAGACAATTTACAGAAAGCAATTAACGTACAAACCTGCATGCTTTTGGGATGTGGGAGGATACCGGATCAGAGGAGAAAACTTGGGAGAATGCACAAACTCTATTCAGACAGCACCTGTAGTCAGGATCTCTGGCACTGTAAGGCAGCAACTCTACCACTGTGCCGCCCCTTCGATTATGGAATGAATCATCACTGCAGTTTGGAGGTCAGCAAATGTGTAACCCTGTTTTTTTTAGAAAGGAGAGAAAATTGGGAGCATAAGACTGGTTAACCTAATATTAGTGGTGGCCAAATGCTAGTTTATGATAATGAATGTGACAAAAGATACCTACAAACTGGAAATGTATTTTTTTAAAGAGGTGGAAACGTTTTTTTAATCTCCATCCCTGTTGTGACGAAGGGTCTTTGACCTAAAACAATCTATTTCTCTTCTCAATTGCTGCCTGAGCTGCTGAGTGTTTCCAGTAATTTGCATTATTGCTCCAGATTTTTAGCAGCAACAGTTTTTTGATATTGAGTGTGCTGATAGTTTTAAGTCTAATTACCAGTACCCCAAATCACTTTTCAACAATGTTCACGTGGATGGAGCTCTATTTTATTGATTACTTAATGATTTTATTTCTCCTTGCTTACACGTTGCATTAAATCTAGTTAATCTCTCGGTCCAATTTCTCCACATTTTCTTGTTTGCTCTTCAATCACGATATTCCTGTTGTGGAAAATTTTGGCAATGTTAACTCTTTCCACTATCTTTTTAGTTCCTTCTATCCTGTTAGGATTTTTACATCCATTGATATAGCTAGTTGCCAAGGCACTTTGGTTAGCTTTTCTTTCCACGTGTTATTCTTCAACAGATATTTATTTTGTTCAATTTCAGATAATAGTACTTGCAGAATAACCATTATTGTCGAGCTCTAATGCCCGCTTCATCAATTTTAATGGTTTTAAAACTTGGTTTCATGACTAGATCTGATGATTGCAAGTTTTTTTGCAATGTTCTGCTTATTGGAGATATCTGAAACCTCATTTTAGATAGATGCCAGCTGAAGAAGCATTCAAATAAGAAAATGGCAGCAAGTCACCCACATGAAATTCAATATTTGGCTAACATCAATCAGTTATCTCAGCAAAAGTTATTTTCATTTATATACCGTGCCCTCCATAATGCTTGGGACAAACATCCATCATATATTTATTTGCTTCTGTACTCCACAATTTGAGATTTGTAATAGAAAAAAATCACATGTGTTAAAGTGCACATTGTCAGATTTTAACAAAGGCCATTTTTATACATTTTGGTTTCATCGTGTAGAAATTACAGCAGTGTTTATACATAGTCCCCCAATTTCAGGGACAGCAATGTCATGTAAATTGCTTTAGTCACGTTTAGTATTTTGTTGCATATTCTTTGCATGCAATGACTGATTGAAGTCTGCAATTCATGGACATCACCAGTTGCTGGGTGTCTTCTCTGGTGATGCTCTGCCAGGCCTGTATTGTAGCCATCTGTAGCTTATGCTTGTTTTGGGGGCTAGTCCCATTCAGTTTTCTCTTCAGCATATAAAAGGCATGTTCAGTTCGGGTGATTGACTTGGCCACTCAAGAATTGACCATTTTTTGGTTTGAAAACCTCCTTTGTTGCTTCAGCAGTATGTTTGTGATCATTGTCTTGCTGTAGAATGAACCATTGGCCAATGTTCATTTGTTTGAACTTAAGCAGATAGGATGTGTCTGTACACTTCAGAATTCATTATGCTACTACCATCGGCAGATGTATCATCGATGAAGACATGTGAGCCAGTACCTACAGCAGCCGTACATGCCCCAGGCCATGTTTCACAGATGAGGTGTTATGCTTTGGATCTTGGGTAGTTCCTTCTCTCCTCCATACTTTGCTCTTCCCATCACTCTGATATAAACTAATCTTCTCATCTTTCCACAAGACCTTTTTCCAGAACTGTGGTTCTTTTAAGCACTTCTTGGAAAACTGTAACCTGGCCATCCTATTTTTGCGGCTAACCAGTGGTTTGCATCTTGCAGTGTAGCCTCTGTATTTCTGTTCATGAAGTCTTCTGCGGACAGTGGTCATTGACAAATCCACTCCTGAAGAGTGTTACGTATAAACACAGCTATGTATAAACACTGGTGTAATTTCTACATGGTGAAATCAAAATGTATAAAAATGGTCTTTAATAAAATCTGATAATGTGCACTTTAGCCACATGTGATTTTTTTTGTATTACAAATCTCAAATTGTGGAGTGCAGAGGGAAATAAATAAACGATGGAGCTTTTTCCCAAACATTATGGAGGGCACTGTTGCTCTTAACATGACAAAACGTACAAGCACATTTCGTGGAATCAATTAATAAACAAAATAAAATACTGAGCTAGATTTTTTTTTAAGAATTACGACAGACAAGTAACAACTTGGTAGAATTCAGTAGCTTAAAGTAGAAGAGCTAAACATATAGAGATTGGTTTATATAGGGAATTCCAGAACTTTGTCAATGGTGTTTTCAGCTGTTTCTCAGACGGAAGTAAAGCAAATCTAGAATGCACAAAAGGCTATAGCTCCTGCGGGATTCTAGAAATGTGGGATTTAGAGGGGCGTCAATGAAAGATTTCAAAACATAGATGATGATTTTAAAATCAAGGTTTTGACTGATTGCAAACTAATGGTTCACAATTATCAACTCACAATTTGAATTTCCAGTTGCATGTAATTTCAACCCTTCCCAAGTGGAGGGCATGGAGGACTTGCATGCCCTCCACTTTCTTTAGTGTAACGGTAAGGCCAAACTGGAATAACATCTCATATTCCACATGTGCAGTCTACAGCCCAATACTATGAATATTATTGCAAAATATGAAGTACTGTTCCTTAAATTTGTATGTACATCACAGCCTCACTGATAGTGGAGAAGGCCCAGGACAGAAAGGGAAGGGGAGTTAAAATGTTTGGAAACCAGGAGATCGCATAGTCCAAGGCAAACTGATCATGAGTGTTCAGCTAAATGATTGCCCAGTCTGTACTTGGCCTCATTGATATATAGGAGCTCACACCGAGAACAACAGATACAGTAGATGAGGTTGGAGGAGGTGCAAATGAACCTCTGTCTCACCTGAAAGGAGGTATAGGGACAGGTGTTGCATCTCCCACTGTTGCAGGGGACTTGCATGCCTACCTCCTGGGCTACTTCTCCCTTGGCTTAACATTCCTATCTCCTATCCACTTGTTCCATTTGTCCATTATCTTTTCCTTATCTCGTTCTACCGATCATCTACCAGTTTCTGTCTTGCCGCTCCCTCTCATTTCTATATACTGGCTGTCTTCCCTCTGCACTCAGTCCTAAAATAGGGTCTCCACCCAGTGCCAACCATCTCTTTGCCTCCGCAGATGTTGCTTGATTGACACCACTTTGTTTTATTTGGTTCCAGATTCCAGTATTTGCAGTCTCTTGTCATGAAATTATTGGAGAAGGGTGAAGGGTGAACAAGAGTTGGTGTGAGTTAACTTGGGAGTAGGAGAGGCCTACATGAGCTCAAATTTGCAAAATGAAAGACCAGTTAGTTGAATAGTGAAATGTGTGTGTTTAAATGCAACACAAAGGCATGGAATTCGGAACAAAATGAACTGAGACAGGGACAGGCGGTGTAACTAATGGAAGTTGGGATCTTCATTGATAGGGAATTGGTAGCTCAACTGAGAGTCATTTTGAAAGTCAAAAGTTGTAAGCAGCCTCTTCAAGATTTGGATAGTAGCCAGGGTGAGGGGGGGGGGGGGGGGGGCAGAGCTTAAATCAGATTGCCCTATCAATCAGAAAATAAATAGTGGGTTGAAATGATTTGTTTCATCAGGAGTATTGGAAATCTAGAATAACCATGAGAACAGACAGAGTTTATGGTGGAGTGGAAGTAAGTATCTTTATTCCCAGTATTCATTTGGTACAAAATTATTCTGGACAATATTGAACAAGGCATGGGGCAAATCATTGAATTGATCAGTGGTATCACCGATCAATTGTGAACTGACATGTTTCCTACTGATATCCCTGTGAGGAAGCATGTAGATGAAAAGTAACAGGTCTTCACTAATAGATCGTTGGGTATTTTTCCACAAGAAATTATGTGGGTAAATAATTAATTGCTGTTGGTTTTCTGGCTATATCCACATAATGGAAATGGACTCTGCCAAGGAAAGTGCTCTGTTTTCTAATCGCATTGCAGCATTCTATTCAATTGCCTCAATTTTCTTGAGTGCACACACTTGTCAAACATCTGCCTGAAGGTAAAGGAAGAATTTTGGGCAAAATAAAATCTGGTATAATGAAGATAACCCGAGATATGTTACTATATTCCAAGATGATGTTGGTATTGTAAGTCTTTATCCAGCGTTCTCCATCCAATTGATATCCATTATCTCAGAAATTTACGCATTAATGCTGACATCCCAAAATTGCTGAATACATTCCACGTAAGAATTTCTCCATCACGTTTCTACACTTTCAGGGTACAGCTAACCTTTTGTTTCAGCAAAACCATTTTGGTGGTGTTATTCAAACCAAGTGCAAATTCGATATTCACTAATGGTTGTATTATGAGTCATGAATGTTTTGTGTGGTAATATCCAAGCATCCATCTAGAATTGTGAGCAGGACAAGAATAAGATGATTGTCAGAAGCTAGGCCACTTAGAAATATCTGCAAATGTCAGCAAAGGAGGGGATATTCTTTACAATATTTTTGAACTTGAACTACGTCTTTTGCAACTTGTGATTACTTAAATTCAATGGTACAAACTCATTCTCCTAGCTTGCATTTTTTTCTGATCTTTAATTATTTTTATACCCATTCTGCTGAGGCTTTTTAACCACAGAATTTCTGGAATTTCTCTTCATCTTAAAATCTTTCTCTGGTTTGAAATGTAACTTTTGACAGCATTAAATGACTTTCTTATTTGCTTCCTGACTTGTGCCTACTACTTCTGGAAAGCACAATACCGTCTTGGATGGTTTGGATATTTTTGACATTGAGGATTAAAAATGAGTTTGATTTTGTTTTTTGTATCAAGTTTCCTCTTAAATGCTCAATTAGGTACAGGTTTGTCTCAATGTGATGTCTGAAACCTTAAAATATATTTTTTGACTTCATGAGAATGACAGACCATACCTTTCCAAGGTATGTTATCCCTTTCCATATTTTCAGCCTGAATCTGCTGATTATCTAATGAAAAATCCTATTTGGTTGCCCATATTTTGAAGTATTCATAAATTACTTAACTGATACTTTTTTTTGTCTAGAGTAGCAATGTAGTTGCACCAGATCAGCAATTTGCACATTAAATAAATTGAAGCAAAGAAAATCATTGCTTTTAATTATAATAAAAGCCCTTAAAATTGAGATTGCTTTGACAATTTTCAGTAAAACGAATGAGACAAGGATTTATTAAGACAGAAGCAGCGATTTAGGCAGCCTTAGGAAAGTGAACTTGAGTGGATCGAGCGTGATACATTTATTTAACTGGTAATGGAAGTTGGAACTCATTGATTGAGGTGTAAAAGTGAAGACCATGATTTAATTAGGGTAAATGATTTGCTTTCTGCTTGGTGTTTTAAAATGATCCTTATATAATCAAGTAAATGATACCTTATATAATCTGGTACCTTATATAATTAAGGGCTAAGATGATAAAAACAATTAAAATATGTTATTTGAAAGTGAAAATGTGCAGTTTGAAATATGAAATATGTGAAACAAAAATTAACAGTTGTATTGCAAGGAATAAAAATGTTGAAGAATATTAGCTATTCAGGATATTGAAAATGTGAGCGTAGTGTAGAGCAAGACATGAAATTTGAAAATCTGATTCTGAACTTAATTGTATTTTGTTTGCTTGAATAATGCATTTTCTTTTTTGCTTTAGCTTATGCCAAGAGAGAAGGCTGCTCTGAACTACAATCAAAAGCTTAAAGAAAAATTCCAGCATCATCCTCAGATCAAACGGATAGCTCGTCACCGGCATTTGCCTAAACTGATTTATAGCCAGTCCAAGGAACTCCGCATCATGAGGGAAGCACAACGCAGGAAGTATGTTTCGGATTACCATTCTGTGGGGCTACATCTTGTCCATTATATTGTTTCCTTTTATAATATCATCCTTTGTTCAAATTTGAATTACAATTTTATTGAATTGTCCTATATATTCAAACAAACCTGCATCTTGAATATCAGGTCACCATATATTTTCACAAAATATGGCTTTGTTATTTAATAAAATCAAGGATTTTTTCCAAAGTACTGCAAAATGGTAGAAAATTGGGTTAGGTCCAACAACACAGAAGGCATGTTTTCAGACCCCGAGTCAAATGATGGAGATCATGGTAAACCACATCTAGAATCCACAATTTATTCTGGCATATACAAGTGAAAAACAACTTTGCATTTTTATATGGAAACACAAGGAACTGCAGATGCTGAAATCTTGAACATCATACAAAGTACTGAAAGAACTCAGCAGGTCGGGCAGCATCTGTAGACAGGCAATGTTTTGGGTCTGAAGAAGGGAACCAACCTGAAACATTATCTATCCATTCCTTCCATAAATGCTACCTGACTTGCTGAGTTCCTCCAGAAATTGTGTTTCAGAGTTTTATATCTCTGTTTATAAATGCTTCCTGATAAATCTGAACTCTGTGCAGTGTTCTTCTGTTGGTTAGCTCAGGAATTAATTGGCTGATTGGAGCATATTACAATCAATAATGTGCACTTGACATTTTAGTTTACATCAAACCAACCTTGTGCTCAAGATGTAAAATTTCAGCTAATCTGCAACCAAGTTCTGCAGCACTGGCCAAAGTCCATAAGATAATCACATTATTTTCCAACAAGAGAGAAAATGCATTCAATAAAATAAGTATTATAGTTTATAGAAAGAATAAAAGCTTTAAATTATCAATAAAGATTGTAATACAAAAATATATAATATTTTGTATTAAATCTGTCTTGGTCTTCCACGAGATTATGCCATTTTCAGAAAAAGGGAATGACTTTAAAATCACAAAGTTAATAACAATTAAGAGTAAAATGTGCAAAGATGTGTGCAACTGAAATGTGGTTAATTTCAAGAATAATACAAAGTGCTGGAGGAACTCAGTGGGTAAGGCAACATCTACAAAGAGCCTGGACATCGGCTCTTGACCCAAAACGCCATCTGTCATTCCCTCCACAGATGCTGTCTGATCTGTTGACTTAAAAGTATGGAGCAGCACAGCAAAAGAACAAGCCCTTCAGCCCACAATGTCTGTGCTGACCAAGATGCCAAAACCAACCCTTATCTGCCAGTACATAATCAATATTCCACAATATATCACAGCAGGGTCGCAATCAGTTGGGCAAGTGGGCTGAGGAATGGTTGATATTGCTTAATGTAGATAAGTGCAAGGTGTTGCATTTTGTGAAGTCAAACCAGGATAAGATCTTCACAGTGAATGGCAGAGCCTGGGGAGTTTTGTGGAATACAGGGATCGAGGAGTGCTGATACATAATTCCCTGAATGTGGTGTCGCAGGTAGAGTGGTGAAGAAGGCTTTTTGTACATTGGCCTTTATCAGTCAGGTTATTGAATATAAAAGTTGGGATGTTATGTTGCAGTTCTACAAGATGTTGGGAGGCCACATTAGGAGTATTGTGTTTAGATTTAGTCGGCCTGCTATAGGATGCAGTTAAACTGGAATGCGTGCAGAGCCGATTTATGAGGATGTTGCTAGGATTTGTGGGCCTGGGCTATAGGGAGAGGTTGGGGAGGCTAGGACTTTATTCCTTGGAGCACAGAGGTTGGGGGTGATGTATAATATTGAGGGGAATAGATAGGATGAATGCACAGGTTATTTTATCCTGTGTTAGTTTTAAATGAGAGGGGAAAGATCTAAATAGAAACTTGAGGGGCAACTTTTTCACACACAGGATGGTATATAAATGGAACAAGGTGCCAGAGGAAGTAGTTGAGGCTGGTATTACAACAACATTTGAAAGACATTTGGATCGGTACATAGAAAGGAACAGTATAGATGGATATGGGCCAAACATAGGCAGGTGGGACTGGTGTTGATGTGGGACATCTTGGTCATTATGGACAAGTTGGGCTGAAGGGTCTAATTCCATGCAGTTTGACTAAATGCCACTATTGTATCTGCTACCCCTGGCAGCGTCTTGCAAGCACTTGCCAACATCTCTTTTCTTTTAAAACGTTTCCCAACTCATCTCCTTTTAAATGTTTCCCCTTCGCCTTCAAGCGATGTCCTCTAGTTCTTGAGATTTGTATCCTGGGAAATAGGTTCTGACTGTCTACCCTATTTATGCCCCTCATTTTATATGCTTTTATCAGGTCTCCTCTCAACCTTCAATGTTCCAGAGAAATCAAAGTTTGTCCAACCTCTCCCTGTAGCTAATATCTCCTAATTCTGGTAAACCTTTGCGGTAAACCTTTGCTGCACCCTTTCCAAAGCCTCCCCACACTTCCTATAATAGCGACCATAACTGTATGTAGTATTCCAAATGCGACCAAACCAAAGTCCAGTAAAACTGCATCATGACTTCCTGACTCTAATATAGTAAATCCTCGCAAAAACGGACCTGTATATAGCACGTTTTGGTCGGACAGAGGCATCCGTTTCTACCCCCGTCCCCACATCCGTCAAGTTACTCAATGAGCTGGCGTCACATGGCGTGCTTATAGTCATGGGGGAGCGGAGCAGAACGAGCAATCAACGTAAAGGCGGCGTGAGTAATCGACCCATAACTGGGCTCAGTGGCTCCCCAGCCTGTGAATTCCCACTTGTTTAACCCACCCAATGCCGCATTTGTTCCTTCCCGGTTTTGGGTTAAACTTTACTCCCCCCACTATGTTACAGCGGCAAATGTACAATTGCGGCCACCAGCACCCCCCCCCCCCCCCCCTCTGTGGTGTCTAATAGCGAGGGCTTACTGTACTGAACGAATGAAGGCAAGCATACCATAGATGTTTTTTGTCGCTATGTACTTGTGTTGCCACTTTCAGGACGTTATGTATTTAGACCCCAAAATCCCTCTGCATCAATGCAGTTAAGGGTCATGCCATTAATTAATGATATATTTTCCCTTTACTTTCTAACTTCCAATGTGCAACACCTCACACTTGTTCAGATTAAACTCCATCTGCCATTTCTTTGCCCATTTCTGTATCAGATTTATATTCCACTGTATACTTTGACAGCCTTCAGAGTAATCTTTGTGTAATCTGCAAACATACTAACAAAGCTGCCTACATTTACATCTGGGTCACTTCTGTATAACAAACAATGATATTTGTTCCTCCAGCAGTTTGTTTTTTGCTCAAGTTACTAGGATTTGCAATTCTTTGCGTTTTAATTTCAAAAAGTGTTCCCTTTGTTGTTAGTATTGTAATCAACTTTCAATTGCTTTGTAAGAGTGCATTGGACAATCAAAGACGAGCTATTTAGCATTTACCTAAACAGAAGATTGTTCTTGATGCCTCATGCATAGCACCAAGTCATATTATTTTTGGAAGTATAGTAACCATACCAATGTGTATTGTTTGCACTTCCTTGATTTAAAAACTTTGATTATTCTGACTGATAATAGGGAAGACTTCCGTTTGAGGAAGGGTGCTGATCCAAAATGTAATTCCCCTCTCCGTTCTTCCAGCAGTCTATTCTTGCAAAGACTTTACAGTTTTGCACAGTTTATCCGAGCTTTTAATCCATTGGATTATTTGAATCGTTTTCATGATATTAATTAATATTAATTTCCCGATCTCCAATTTAAAATGCAAGAGGGATTGAGGAATTAGTTAAATATTTATAAAAATCTTTTTTTGTTTAAGTTAAGCTTGGTAAAATGCCAAAGTCCAAACATGCCTCTGCTCTATGCATTATTTCACACATCTATATTGCATATTATATAGATGTATACCTGTATATTTATAGGAGAAATAGTATTCTGCATTTTTTCTAACATGCAGCTGGAAAAGTTCAATGCAAGGGAATACAAGTTATCAAGTGGATATGTTCCTTTTCCCTGTATCAGCTGGTTTAATATTAATTTGATAATTTCATAAACCATGGTGTTGCATTTACATTGTTTACCCTGAGATGTATTGTAGGCAAAACTAATTTAGAAATTGACAATGTCAATTGAATAGACAAATTGCCTATTTCACACCTGGCTTCTGTGTATTTGAATCCAATTGGTTGGTAAACCATACATATAAGACTGAGAAAATTACAAAATTAGCGATCAAGGTAAAAAGTCCATGTTTTAGTCATTACTTACCAAGTAAAGAACCTCATTTATGAATTTATCTTTCTTATAGGGAACTGAACCGTCGCAAGCACAGCAAACCAGGATCTGTACCATTTGTTACCGAGAGGAAGAAGCATATTGTGGCTGTGGTGAAATAGCTATTCTGCCTCTACATTTTATATTAATTATTGCACAGAATTGATTTAAAAAAATCAGACAATGCATCCTAATGTTTAAGTTTGATCAAGGAAAAACATTTGTAATAATATAACATTTTGTATTTTACATGTTTTCATGTATATTTATTTATCTAAAAATAATGCATTTCCATTCACATTGCATGAAATAAAAATCACATTCCCATCTAATTACAGGTAGATAACATCAACCTCATTAAATGCTAATCCCATTCTTCGTAGGCAGTTTCTTAATTCCATATTTTCAAATAGTTTGAAAATGATTGTATTCTAAAAATTACCTTGTAGAAATGTGAGTTTCTACAATCATAACTAGACAAACTTCATGATTTATGAGTAAAGATAAATGAAAACATGTAAGTAAAGCATCTGATTCTTATTCCCATTCTGTTTTATTAAATTGATCATTCAAGCTTTTGAGTGGTTATTTCAAATTGCCATGTGATTACAGCATTCATTGCAGGCACTAATAAACATAAAGGGACAATTTACTAAAGCTATTGTTTACCTTCCTTGAATAAAATCCAGAGGAGTGAACTCTTGCATTTCAGTTACAGCATGTGGAGTCAAAACTGAATTACCGTCACATCCTGTGCTTCCCTTAATATCTTCTGTTGACCTGAAAATACTGAACTTAGGTTGTGAATTCCTTAAAAAAAAGAATCATGCTGATAATAGAGAACTTTTCTCATCCCTTTCCTGACAGACCAATTCTTTTTGTTGTAAAAACAATGATTCCAGAAAATGCATCAGGTGTAAACATCAATTCCTTGTCTGACCTCTCAAAACCCATAAGAATTTCCGCATTTGCATGAGATTGCCTCTCATACGTAGTCTGCATACCCTCTGTCACAACTAGATCATTCCTTGGAATGATAATAAGATCACATCAAAACTACTGCTGAGTTTGTTACCATGGAGAAATCTCTGGGCCCTAGGTTTTCAACCAAGCAGAGGGGCAACTGTTTTTTCCATATTTTCCAAAGGAAGATGATTAGAGAAAACTTAGGACCCAGATAGCGAACAACTAACAGCAGTCCCACTCACCTTGCTGATGTTTCCAGCTGCACCACTTAGCCCAGCGCAAGTGGTTGCTATTTTTAAAGTTTGGAAATGGGGCGGGAGAGAGGAGAAGTTGGTACGTGTGCAAGTTTGGTGTCTGGGATGAAAAGCACCATAAGGAATCGGTGCACCGTGAGGTTGTTCTGACTGGCTTAAGCCGAGAAGACTTCTGAATTTCCTTTGGTGTTAACTGCCTTCTTTTCATATTCCCTTAATTTTTCACCCCCCCCCCCCCCCCATTCATCTGATTAGATTCTGCCATGTTCACACTAGTTATCGAAGGATCATGTTAAATTAGTCTATAACTTTGAAAGATGATTAGTGGCTTTTAAATTAAGGATTTAGTTGCAAATTCTAAATGCTTCCATACAACATCATATTTTCCTTTTCACTTCCCCTCTCAACTTACTAGATTCAACAAATTTCTCATTGTAGTTCTTTATTTGACTTCCATATAACCATTATATTTTGCTTTCATCTTTAGCATTGGTTCCCTTTCTTTGTAGAAAAGTTCCTATCTTGTTTGTGAAATGCCTCCTTAACGCTCACCTTAATATCATACATTTCATGTTTCTCGATCCAAATCCCTTCTCATTCAAGACTGGCTTCAGATTTTTACCTTCACCTTCACTATTAATCAAAGCCTAGCCTATCCAAATATGTTTTTCTTGTCACTTGGTCTGCTGGCAACTTAGATATTAAAGTGTCAATTGCAACTTAACCAATGGAATGAAGAGAGGCAGCATTGTCTACACTGTAGATAAAAACATGAAATTGCCAAATGTATTAATTTTAATGAACAAATGGATTTCACTATACTAATATGAGGTCACTGCCATTGAAATAGAACAAAGTGTTTTCAAAATTATAAGAAGCTAGAAACAATGGATGCCCAAAGAGATGGATGGTAAACATGGATGATGTTTATTTATTTGTTCTTGATGTTTGCCCTCCAGCTTTAATATGGGTTTCTTGCTCAAACTATTCTTAGCGTTATCCTGTTTATTTTCAATTGGGAAAAGACATGATCGCCTATATTTGTGATCAAATCCCAGATCAAACAACACATAATATGAAATTCAAATTATTCATGTTACTAATTGTAGGAATGGAGTACAATATAGAATGAGACTCTGCTTGTTGTATATGTTCTTCATTCCCAATCTCTGTCACAAACGATCAGCAAGAATTTTACCATAACTGCAAATGCTGGCATTAGTTGACACATCTGCTTCTAACTTATCCAGATGCAACTTAAAAGCAGTTGGCTTTAGAAAATTATCTTGTGTGCTACTGGTTGTTGTGCATTTCATTTGCAGTCAGACCGTAGGTCTATCTTTAATTGTTTCTCAACTCTCAAGATTGCAGAAGATTCATGATTCTTTGACATGCAACAGGGTATATTATTTGCCTAATCAACCCAAAAAATGTTAAAGATTATATATGTTTTTCTCCATATTCATATGAACTGAAAATGGATATAAGGGGTTACCTTCTCGGATGAAAAGGCCAAATTATGATTTATGTAAATGAAGAGAAAGAAAGAAGAAAATAAAGAGTGTCGAGATAGATAGGCAAGAGAGTAGAAACGAATAGCGAGAGGGACAGAAAGAAGAAATAAGGAGCTAAAGAGATTGAAAAAGAAGAGAAAAAAAAAAATTAGGTGAGATATACCTATTAAATATCTTTACCCACCTCTCACCCGGTTCTGAACCATTTAATTTCTATGTTGCACCATAATTTCTATGTTGCACCGTATGCTTGTAAGAAGTCGATAAAAGGAGACCAAATCTTTAAGAATTGGTCTACTTTGCCTAGTAGGAGGAATCTCATTTCTTCAAGATGTAGCATTTCCGACATATTTGAAATTCACATTTTAAACGTTGGCGTGGATGCGTTTTGCCAAACATTTTTATTTCCGAAGGAAGAACTAAGTTTTAAGTCAAAAAGTGGTACAAGGGATTCAAGGAGAAAAATAAACATTCACAGGCTAGAATAACATCTAGCAAGAGAGAAGATGGCCATGATCTTTGGAAGTCAATTATATCAGCCTCAGAATATTACTCCACGGGTTTCTCAGGCAATGATCTAGGCTCAACTATCTTTGAGGGCATGAATCGGGATCACAATGGAGAGTAACTCACAAGAACAGCAGTTCAGACGGCGGTTTAACATAATCTTCACCAAGGGTTAAAAAATAAATATGAGCCTTGACCATGATTCAATGAATGAATGAATAAGTTTATTGGCCAAGTATTCACATACAATGAATTTGCCTGGGTGCTGCCCCCGCAAGTGACAACGACATACAGTTGTCGTGGAGAAAAGCTTTTTTTATGTCTGGCTGTGGCAGCTTTGACAGTCTGGAGTCACCTTCCAGAAGGAAGTGATTCAAAGAGTTTGGGGCCAGAGTGAGAGGGGTCAGAGATGATCTTACCCGCTCGCTTCCTGGCCCTTGCAGTGTACAGTTCATCAATGGAGGGAAGGTTGCAGCCAATAACCTTCTCAGCTGATGGGACGATTTGCTGCAGCCTCTGGATGTTGTGCTTGGTGGCTGAGCCAAACCAGACCATGATGGAGAAGGTTCAAAGGTTCTTTATTAGTCACATACACCAATTGGTGTAGTGAAATGCGTATTGCCATTGCAGCACATAAGAAAAAGAATACAACATAACAATAATAAAGAAATTTAAACATAAAAAGCATTATGAAGGAAGGCACAAAGTCCTGTCCCCATCCCCATGTCCACCCATAGTCGGGCCTATTGAGGCCTCCGCAGTCGCCTTTACGGAGGCCCGATGTTCCAGGCCGTTCTCGCCAGATGATGGTGCTCCGGCATCGGGAGAATCCTCTCAGCGACTTGGGAAACCTGGAACGGCCGTTTCCTTTCCGGAGACGGCAGCTTCCGAAGCCGACAGGCCACGCTGGATGGAGCTCCACCACTGCCGCTCTCGGCGAGAGATCCCAGACTCCCGATGTTAAAGTCAGCGCCGCCGCCCATGGCTTGCCGCTCCACAGACCCGCAGCTCTGCGATGTTTCCTCGGCGGTCTCAGCATACCGGAGTTCCAGCGCAGCGTCCCGGGCAAGACATCGCCCGTTCTGCGATAGAGCTTCAGCGCTGTGCCGCCGCCGAAGCCGAGGTTCTGGCCGGTCCCCTCAGGAAACGCCGTTCCAGGCCCGCTGGTAGACCGCGAGGACGGATCGAAGCTGCTGCCCGGAGAAAAAACGCCTCTCCGATCAGGTAGGGACCCTGAAAAGCAGTTTCCCCAGCCACACATCAAAAAGACTAGAACTCCGAAAAACAAAAACTTAACTAACTAAAAATAAAAAAAAGAGATGAAAAACGGACAGCTGCAGGCTGAGCAGCCATACCCATACAAGTCGGCGCCCCCAAAAGAAGGTGAGGACAGACTCTACGATGGCCGTATAGAATTGGACCATCATTGCCTGTGGCAGATTGTGCTTCCTCAGCTGCCACAGGAAGTACATCCTCTGTTGTGCCTTTTTGACTATGGGCCTTGACCATGACTCAATGCTATCTAAATGAAGTTAAAAATATATATGAAATGATGCATGCTGTTCCAGTTCATAAGAGGTAAGAATGATGGCATTTCTCTTAATAATTATGGAAATAAATAATTAATGCCCATTACAAAAGTGTCATGTTAGCTGTTTAGACAACTACACACAAATAATAGGGATGGTAGTTTAGAAACTTGATGTAGAATTATGTTGCTTGGTAGATGATATAGCTGAGTTACTATGGTTTCTCAGCCATTTGTTCGAGATACGGATTGTCATCAGTCTACCACTTCATAAACAATCTAATACATTTATTATGGCCAAGAACATCACTGTATCCTGCCAACCCTGATAATATGTGATCACAAAGGTATCTGGGAAATTATTAAATACATTCACCAAATGCTTCACATTCGAACAGCTGAATAAACATCATAAACGGTATGTAAAGATCAAATCAATACCACATTATCTGTAAGATCATTCCATTGACTACAAAAAAACCCAGGCATAAGAAAAAATAATCAATGCCACAGAATTCTGAACAATAAAACAGTTTATGAAAAAATAAGAGTAATTGGAAATATAATTAACATGCAAACTTTCATTAATATCAGTTATGCAATGCTTTTGGGGAATTCCTAATAAAGGATAGTGCAACATATGTTGTATCTATAAAAGCACAATTGATCTTTGAAGAGTGATTTTTATAAATATATTCAACATAAATGGGCAGCACGGTGGCGCAGTGGTAGAGATGCTGCCCTACAGCGTCAAAGACCCATGTTCGATCCTGACTACGGGTGCTTGCCTCTACGGAGTTTGTACGTTCTCCCCGTAATCTACATGGATTTTCTCCGGGATCTCTAATTTCCCCCCACACTTCAAAGACGTAAAAGTTTGTAGGTTAATTGGCTTGGTATAATTGTAAATTGTTCCTATTGTGTGCAGGATAGTGTAACTGCAGAAATCGCTGGTCGGCGAGGACTCGGTGGGCTGAAAGGCCTGTTTTCGCACTATATCTCTAAACTAAACTAAATAAATCTCAGTGATGGAAAGCCCTTTAAGAAGCAGTGAGGATAGATGGCATAATGTCCTCCAAGATAATTCTGAACATTGGTATTCTGCAAGGCTGCATACTGTAGAACACGGGCCCCTTACTGTATTCCCCTTACTCACATGACTGTGTGGCCAAATTCTGCTCTAATCTGATTTACAAGTATTTTTCAGATGACATTTGCCAACATTTGACCTGTAGCCCTCTAAATCTTTTGTATCCATTTGCCAAACCTTTTGTTGACATTTGCCAATATTAGACACTCTAAACTCTTTGTATCCATATATCTGTCCAAATGTTTTTTAAAACCCATAACTTTATCCACTTCTATAGCTTCCTCTGACAGCTCATTCCAGATGTGGACTACCTTCCGTAGCCTGTGAAGCTCTAAAGGAAAAAGTCCCTATTTATCCAACATCTCTCTATAACTAAAGCGGGCAAGATGAGGTAACATCCTGGTGAATCTCTTCTGCATCCTTACCAAGGTAATCATGTCCTTCCTGCAGCTGGGTGACCAGAATTCCACACAGCATCGCAGGTGTGGTCTCACTAATGACATACACCTACATCATGATGTCCCAAATGTTTTCCTCAATGAAGGCAAGCATGCCAAACCCTGCAACTCACCACTTTTAGAGAACCATACACATGTAGATGGGGCTCGTCAGCCTGGGAAGGCAGTCCATCTAGAAGAGGGAAAACTGATTTAAAACTTCCACTGCCTTGTGGCCATATCCAGCCATGGAAAAGGCTCCTGGAGTAAACCTCAAGAAAATACGGAGCCCCAAGGCAGTTTGTCGTTATCCGTAACCTCGCTCTGGCAGCTCCTGCGACGGCGCTGGTGCCAAACTGTAACGGTGCTGCTGTTCCTTTGGATCGATCAGCTACGTGGAGATGGAGGGACGTGCTGCATGGGCAACAGCCTATCCTCCATATGACATCGCCCAGGCTTGTATCTGATCACACATCACCTGCAAACTAGGATGCATCACCCATGGTCACTCATGACGGTGAGGGCTTAGTACACATGTACTCCTAGATCGCTTTATTCTGCATTGCTCCGGTAAATTCCTTGCCCTAGTTTGACATAGCAATGTGCAACATCTCACAATTGTCAGAGAAAAAGTCTATTTGCCATTCCTTGGCTAACATTCCAAACTGATCTAGATATTGTAAATTTGGATATTCTTCCTCACTGTCGATTATACCACCGATTTTAATGGAATTTGCTAACTTACTAACAATGTTAATGACGTTGTCATCCAAATTGATAATATATATAACAAACAGCAGGGGTCCCAGCATCGACCCTGTGGCACAACACTGGCCTCCAATCAGAAAATTAACCCTCAGCAATTACCCCTTGACTCTTTGTCCAAATCAATTTTGTTAATTTGAAATAAAATGGAAGATTCTGGACTTACTGACGAGGTCTTTGCATCTGTGGAGTGAGAAACAAAACTGATATTTTAGCTTAATGAGCCTTCGTCAGTCAGGCAGCGAAGGGGAGGGGAGTGGTAAGAAATGGAATGGATGAACATGTGCTGTTGATATTTACTGAGAGGTTGATGCAGATTTGCTAATTGTAGCTGGTATGTTTGGAGGAGATGAAAATAGAAGAAAAAAGCAAATTGTGGAAAAGTGACATCAAGAACAATGATTGCTGGAAATTTGAAATTAAAGAGAAATGAGTT
Source organism: Okamejei kenojei (assembly GCA_035221665.1). Classification (NCBI taxonomy): domain Eukaryota; kingdom Metazoa; phylum Chordata; class Chondrichthyes; order Rajiformes; family Rajidae; genus Okamejei; species Okamejei kenojei. The sequence goes on from CM069134.1 coordinate 112,249,195, forward strand.
ATCTGTGCATCACAGGCAGCATCTGTGCATAGAGAAAACCATGCCATAGGACTAACAAAAGTTGGTTATCTAATGATGTATTTGAGTATTAAACAAAATATGAGGTTCCTTTAGGTTACATTGGTCTTTATTGGAACAATATCAGAGTAGAAGTGGGGTAGAGAATTAAAGTGAGTGATTTTAATCTCTCCACCATTTTAGGATACTCCTTGCGCTGCCCAGGCACTAAGCTCCAGAGCTTCCTTGAACATAGGTCTTAGAATCCCTACCTGATCCATCCTGTTTATTTATCTCATCCTTCCCCTTTAAGCTTTTTGGTTATTTGAACCATAGAAGCATAGAAGCATAGAAAATAGGTGCAGGAGTAGGCCATTCGGCCCTTCGAGCCTTCATGGCTGATTATCTAACTCAGTATCCTGTACCTGCCTTCTCTCCATACCCCCTGATCCCTTTAGCCACAAGGGCTACATCTAATTCCCTCTTAAATATAGCCAATGAACTGACCTCAACTGTGGCAGAGAATTCCAGAGACTCACCACTCTGTGTGAAAAATGTTTTCCTCATCTCGGTCCTAAAGGAATTCCCCCTTATCCTTAGACTGTGACCCCTTGTTCTGGACCTCTCCAACATCGGGAACAATCTTCCTGCATCTAGCCTGTCCAACCCCTTAAGAATTTTGTAGGTTTCTATAAGATCCATGTTTCCTCAGTGTTGAATTTTGTTTGATAATGCTCTTTTGGAACATTTCCTGGCGTCTAGGTAGTATATAAATAGAAGTTGCCATAATTATCTCAATTTAAAATATATGTAATAGGAACAAACAAAAAAAAAAAGAAATAATCAGCAACCCAGGGAGTATCTGTGGATAGAGAAAAACAGTTAACATTTTGGATTAGAAAACTGAAAAAAATCATCCACTCTCTCTCATTACAGATGCTGCCTGAACCTTATGATCCTCATGATAATCAGATATTTGTGATCTTACATATCCCATGAAATCTGTGGAAAGAGAAAAACACTTAAATTTCAGTTCAAAGACCCTACATCAGAACCATACTCCAGATTGTTTCATAGATGTACATTGGATCTAACTGCAGGTTTTCTACTATAGACTTTATGTTGAAAGTCTGGATTCTTCCTATTCACCTCAATAGCTGATCTCTAATTATTATGACATAATAAACACATAGGTCTCCAAACCATATATGAATAAGTGCACTATGATGAATGTTTATAATTATAATTATATTAATTAGTTCATTGTATATATGCTGAACAGAATAAAATGCTGCCTTAAAGTATTGATTAACTTGCAATCTACATTATTACAGGTTGAGTGGTAGCTCAATATCCTAATTGTAGATCAGTGCCACAGCATTAATATATTGGGAGCTAGGTTGTGGAGAACAAATAATACCTCTGTATATGCAGTGTAAAAATTGGAGCATTGAGAAGGAGACAATTGGAATATTCAAGTTTAGAGCTGACAAATATGTGGGTGAGGGACTTGGGACAGAAAAGCTGAGGAGGTATAGAGATAGATATAATTACAGTGCATTTGTTGACAGTCTTGCAGCTGGAGCAGATGTGTGGTCAAGAGTTTATCGTCAAACGTCAAGCTTATGAACCATGTCGTTCACCTATTCATTTCTTTAAGCATGACTTGGGACATTGCAAACTCTTTCATTAGCTAGCTTTCTTTTTGACTTGAAAAGAAATATTATTTAGAATGGAAATTGAGCATTCCACCTGCAAATTCCAAAGAGAATGGCCTAACCAAAATTAATAATTATTTATAAATAATTAATCCCTGTGAATGGTTGATTTTGAAAAGATAATGTTGGTATTGATGTTGCTATATAGACATAATTAGCTTCAGGTAGACAAAAAAGCTGGGGAAACTCAGCGGGTGAGGCAGCATCTATGGAGCGAAGGAATAGGCGACGTTTCGAGTCAAGACCTGTCTATCCCTTTTAGATTGGTTATATAATTATCTGTCAGCTGCGTAATGTTTAACAGTTGGATATTTCGACAAAGGGGATTCTATTACATTTGCTGTAAACACACATCTGTTTTGTAGTTATGGGCTTTATTCAAATATAGAAGCAATAGATACATTTAATTCATTGCCAATGGGGTGAATTGATATATTATTTTGCTGATCTTTCCTTTTCATTATGCAAATTAATTCAACTTTATATTTTATCACAGAAATGTAAATTAAACCTAATAAGATTCTTAAAGTAGGAAGGAATAATAAAAAACACCTTGAATGTCCATACAATTAAAACTTTTCTGTTGCTGTTCAGTATTTTTTTTTGTGGAATATTTCACACACAATCAATTGGCAAACAAATTACCCTAATTGATATTATTGGTTCTACAATTGCTAATATTCCGATTCTACTGTGCAGATTTAATAGTCTACATGATGGAAGCACACACACACACATACACACACATATGTACAATGAGTTGAGTAGCCTGACTTTAAGACGGCATGATTTTTTTTCTTTCACTAAACATTTATATTTCAATGATGGTCAATCCAATTTCTAAATAATTATCCAAAGGTAAGTTAAGGTAGCAGAGAACCTCATTAGTAAATTACTTTCCCTATTATATATTGTTTTACATATTATTAAAATATAACGAGGGAGGAATGGCAATATGTTTTAATTCAAAAGGTTTAATTTAAATCAACACAATCACATGCTTGAAATTTGAAAACAAAAATATCACTTTACATGTTTTATTCAGAGAATGAAAACAAATGCCTGCTCTTAGCTATAATCAACTCAGCACATGTCTGGGGGGGTTTTGTGTCAAAGGCAAAATGGGAAACAGGGCACCTCGATTGTCTGCGAAAAGAACTGGCAGCTATGTATCCTACTCATCAATCTGACCTAAGGGTGGTGTCATTACTTGTTCGACGACTGAAAAGGAAGTATAAACTGTTGAATTCGAGATCACATAAAGCGCAGTAGCGGAAATAATGAGAATAAATACATTTTAGATAAAGAAAGTGAAAACATATATAGAAATGAAAAATATTTCAAAGTAACTCCAGAAAATCTCCAACAATGAGTACCATAGCAAAGGTCACTATTACAATTAGCTAGTTATATTTCAGTATCAGATAGGTTTACCGGCAATTATTTATCACGTTGTTAATAGGATACTTAGATTCGAGGGGAGGAGACGTAATTGTAAGTTGAGTTATTTCTTCTTGGGCGGTTTCACTCCATTCAATGAATTTCCACAGTCTCATCGCGAGATGTCAATTTGTGCGAAGCTAATGGCACAGGGATTGGACATGGACTGGATATTTCGGATATTCTCCAAATGAGTGCATCAACCGGGCATAATTATAGATAGCACCTATTTACCTCATCGTGATATTGATAGTAGCTTGCAACGGTGCGGCGAGCCACCCTGAGAAATAGACTCAATTTATGATCTGTGCTGAATTTAGTCAAGGCAGGTGCGAATACAGGAGCTGTCATTCTTGTCAATACCTGTGAAATCAAGGTTGGAAAGGACACAACAACAATTTTAAAAAGTTGCTAGTCAATAAACAGCTGGCTTTGCCGGAAAGTGTGCCTTTGTGAATGATAGATGAACTCACAATCAAACCACGCAGTCTACTTCCTCGCCCATTTCCTAAGTAATGTGCCCACATTCAGACATGAAGATTGGCCATTTTACCCAAATCCTCAGAGACATGCCTCTTTTATTTCTCCCTTTGTTAACACCATCAGTGGGAGTAAAGAAAGGGAATCCGAAGAATTACACAGTTTGTAGATAAATTGTAAAGATGATGTTTAAGAAGGAACCGCAGATGATGGAAATCGAAGGTAGACAAAAATGCTAGAGAAACTCTAATGATATAGATAATATAGATAATAGATAATACGCTAATATCATATTTTCTTTCAGTTAAATTAATTGCATATATATTTCAAACAGCAATTCAAAAGATACTTCAGTCTGAAGAAGGTTCTCGACCCGAAACGTGGCCTATTTCCTTCGCTCCATAGTTGCTGCCTCACCTTCTATGCACGTTTCACTGGTTAAATTATTCTTCAATTTCTAGTGCTTCAGTTTGTTAAAAGGGACTATCACTGCTGAAATTGACGTCCCTTTGCACGTCTCATTCAACAAGTGTTGGAACCGATTTGGTATAAAGGCATTTCAAAGGCGGTACACAGGAAATGCGTGCGTAACTCAATTTCCAATGCTCTATGAGCTGAAATTTCAAATCTTTGTCCTTGGAAATCAATGTTTACACTACATAGTACTGTGTAATAAAATTCATGTTATCTATTGGTCGTCGCAAAATTAATAAAAGACAAAGAATCGTAATTATACTTGTTTTGAGGACAGGATACTGTCTAGGACATTGATGTGGTAGCCCATTAATTGTTGTATTCAGAATGTAAGGTAAAAATGTTAAAGACGTTTGCCTGTGCATATGAAATTACTGGAAGTACATGCGAATCGGCATAATAGACAGTTACAGATTTAGGCCTGGGAGTATTAAAGCAAGATCATCAAACTAGCATATCTTTCCCATTGCTGGATATGTTTAGTGTTTCCTGTCTTTCCTTCGTATTATCAGTGTTCGAGGTTGGGTTCTTACTTTCCATCTTTACAGCAAACATTTTTGGGCTTTCCTTTATCGGGTTGGTATATATTATGTAAATTCTGGTTAGTTATATCGTGGAAAAATCATGCTATTAAACAATCCAATTACACATCCAGATAAAATAGTAAGGTCGTCTCGCAGTCATATTCATCTCGCAGCCAAAGCATGTTTCTGTTGCTTTAATATATCACGAAAGTGTGACAATCCAATAGAGTTTTGGTTGGCGATTTTGACTTGATTTGCTGACTTTGTAAACTTGGTTATAACGATAGTAATCCCATGTATTTGCGTGTACTAAGTGAATGGGGTCTGTTTCGACAAGCTATAAAATGAAATTATTTCACCGATTATTAAGTCCTTCGGAAGCTCCTTCGGATTTTCCATAATTTCACAGTGAGATGACAGCGCATCGTGAGATCGCATTTTGCTAATTTATTCCTGACTGCCGCCGGGGTTAAGAGGAATTATTTTCAAGCTTTTAGGCAGATTAACCATTTTCCTTCCCTGTGCTGTCAAGCATTTTACATTCATCTCCAATTAAAGATCCAAAATTGATAATCCTTACTATCTTGTTCATGGTTCTTCTTTTCTTTACATTGCTGTGAATCCAGCTGAGCACTCTGTCCACTTTATTGCTCATGCAGAGTTGTATCCAAGCAGCTGAAACAGATGACACACACGCACAGCCCTGGCTCGTACGAGCGAGAAGGCATTGACGCTGGTTACCGTCCGAGGTGCTGAATTCAGGAGCCACAGAGGCCGAGGAACCAGGGAAAGTGATTTTACTTAACATTTCAAGAAAGTGCAAAAAAGATCAGCGATTTATTCTCTCCTGATATATTTAACTCTATGCCACTATACTTTATACTTGAAAGGCAAATTGTTGCTGCTTGTGCACCAAATTGTTACTGCTTGTTGAATGAATGGATTCTCGTCACAAGTGTGCGACTCAAAATTAGGTCCCTGAAACGTCGGTTTACTTTTTGTAGGTTAATTACCAGTGGCTGTTTAGTAACAAATACGTCCCTTCCAACATTAATCAAATACGTGCAGCAAAAAAACAAGACACGTTATCTGTATAAAATTACCAAAGCGATGCCGCAGACAAAAAAAATAAACGCACGAACAACTTTCACAGTGAGCGGAGATTAATGGATCTAAATCATAATGGTAAAAAATAATGAGTTATTTGTATGTTACGATATAACTCAATGGTGTTTTCCACACAAAAAAAAAAATCAGTTTTAATGATGGCAGGCGGAACCGTTCTTAATCACATCCAATCATAATGAACCCGACCAGTATTTTACTGCTTCTCCTTGGATCAGGCAGAATTGGATGTGTGGGCAGTTGTGCTGGGTCCACTTTGACAGCATTCCAGATCCTGATCAATGATCCGCTCCGTAGTTTGCGGGGAGCTCACAGCCAACGAAGCGCGCCCAGGCTCTCTCTCCCCCCCCCCCCCCCCCCCCGCACTCTTTCAGTATTTTACCCCCTTGGCTGAATGTATGTGTAACGTCAGACTCAGCATTATCTATTTGTTTTTTTTTTGAAAAAAAAACAAAACTTTTTTGGCGTCTTTCCTGTGGTTTTTTTTCACTCACTGCAAATGTCGAAAGGGGAGGCGATGGGCTGGATACAAGAGTAACGCGCTCGCTAATCGTGTTAGGAAAGGTTAGCAGACAGCAAGAGGGGAGAGAGAAAGACGGACACCAAGAGACTATGCATCGCAGTTCCTAACTCAAGAGAATATTTTTTTTTTCGGATTTTCCATTCCCTCCTGGCGTATTCCACCCTGCAAAGTGCATATGCATAAATGGAGAGAGAGAATTATGAAGCGAATTGCAGCGAGCCGTGGAAATAATCTCGATGTGACTGGAGCCGCTTCCTCGTCTTCCCGTCGCCGCCGCCGCCTCCAGCGCCCGGATCCGGGAGCGTCCCTGAGGCAGCGCACCAGCTCCGCCGGCTTCCCGCTTGCCTCCGCCCCGGTCTCGTAATCCTCGCTGTGTGTGTGTGTGTGTGTGTGTGTGTGTGTGTGTGTTTCCCCCCCCCCCCCCCCCTTTGATACATTATTCTCATTAAAGATGTCGGCTCCAGTCGGGCCTCGGGGCCCTCGCCAGCCCGGCCCTGTTTCTCCTCATCCGCCTCTTCTTGCTTCTCCGGCTCCTCCTGCAGCCGCCGCCGCCGCCGCCGCCGCCACCACCACCGCCGCTGCTGCTGCTGCTGCTGCTGCTGCTGCCGACATGTCCGGGGTGCCGGACCTCAGCCACCTCACCGAGGAGGAGAGGAAGATCATCCTGGCCGTCATGGACAGGCAACGCCAGGAGGAAGAGAAGGAACAGTCCATGCTCAGGTAAGAAAACAGGGATCACCATTATCTTGTGTGTGTGTGTAACAAAAAAAAACTAATTGCAACAACAGGAGGCGAATGGAAATAAGGAAACCACAACCACGCCGACAGCACGCCTAAAGACGCGGCCATGTAAAGATCGTTTCTTAGTTGTAATATTTTACCTCGGAGCCGTGGGCTGGGTTTTTCCGGTCGCCATCTTCCGCCTGAAATTTCGGCACGAAGTCTATGCTCTGGGCTTTAGGTTGTCTCATTTTTAATTGAGGATTTCCAACTGAAGCTGTGGGGTCTTTGAGTGTGTTTTAATTTTGTGTGTTGGATTTAGCGACACGTCATTGGAAATAGCTCTTCTAATAATGTCAGCCTTCTACTTCGCTCTCCCTCTCATTCCACTTGCTCCCCGGAAAAAAAAGCGCCTGCCCTTCAACCCAGTGCTCACAGCCCCAACTGTGCCAACCTAAATCCAGGCGGCGAACAGGTTGGTGACAGCAGGGCCTCTGAGGGTTTCAGCACCACACGACCGTGGACAGCGCCCAGCGGCCGAGAGCCAGTCGGCACTCCCGCAGCCAAAAGAGGCGACTGAGCCACAGCCACAGCCCAGAATCGAGGTAGAATCAGCCAGATCCAGACCCCTGGCCCCAATCAATAACAGGATTAAACTCTTGGACAACAACCCTTCCCAGAGAGAGAGAGAGAGAGAGAGAGAGAGAATAATGGTGAAACGAAAGCCACAGAGCATAAGTGGATGTCAGAAAGTTTAGAAGGACATCAAAAGTCATTCGAGCCTCAATCAAGCTAAAAGTTTCTATTACTGGTGCTATCATCATTAAAGTAAACTGAAACTCATGTCGAATGCATTATAAAGTCAACTGCAGTTGCTGATTGAATGATGTTAGTGTCATACTCCGCTGAACTGTTGCAGCATGTAATTTTAAACTGAATTCGCGTATCCTAAAATGCTGCTGTCTTCATATTTGTTGTGCAGTCACGTATACGTTTACGTTTGCTTGCAAATATTATTATCATCATCTCTTCAATGTGATAAGCGAGGTTTACGTGTTCGTAATGTTTTCATTAAAAAAAATGCTGTTCCCAGTGTAGATTCAGGGAATGCGAGATAAATATACACTAGTGGTTACGTAGTAGTGATGCATCTACCAGTTTCATGGCTTTTAATGGCACAGTATGTTGGGCGATCCTCCTTGTTTGAGTTGCAGAATGATGTTGCACACTGTACATTAGTGTATTTTATGTGAAGTTCTGGAGGCATATTCACTTCCGGTGTTGTCTAAAGTGGGATGACATATTTACGAATTTTATGCAACTTTGAATTGGGTCTTACGAATGAAAACATCATTGGTACTAAAAAACGTTCATTTTGAGCGAAGCATTTTGATATTCTCAAAGGTGTCAAACTTTATTTTGATTGTTTGAGTCTGTGTGTTTCATGTTTTGATTATCTTATGTTACATGTTTTGCATGCATTAGTAGAATGCACTAATTGTGTGTGATTTGATGAGTCATCGGCTAAAAAGAAAGCAATAAATCAAAATATACTGCTTAAACTTTGCAGAAAAGAGCACAAACTGATGTTGGTTTGGACGGTAAAATGGTTACCAGAATTTTGTATTTAAAAAAATTTAAACCATGGGTGAGAAAAAAATGGAATAACTGTATGTGTTGGGAAATATCTCCCTTATTGGCAGATAAAATTGGTATGCAACATTATTTGTGGGAACTGGCTTTTTAAATAGTTACATAGACACAATACTACTGGTAGCACAGTAAGGAATGTTACATGTATGTTTTGTGTTTCTTCATAAGTATATTCACATTTGTATCAAAAGTCCTGACAGAAGGTAGAGCATACTTAAAATATTAGAGTATTATTTTGTGTGTTAAAGCTACATTTTTCCAAAGACTGATTTATTGATACAAACTCACGGATGGTGTATTTGACATTGTCTAGCATTTCAGGGGTGTGTGGGCTTTTTGTAATCCATAATATTAACCTATTTGAATATGCAGACCAGATTTTTTATTGGAACAATAATTCCACATGGGCATAAATGCATGCACTTTTTCAGCAATCTGAACAGTCAATTTTCTTGAGGAGATATGATGTAGATGTGGGTTGTCTGCATTGTAATTACCGTTGTTTGTGAAATACAAACTAGCCAGCTGCAGTTGTCCCCCACCCAAATCATTAGGTGAAAGGAAGCGGACATGTGGTTGAAATATAAGGCCAAATATAATTTGTTAATATGTTTTCTTGTTTGATCAAATTAGTTTTATTGCCTGAGATGCACAAGATTAGAAGCTAATGTGCAAGTAGGATTGGTTAGAAACATAGAAAATAGGTGCAGGAGGAGGCCATTTGGCCCTTTGAGCCAGCACCACCATTCATTTTGATCCACAATCAGTAACCCGTGCCTGGCTTCCCCCCAAACCCCTTGTTTCTGCACGCCCCAAGAGCTCTATCTAACTATCTTTTAAATTCACCCCGTGAATTGAGTGAAGTTTGGACTGAAGTACTTCTTCTTTCGTGTGGCGTGCACAGCCTAAAGTTATAGGACAACTTGTTCTATTTGATCTTCTGTGTGTGTACGTCGAGTTGATTGCATTAGTCGAAACAGGGCGGACCACGTGAAGGTTGCAATCTTCCATCCCGGACTGAGGTTAATGGCCTTTTAAGAACTTCCATAATAGATTGTGTATTTTCATAAATGTATTAAAATTTGTGCATTAGCTATTATTTTCAGGTAATCAGATCAAAATTGTGACAATTATGCTGTTATTACCCCAGTTTCTAACCCATCTAGACATGTAAATCAATGATGCAGAACTCATTGACATTTGCAGTTTGGTGGATTTGCTTCTTTTGCAAATATAAAATCTGCAAAATAACCCCATTGGTTTTAATTTATATTTTAAAAGAAAATAACATTTATAAGGGTGACTTCATGACTGTAATTTCATCTCTTGGTTTGGATGACTTATATGAACAGATCATACCTCATTCTCATAGCTTACACTGTCACCTGAACCACTTGATGGGATTACTGCTGTGTCATCACTCTAGATATCTGTTGTTCTGTAAATAGTTTTCTGGCAATAATGTAACTTCCCCTGCCATGTAAAATGTGTTTTAATGATCTTGATTCATTTTCTGTTTCACTGAGTTTACGGTTATCATATTTCAAGTATCCTGTTGTATCTATTTGCAGATTACCAACATCACAGTAGTCAAATACTAATGTATAGAATTTTAAAATAGGGAATGAGAAAAAGACCATTGGTTGAAATCTACAAAACTCACTAGCAATATATAGTGAAAATAATATACCTTTCCTTCCCCCTTATGGTCTATTTGCTTGTCATTTCTTGATGTCATTTACATTAGGTTACTCGTTCAACTGCACTTTCTGTTTAACTGATAGCCAGTGGAGGAGGAATTGGGATAAAACATAAAATACTAATAGAAATACTACCAGCATTTCTGAAAATAGGGCATAAAACAACAACCTCTCAGGAACTGGAAGTACCTTACAAGTGTGATTTTAATTGTTGTTGCTTATTTTAAATAGTTAAGATACTTGAATAAACATTTAGGTTTTTTTTTTGCAATCCCTCTCAATCTAAACTTTGATCTGTGGGGCTTGAATGTTTTGTTTTACCTGCTCAATAAATCAAAATAAAACATCAGAAGAAAGATACTTTCTCTACCAATAAAACACCATGTCAGTAATAAATATTAATCATGCAGAATTTAGATTTTGCTTTCAGACCACTGCACATGACTTTTTACCTGTGGATGAGAAAGTGGGAATAGTGGAAATGAGGAAGGAACAAATTGCGCGTTTGATTGTGTGAAAGACTATGACAATTTTGCCATAAATGTAAGTGTCTAAACTAATCTGCGCAGACAGGAACAATGCAATTCTTGTGGTTAGGAATAAAACTGCCTGTTGTACTTCAGAGTGCCTATGCACATGGAATAAAAAATATTAATTCCCAATTTCTGGAACAGTTCAGTTGTTAAGAGAAAGGGACATTAAAATGAAAAGAATAAAATGAAGAAGAGGAGGAGGCCACATGAATTTCTGCAGAGTAATGACAGGGATGATGCTGAATCAAGGTTTTCACGTGTTCTCAAGATCTGAGAATACATGCACAACAGATTTATAACAAATATTTGCCAGAGGTTTTTGAAAATGATTTCCAATGCTTTGCAGGCAAGATGAGTAATAAAAAAGATTGAGCCATTTTTATTGAAAATCTTTGACAACTAAAATAGACCAATTTTGCCAAGCACTAACTAAATCTGAAAACGCCCCAAATTTAACTAAAATTAAATAAAGCAAAGGAAGACACAAAATGCTGGAGAGAAGGAATGGGTGACGTTTTGGGTCGAGACCCTTCTTTCAGTAAATAAAGCAAACTGATTTGACATTGAATTCGATGTTCTAATATTTTCTAATTCACACACTGCTTTGTTCAAAAGTGATTAAAAGAAACAGATTAGCTATGATATCTTATGATATACAACATATACAGTGCTGGATGAAGTTCAGAAATATATCGATGTCCCTTGATTACAATTTAAAGTAATTGAAAAGGGAAGGCCTGCAAGTGTAATTTAATGTTTTGCTGCTGCGTAATCAGATTTACAAAAAGCAGGGCATCCAAAGTAAATTGATCACATCAGCATTGCAGTTTAAAAAAAACATAGATATATATTGTTTAAGTAAAATTAACCGAGAACTGAATAGAATTTGAAACTTAAATGCTTTTTAACAGTCAGACCAATTTTACATTTAAAAAAGTGCTCGAGTAACTCAACGGGTCAGGCAAAAGCAGCAAAAACCAAAGTGCTGGAGGAATTCACTGTGCAAGGCAGCATCTGAAGAAGCAATGGACAGACAGTGTTTTAGGTTAGGATACTTCTTCAGTCTAAAGAAATAACATCGACCCATTCCCTGCCTGATCCACTGAGTTCCTCAAGCACTATTTTTTGTTTAAGATTCCAGCATGTGCAGTTTCTTCATTCATTCATCCTTGTTGGAAACAATAGCGACACAGTGGTGCTGGTTTCCAACGGGAACGGTGAAGAACGCACTACACATCTCTGTCCTCCTGTTCCTGCGGACTTCCGCCACTGGAAGTATAGTATTTAGTGTGGGTACACAAAAAGCTGGAGAAACTCAGCGGGTGCAGCAGCATCTAAGGAGTGAAGGAGATAGGCGACGTTTCGGGTCGAGACCCTTCTTCAGACTAGTATTTAGTGTGTGTGCTTTATCATCATTCCTTACAATGCTATGCACGTCAGTGATCGCAACTTCTTTTGCGGATGGCAGTTGGCTCGCAAGAAGCTCATCTGCCCTTTGACAGGTCTTGATTTTGGTCCTGCTGGGGGTCCACAGCCCCCTCCTCATCTTGCAAACTAGGTGGGGAGATGGTTTAGTTGCTGACTATCCGACCATGGGGCAGGTAGCATGGGATTACATGGTACCCGTGGCGGGGGGAACTCCCCCCGACCTGACCTGCAGTTTCTGGTGCCAGCAATTTTACTTTGTTGTATGGATAGTTTGCTGACATGAACTTCCACTAAAAATTTTCATTAAAAACCCATGAGCAGGTGCACGTCTAATGAACATCGGTGCTATTTGCTCAGCGTTTAGTAAAATCCTGCCCAATAAAATGCTGATAAAAGTTTTCCTTGAGAACAACCACAAAGCCAATGATATAAAGAATATTGGTTTACTTCCTGTGATTCCCAGACACTCTTGTCTTGCCATTACCTTGACCCGTTTTACTTTACATCTGATAGGTAAGGTGGCAGTAAATTCTTTTTGCCTTCTTACATCATCATAAACTGCACCAAAATGATCGAGCAAATAATTATTGTTCCTCGTTCAAACAAAATTATTTGTATTTCCCTATAGTTCACATTTTCCTATTCACATCGCAGCAAATGTTCTATTTTCAAGTTCAATCCTGTAAGCTGATACCCGTTAAATTAAAAAGCACACATTATCCAGCATTCTTTGGGCAGATTTGACTCCTCCTCCATCTCTGTTGTGCGGTGACGTTGGATGTGCAGTTTGAACTCACTCATGCTCATAATTGGCTCATGCACATAATGGTTATCATACTTTTTTCTTACAACTGATGAATTCTGTTAGATTTTCATCTAGTTAACAACTTTGACTTATAGTAAGTTGGTTTAAAAGAAGTTGGTTTAAAACGTGAATTACTCTTTTATTAGTACAGCTATTTCCTCTTAACTGTGATTCACATCAAAGCATGGAAACGGGAACACATGTGCCTATGGTTTTGGTAGTAAAAAAAAGCTTAACTGTTGCACCAGTTTATTTTCTTTCAGAAGATCCATAACTTTGCCTGAATGTCCACCTCACATTGCATAGTCCAAGTTATTTTTCACCTAAATAATTAAAAAGATAATACCTATGCTTTAAGGTTCTAAATATATTTATATTTATTTTGAATGTTCACTTTATTACCAGCGTAGTGACCCCTCAGAAACAATACTACATTGGTGTCACTTATAGGAAGCATCACAGGGCTGCTCTGTTGTAAATAGCAAACATTCAGAGACATTAGATGTGTTCAAACCAGCAATAGCAAATAATTACCTGTGGTGTAAAGGTTCCATTGCAGATCCTTGACAATTGCTTTTAATACCAGAAATTTGAAATGGAGGCAGAACCATTTGGCAAGTCGGGAAGTGCCTATGCAGGGGAATAGGATTAACATTTCAGAATGATAAGATGTGGTCATTACCGAGAACAACTGGTACAATTGTTAAAGTCAGAATATCTCCTGGTATTGCTCTTGTATTGAAGAATTGCATTTTCACATATTTTATAATCTCAAAATAAGAATACGAAAATGGTATTTTATAAATCTCCACCTGAAATTATGTTTAATTATTTACTCCATCAACATCCCATAATATTTTCAACCATTACTCTATTGTTTGTGCTCTTACATGTTTTTACTCTATCATTTCCAGATTCTCTAGTGTCTCAAAGAAACCAACATTAATTTGTCCTTGAGTTATTTCAGTAAATCGTCTCTGCACCCATTCCTAGGCCTTGCACATGCTTGACAATTGCTTCCTTAAAGGGTCATGTCCAGAATAGGGTGCAAAATTCTGCTGAGTCAATTCAGTCCACATTCGACAAAGCTATCGGTCTTTTCACTGATGAATTGATGCCATGCACTTTGCTTAATTTATGAAAATTTGCTAATCAATCAATTTGTTCATGGTAGGAAGATATCAGTCATAAGTTGCACTGTACAAGGGGGCTGATTTTGTAGGTCATAAGCCACGAAGTCTGAATTTTGTTTTTGTATCCTACAGCTACTAATTGCATATTCTGAAAATACTGTGATGTGATTTTAATGATGGAAGTTTCTGTGAGTTTTAATTTTAAATCAGAACCAAAATGTTCGAAACAGCAGCTGGACTTGATTTACTAAATCTTTAAATAACACTATGTTTCCTATTGTAATGCGATTTCAGTAGTCTGGAAGGGGTGGGAGATTGCAATCTTCATGTGGTCCACCCTGTTTCGACGATTGCAATCAGCCTGGTGTGCATAAACAAAAGATCAAACAGAACAAGTTGTCTTACAACTTTAGGCTGTGCACGCCATACGCAAGAAGAAGTAGTCTGGAGCATCTCAATATTTTAAATATTTGAATTAGTCCCAGGCAGATAACACTGAGTTTTTATTTAAGTTGGTTGATTGTGCAGAGGTACCCCTTGTGGGGTTTGCACTTGTATTGGCTCGGGTTGTGTTCTTCCGGAGCTGAGCATCGCGTTGCTCCAGATAAAATTCAGTCCTCAGTTAAGAATTTCCTGCAATATACCCTTGTTGAGAAGTTAAAACTGGTTTGTAACAAAGATTCCATTGCAACAAAAAGATTTTTACTACTGTCCCTTGACTCAAGGCAGCTAGAGTCTGTTTATGTTTATACCTTGCGGTTTTAAAAGATTTTTCATATCTTGAAGGTAATTTCATTGAGTATCATTATTTATACTGAGAGAACATTGAACAGTGCAGGGCAGGAACAGGCCCTTTGGCTCACAATCGCTGTGATGAACATGATGCCAAATCAAACAAATCCATTATTCCTGCATGTGATCCATATCCCTTAATTCTCTGTATATGCACCTGCCTGTTGAAAAGCCTCTTAAAGCCACTATTGTATCAATTTCCACCTCTCCACCTGTTCTGGGGTGTTCCAGGCACCTACCATTCACCATGAAAGACTTGCCTCACAAATCTCCATTAAACATTCCTCTTCTGACCTTAAATCTATGCCCTCTAGTACTTGGCATTTCCACCCTGGGAAATAAGATTCTAACTATCTAGAGCATCTATGCTTGTCATAATTTTATATACTCCTATCATAGCTCCCATCAGTCGCCGATATTCCAAAGAAAACAATCCAATTTTGACCAGTCTTTCCTTTATACCCTCCAATCCAGTAACCGTTTTGGTTAACCTAATTTGCATCCTCTCCAAAGTTTCCACATCTTTCTCATAAAGGCGCAAGCAGAACTGCACACAATATTCCAAATGCGGCCTCTTCAAAGTTTTATAAAACCACCACATGATTTTGTGATTCTTATACTCAATGCCATAACGGATGAAGGCAAACATGCCGTATGTCTTCTTGAGGTCATATGTCCTTTATACCCATTCCCTCTAAATAACATCACTCTCTCTCACTCCTCCATCTGTTGATCAATTTCCATAAATGCCCTGGTCTATGTTGATCACTTCCTGTATCTTTGAAGATGCTTGTCAGAAAAGGTGGATATCAATGAGGAAATTCACCACCAAATCTATTCACCAGCTCACCTTTCATCCATTTGAGAAAAAGTGTTTGAAGTCAAAGAACAAACCTGGTGCCAAGTTCATGATATACTGATCAGCAGTGATCTCAGCCCTCTTCAGACTTGGACAATTGACAGTGGATGCTTCAATGGTTAGGACTAACATCAGCACCAGAGAAGTATTACCATTGCTTTCACAAAGCCCTCCATATCCACAGGGGAGAATAGGTGAACATCCCCAAACCAGCATTCAAGCACAGATTATACTGAGTGCTCGTGACACCAGCACATCATGGCACATCGTGCACATCACACCAGATTTTTGAAACAAGCACCTACATTATTCTGAGCTCAGAGAGAATGCTTAGATGACAGCCTGTGATCGATGAAAAAATGTAACATCATCATTAACTTGTGCGAATCCCTGCCCCAAATTGTTCAAAATGATGGTGCAACTTTCAGGAAAGCCCCAGCACAATGAGTCTGTGGGTACATGTGGGAGCAAGGTGTGAACAGTGCAAGGAGCGAACAACAACCCAAACATCTCAACCACCTTCTCTGTGAAGCCCCGCCTGTCCCACCTGCGGCAGAGTTTGCAGATCTCGTAAGGTATTCATTAGTCACCTCAGAATCCACAGAACTCTGGTGGAAACTCATCCTTGTCTCAAGAGATTACCTTTGACTATGGTTGGATGGGAAAACTCTCTGGAGATGCAACTATCCAAATCATGTCTTTGCTACACTGGAAAATATTAGCATTATATTTTTATTTCCTTTTGTTTGAGATCAAATTACATTGTGAAATGCTATGTTGAAACCAAAAACAGTACTAAATTTTACATTGCACTTTCTGCTTGGCTTTTAATATTGATACAGCCCTTTCATCTGTGCAGTCCTTTTGTTCCACAGTGCTTCACTTTGGGAAAGTTACAATGCTCAAAATCAGACATAAAGTTAGTGGGATTGGAATACCAAAAAAAAAGTAAAGATCGGCAAGGTAACACAACAAAAAGTATAAAAAGAAAGCAGACTGAAGTGTGAAGGGACATAAGAAATAAGTAAAATAAAAGCAAAGGGGAAAAATTAGGAATGTGAAGTGATGCTTCAGGTGTAGGTTGAAACCCTGATTGAAAATCTTACACTTGAGATTTATCTGGTAATAATAACTTTGGTTAACCTTCCCGTGATCTTTTTATAGAATTGTGCATGTGCATTGAAAGCGCCACAAAACTTGGTGGAATATGCTGCATTAATTCAAAATGCATCGTGTTTGAATTATTCATGTGTGGGGAAAGCAAGAATTGGCAAGTTATTTTAAAATTAAAATTAATTTTCCAGGTATTTGAAATGATGCTTCATTAAGTTATTTTTGTCATAATTATATCGTTAAAACAGATTAGTAGTAATAGCTTTTAATTTATAATAAAATTGTGTACACGATTAAAAATAAGAAATCAAACGAAGAATATTCTGTATTTGTATTTTGATGTTAACCCTATGTAGAAATAAAAATAGGGTAATTGAAGATGCTTCTAGATTATGCCATTTCCATTTCTGCTAAATGCAATATTGGACAATGGTCCATTGTTTATTGTCTATTGTTGGCTGTTGACTGTGGACTTGGTGATAACGAGTTATGCAGACAATGAAACTCAACGGGACCACAGTGAACCCAATGCAACGTTAGGGATGCAAGGGTTACTTGAAGTAGGATAAATCATAATTCATACCACTGGGTTTATATGCCAGGTCTTGCTTTAGAGGAACCAGAGTCAGAGGTTTGGGAATGACATAACTATTAGAATAGCAGATGAAGAGTAATAATGGACACAAGACTAAGTGGGACCCGTTGGGTCCCTGTCACACAGGAGGCTTGGTCCCCAACACAATATTCCACCACTCACCCATAGCCCCCAACTGCACAGGCGCAGCTCATTCCCCCTCATCCCTAGCACTCTCTCCACCTCCTCTTCATTCTCCATTCCCCTCTCCTCTTCCCATATAACCATATAACAATTACAGCATGGAAACAGGCCCTCTCGGCCCTTCCAGTCCATGCCGACCATTTATTTTTCATTAGTCCCATCTACCTGCACTCAGACCATACCCCTCCATTCCCGTCCCATCCATATACCTATCCACTTAACTTTTAAATGTTAAAATCGATCCTGCCTCCACCACTGCTGCTGGAAGCTCATTCCACACAGACACCACTCTCTGAGTAAAGAAGTTCCCCCTCATGTTACCCCTAAACCTCTGTCCCTTAATTCTCATCCCAATCCCTCCCTCACCTCTCTTTCCCTCTCATTTCCCCTACCCTCAGTCACTCCCTCCCTCCCTCCCTCCCTCCATAACTCCCCTCCCTACCCCATGTCTATCCCTCTATCTCCCACCTCCCTCATTCCTCACCTCCCCTGTACCCCACTATCCCTCCTCACCTCCCCCACTGCAATCCTCTCCCTCAATTCCCCACTCCCCCCTCCTCTACTCCCCTCCCTACTCCCCTCCTCTCCCTCTATCCCTTTTCCTCCTCCACTCTCCCTCCCCAGGATCTCGAGGTTGCCGCTCCTCTCCCTTCTTGCATGCCCTGGAGGAGCATCAGCCGTCGGCGTCCTAAGAGCCAGGCCTCGGATCGGCCAGGAAGCACCAGCAGCTACAGCCGCACCGGCGTGTGGAGGGCGGGGGGGGGGGGGGGGGGGGATCTTGGAGAAAAGACGGGGGAAGAGCCATGGGGGAGAGGGGGGTATCACGGGGGAGGGGCTGGAGTTGCGGGGCATTGCAATGGTGGTGCATTTGGGAGTCACAGCGTGTGCTGGACGCTCTCCTGGACACCGGGTTCAGATACACCAGTGTCCGTTTGGCGACATCTACGACGCCGGGCCGGGCCGCGTCCAGTTCCTCTGAAAATTGTGTCCGGTTGGAGATCTCTGCCGGCCACTTACAGCAGCCCTCACCTCCAGTAAAGACGCGATGGCGCAGGAAGGGGCGGACCATCCCGGGGAGTGACAGGATGAGAGACAAATCTGCAGAACTTTGTAATGGCAGTTGAGCTCTCAATACCAGGCTGCACCTCAGGATGCTCAGCTAAGTGGGCGTGGGCATTGAGAGCAGGGACAGATGCTGAGAGTTCAGGAAAGAGGGTGGGGAAGGAAGAGGTAAAAATCTAAGTGAGAGGGGAGAATGGGAGTGCTAAGGTGAAAGAAGAGACGGCGACTGTGGGGCATTGATTGTGGGTTTGGTGTAAGAACATGCAGCTAAGAAACTCAGTCTTTTAGATCAAGGGTTCACATAGCAAATGCAAGTAAGCCAAAACTTTGATTTTTCCAATAATGCAGAGGGATACTCAAATCTTCAATTCCTAATGGGCCGGTCCCACTTACGCGACTTTTTCGCCGACTTCTGGCACCCGTCATAGGTCGTTGCAGGTCGGCGAAAATGTTCAACATGTTGAAAATTCAGCGGCGACCAGAAAGACGCTACGACTCTTTGTGCGACTGAGGAGACGACTCACGACCATACAGGCAACACCCTGGCGACATGACGTGGGGTGAAGCCTGTATGGTCGTGACTAGTCGCCCAAAGAGTCGTAGCTTGTTCTGGTCGACGCTGGATTTTCAACACGTTGAAAATGTTCGGCGAGCTGTAACAACCTATGACGGATGCTGACATTCACCGAAAAAGTCACGTAAGTGGGACAGGCCCATAAGATGTAATAGAATGGATACCTATGTTTCCCTTTTTTTCACAGGTCATATGGCATACGAGTGGTCTGCTATTATGCACATTTCTTGAATCTAAAATTAAAGATTTTGCCTGGCAACATATGTAGATTGTAAATTCTGCGGTAGGGAAACAGGATCTAGTCCAGTTCAAATGGAGTATAGGTAGTAATTGTGCTTCAAATAGCTTCCTCAAATAAGCTTATTTGAAGCATAAATACCACTGTAATATGTTGGAACTGGACTATAAGCTGTTTAGTCATCCCTAGCAATCTCTCCCACTCTTTTCATATCTACCTAATCTTCCATATGCGCATGCTTCCCTTCAATGTGAATATTGTGGGTACGTACAATTTTACAGCAGCTAATTAGACTAAATGCTCTCTGCTGTGCTTATTTAATGGCAATATGCCAAAAATGGTGACTGGACATTTGAGGATGGAAACCTCAATTTTCCTGCCTAACCTATCTTTCGATATTTCCAAAGACCGGAAATCTAATGATCTAACTTTTGAATGCAGTGATAATTGAGCCTCAAAATGTATTCAGAACAGAGACTTACTAAGATTCAACGCCCTTTTATTGAAGATTTTTCTCCTCGTATTAGTCCTGTGTATTTTACTGTTATTTTGAGTGTTGATGCTTTTTTTTTCTAAACTTTAGCCAGGGGAATCATTTCTGTGCGACTACCCTATTGAACTCCCCAAGAAATTTGTATCTTGCACCCTTTTTAAATGCTACTTAACGGCAAAAGAAAAGCAATACAGTGATATTAAAAGCATCTAATCAGCAGAGCAAACCAAACTCTTGCAAATGGTAAAAAGCTTTATTGTTATGAATGAACTGGAAGATTCCCTTATATATGCAAGGAAATGGGTGGGATCTGCCTAAGGCAAATGACTTAATAATATTACAAATAATAAGGGATAGCCTGTGGCTATTATTGGGCTTTTCAAAGGATGGAAAAACAGGATGCTGACAGGTCATATATTGGAAATGCAACACGAGGAAGTAAGAAAGCTGAAATAACGCTATCAAGTAACTTTTTACGGAGATCAACTCAAATTCTTTTGTCAACCAAAGGCTTAGAATTATGGTTTATACTGGCTTTTGGCCACAACGTTGGTGTTGGGTTAACCTGGAAATGTCAGTACACTAGGACAGGAAATACCAATTGTGGTAGAAGATCAGCCATTAACTTAGTGAATAAGAGGAGTACAAATGTTTACAAATTAAGTGTTTAGAAATACTTCTGAGAGGCACAATGTGGCTGCTTCAAAGTTCAGGCTATTTTTTCCCTTTTCCTTTGCATCAATATTCTTATCAAATGGAAGCTTTTAATCGGGTTGGAAATTCACCTTTGGCTCTAAGCATTTAATGAGTGTACCATACTCTGTTGTATTTCCATCCCCTCCTGAAATTTGATTTTCCCAACTGGCCAACATTGTAATGTCCATTTACTGTCAGTGTCAAAAGTTGAATCTCTATCTTCTGAATTTATTAGGCACGGAAGTGAACTTGAGAATTTATCTTGTATTTCTTAACACTTGAGAAGCATTTAAAATTATGAAATCTATTCATTATTTCAATTTTATTCTGGTTCAATTTCATTCAGCTTACATTATTGGATGCAGGAAAAGGTTGACATATTACTGTACACTTACAATGATAGAGCAATTTTTTTTGAAGCATCATGAGTTGGAAAGTGGTGCGCTTGGCATTGTCAGTTTGTGGGGTAAGACAATCAAGAAAAATAATCAGGAAAATAGAAAGATTAAGAATCAGGGATTAAGATTGAGTTGCAGAGGAATGGGTTCAAATTCAATGGAGGTTGATAGAATACTGACTGTTTTCTGACTGTGCGTGTCCCATGTCGAATTAGTTCAGGCGCTATTAATCTGAATGGGATCAGGCCTTTCTCCAATTCTGGACCAATTGATGATCTCAGTCTCAGAGGACATCAGGTGGAAAGTTAGAAAAATGTCAAGAGCCTTTGATAAGGTCCCGCACGGGTGACTGGTGGCTAAAATTAGAGCACATGGTATTGCGCTAATATAGAAGTGGATAGAAAATTGGTTGGCAGACAGGAAGCAAAGAGTAGGAGTGAACGGGTCCTTTTCAGAATGGCAGGCAGTGGCGAGTGGAGTGCCGCAAGGCTCGGTGTTAGGGCCGCAACTGTTTACCATATATATTAATGATTTGGAAGAGGGAATTAGGAGCAACACCAGCAAGTTTGCGGATGACACAAAGCTGGGTGGCAGTGTGAACTGTGAAGAGGATGTTAGGAGGTTGCAGGGTGACCTGGACAGGCTGAGTGAGTGGGCAGATGCGTGTTAGATGCAGTATAATATAGATAAATGTGAGGTTATCCACTTTGGTGGCAAAAACAAGGGGGCAGATTGTTATCTCAATGGGGTTAGGTTAGGTAAGGGGGAGGTACAGCGAGACCTGGTGTCCTTGTACAACAGTCACTGAAAGTTGGCGTGCAGGTACAGCAGGCAGTGAAGAAAGCTAATGGAATGTTGGCCTTCATAACAAGAGGATTTCAGGATAGGAGTAAAGAGGTTCTTCTGCAGTTGTATAGGGCTCTGGTGAGACCACATCGGGAGTATTGTGTACAGTTTTGTCTCCTAATTTGAGGAAGGACATCCTTGTGATTGAGGCAGTGCAGCGTAGGTTCACGAGATTGATCCCTGGGATGGCGGGAGTGTCATATGAGGAAAGATTGAAAAAACTAGGCTTGTATTCACTGGAGTTTAGAAGGATGAGGGGGGATCTTATAGAAACAAATACAATTATAAAATGACTGGACAAGCTAGATGCAGGAAAAAATGTTCCCAATGTTAGGTGAGTCCAGAACCAGGGGCCACAGTCATAGAATAAAGGGGAGGCCATTTAAGACTGAGGTGAGAAAAAACTTTTTCACCAAGTGAGTTGTGAATTTGTGGAATTCCCTGCCACAGAGGGCAGTGGAGGCCAAATCACTGGATGAATTTAAGAGAGAGTTAGATATAGCTCTCGGGGCTAGTGGAATCAAAGGATATGGGGAGAAGGCAGGCACGGGTTATTGATTGGGGACGATCAGCCATGATTACAATGAATGGCGTTGCTGGCTCGAAGGGCCGAATGGCCTCCTCCTGCACCTATTTTCTATGTTTCTAAATATTTTCGAACATTAGGCTGAAATAATGATTTTAGAGCAGAACTGTGGGATCCTGGAAACATCACACTTAATGTTGATGGTTTCTACTCCCGCTTTTGTTTTTCCAGTTGAATATGGGCATTGGTGGTAAAACTTGTGTTTAATGCCACCTGTAATTGCCGTTGATAAGGTAATGGTGAGCTCCTGTCTCGGATCTCTTCAGTTCTTGTTCGAAACATTCATAATTAACTCAAATGTGATTCCAAGCAGAAGCCAACTACCTCCTTCAGTCCCAAATGATTCAGTGTGGTAACAAAAAACGGCCTCAGGCTCAGGTTGCTCAGCTCAGCATCAGTTGTTGCTCTGTACCCTGTAACTGCACAGGTGCTTTCCTATAAGTTGGGTTCTCTCAAGGAGTGAATGTATCAGCCTGGCAAATTGGACAGGTGCTGCTGAAAGAAGGGATCGGCCGAGTTGTCATTTGTGCCCCATGAGACATCTGGGGAGCAGATAACTGTGACATGAATAGGAGAGAGCGAAGAATGATATGTGGTTGAGGGTTATGCATGAGGATCAAGTATGAAAACTTGGATATTATTACAGGCCCATAGTACTGGGCTGAGTGGGTGCGTGCTGCATGCCCAGGATGAGATTCTCAACAATAACATGATTGAATTTATTAGGTTTATTGTCAAGAGTCAAGAGTGTTTTATTCTCATATGTCCCAGATGGGACAATGAAATTCTTACTTGCTGCAGCACAACAGAATATGTGAATATGTAAACATTGTACATAACTGGGGGAAAAAAGAAAAAGTTCAATAAATAACAAATATAGTGCAAATAACAATAATAATATACTTTTGCAGGTCAGAGCTCAGAGCTTATTCGTTCTTGTGTTTAATAGCTTGATGGCTGTGGGGAAGAAGCTGTTCCTGAACCTGGAATGAAAATAACCAATAGTCCTTAGGCTTGGGCTAGATTCAAAGTGTTGTAGAGGTACCAAACGTGGTGAACAAATGGGTTACTTTATTCAGGCATAAAAGGTTTGTTATACGTGCATGTTGGTCCTCTAACATAAAGTTGTTGTTGCTGCTGTGAGGCTGTTGCCTCGTGGGCTCGAGCTGAGCCCCTGCTGAGGTGGAAGGACACTCAACCCTAGGGAGAAGAGAGCTGGTCAGCTCGAAGTAAGAGAGAGAGGGTTGTCCCGGGGTTCGTTATATATCCCAGGACACACCCCTGTACCCCATGACAACTCCTCCCTGCCATTGCCCAGTCACGTGACGGACTGCTGAGGGTTCGTGTAGCTAGTGGCCCAACCACCGGGTGCCGCCACAGTGTCCTGTTTAATCCTATTCTGTCCAGATCACTATTGCCATACTCTGGTTCACCAGTAATAGAGGAAGTGAATGTTTAATGGGGTGGAAGAAATATCAATAAATTAGACTGTTTTGTTGGAGATGATGTTGAGCTTCTGTAACATTGTTTGGAAGTGCTTTTATGCAATCAAGTGTTTTATTACATTCTTGCTTTTTGCCATCTAAATGCTGGAAAGGCTTTGGGGAGCTGGGCACAAGAGTGACTGGCCAAATCTCATTGGAAACTCGATTTTTGTAGTCCTCTCACTGGATCACTTCTGATTAATTGTGTACAACACCATAAGATTTGTGAGTAATATATTGAAAACATCGCTTCCAGCAAGCATCTTGTTTTTCACAGTTTGGTGTTCCATATTGGTTCAATGCCAAATAAACACATGCTTGAGAACCACACTTAGAAGATTAAAATTAGATATTCAGGAAAGGGCAAAAGTGCAGATTTGACAAAACAAACAGAAAAGATTGCAGAGATAAATATTCAGTGAATTATAACCATGTTTATTAAAGAATTAACAATCAAATAGAAGCAACCAGCTACAGTATACCTTTTAATTATATATGTGTGGAAGCATATAGAGTGTTGTACATATTCTTAAAAAACTTTTTGGCAATTTCTAATATTGAAAATAAGACTTTTAAGTGTAATTGTATCACATTGTCTTTTTTGCAATGTACAACATTGATAAACCATTATATGAAATTATCTTCAGTGTTAAAGTTTCTTCATCACTTCCTGTTTGGAACAGGAAAGTTTAGATTTGCTGATTAGATCCAATAATGTACCACTGGTACCTTTTGTGTCTTTGCAATCTATTTTGCTTTAGCCATGGTTATTTTCTTTTTGTTCCATCATTTTGTTTATATAAACACTGAACGCTTTGTTTTGACACATGATAAATTTGCCATAAATGTTCTTTGATAACAAAGCTTAGATTTAAAAAAAATTAATAAGGATTGTCTCAATTTTTATTATTGAGCATAAAGGTGCAGCTCCCAAATGTGTCATCTGCATACATAGACCTGACACGATTTTGATATGAGGGCAATTAGATTAATTGGGGCAATTTCCATTTATTGGCTTCCTGTGGATGCTGAAAAATTGGGCAATGGTAGATTAAAATTTTTGTTTTACCACCCACTGGATACACAAAGTCAACCTGATTCAATTATTGAGCGACGTTGCTGAAGTTGATGGTAGCCTTATTGAAAAATACAATAAATCAAGTTTTTGTTTAATTTAGGCACACATAGAGTGCAAGCTGCGTTTATTAAATATTAATAAGGAGGAGGTGTTGGGGCTCGTGATAAAGGTATGGTCAAATGTGGCATTATGTGAGAGGATAAGGAGGAGACGTATGCGGCATAGATATTGGCATCAATCTATTGGACCAAAGCCCTGTTTCTGCACTTTAAATTCTGTTTAATTGAAACTTAATGTAGAACAACCATAGGCCTTTTGATTGACAAAGAAGCCATAATTATCTTGCTATATCAAGTGAAACATTGTCAGCCAGTTGTTTTCTCTTTCTTTCCTTTAAAAGTTAATGTGTGCTCGTTTATTGCAAAGAGGATGATTTTCTCTGTGTATGCTGCCTATACACTGGAAAATGGAGTACAATCATATGGTTGGATTTCCCTAAGTGGGGGCGTGGGATGGAGAGAAAGGCGTCTTTGATGGTGGAATAGCAGTGTTTGAGGATGTCAGATTCTCTGGTGTAGCAGAACACATGCTGGTGGTAGCATGGAATGACATCTTCAAACTGGCCTTAGTGAAGTCCGTATCTGTGATTAAAAAGGCTTTTAAGGATGCTGTCTGGTGTTTGTTGATCACAGCATTTGCATGCTTCTCCAGTCAGCAACCTTATTTTCTTGGGACTCGGGATGGTGGGTAGTTGGGAGGGGGGGGGGGGGGGGGGGGGGGGGGGGGGGGGGGGGGGGGGGGGGGGGGGGGGTTGTCGTCCCCTGCGCTTCAGGTTTACTTGTAGGCCACATCGTACCACATTAACACATTTACGGACACAGTGGAGGGGCTCTGCAGTGTTTCCTGGCACTGTATTAGCTGTAAGTATGATTCTCTGCGAGGATTCCCCTGGCATTTGGGATTCCTTTACAATTGGTATTGCTGTTGCTGTTGGGTGATCACAACAGTTCTAATCTATTTAAAATGGATTAGTATACTAGTCAGTTATAGTGCTGATTTTTGCAGTTTTTTTTAACCCAAATAAGTTCAGAGCTTTTAAATTTGATCCTGTTCTGTTGTGTTGCTGGCAAAATGTCACCACAGTATGGTACTGGTTTTGTTTCCTATCAGGAAGCCAGTTCTGAATCCATATAATCAAGTCACTGTGCATCGTAATCTTCTGGAACAGCCTAAATTGGTGGATTTTTATCAAATGCCTAACTAAAATCCATGTAGACAATATCCACTGAATTACCCTCACCAATCAACTTTGTCAATGCTGAGAGCAAAGTCATGATGACTATCCCTAATTAACCCATTATTTTCCAAATGGGAGTAATTCCTATCCCGAAGAATCCTGTCCAATAACTTCCCTACCACTGTTGTGATGCTCACCACCCTATAATTCCAAGGATTCCCTCTACTTCCCTTCTTAAACAAAGGAACAACATTAGCCACTCTCCAGTTCTCTGACCGCCCATGGCTAGAGAAGGTGTAAAGATTGCTATCAATGCATCCATAATCTTCTCTCTTGCCCCTCTCAATAACCTGTGATAATTCCATCAGGTCTTGGGAATTTATCCACCTTATTGCTCTTCAAGAGCCTCAACACCTCCTCCTTATTAATATCAAACTGCCCTTGCATTTTGGTACTCTCCACAGTGATCTCAGTCCTCTAGGTCCTTCTCCTTGAAAACAGATACAAAGTACTAATTTAGTACCTTACCTACGTCCCCAGACTCCAAGTAAAACTTCCCTCTGTTATCTCGAGTAGTCCTACCTTCTCCTAGTTACCCACTTGTTTTTAATGTAGATATAAAAATACATGGGATTTTCTTTAATCTGTCTTGCCAAAGCCATTTCATTGCCCTTTTTGACCCTTATAATTGCCCGCTTGTTCCTCAAAGGACCAGTCCGATTCCATCCTTGTAAACCTTGCATGCACTTCTTTTTTTCTATTTGAAGAAATTTACAACCTCCTTGGTCATGCAAGGTTCCGTTTCTCACCATCTGATCACTCCTCCTTTCTGCAGCATGCCGGTCCTGAACTTTGATCAACAGGACTTTAAAGGACTCCTACATGTCAGATGTAAACTTACACAATAACAATTGCTCCCAGTGTATCCTCCCAAGTTCCTCCCTAATAATGTTGTATCTTGCCTTGCTCCAATTCAGTACCTTCCCATGAAGGTTCCAGCCTTCTTCCTATTCAAAACAATCTGAAAACTTATTGAGTTGTGATCACTGCTCGTGCATTGTAACACCAGTCTCCTGGCCATGCTCATTTCCCAACACAAGGTCCAATATGTTCCCTTCCCTTATGTTGCTAGCCCTGTTCAATGTCTGTGGCACCTTTCTCAACACATTTGTTATACCACTAAATTTATTTAATGAATTAATGAACTTTTTGATGTCAGATGTTCATTACCATGAAATTGCCATTTTACTTGATGCTGTGATGAAAACAATAAAGACAACTTGACCAGAACAAATTAATTTTGTTAAATTGCGCAGCAGAATAATGTCTGAATGTGAATTTAAGTTGTCTACAAAGACAGGTTTCATTGTTTGTTCTACTTGGGAGATAATAATTTTGCTCAGCAGAGAGCACTGACTCTCTCCTGTCATTCAGACTAATATTAACTAAGCATTAAACTTTCCACTGAGGACGATTATCATGAACTACTTCCTGTTTGCTAATAGACCAATTCATGTGGTATGCACACGTGTTCATGTTAACAGTATTCTGAAACTGCAAAATCAATGCTAGGGTTCCTGTGGTGATACATTAACCAGGCATAGCACAGAGATCTGTGATCCTCAATAGTCACAAACTAATTGTAGTTTTAACGAACATAGGGAATCTCTGTTTTAGATACAGTTAGAACTGTCAAACAATATAAAAATCTTTTAACAGTTTCTGAGCGGAGACTGAGTAATTATAACGTTACTGGGCTGAGTAATTATAATGCCGACAGTAAAATCCCCTAATTAAGAATGTTTTAGTTCCAAAGTATTTTAGCGAGACCAGGCAGGTTGAGTGAAGTAATTTTTATTATCAATTAAAACGAAACAAAAACTCGTACAATTCACGTGCCTGGCTAGCTAACAAAAACAGCTCCTGTTGCTGGGAGGAGCGCTGACGAACTAGCTAAAAAGCCCGCGATCGAACGCCCGCGTCACGTGACGGAGCCGACCAATGACGAGGGTTCTGACCTCCCCAACCCACCACTAGGTGCCGCTACAGTATACAGTTTCCAGGTGAAATTCATCCCTAGTTTGGACTTATTGACTTAATTGTGAATAGTCTTACTTTTATTAACTGCAGAGCCTAAAACCCTTTTTGATATTTTATCCCCCCCCCCCCCCCCCCCCACTCACCTTTTGTATGCACAGCTGGAGTTTTACAGCAGCTTTCTTGAATTCAATATAAATGTTCTTGCATCAGATTTTTCTTTCTCGTGTTTATCTGGGTTTCTGATTCAGGAAGTGAGATTTGTATGCAATTGTCACATGATTATAATGAGATCCACATTTCACCTGTAAATAAGCCTGTTTGTCAGCTGGATAGTCAGATTATCTCCAGTTTACAAAGAGAGAGAAAAGTAAAAATTAAAATTATTATCATTTGTTCATTCTTGGTACAGAGATGTAATGTACAGTGAATTTCAATGGTTGACATTTTCTTTGGCATTTCGCCCACTTTATTATCCAAACTTTGCTAAAAGTGTAACAGAAATCCCAAGATGTCATGGTACGTCAAAGCGAATGGTATGTTAGCAATCATAGCAAAAGGATTTGAGTATAGGAGCAGGGAGGTTCTACTGCAGTTGTACAGAGTCTTGGTGAGACCACACCTGGAGTATTGCGTACAGATTTGGTCTCCTAATCTGAGGAAAGACATTCTTGCCATAGAGGGAGCACAGAGAAGGTTCACCAGACTGATTCCTGGGACGTCAGGACTTTCATATGAAGAAAGACTGGATAGACACGGCTTGTACTCGCTAGAATTTAGAAGATTGAGGGGGGATCTTATAGAAACTTATAAAATTCTTAATGGGTTGGACAGGCTAGATGCATGAAGATTGTTCCCGATGTTGGGGAAGTCCAGAACAAGGGGTCACAGTTTAAGGATAAAGGGGAAGTCTTTTAGGACCGAGATGAGAAAAACATTTTTCACACAGAGAGTGGTGAATCTATGGAATTCTCTGCCACAGAAGGTAGTTGAGGCCAGTTCATTGGCTATATTTAAGAGGGAGTTAGATGTGGCCCTTGTGGCTAAAGGGATCAGGGGGTATGGAGAGAAGGCAGGTACAGGATACTGAGTTGGATGATCAGCCATGATCATATTGAATGGCGGTGCAGGCTCGAAGGGCCAAATGACCTACTCCTGCACCAATTATCTATGTTTTTATGTTTCTATGTCATAAACAGAAAAAAAATTCCACATCTATAATGGATATTTATTACATATAAAAAATACATTGGCAACTGTACATAAGGGGATTGAGATAGCATAATACATTGTTTATACAAATATATATGAATATTACAAATCTATTTTTCAAGGGTGTACATAAATTATAATTTTTCTGTTCACCACACCTTCCAAAACTTTATATAGCTATGTTTTTATTGATTTATGTGAATGGAAGTGTGGCACAGTGACACAGCAGTAGAGCTGCTGTCTCATAGCACCAAAGACCCAGGTTTGATTCTGTCCTCGGGTGCTGCCAGTGTGGAGATTGCACATTTTCCCCGTGACCATGCGGGTTTTCTTTGGGTGCTCCTCTTTTCTCCCACATCCCAAAGTCATGCGAGTTTGTGGGTTAATTGGCCTCTGTAAATTGTCCCACGTGTGTAGGAGTGAAGAAATAACATAGAACTACTGTGAATGGGTGATCAATGGTTAGCATGGACCTGTGGGCTGAAAAGCCTGTTTACATGCTATACCTCCAAACTAAACTAACCTACACTAAACTGCAGTAAAAGTTAAACCTAAGGTGATGGTGTTCTTTTCAGTTGCCAAGTTTTTGCTAAAATGGTCCTCGAAAATAGTCTCAGTTCAATTTCAGTTTCAGTTCAGTTTAGTTTATTCTCACATGTACTGAGATACAGTGAAAAGCTTTTGTTGCATGCTAACCAGTCAGTTAAAAAAAACATGATTACAATCGAGCTACATATGGCATATAGGTACATGATAAGGGATTAATGTTAAGTGAAAGGTAAAGCCAGCAAAGTCCGATCAAGGATAGTCCAAGGGTCACCAATGAGGTAAATAGTAGTTCAAAATTGCTCTCCAGTTGTGGTGGGAAGATTCAGTTGCCTGATAACAGGTAGGAAGAGACTGTCCCTGAATCTAGGGGGAGTGAGTTTTCACACTTTTTGCCTGATGGGATGTTGAGAAGAGGGAGTGGCCAGGATGCAACTTATCCTTGATTATGCTGCTGGCCTTGCCGAGGCAACGTGAGGTATAAATGGAGTCAATAGAAGGGCGGTTGGTTTGTGTGATGGTCTGGGCTGCATCCACAATTCGCTGCAATTCGCTTGTGGTCTTGAAAGGAGCTGTTCCCAAACCAAGCTGTGATTCATCCTGATAAAATGCTTTCTGATGCAATAAACAAGCATAACGGTATTGTGGTAATAGTTAAAATGAAAATGAGTCTAGAAACGGATGTAATAGTCAAGCCAAGTTGGTTTGTTCTGAGCATTGTTGAGCTTTTTGAGTTTGCAGGTAAGTACCATGCAGGTAAGTACCAATTGTTCCACATGTTTATGGGTGATGAGTAGGTTTGAAGCATCAGGAAGTGAGTCAGCTGTGACAGATGGCTAGGTGTGTTTTCACAATAGACAACAGGTGCAGGAGTAGGCAATTCGGCCCTTCGAGCCACCTCAGGACTTGCGCTGCCACACGTGGCAGTGGCTGTGAACCATTTACTTCAACTAACAGTTTCAATAATATTAACGACAATATTGATATTAACATTGATCCAGAAAAGAAAATCTGAGTGAATCATAAATAGGAGCAGGAACTGGATGAATAATCTTTGAATTTAGATTTGCAAACTTTCCCATCTTAAGAAGAACTTTAGTTACTCCCATAGGGAAGGAGATTGTTTGACAAGCTTACTTTTTGATCAGACTCACCTGATTGCTTAATTTGCACTAATTTTGTTGCTTTTAATTAGATATCCTAAATTTTACCTTTATATTAAAAATAAGGAGATGCTCATTTAAGACAGAGATGAAGCAAAACCTTTTTGTCTTGGAAAGTTGTGACTCCTTGGAATTCGCTTCCTCAAAGGAATATGCAATTAGATTTGACTTTGAATAGGCCAGATTTGGAATGAATAATACTTTATTGAATGAATTATACTTTATTATTTGAGTTAAAATAGCTTTTTGTATCTATCTTCAGTTTAAACCAGCATCTGCAGTTCTTTCCTACATATTTTATTATCGTCTGGTTAGCCCAGTATGGGAAAGATATATGTTTGGAGAGGCTGCAGAAGATGTTCATCAGAATGCTGCCTGGATAAGGTGCTATTAGCTGTGAGGAAAGCTTGGACAAATAGACAAACTTGGATTATTTTCTCTGGTATGCTGGAGATTGAGGGGCAACCTGCTGACCACGTTGCCTAACCAACCTAGTGCCATTGGACTGCACTTGGTCCATATCCAGCCAAACATTTCTTACCCATCTGTCCGGGAGGGAAGGAGAGAATGGAGGCAGAGGGCCGGCGGCGGGAGTGGATACCGGGGTCCGGGCGAACGTGTGTGAGCTGAGGCCGAGGTTTGTCAAAGTTGCTCCAAAGCCTGTATTGTTCACCGCGCCTCCCCAGGGGGAGAGAGGGGTGGAGCCGGGGCTGTGTGCATGAATCACGGCGCTTGGATGGGGCGGGAGCACTGCCCTGGGACCGTGAGGGACCTCCCCCTCTCCCCCTTCTCCATTCCCCCTCACACCCCCTCCCCATCTGCCCCTTTCTCCCCCTCCACCCCTCTACTCTCTCTCCACCCCTCTCTCCCCCCTCCACCTGGGGTAGATCTACCCGAGCCGGGAGTAGATTACTCCAAAGATCCTCGAGCAGAGCTTTGGATTACTCTAGCGCGGGGCCCCCCTTAGGCGCGGGCCCCAATTGGGAGCAATCGGTCCAATTGGCTTAAGGCCGGCCCTGCAACCAGAGAGCAATGCTGAACTACTATCTATCCTTGATCGATCTTTGCTGGCTTTGCCTTGCTCTAAACGTCATCCCTTTTCATGTATCTATACACTGCAAATGGATTGATTGTAATCATGTATTG
Organism: Okamejei kenojei; assembly: GCA_035221665.1. Lineage (NCBI taxonomy): Eukaryota > Metazoa > Chordata > Chondrichthyes > Rajiformes > Rajidae > Okamejei > Okamejei kenojei. Next base: position 112,281,786 of record CM069134.1, read on the forward strand.
TCTTTCTGCTGACTGGTTAGCACGCAACAAAAGATTTTCACTATACCTCAGTGCACGTGACAATAAACTGAACTGAATTGAACTGGAAGCTGCTGTAACTGTAATTTTAAATTCACATTATCTTCAGAGGAAAGTGGAAAAACTAAATGAAGAGAGAAAGAGATTTGAAGAATCTCTCAAATCATTCTGACATCTTGTACATGTGCTTCTACAAGGCACTATTTATATATTTCATTTTGGAGGTCAGTATCAAGTTTTTTCTGCTTTTAAATGATTAGGTGGCAGCTTGATCAAAGAACGAAGTATCAATTAATGACTATGCTGATATAAATTTTCTGCAGTTATTAAAAAAGTGATAATACATTGAAGTAATTACAATAAACGTTATAAATGTTGAATCGTTAATAACTATTATTCTCGCGAATAACTTTTAAGCAGCCCTAACCCCCCCCCCCCCCCCCCCCACGCCGCCATTTAATGTAGCTATTTATGTTCACAGTTCAGTTTTGGACTATGTTTACATCTGTTTTCTTTTGAGGCTTAACATCAATTCCAACGCTGATACAATCCCAATAATTTGCATTGTGTTTGGTATTTTGGCTTGTTCTTTGTTAGGGGATGTTGCTACTCTTATTGGCCTTGATCTCAGTAGCATCCTGGCATGACCTTGTTCTGCACAGCTGGCATTAATGACAGGGGAAGCTGTTTTTAAAAAAAGAACAGTTTGAAGTCAAGGGAAAGCTTCAAAGCTAGAAGGAAAATAATTACAGACTCTAACGCATTGCAGACATAATCATCATGAAACCAATTTTCTGGGCAAAATGGTTTAAAAGCAGATTATCTATCTGCCATTTTAAAGAGATTTTTAAAGTTATGAGGCATATTTACAAAAAGATAGAAGTTGCATTAAAACCTGCATTTTTTAAACACAATTATACCTGTTATTATATTGCAAAATTGAAATAATGTGGTTCACATGTTTATTCCACAATTTAATTCTGAAATTATTACCCGCTGCTTTCTTGTTTCAACTTTTGTTTGCAAACAAAGCAGAAAAATAATTCTTATGGTTTTGGATGAAAGTCAGCTACGGAGATTGCTGTGACTATAATTTTAAAGGAACGCGATCTTCACGGCAGTTGGAAAACCTCTTCACTGAAGGGTGAAAAATACTTGAAGAATCCCAAATCATTCTGCTTGTACATAGCCTGTTATGATTGCATGTATGTTTTGTAAATAAATGAAAATTATGTTCAACAAAAATTATTCTACCTTAAAGTGTACTCTTTAGCAAGATCAAGGGAGATACTGTATGTTTAAGACGGTATAGTCAATAACAGTTCCTCCAAGGACCACTTTGTTCAGAAGTTAGAAGGTGTTTGATGAGGCTGTTCTGGTATTTGCAGACTTGATGCAACAGTAGCACATATTTCTGAGTGGGATGAATCGGTTATGTTATTGCTCGGGTCTGCGGCATTCTGTTACGGCCATGTTCAATCTTCAGATTCTGCTGCATGGTTTTGAAGTGCACAAATCCTGCAGCCTACTCTTGGTCCATCAAGACAGTCGTGGGTAATAGTCTTACTTATGTTGTAGTCCACTCAAAATCTCTCTTTAAAAAGTAAGTTCACACTGGCTCCAACTGCTCCTGGGACATTGTTACAAGCTGTACCAGAGTAGGACGGAGAGCAGGTACATGGGATTTTGGACATCTTGGTTAACAAATAAGAGAGGAGGTTCGCTACACTTAGAACCAAATAGATCATACAGATCAATCGTGGCATGAAGAGGTCTCTAATACTGTTTAATTAAATTTACGGTTTAGATGTATTAGAGCGGGAGAGAAGATTGACATTGGCTCGCGTGTTGTTTCTTTGGATTTGTATGATTGGAAAATCAGGTAATGTTGGTGGTATTTCTCTAGTACCTTTATGTACCTGCCCAAAGAGTACAAAGCCCTGAAGCATTAGGTTCAGGGATCATTGCTGCCTGGTAGATGGTGAGTATAATACAACATGTGACATCTTGATTTTTAAATGCCATTTACCTTTGAGAGCCAAATATTGTGCTCATGCACTGCAGGTATTGATTTATTTCCATTATCAATATCTACCTACACCAAGAGGTGGCTCCCAAGATATTGGAAGTGGTCTATGCTTTTCAGGGTCCCATTTTAGAGCATTATTATTAGAGGTCAGTGTGTAGTATGAGCAACTGCAGACTGACCACGGAGATTGGGATTACTTTGGTTCTGGTTGCTGGCAACATACATTGAATAGTTCCCATTAATCCTCTGGATAATTTCACTCCACTGGAAAGCTTATGTTGGAGGATTGCAGGAAAGTTTGAAATAAATTTTTTGGGGTTATGAGACAGTTTGACAATGGTACTGCATTGAGATTGTAGCTGTTGTGGAACTTTGAGTTGGAATCATGACTTGGATGCCATGATGAAGCAAACATATGAGAAGATTTTTTTGTGAGCAGCCATAGTCAAAGAATGTCCCTCCTGATTAATGGAAATTTCAGTTAACTTGTTGAAGGCCATACTGTTTATAGTGTGTGTGTTGCTGCTTCTTGCATTTCTCTTGGTGTTGTTGCATGGTGAAGGTGATGACCATTGTGCCTCGACATGAATAGTATCCACATTATCACTCAGCTCCTGGGTCATTGGGAGGAGGCAGTTGAGGAGCTCTCTAGTATTTACTATTCTTGTGGCAGTCAGCAGGGAGATCCCTTTGGATTTGTGGATAATATATGGGTGATAACTCTGCAATAACAATCTAAGTACAGAAAATAAATCAAAGAGGCCTGGCTACTGAATTCTACACCAGAAATGTCTTAACAATGTAATGACAAATAAATACTTGTGAATCATTGCTAAACAAATGTTTATTAGCCAATTGTAATAGTCAATATTCATTTGCATGTTGTGAAAAGTGAAGGTAATTTAGGTTGCAGCTTAAATGAAGAAGAGATAAATTTAAATCAATAAATTAAATGATGCAATCTGGAAATTACTAATGTTGATATTATCATTTTCATTGATTTAAAACCTCAAGAGGAGGGCTGAGATGGATTATTTTGCCTTGGCACACCTGGTTGAAGGGATGGTGAATATTACAACATGGTAGCAATGGATGGCTGTGGTGGGCCATAACATTAGATTGTGTGGAATTATTTCTCCTTTGGTGATTCCGCTATCTAATACAGTAGCTTGATCTGTTTGTAGGATTGCTGGCTCCATGCTACGAGCAGATGCTATGTGGACTTTGCTGGATTGGGTGGGATATATGTACTTTTGTCTTTCTCAAACTTGGAACCTGTCTTTTGCTTTGTTGGAGGTCTCATTTTATTTTTAGTGTTTATATTTATTAATGTTTTGAAACAACTGAGCAGCTTGCAAGGGCACCCAGAGGACTGTTAAAAGGTGAACACATTGTTGTGCACCTCAAATCATACAGATTGAACAAGGATGAAAGCTTCCTCCCATAACGGATATCAGTGAATGTCATGAAAGTCCTGCAGTTTAATTCATACAATTGCTGAAACTTGAATATTTTTCCAGATCTACCAAATTAATTGAATTTAAATTAGTTTATTATTAACTCATGGTTAATCCCTCTTCAGAAATAGAGGGCACTCAGCTTGAGATACTGCTGCTCAATCACTCTGCTCTGCTCGGCAAAACAAAGGCAGGAGGGACTAGTGTAGATAGGACATGTTGGCTGGTGTGGACAAGCTGTGCCGAAAGGCCTGTTTCCATGCTATATGACTATGACTCTATATTTCCCCTACGTTGCTCATCATTTACCACCACAAACAAATGAAATTCAGCATCAATGTAGTATTCCAGACTGTATTCACCTTCATCCATATGTCAAACTCATTCAAACATCACTTTCAGCATTCACCAAGTTCTGGTCAGCCATTGTCCTTTGGCTCCAGTCATGTTCTCACATACCTGCAGCTTTTCTGATGGAAGGCAAATTACTTCATTGGAGGGAGCTGCAGACAACCTTGAGGCAACTCCAGGTTTGGAAAGCTTGACTTTGGACTCCACCTGCTTTCTGGCTGGCAGGCAATGCCAAGGATAACAGTACAATGGCAGCTATAGGATTGTAAATGTTGTCTTCCTGAAAAAGAACAGCAGTATTTGTGTTGCTGCCACTCTCTCTCTAAGCAGCAGCTTAGCAATCTTGTCAACTTTTGAACGATAGATTTGCAGAATCTTAGGCCACCTACAAAGCCCTTGAACACTTGTTTCAAAGCCAATATGGCAGCACCCTGAGCTTACATGGCAGCAGACTGCTTGGGTTCCAGTGCACTCTGGGAAACCAGTCACCCAATGTTGTCTTGCGTTTAAGAATGCAGTGTAGCTGTCTTCAAGCTGGAATCACTCCTGCATGTCATTACAGGCAATGCACAAAATGATGGTATTTCAGGTGGGCAATTATAAACACGTGTATATATATATATATATATATATATATATATATATATATATATATATATATAGATTATTATATATATATAGATAATTACCACAATATTTACCTGCATTTTTTGAAGCTCTTTGTTAACGATTAAAGAATTAATAGGGATTGTAGTAATTAACATCAGTCCTTCAGAAATCCATTTATTAGCAGTTTTGAAGACTTTTTGTAACTAAAATTAAGATGTCCATTGTAGATTAACAGCAGTGAATGAAATGTTGTTTGGCTTTGCATTGATCCCTTGATTTACTTGGGGGAGGGGGGGAATCTTTCAGAGACCAGAAAAAACCTAAACCCATCCATCTGTCAGGGTGTTAAGCCATTTTCTCAACCATGTCACTGTATCTGGGTTTCACAGCTCTCCAGAGCTCAGTTGCAGTGACATCTTATTTGTTCAGTTGAATATTCAATTACACAAAATATTCTCATCAAAATATTTCTCATTGCTTCCTCACTGTAAGACATGTGATCATTGTGACTTGCTGAATACTTCATGGTCGAGTTGGCTCCTGAAAACATGAATGTTGAAGATTTGTGCTCAGTGAAGAAAATTAACTTAACATTCGTTGCAATAAAGAGGTTAAAAATGCTTTCAGTGAAATTGTGAACAGGGTGTGTATCACAATATTAGCAGAGAAAGCAGAAAGTAAAACAACATAATGAGGGTGTTGGATGAAAATATCAAAGGAAAATAGAGAAAAATATGAAAGACACTTGAAACAGTAAATTATTTTGCTAAAAATTATATTATAATAAGTAACTTGATACGAGAAAACCAATTGTTTTAAAAATAATTAAATTCAGTTTACAGTTATCAAATTTCCCTGATGGTATACTGAAAAACCTGTTCGACAACTGGATTACAGTAAATCTTAAATTAAATTTCAACAAACTCCAACACAAAGTTTAGGCTGATTTTAGTCCTTTCCAGATGATGGTACAATATTTGATTACACTTTAACATTATACTGAAAAGTGAGAATGTGCTTCTCATTTACCTAATGTGTTATACAGTGACAATCTGCATCTACATCCCGACCCACAGGAGAAAAATGAAATTATTCTAATGCACTTCAACTTGTGGCCATCTGCACATGCAGGAAAGAATGTAACAAAACCAGCTAACTGTTTTCAGAAGGATTTCTTTTATTGCTGGTAAATTATTCCAAGAAGGACATTCCTAGGAAAGTGTAGAAATGAATTCTCAGTAGGTTTGTATAATATGATATATGCGAAGGAGGTTTCTGACAATTCCCCTAAACAGTCTAACCCTAATTTTATGTTTGGCTTCCTTGCATTTTAGACTACCTCTCCAGAGGAAATAGTTAATTATTTCAAAACATTTATCATCATTTTTACTTCAGTTGGATAGACACAAAGAAACATAGAAAATAGGTTCTATGAGGAGGCCTTTCAAGCCAGCACCAGCATTCAATATGATCATGGCTGATCACACATAATTTTTATATATTCACTGATGAAGCATACAATTAGCCAGAAAAAGCAGCCTACCAGAGGACTGGGAGAAATTCAGAGTCCAGCAGAGGAGGGCAAAGTGCTTAATTAGGAAAGGGAAAATAGATTATGAAAGAAAACTGGCAAGGAACATAAAAACTGACTGCAAAAGTTTTTATAGATATGTGAAGAGAAAAAGATTAGTTAAAACAAATGTAGGTCCTTTGCAGTCAGAAACAGGTGAATTGATCATGGGGAATAAGGACATGGCAGACCAATTGAATAACTACTTTGGTTCTGTCTTCACTAAGGAAGACATAAATAATCTGCCGGAAATAGCAGGGGACCGGGGGTCAAATGAGATGGAGGAACTGGGTGAAATCCAGGTTAGTCGGGTAGTGGTGTTAGGTAAATTGAATGGATTAAAGGCCGATAAATCCCCAGGACCAGATAGGCTGCATTCCAGAGTACTTAAGGAAGTAGCCCCAGAAATAGTGGATGCATTAGTGATAATTTTTCAAAACTTTTTAGATTCTGGAGTAGTCCCTGAGGATTGGAGGGTAGCTAATGTAACCCCACTTTTTAAAAAGGGAGGGGGATAGAAAATGGGGAATTAGAGTCAGTGTATAATGTAAATCATTGGATCAATGGATTTAGAAAGGTGAGGTTATCCACTTTGGTGGCAAAAAAAACAGCACATGAAAGTAGACTAGTATCTGAATGGTGGCCGAATAAGAAAAGGGGAGATGCAACGAGACCTGGGTGTCATAGTACACCAGTCATTGAAAGTAGGCATGCATGTGCAGCAGGCAGTGAAGAAAGCGAATGGTATGTTAGCATTTATAGCAAAAGGATTTGTGTATAGGAGCAGGGAGGTTCTACTGCAGTTGTACAGGGTCTTGGTGAGACCACACCTGGAGTATTGCGTACAGTTTTGGTCTCCAAATCTGAGGAAATACATTCTTGCCATAGAGGAAGTACAGAGAAGGTTCACCAGACTGAAAACATTTTTCACACAGAGAATGGTGAGTCTCTGGAATTCTCTGCCACAGAAGGTAGTTGAGGCTAGTTCATTGGCTATATTTAAGAGGGAGTTAGGTGTGGCCCTTGTGGCTAGAGGGATCAGGGGGTATGGAGAGAAGGCAGGTACGGGATACTGAGTTGGATGATCAGCCATGATCATATTGAATGGCGGTGCAGGCTCGAAGTGCCGAATGGCCTACTCCTGCACCTATTTTCTATGTTTCTAAATACAACCGTAATCAGTGAAACTTGTTCTCATAATTTAACTGTTTTAACACTGCATTGAAATTGCATTTTATCCAAGACTGATACCATATGAATTTTCTGAAATGCAGTCCCTGGGATGGACTGCAATACTCTAATATAGTTAACCAGAGTTTTATATAACTTTAAAATAGTTCACCACTTTGTACATGTCCATCTTCCTGCATTGAAGGTGTACATATTGTTAGATTTTTTTTGTTCTTGTTTGCAGTTTATCAATATTTCTATATATATATATATAGTTGTCTGTTCCCCAAATATTATAGTCATACAAGTATACAACACGGAAACAAATCCTTCAGCTGAATTTGTCCATGCTGACTAAATTGTTTAACCAAACTAACCCCATTAGCCCGCACCTGACCCATATCCCTCCATACCTTACTTATTCATGTACCTAGCTAGGTGCCTTTTAAATGTTATAATTGTACCCACCTCTCCCATTTCCTCTGGTAGCTTGTTGCATGTATGCACCATCCTCTGTGTGAAAACGTTGCTCCTTGGGTTCCTATTAAATCTTTTCCCTCTCACCTTAAAACTATGTCCTCTAGTTCTTGAATCCACTACGACCTGTGCATCTACCCTATCTATTCCATCATGCCTTATACACCTTTACACCCTGCATCCTTCTGTGCTCCAGGGAATAACGTCTGAGCCTGCTCAATTTTTCTATATAGCACAGGCCCTCATGTCCTGGCAACATCCTTGTAAATTTTCTCTCTTTCCAGCTTAACAACAAATTGCCCACAGCAGGGTGACTAAAACTGGTCACTCTAAATGTATAACTGTAACATAACATCCCAACTCCTATACTCAATGCCCTGACTGATGAAGGCCAATGTGCTGAAAGCCTTCTTCATCACCCTATCTACCTGTGATGCCATGTTCAAGGAACCATGTACTTGCAATCCTAGATCCCTCTATTCTACAACACTTCTCAGAACGCTGCTCATGAATGTACTGCACTAGTTTGACTTCACTAAATGTAACACTTTGCACTCATGTGCATGGGTTATTCTATTTTTCTTACACTTTAAAATTTGTTACACATTGTTATTTTGTTACAAATTACTTTGGTTGCATTTTAACTATTTATGTTATTATTCTTTTGGGTTTATTTCTGAATCTAGTAAAATACTAATCTGATTTAACGCAATTAACCTAGCTTTTCATGCCTGGGGATTGGGGTGTGGGGTAAATTTTACTCCAAAGGCTCAATTCTAACAACAGTGTTTAAATTAAAAGAAAGTAAATGCTGAACACATGAAAAAAGTCAGACAGTGGAGGGAGAAATAGAATTCAACTTCAGGACAATGACATTCAATCTAAACCAAGTGTCAGGTATAACATTTAAAAGCTGGTCTTGTAAATTCAAGAGAACCGATTGGAACAAGTATAGAGTTCCGCTGGTCCTTATCTTTCACCCCACCAGCTGCCGCATCCAACACATAATTCTTGGACATTTTAGCCACCTTTAAAGTGATCCGACCACTAGTCACATCTTCCTGCCCCAGCCCTTTCTGCTTTCCATGGAGACTGTTCTCTCTGCAATTCCTTGGTTCATTTTGCCCTTCCCACACAAACCATTTACTCCCCAGGTACTTTCCATTGCAACTGCAGGAGATCTATACCTTCTCTTTCCCATCCAATTAGATTCTACAATAGCCCTTCCAAGTGAGACAGAGGTTCACATGCACCTCCTGTAACTTCATCTATTGCATTTGGTGCTTCCCGATGTGGCCTCGTTTACATCAGCAAGATCAATCCTAGACCAGGCGACTATTCAGCTCGCCTGGTCTAGGATTGACCATGGCTCTCCGACTTACTAACATTTTAACTCCCGATTCCCAGTCCCATACTGACCTTTCTGTCCTGGGCCTTCTCCATTCTAGAGTGAGGCCACACGCAACTGGAGAAACTGCGCCTCATATTATAACCATATAACAATTACAGCACGGAAACAGGCCCTCTCGGCCCTTCCAGTCCGTGCCGACCATTTGTTTTCCCCTAGTCCCATCTACCTGCACTCAGACCATACCCCTCCATTCCCTTCACGTCCATATACCTATCCACTTTACTCTTAAATGTTAAAATCGATCCTGCCTCCACCACTTCTGCTGGAAACTGATTCCACACAGCCACCACCCTCTGAGTAAAGAAGTTCCCCCTCACGTTACCCCGAAACCTCTGTCCCTTATTTCTCATGTCATGCCCTCTTGTTTGAATCTTCCCTACCCTCAATGGGAAAAAACGTATCCACGTCAACTCTGTCTATCCCTTTCATCATTTTAAAGACCTCAATCAAGTCCCCCCTTAACCTTCTGCGCTCCAAAGAATAAAGACCTAACTTGTTCAACCTTTCTCTGTAACATAGTTGCTGGAACCCTGGCAACATTCTAGTGAAATCTCCTCTGTACTCTCTCTATTTTGTTGACATCCTTCCTATAACTAGGCGACCAAAATTGTACACCATACTCCAGAATTGGTCTTACCAATGCCTTGTACAATTTTAACATTACTCCCTATATATTCAATGCTCTGATTTATAAAGGCCAGCACACCAAAGGCTTTCTTTACCACCCTATCTACATGCGATTCCACCTTCAGGGAACTATGCACAGTTATTCCTAGATCCCTCTGTTCCACAGCATTCGTCAATTCCCTACCATTTACCATGTACGTCCTATTTTGATTTGTCCTGCCAAGATGTAGCACTTCACACTTATCAGCATTAAACTCCATCTGCCATCTTTCAGCCCACTTTTCCAAATGGCCCAAATCTCTCTGTAGACTTTGAAAATCTACTTCATTATCCACAACACCACCTATCTTAGTATCATCTGCATACTTACTTATCCAATTTTCCACCCCATCATCCAGATCATTGATGTACATGATAAACAACAGTGGACCCAACACAGATCCCTGAGGCACCCCACTGGTCACCGGCTTCCAACCTGACAAACAGCCATCCACCATTACTCTCTGACATCTCCCATTCAGCCACTGTTGAATCCATCTTGCTACTCCGCCATTAACACCCAAAGATTGAACCTTCTTAACCAACCTTCCATGGGGAACCTTGTCAAAGGCCTTACTGAAATCCATATAGACAACATCCACTGCTTTACCCTCATCAATTTCCCTAGTTACCACTTCAAAAAATTCAAGAAGGTTTGTCAAACATGACCTTCCAGGCACAAATCCATGTTGACTGTTCCTGATCAGACCCTGTTTATCCAGATGCTTATATATATTATCTCTAAGTATCCTTTCCATTAATTTGCCCACCACTGACGTCAAACTAATAGGTCTATAATTGCTAGGTTTATTCTTTGAACCCTTTTTAAACAATGGAACAACATGCGCAGTACGCCAATCCTCCGGCACTATTCACGTTTCTAATGACATTTGAAATATTTCTGTCATAGCTCCTGCTATTTCTACACTAACTTCCCTCAATGTCCTAGGGAATATCCTGTCAGGACCTGGAGACTTATCCACTTTTATATTTTTCAAAAGTGTCAGTACTTCCTCCTCTTTGAATCTCATAGTTTCCATAAGCTACTCTACTCTTTCCCCTTAACTCACCGAGTTCAATATCCTTCTCCTTGGTGAATACCGAAGAAAATAAATTGTTCAATATCTCCCCCATCTCTTTTGGCTCTGCAGATAGCTGTCCATTCTGGTTCTCTAATGGTCCAATTTTATCCCTCGTTATCCTTTTGCTATTAATATAGCTGTAGAAACCCTTTGGGTTTACTTTCACCTTTCTTGCCAAAGCAACCTCATATCTTCTTTTAGCCTTCCTAATTTCTTTCTTAAGATTCTTTTTACATTCTTTATACTCCTCTAGCACCTCATTTACTCCATGCCTCCTATAATTATTGTAGATATCTCTCTTTTTTCGAAACAAGTGTCCAATTTCCCTTGAAAACCATGGCTCTTTCCAATTTTTACTATTTCCTTTCAACCTAACAGGGACATAAAGATTCTGTACTCTTACAATTTCCCCTTTAAATGTCCTCCATTTCTCTTCTACATCCTTCCCAATTCACTCCTTCCGCTTTGGTAGATTACAACCCAATGGTATAAACTTTGAATTCTCTCATTTTCACCAATTCCCACCTATTCCCCCACCTCTCTTCCCTGTGCCCCACCTGGATGTGCACCAATTCTCCCTTTCCCCTTTCCTCATCCTCTTCCTGTTCCACCTATATTCCTTCCTCTGGCATCAAAATTCATGCTCTTCTCTCCTTATCTCACCACCCCTTATCTCACCACCTTAATCTTTTCATCTTTGGCTGTTGTTCAATCATCTACCTATCAAAGACACCTTTCATTTTGCAGTTTTTGTCCTGTCCCCACTTCTCTTCCATCCTCCCTCCCCCCCGACAATCAGTCTAAAGAAGGATCTCGATCCAAGACGTCACCTATCAATGTTCTCCAGAGATGCTGCCTGACCACGTTGAGTTACTGCAGCACCTGTTTTGTAAAAGAAAAAATCTTTTATACACAAATTCAAAAGAAAAAGTGATTCATCTGTGGCTGACAAAATAAATTAAATAACGTATTACGTCAAAGGCAGAAGCTTAGAAAGTTGCCAGAAATAGTATTAGAAGCATTTTAGAACTCATAGAAACATAGAAAATAGGTGCAGGAGGAGGCCATTCGACTCTTCGAGCCAGCACCGCCATTCATTGTGATCATGGCTGATCGTCCCCTATCAATAACCCGTGCCTGCCTTCTCCCCATATTCCTTGACTTCACTTGCCCATAGAGCTCTATCTAACTCTCTCTTAAATCCATCCAGTGATTTGGCCTCCACTGCCCTCTGTGGCATGGAATTCCATAAATTCACAACTCTCTGGGTGAAAAAGTTTTTTTCTAACCTCAGTCTTGAATAACCTCCCCTTTATTCTAAGACTGTGATCCTGGTTCTGGACTCGCCCAACATTGGAAACATTTTTCCTGCATCTAGCTTGTCCAGTCCTTTTATAATTTTATATGTTTCTATAAAGCCCCCCTCATCCTTCTAAACTCCAGTGAATACAAGCCTAGTCTTTTCAATCTTTCCTCATATGACAGTCCCGCTATCCCAGGGATCAATCTCGTGAAGCTAGACTGCGCTACCTCAATCACAAGGATGTACTTCAAATTAGGTGATCAAAACTGTGATCACCTAATTTGTCACAAAATAGTCCAGATGTGGTCTCACCAGAGCCCTATACAACTGCAGAAGAACCTCTATACTCCTATACTGAAATCCTCTTGTTATGAAGGCCAACATTCCATTAGCAATTCCAATTCCATCAATCCTAAACTGTTCAGCTGAATCATGGATCTCCCACTTACCAACATTTTAATTCCCCTTCCCATTCCCATACTGACCTTTCTGTCCTGGGCCTTCTCCATTCTAGGGTGAGGCCACACGCAACTGGAGGAACAGCGCCTCATATTCCGCTTTGGTAGATTACAACCCAGTGGTATAAACTTTGAATTCTCTAATTTTCACCTGTTCCCCCACCTCTCTTCCCTGTGCCCCACCTGGATGTGCACCAATTCTCCCTTTCTCCTTTCCTCATCCTCTTCCTGTCCCACCTATATTCCTTCCTCTGGCTTCAAATGTCATGCTCTTCTCTCCTTATCTCACCACCCCTTATCTCACCACCTTAATCGTTTCATCTTTGGCCGTTGTTCAATCATCTACCTATCAAAGACACCTTTCACTTTCCAGTTTTTGTCCTGTCCCCACTTCTCTTCCATCTTTCCGCCCTCCCCCCACCACAATCAGTCTAAAAAGGGTCTCGATCCAAGACGTTACCTATCCATGTTTTCCAGAGATGCTGCCTGACCCGTTGAGTTACTGCAGCAGTTGTGGGGGGGCAGTTTTGTAAACGAAAAAAAATCTTTTATACACAAATTCAAAAGGAAAAGTGATTCATCTGTGGCTGACAAAATAAATTAGATAACGTATTACGTCAAAGGCAGAAGCTTAGAAAGTTGCCAGAAATAGTATTAGAAGCATTTTAGAACTCATCAAAAGAGAAAATAAACAAGATAGATGTGAGTTTAAACTGAAAAGAAACATTAAAACAGACTGCAAGAATCTCTGTTTTTTTAAAGAAGGAACTGCAGATGCTGGAGAATCGAGGGTACACAAAAAGCTGGAGAAACTCAGCGGGTGCAGCAGCATCTAAGGAGCGAAGGAGATAGGCGACGTTTCGGGTCGAGACCCTTCTTCAGACTGGAGAAGTCTGAAGAAGGGTCTCGACCCGAAACGTCGCCTATCCCCTTCGCTCCTTAGATGCTGCTGCACCCGCTGAGTTTCTCCAGCTTTTTGTGTACCTGCAAGAATCTCTGTTGATATGTAAAATGGTAAAGACTAGGGCAAAGGTGGGTCACATAGACAGGGACTTGAACATTTATAATGGGAAACATGGAAATTGCTGGGCAAGCATGTCAGAGGAACTGGTGCATGAGTCCCAGTTATTCAGTCTGTAACTTTCAACTGTGAGGTGACTAAGGCATTATTTGCAGTTTTTTAATGATAGGTGGCATTATGAATACAAAGGAGAATTTACAGAGGCTTCAGGGGGATACGCACAGGATGAGTGAATGAAAACATTTCAGATGGAATACAATGTGGAAAAATGTGATGTCATCACTTTGGTGCACAAAGAGAAAGGCAGAATATTTTAAATGGCGAGAGTTTGGGAAATGTTATAGACAATAAGTGCATGAGTAGGCCATTCGGCCCTTTGAGCCAGCTGGATTCAATGTGATCATGGCTGATCATCCCCAATCAGTACCCCATTCCTGCCTTTTCCCCATATCCCCTGACCACTATCTTTAAGAGCCCTATCCAGCTCTCTCTTGAAAGCATCCAGAGAACCTGCCTCCACCGCCATCTGAGGCAAAGAATTCCACACACTCACAACATGTTGATGAATGCTTGGACAGAAACAAGTCATTGGAAGCTAAATCGCAAATGCAACAAGCAATAAAGAAAACAAATGATGTTGATGTTATTCTGAGGAGGACCAACTCTACACAATATTCTACAATATGTATGATTGAATGAATAAGTTTATTGGCCAAGTATTCACATATAAGGATTTTGTCTTGGTGCCAAAGTAATCTTTGTTCGGTTTTCACAGACGACACAAACGAACAAACATACAAAACAGCAAGGAGCAGTACTCCATGGCAGCCATCGTCGGCGCCAGCTGCAGCAGCCACACTGCAAGCAGCTACACATCATGTCCTAATCTCACCAAAGTTTTGTATTCTCTGCAACATGATGTCCAACTCTCAATGCCTCAGCCTTTGAAGGCAAACATGTGGACGTGCCCCAAAATCCCCCTGTAAAGGTCTCTGCCAATTACACTATGTGACCTATCAGAATTTAACTTAACAAAGTGCATTACCTCACACTTGTATGGATTAAATTCCATCTGCCATCGCAGTGCCATGTTTCTAGGTGTTCTATATCTCATTGCATTCTTAGATATCCTTCTTCATTATCTATGATTTCACAAATGTTCATGTTGTCTGTAAACTTACTAATTGGACTACCTCCGTTCTTTTGGAAGTCATTTATATACTAGACCACGTGGAATTCTTTTGGTCCTGTCCTCTCAACGCGCTGTTGGAGGGGGGGGGGGGGGTGAGGGGCGGCCTGCGGCATCACACACACATTAACCACCCCACACACACTAACCACCCCCGTTGATATTATATCAATATTATTCATTAGCTCTTTTTACCCCATCCCCCACCCTATCCACCCACGCATAGCCCCCAACTCGCAGGCGCGGCTGGAGAGGGAGAGAGGAAGGGCAGGGGCAGAGGGAGGGCAGTGGCAGAGGGATGGCAGTGGCAAAGGCAGGTGGGCAGAGATGGAGTGGGAGGGGCCAGAGAGGGAGCGGGGGGGGGCAGAGAGGATGGGATAGAGTTTGAGGAGTGAGGGGGGCGCAGTGTCACAGGGGAGGGCTGGTTCCTAAACAAAATACTCCCTCACTCCGGCTCCAGGCCAAGGATGCGCTTCTGCCCAGGTCCAGTCGCTGGGATCGGGCTTGGGCTCGGCCTGCAGCAGCAACCTCCCCACCACGCGCCGACCCGGGGCGAGCACAGGGCCCAAGTATGGGGGGGGAGTGGTTGGGGGGGGGAGTGGTTGGGGGGGGGGGGGTGACGTCACTCGCAGCGTGAGCAGGAACGGCAGGTACATGGACCCGTTGTGATGTTATCAGCGAAAGGCAGCCGTTTATTTTTCAAAGTTCTTTCAGATTTTTGAACATTTTCATTAATAACTTGAGAAATAAAGCATGAATATTTCAGATAAGGCGATTTTGGACTCTACTGGAATATGTAGAGGAATGTTGCCATTAGCACGTTGTTTTTTCAAAAGGATGTGATTATGCACAAACAAATAAACATGCACACACGCATCCAAGATCAGACTTTTAATAGATATATGATATGATGATGATATTACATACAACAAAGATATCTCCACCAATGCCTATGGTTCACCACTTGTTACAAAACTGCAGTTGGAAAACACATCAACCAATCTCCCCTGCCTCCTATCACCGAGTCAATCTTGCATTTATTTTGTTAACAAGCCTTGGAACCCCTGTGCCTTAATTTTGTGCACAAGCCTGCAAGCCTTCTTAAAAGCCTTAATGTTGTCCATGTAAATCATGTCTGCAGATTTACAATGTTGATCTCTTTCCCTGAAAAAATGATGTACTAGGCTTAGTGGAAGTGTAGCGAAGATGTAAAACCCTTAAGGGCCTGTCCTACTTGGGCCGTCATTTACGCGACAGGTCAGTTGTGACTGACGCGCGTCATCATGCGTCAGCACAGCCATCTGGAGCGTGTGACATCATTTAAAGATGGACACAAAATGCAGGAGTAACTCATCGGGACCGGCAGCATCTCTGGAGAGAAGGAATGGATGATGTTTCAGGTTGAGACTCTTCTTCAGTCTGAAGAAGGGTCTCGACCCGAAACGTTACCCATTGGTTCTCTCCAGAGATGCTGCCGGTCCCGCTGAGTTACTCTTGCATTTTGTGTCTATCTCCAACCATCTTGGCCCCGCTCTGGGAGTAGGAGTGGGGGAGAATCCGGATCCACAATGGCCGTGAGCCTCAGGCCGAGTTTGGCGATCGTTTGCCTGCTTCTGCTACTGTTGGAGGTGAGACGTTCTGCCGCGCCAGGATCTTAAGGGCCTGTCCCACTTCGCTGTCATTCACGCGCCATTTATGCGACCTGGTAGCGTGTGGGTAGAAACATAGAAACATAGAAAATAGGTGCAGGAGTAGGCCATTAGGCCCTTCGAGCCTGCACCGCCATTCAATATGATCATGGCTGATCATCCAACTGCCAGTAGCATGTAGGTAGCGCAGGACAGGCGCAAGGAGTGGTGTGGAGGAGTGTGGACTTCATCCTGAACTAAATCTTCGCACGCCACCGGCCTGTCGCATAACTGACGGCCAAAGTGGGACAGGCCCAATATATGAACTAGATGCAAGTAGGACGTTTAGCCTGTCTGAGGAGACTAAAACCAGGAGGCAACCAATTTACTTGGAAGACTGATGGGTGTAGACAGTTCATGAGAATAGATTAAAATATCAGTTGAGATACTTGTTGATAAGAAATGATGATAATAGATATTAGTAAGGTAGACTAATTCGCTCCATAAATGCTGTCTCACCCACTGAGTTTCTCCAGCATTTTTGTCTACCATAGATTTTTCCAGCATCTGCAGTTCTTTCTTAAACATAGATATTAGTAAAATACATCTTGGATAAGGGTTGAGCAACATTGATAAGGTGAGTTAGGATTTGCAAGCCACTTCATGGATTTTCAACTGACAGATATCTCCACTGAATATTTATTGATAGGAAAATGGCAAGAAGTGATAATAAAGTTCCTTGTTTGATCCAAGTTATTACTGGCAGATGAGGGTTTAATTTGTTCCTTACACATTAAGGAGTTACTTTGCACTTAAAGTTCAAAGTTCAAAGTTCAAATTTATGTGTCACATGCACCAACCAAGGTACGGTGAAATAAATTTGCCATGCAGCGATGCAATTGAAAAAATAAGGACACATACTCAATAAAATTCAACATAACCATCCACCACAGCATTCTTCACTGTGGTGGAAGGCAACAAAGTTCAGTCAGTCTTCCTCCCCTGTCCATCTGTGATTGGGGCCATGAACCCTATGCAGTCACCGCTACGTACGGCCGGATGCACAGGCCCTCTCGTCGGGATGGTCGAAACTCCGACGTCGGGACGGTCGAACACACTCCGCGGCTTGGAGTGCCCGAATTGGCCACTTTCCTACCGGAGACCACGGCTTCAAGATGTTGTAGGCCACAGGCAGACAGTCGGATCTCTTCTCAGGCGATCCCGGGCAAGGGATCCCAGGCTCCAGATGGTAAGTCCACGCCACGTCCGCGGCTAGAAGCTCCGCAGACCACAGCTCTACGATGCCAAAGTCACCAGGCCAGCGAACGGAGCACTGCTTTCTGGTGACCCCTGGCAAGAGTTTACCCCGCTCCACGATGGAAAAGTCCACACTCTGAAGCTCTGGGCCCAACTTCGGGAAAATCCACTCCAATCCATGCTGGTAGGCTGCGAGGTGACATGGAAAAAGTTGCCTGACTCAAGGAAGTGACTGTAAAATGGTTCCACCCCTATCTCCCCCCCACATAAGGCACGCCGGGGGACACCAGAACAAACACTTGGACACACCAAAAAATTAAAAAAAAGTCGAAATAACGAACACGCTGCTGGCAGGGCAGCCGACTATCAGCGCCTCCAACCGACTTGCCCTAAACTGCCTGTCGTTGGAGACTGATGAAGATCAGGTTAACTTGCTATTTTGTCTCAAAACGTTCCTTGATTTGGAAGGTCTTTTCAATCTCAGTTTTCTTCCATTTTTTGTCAGGGTTATAACCATGTAAGTTGGGGAAAGTTCCAATGGAATACTTGATGTGGGATATTGATAATTTGCACAGCTAATCCATGTCTCAGCAGCTTGATGCCTATGAGATGATTGGTGATAGTTGACAGCAGCAGAAACTATGAACATGGGATTCGAGTAAGTGTGTGCATAGCTGAGTTCTGTTCTGTGTCAATGAACTGTGTATGGTGGTTATAAAGACAGGAGCACAGCTCTTAGCAGTTGCGCACATTGGTGTGAGAGTGGAATTCTGTAGTATTTCAGGTAGTCTCTGAGTATTTGGCAATTATGTTAATATTGGATTTTCAAATTATTTTGTTAAGTTTCACTCATGGTGATTAAATATGTGGAATCAGAGTCACACAATAGATAATAGTAATGGCAGCATAGTAAGGAAGTTTAAATTAGTTACTCGTGTTGATAGAGAAAGATAAGGGCACTGACCTTCGTCACTGTGGAAGGATTGAAACCACAAAATTCATGTGATCACATTCCAGTTGGAATGGGTTTTCCTCAGGTGCAGTGATGTGTTCTAGTACAAAAGATATCAGGGAAGAAATGTATAAAGAATGTATAAAGAATAGAATGAATGAGTGAATGAGCAAATAAAATAAATACATAAATAAAATAGAGAGACCCTGAGGGCACTTTGCCTTCTTCAATAGGTGGTTGTACACATACATTCTTCAATAGGTGGTTGAACACATACATACATGCTTTCATAGAAACATAGAAAAAAAGTGCAGGAGGAGGGCGTTCGGCCCTTTGAGCCAGCACCGCCATTCAATTGTGATCATGGCTGATCGTCCCCAATCAATAACCCGTGCCTGCCTTCTCCCCATATCCCTTGACTCCACTAGCCCCTAGAGCTCTATCTTACTCTCTCTTAAATCCATCCAGTGATTGGCCTCCACTGCCATCTGTGGCAGGGAATTCCATAAATTCACAACTCTCTGGGTGAAAAAGTTTTTTTTCTCACCTCAGTCTTAAATGACCTCTCCTTTATTCTAAAACTGTGGCCCCTGGTTCTGCACTCACCCAACATTGGGAACATTTTTCCTGCATCTAGCTTGTCCAGTCCTTTTATAATTTTATATGTTTCTATAAGATCCCCCCTCATCCTTCTAAACTCCAATGAATACAAGCCTAGTCTTTTCAATCTTTCCTCATATGACAGACCCGACATCCCAGGGATCAGTCTCGTGAACCTACGCTGCACTGCCTCAATCACAAAGATGCCCTTCCTCAGATTTTCAGTCCTGCTTGTCTGGAAATGAAACCCAGCTGAACAGATTTTTACAGTCATTATGCCGATTTGAATGTGGAATATCTTCCAAAGCTCCATTGTCACTTGCTTCCATGGCCAGCAGCATTTTCAGCACCTCTCTAATCAGAAAACGAGCAGGTTGAACTAAATGCTTAGCTGCCTATGTTCTGATTGGTTTTTCATTGATCCACTGAGTGCAGCATTCGAGTTGAACCGCCAACCCCTGCAGAATGTAGAGATTCCTTCATGTGTTCTTGTATATTTGTAGTCCCTTCCATTTCATAAGAAAGACCATTATGCTGTTGTGTATCTGGCGTAAAATGCCCTGCAGAGATCCTTGGCCTTAAGATAGCACTTTATATGGTGGAGAGAATTGGTCTTATCGGTTCCTTAAGGGCCTGTCCCACTTGGGCGACCTAATCCGTGAGTTCTGGCGAGTTTGCCCTCGACTCATACTCACAGCATGGTCAACACGAGGTCGTAGGAGGTCTTCGTAACTCTCCTTCATGCTCGAGAGTGGTCTCCGCGTACTCAAGGCCTCAGCTAGGTCGCGGCGTTTTTTTCAATATGTTAAAATTGCCTGCGAGTAAAAAAAGGTTGCCATGGAAAAATCAATACATTTTTTACTCGTAGGTTTAGTCGTAGTAGGTCGTAGTAGGTCGGCATCTTAGTTGTACGTAATCAAGGGTAGTCTAAGGTAGTTGTAGATAGTCTTCATCATAGTCAAAGGGAGGTCGAAGGAGGTCTTAGAAACATAGAAACATAGAAATTAGGTGCAGGAGTAGGCCATTCAGCCCTTCGAGCCTGCACCGCCATTCAATATGATCATGGCTGATCATCCAACTCAGTATCCCATAACTCAGTAACCCTCTGATCCCCTTAGCCACAAGGGCCACATCCAACTCACTCTTAAATATAGCCAATGAACTGGCCTCAACTACCCTCTGTGGCAGAGAGTTCCAGAGACTCACCACTCTCTGTGTGAAGAAAGTCTTTCTCATCTCGGTCTTAAAGGATTTCCCCTTTATCCTTAAGCTGTGACCCCTTGTCCTGGACTTCCCCAACATCGGGAACAATCTTCCTGCATCTAGCCTGTCCAACCCCTTAAGAATTTTGTAAGTTTCTATAAGATCCCCTCTTAATCTCCTAAATTCCAGAGAGTATAAACCGAGTCTATCCAGTCTTTCTTCATAAGACAGTCCTGACATCCCAGGAATCAGTCTGGTGAACCTTCTCTGCACTCCCTCTATGGCAATAATGTCCTTCCTCAGATTTGGAGACCAAAACTGCACGCAATACTCCAGGTGTGGTCTCACCAAGACCCTGTACAACTGAAGTAGAACCTCCCTGCTCCTGTACTCAAATCCTTTTGCTATGAAAGCTAACATACCATTCGCTTTTTTCACTGCCTGCTGCACCTGCATGCCTACTTTCAATGACTGGTGTACCATGACACCCAGGTCTCGCTGCATCTCCCCTTTTCCTAATCGGCCACCATTTAAATAATAGTCTGCTTTCCTGTTTTTGCCACCAAAGTGGATAACCTCACATTTATCCACATTATACTGCATCTGCCAAACATTTGCCCACTCACCCAGCCTATCCAAGTCACCTTGCAGTCTCCTAGCATCCTCCTCACAGCGAACACTGCCCCCCAGCTTAGTGTCATCCGCAAACTTGGAGATATTGCCTTCAATTCCCTCATCCAGATCATTAATATATATTGTAAATAGCTGGGGTCCCAGCACTGAGCCCTCTTTACTCCTACTCTTTGCTTCTGAAATGAACCCCTAATACCGTATCTCTTCAACATGCTCCTTCCTCAAAACTGTTTTTGAAACAAACAAATTTTATTTCCTATAACACTTTTATTTCCACACACAATCCCGAAGCAAATGTAGGTGCTGTTATTCTGAAATTGAGCTTTCATTGGACCTCTGCACAATCACTTAAAGATGTGTCTAACAATAGAGAGTATACGTCATTGAGTTTTATTCAGGAATCTGTGATTATGTCCCCTTTGTGCCACATTTGAAGAATTTGAACTGCAGACATGCCATGGATTGTTGCTAGGCAAATAGAGCTGTCTTCTCAAAATATGAATTTTGGTCCAGGTGCATAAATGGCTAATCATAGATTCTGGAGTAGTTCCTGAGGATTGGCGGGTAGCAAATGTAACCCCTCTTTTTAAGAAGGGAGGGAGAGAGAAAACGGGGAATTACAGACCAGTTAGTCTAACATCGGTAGTGGGGAAACTGCTAGAGTCAGTTATTAAAGATGGGATAGCAGCACATTTGGAAAGTGGTGAAATCATTGGACAAAGTCAGCATGGATTTACGAAAGGTAAATCATGTCTGACGAATCTTGTGGAATTTTTCGAGGATGTAACTAGTAGCGTGGATAAGGGAGAACCAGTGGATGTGGTATATCTGGACTTCCAGAAGGCTTTCGACAAGGTCCCACATAAGAGATTAGTATACAAACTTAAAGCATACGGTATTAGGGGTTCAGTATTGATGTGGATAGAGAACTGGCTGGCAAACAGGAAGCAAAGAGTAGGAGTAAACGGGTCCTTTTCACAATGGCAGGCAGTGACAAGTGGGGTATCGCAGGGCTCAGTGCTGGGACCCCAGCTATTTACAATATATATTAATGATCTGGATGAGGGAATTGAAGGCAATATCTCCAAGTTTGCGGATGACACTAAGCTGGGGGGCAGTGATAGCTGTGAGGAGGATGCTAGGAGACTGCAAGGTGACTTGGATAGGCTGGGTGAGTGGGCAAATGTTTGGCAGATGCAGTATAATGTGGATAAATGTGAGGTTATCCACTTTGGTGGCAAAAACAGGAAAGCAGACTATTATTTAAATGGTGGCCGATTAGGAAAAGGGGAGATGCAGCGAGACCTGGGTGTCATGGTACACCAGTCATTGAAAGTAGGCATGCAGGTGCAGCAGGCAGTGAAAAAAGCGAATGGTATGTTAGCTTTCATAGCAAAAGGATTTGAGTACAGGAGCAGGGAGGTTCTACTTCAGTTGTACAGGGTCTTGGTGAGACCACACCTGGAGTATTGCGTACAGTTTTGGTCTCCAAATCTGAGGAAGGACATTATTGCCATAGAGGGAGTGCAGAGAAGGTTCACTAGACTGATTCCTGGGATGTCAGGACTGTCTTATGAAGAAAGACTGGATAGACTCGGTTTATACTCTCTGGAATTTAGGAGATTGAGAGGGGATCTTATAGAAACTTACAAAATTCTAAAGGGGTTGGACAGGCGAGATGCAGGAAGATTGTTCCCGATGTTGGGGAAGTCCAGGACAAGGGGTCACAGCTTAAGGATAAGGGGGAAATCCTTTAAGACCGAGATGAGAAAGACTTTTTTCACACAGAGAGTGGTGAGTCTCTGGAACTCTCTGCCACAGAGGGTAGTTGAGGCCAGTTCATTGGCTATATTTAAGAGTGAGTTGGATGTGGCCCTTGTGGCTAAGGGGATCAGAGGGTATGGAGAGAAGGCAGGTACGGGATAATGAGTTGGATGATCAGCCATGATCATATTGAATGGCGGTGCAGGCTCGAAGGGCTGAATGGCCTACTCCTGCACCTAATTTCTATGTTTCTATGTTTCTATAATGCCACAGAGACTGCATAAATTGAGCTTAATCTCCAATCTTAGGTAGCCGGAGATTCTTCTTCTGTGTCTTAACTGAATCACACAGTGTTATGTTCGGTAGAGGATTCCAGCATATTAATTCCACATCAATAAAGACACAACAATAGAAAGCAAGATTGGCAAAGAGAAGAAAACTACAGGAACTTGGAGAAGAGGGTTAGGATTTGGATGAAGGAGTTACAAGGTTGGAATTATTTATCAGGTGTCTGCTAGTAACACAAATTTAGAAAGTGAGAATTGTGGATACGTTATTGTATATTTTCATAAAGACTAGGAATACTTGTTTCTTTCACAGATTAGTGCCTAAAATGCAATATTTTCTGCAATACAAAGAAAAAATGGATTAAGGCATGAAGGATGTGGATTTTCGAACTATATTGCTTATGTTGCAAAGAAAAACACCTGCATTTAATCACCCATGCAAGAAGTTTTAAAGCACATCACATCCAACAAATACTGATAGACAGTATGTTGTGTTCATTTTATGTTTTAAGTACCGTGTTTGCAAGACAAAGACATGTTAAAATCTGCTTAGAATTTATTATTGATCTTGGCAAAGATGGCAGAATTGGTGGGAAATTAAAGTTTTGGCACAGTGAAATTTATAGGCATGTTGACTGGGATAATTCATAGAGTCATCGAGTCCTAATGCGTGGAAATTGTCCCTTCAGCCCAACTTGCCCACTCTAACAAACATGTCCCATCTACAAAGGTCCCATCTGCCTGTAATATCCTTCCGAACCTGCCCTATCTACTACGTAGCTATCTAATTGTTTGTTAAATGATACACTAGTCCCTGCCTCAACTACTTCATCTGGCAGCTTGTTCCATAAACCCACCACCTTTTGTATGAAAAAATTACCCCTCAGAATCCTATTAAATCTTTCCCCCTTAACCTTAAATCGATGTCCTCTGATTCTCAATCTATTCTCAACCTGATATATTCCTCTCATGATTTTATACACCTCTGCAAGATCACCCCTCATCCTCCTGCACTCCAAGGAATCCCAGCCTGCGCAACCTCTCCCTGTAACTCAGTCCCTCAAGTCTTGGCAACATCCTTGTAAATCATATCTGTACCCTTTCCAACTTGACAAGATCTTTCCTATAACATGGTGCCCAGAACTGAATACATACCCTAAATACGGCCTCACCAATGTCTTATACGACTGCAACATGACCTCCCAACTTCTATATTCAATATGTGTAGGATGAAACAGCAGATGCTGGATTACACTGAAGATAGACACAAAATGCATCTCTGGAGAAAAGGAATAGGTCATGTTTAGGTTGAGAACCTTCTTCAGACTCCTGACTGGTCTGACCTGATCTGCTGAGTTACTCCAGGACTTTCTGTCTATTTGACCATCCTATCTGCCTGTGATGCCGCCTTCAAGGAACTATGCACCTGCACTCCTAGATCCCTCTGCTCTACAATACTTCCTAGAGCTCTACCATTCAATATGTAGGTCCTGCCTGTGTTAGACTTCCCAAAATGCATAATCTCACATTTTCCTGAATTAATTCCGTCAACCATTCCTCGGCCCACCTGGCCAATCGATCAAGATCCTGCTGCAATTTTTCACAACCATCTTCACCACCTGCAAAACCACCCACTTTTGTATAATCTGCAAACTTGCAAATCTTACCATGTACGCACTCATCCAAATCATTGATTAAATAACAACAGTAATGGGCCCAGCACCGAACCCTGAGGCACATCACTAGTCACAGTCCGAGAAGCAACCTTCCACCCCTCTGCTTCCTTCCAGGAAGCCAATGTTCTATGCATTCAACCCTCTCTCCTGGGGTCCTTTGCAATCTAACCTTCCAGAGCAGCCTAGCATGTGGAAACGTGTCGAATGCTTTGCTAAAGTCTATAAATACAACATCTACATCTCTGCCCTCATCACCCTTTTGTTCATGTGAGGGATAAAGTGATTAAACCCCTCTATTGTAAGGGGCTTTAAAGAGGATTCAAACCGATAGGGGCCATGGAGAGGGTTCTGACACAGCTGTGTATAAAAGTTACCAGAGCAGTCCTTGAGTAAGAAGTGATGGCATTGTATAGCGGTAGAAGGGAGTGATGTAGATAGATTCCTATCAGTAGAAGGGAGTGATAGATGGGACCTTTGTCACTATAGCTTAGCTTTAGTGCTGATATAGGAGAACTGAGAGAATTCAGTTGGAGGTGAGTAAAACTAGGGCAGGTCATGAACAACTGAGCATGCTTAATAAAATAAATGAATATTACAACACACCCCTGGTCAAGAAACTGCTCATTACCATGCACATGTCTGGACATGCGATGTATGATGTGGGAGGTACGGGGGGGAACGTACCTACAGATTGTGCACCTCAGTGTCTGATTGGAGGGGGTCAAAGGAGAGGAGGTTGGATGTAGAATTGTGTGTATAAAGGGGGTTTACTCTTCTGACTTGGAGAGGCACCCGACTCTGCAGACTCGCAAATAAAGAATCTCTTGCTTCCATGATTTAGTCTCTGAGTAGTGATTGTGAGCACATCGCATATCTCACAAACTGGGGGCTCGTCCAGGATCACCACTCCGGCTGCTCGGTGGAGGCAAAGAAGGAAGGGAAGGTGCACCCTGCTGATTTCAGCAGTCTCTGATCTCCTTGCTTGCCATCAGCGGTTTGAGCGAGTGATATTCGGGCAAGAGACTCAGGAAGCAAGAGGGAGTGTCAGATAAATAAACATGGGACGGTCGAGCGATTCTTGTGCACAAGACCCGGGTAAGAAAACTGACTATTAAGTATTGCCTGGGTGACCGAGGGTCTGTCAGACGGGAATAGTCCGATAAGATAAAGATAACTGGAACGGGAAAAGTAAGAGTCCGGGGGGAAACAGGACAAGGCTCACACTGGTGAAGAGCCGCACATTCCACCTGATAGTCCATTGGGGCGAATGTGGCAATCTTGGGGAGAAGGAAGCCCCGGGGGTAAAAGATAAGGAGACTACGATTAAGTTCTGTTATTTTGATTAACCAAAGGAACCAATAAGGGGGAGTTCAGTCTGGTGGCACTGGGCTGTACAGAATATTCAGAGTATCACTCAGACATTGCAAAAATCTAAGGAAAATCACAGTGCCAAATGTTTTGAGTACGAAAAGTTAAAAAAGAAAGGAGCAGCACATGAAAGAAATATTGAGTTGTTTCACACAATCTCATTGAAGTAAGAATGGAACTAATGTGATTTGTGTGTAAAAACCGGTTTTGTATGAAGAGGAAGTTTATATATAACCATATAACAATTACAGCACGGAAACAGGCCCTCTCGGCCCTTCCAGTCCATATGTGATAGGTTTGTTTGCTGTAGGCCACATGCTGTAAAGGTATGTGTGTGTGTTCCTTTAAGAAATTGTAAGCAATGGGGAGGTTACGAACAGCTGTAAGGTAACGGACAACGCTTTGTATCATCGCAACTTAAAAGGGAAAAGTTGGAAAATGTAGGTTGCTTGGCTTCTATAGATTTCTTTTCAGTAAAGTTAATTTGGAAAATTGTTAGTCGTATGTATTTAAACTAGGAATTGGAATTTGGGAATTGTAGGGAAAATGGTTTGAACAAAATTAGAAATAAGTTAATTGCTGAACAACAAGCAGCTTTTATGGTTTGTTTAGATAAACATTCTGGTTGGAGAAGGGTAATAAATTAATCGGGCCCAGGGAAAAAAAAAGGAGTTGGCAGACAATGATCTCAATAATGGGAAGTTTATTTACTTCAGAAGAAAGACAGATGGTCAGACAAGCAGGAATAAAGATCTGGGAAAATGGATTGGGTGAAAAACAAATCAGAATCTCGGGGGTAGGGGGGAAAGTGATGACTGCCCCAGAGGTAGAAGGGGTGGTGGTAAAATATGAGAATCGAGAAGTCAGTGGAAGATTTTAAAAGGAAGGTGAATAAATTTGCAAAGGAGGATAAACTATCTGAGAAGTAAGAAATTGAGTTTAGAATGAGAAAGAAGGCAGGTCAGAAAGGATTAAAGTGGGAAGCAGAGGGATAAATTGATGAGACTGCTTTAAAAAGATAAGAGCAGGCCAGACACAGATTATCCTTTGGGGCACCCATAAACTGAGAGGGCTAAGAAATACCTTACCCAATATTCCTGATGGGGCAGGAAATGGATTATGGCTTTGGAGGACGATTATTGGCTATGGGAGATTTGAAGGCACTGTTGGTGAAAGTGATAGGAACCACTAAACTGACAGAACTCCTGAAGATGGCTGGTATAAAAATGCTGTGAACAATGCAATAAACAATGGCATGCTGTTTGACATAGTCAGGCAGAGGGTATGGCAGGCCCTCAGACAAAAATCCAGCAGCCTATCTGGAGAACAAGCTGAAAAGGTGGAGACTGGAAACTGAATAAAAATAGAAGGCAACCAGTTAATGAACACTATATTTTGAACCACTGTGGTGGATGTCATTCCTCCTAAAGTCAAGTCTAGATTGGAGGAGGTGGTGGGATTGTAATTTATTTCCCACCCCGATTCAGTGATCATTTGGTCAATGAGGTTGAGAAATATCGCAAAGATAGGAAAAAGACTTGCAGAGCAGCAGGAAGAGGTGCAGAGAAAAATGATGCAAATGTAACTCGAAGAGCTCAAAAAGAAAGAGCATGAAAAAGGAAAGACAACAGACCTGGTTGAAAAGTCTGAAATAAGTGATGCACCGACACACAGTGAGTCCTATGACAGAGCCAAACAGGGGGCAGAGATTCCATGCCAATAATAAATGTATTTGTAGAGTGTTTCCTCAAATGCCCTATCAGGAGTGAAATAAATCTGGATATAAGCCCAGACAGGACTGGGGTCCCCAAGGGAGGAGGGATCTCAAGGAAAAGGTCAAGGAAGGCTAGTAAGGAGGTAGGTAATGGATAAGGTGTGTTGGGGATGTGAACAGGTATGGTAATTAGGAAATAATGATAATAATATTAAGATAATGGTGAACATAGCTATGGTAAGAACATTAAGAAGAAATACACCTAGGCTAGGATGCGGCAGGGTTTTAAATATTAGCCCCATGATTTTAATCAGATGTTGTAGGCAGATTTGGAAGGTGTTGATATAGTATGTGGATGATTTGTTGGTTTGTTCCACAAGTGAGAAGCAATGTGAGGGGCATTGTAATTATCTTGGAAAAGATGGCATAGGAGGTCATAATGTATCAAGGAAGAAGTTGTTGTTTTGTCAGCAGCAGGTAGAATATTTTGGACGAGTAATATCTAAAGAAGTAAAAGCTATAGTGCATGATCAAATTGAAGCGATAATTGAAGTTCCCAAACCTCAGACAGTAGAACAGATGATGATGATATTGGGAATGGCAGGATATAGTTCAGACTAGATTGGGAAGTATGTTGAAATTGTGATGCCATTAAGGAAAATAATGAAGGAAGAAGGACACACGAGTCTGAGAAATGTTTTAGTCAGAGCCTTTGAATGAAGGGGACAAAAGGGTTTTGCTTATGGATGTTTCTTGATAAATGGATCATAATAGCAAGTATGCAGGGTTTGAAGTGATGCATCAGGATGAATTAGACTTTAAGGTAATCAAATTGGAAGCTTGCCTGCAATCTTGCTTAGCTCAATTGACAGAAATTAAGGCTTTACGAGCAGCATATGTACATGGAGTCTGGCACATGTTTGGAGCAGTAGGGAAACAGAAAGGCTTTGAGAAAAGCAACGGAGACTCCATGCAAAGTTAGCAGTGTCCCCCTATGAAATGTTGTTTGGGTTACCTTATTTGGGAAAGATAGAAGGAATACCCACCATAGAGGGCAGTGATGTATTCTTAAGGAACTATTTACTGGCAATATCTCGTTCCCTTACAGAATTAAAAGCTAAAGGATTATTGGCTCAAAGCCCACCACTCGACTTTCCAATACACGCTGTAAAGGCCGGCGACTGGGTACTGGTCAAGAATTGGAAGGAGGAGAAACTCCAGCCCAGGTGGACCGGCCCATACCTAGTATTACTGACAACCGAGACAGCAGTATGAACAAAAGAAAAAGGGTGGACCCACGCAACTGGGTTAAAGGATCCATTGATGCACCTGCTCCTGATAAGGAGGAACAGGGGATGGTGAAGCCAGGAAATAAGCCCCTAACATTAACTTTTAGAAAAAATAAATGTATAACTAGCAGTATGAAAAGAGCATTTGTGGTATTGCTTGCTCTGCATGTAATTATGGTAAAAAGTAATAATAACTGTGATAAATGTTATCATCCTATCAGATACGGAGGGCGGACAACCAGATCATTTACTTATCATTCCCATGTGAACGATGCTTGCTATAACCTGAGGACTAGAACTATTTGTGAGGACGGGGAAAGAAGTATTATAGGGTAGAGAATAGAGGATATGTAGGGAGGTTTGGGTACGTTACCTGCCCAAAGGGGGAGAGATGGGTTTGTATGACTAGGACAGGGCAGTTAGGTCTCTCTTTCCATGCCTTAGGATGGACATTAGACAAAATGAAGGAGGAAGTAATAACAAGGTTAACAAAAGTAGTAGTCACCAAGCCTCCCACTCTCCCACCTACTCAGCCTCAATTGCACCAGACACTGTACGAAGAAATAAAGAAGCAGATTGAGATCCCTGAAGGAGGAAAAAACCTGTTTGTGGACTTGGCCCTCCGAATAGCTGGAACCCTGAATATGACTAACTGTTGGGTCTGTGGCGGACCACTGATGAGCTCACGTTGGCCGTGGAGACGATCCATTGTTGAAGTATGGGACCTGATGGAGTGGAACCTGACAGTTGGACAAGACCGAGATCCCCAGGCATGGGTCCTGACAGACGCTCCGGTTGGGACTGAGTGTATCGCTAGGCCCTGGGCAAAGGATGCCATCCTAGTAGGCAGCAGCCCCCGCCAGCGCATCGTCACCCAGTGGCCAAATCAGTCCTGAGAGTGGTGGCCAGAGGAGCCTAAATGGTATCCAACTAAAAAAGACGGGAAAAACTGCACTATCTGGATGAAGACCGATGGAATGGAATCGACTGGACTATGGAACTGCACCGGGAACAACCCTTATCAAGGAATCCCAGTGTTGTGAGACATATGGAACAAGGTTACCTCTAGTGGACCAGCCCCTGAAGGACTGTTATGGATATGCGGACACAAGGCATACTCAGTGTTGCCAACAAATTGGAGCGGGACTTGCTTTATTGGACTGGTACAACCGGGATCTTTCCTGTTAAAAACCGAAGAAGGGCGGTCACTAGGAACACCTGTATTTGACGACCTATATTGGAAGAAGAGAAAATAGACATTGGAGAATGGGAAGATGATGAATGGCCACCCGCAAGAATCATCTCATACTATGGACCAACCACTTGGGCACAGGATGGATCCTGGGGCTACCGAACCCCGGTATACATGTTAAACCGGATCATAACACTTCAGGCAGTACTGGAAGTAATTACCAACCAAACTGCGGTGGCACTGGAGATGCTGGCAAAGCAGCAGACACAGATGAGAGCAGCAATATACCAGAACCGGTTGGCCCTAGATTACCTCCTGGCAGAAGAAGGAGGGGTATGCGGGAAATTCAACCTCTCTAATTGCTGTCTAAACATCGATGACAATGGACAGGCAGTGATGGACATATCAGAAGGAATCCGTAAGTTGGCACATGTTCCAATACAAAAGTGGAATTCGATTATGGGTACCCGATGGTGGGATTCCATCCTCAGAGGAACATGGTGGAGAACGGTGGGACTCGTGTTTCTATGTGCAGTGGCTGGACTGATCTTTATCCCCTGTTGCATCCCTTGTTTTAGGGAACTTATTACAAGGAGTATAAGTCAGATGCAGGCTGTAGTCGTGCCTATGGGAGAGAAAGGGGAAATACAGAAAATAATGATAATGCGGCCAGGAAAGGTCCATGATCTACAGGAAAAGGAGATTAGGACAATGTTTAGTCAATTCGAACTGAAGGAGCTTGAAATTGAGGTTTAATCAATAGATGCATAGCAAAAGAAAAAGGGAGGGTTGTGAGGGAAGTGATTAAACCCCACTATTGTAAGGGGTTTAAAGAGGGGTTTCAAACCGATAGGGGCCAGGGAGAGGGTTCTGACACAGCTGTGTATAAAAATTACCAGAGCAGTCCTTGAGTAAGAAGTGATAGCATTGTAAAGCGGTAGAAGGGAATGATGTAGATAGATTCCTATCAGTAGAAGGGAGTGATAGATGGGACCCTTGTCACTATAGTTTAGCTTTAGTGCTGATATAGGAGAACTGAGAGAGTTCAGTTGGAGGTGAGTAAAACTAGGGCAGGTCATGAACAACTGAGCATGCTTAATAAAATAAATGAATATTACAACACACCCCTGGTCAAGAAACTGCTCATTACCATGCACATGTCTGGACATGCGATGTATGATGTGGGAGGTAGGGGGGGGACGTACCTACAGATTGTGCACCTCAGTGTCTGATTGGAGGGGGTCAAAGGAGAGGGGGTTGGATGTAGAATTGTGTGTATAAAGGGGGTTTACTCTTCTGACTTCGGTGTGTCTCAACTTGGAGAGGCACCCAACTCTGCAGACTCGCAAATAAAGAATCTCTTGCTTCCACGATTTAGTCTCTGAGTAGTGATTGTGAGCACATCGCATATCTCACATTCACATCTTCAAAAAACTCAATCAGATTTGTGAGGCATGGCCTCCTCCATGCTTACTCTCTCCAATCAGTCCTTGTCCAGCTAAATGCATGAATATCCTATCTCCCTGAATACTCCAGTAACTTTTCAACTCCACATGTAAAGCTCACTGGCCTGTAGTTCCCATACTTTTCCCTGCAGCCCTTCTTGAATAGAGGCACAACCTATGAGACCCTCCAGTTTTTCGGCACCTCTCCTGCATATAAGGACAACTTGTAAATTTCAGCCAGGTCGTAATTTGTTGTCCATGCACTGTAGCACAGCTCGTAAAACTGGTGGCTCACACAGTTCCAGCAATCTGTATTCATTTCTGACCTCTGATGATTTCTGTGTGAAACTTACATATTCTCATACGTGCCGCCTCCAGTCTCTTCCAATCTCCCCAAAAATGTGCAGCATGGTAGGTTAATTAGCTACTTTAAAATGCTTCTATTTTGTAGGTGAGTAGTAAATTCTGAGGGGAATTCAGAGGTGGAGAATGATAAATATAATTGGCGTTTGATGGTCATCGTGGACCTGTTCGGCTAAAGTCCCAGTTTCTGTTCTTTATTGCTTTAAGCTTCATCATTGGACTTCCTGGTTCCATGTATCATCAGCATTTACATTTTGGATGATGTAAATTTGTGTTTTAGACGCTTGATGTGATACATAAATATTAATATTGGTCATAAAGCTTTTACTGCGAATATTTATTATGATAACATCAAGGCTTATCTCAGTGCCTCTGTGCATGAACTGCACAGCTGTTAACACAAGATAAGAAGCAAGTGTTTGATTTTCAGTGCACCCGAGCTATCCACTGTGCCCAAAACAAGTGTGGCAGGTGGCTGCATCTGTCATTTGGGCCATGGTGAAATGCCAAATGTTACTGGATCCAAATATTCCACCTTTGGTTGATAATTTCATGGAGAAACGCCAAATGACATGGAGAGACAAGGAGCTGCAGGTGCTGGAATCTTGCAGGGAACACAAAGTGCTGGAGTAACTCAGTGGGTCAGGCAGCATCTTTGCAGGACATGGTTGGGCGTCATTTTGGTTTGGAACACTTCTTCAGACTGGTTGTAGTGGAGGGGAGAAATCGGAAAAAGAGATGGGGATGGGATAAAGCCTGGCAAGTGATCTGTGGACATAGGGGAGGGGTTGACTGGCAGAGAGGTGGACAAAGGTCTCAGAAGAAAATGAGACAAAAGGGTAACAAAAGGAGATAAAAATGAGACAACTTGACAAAAGGATGTCAGATATGGAGAAAGGAAATATAAAGCTAGAGTGAGGGATACAGATGGGAGGAAGGGCTGAGGTAGTGGGAGAAATGGTGCGCACTGGGGTGGGAGGGGCATAGAAAAGAGGGGAGAGGGATAGGAAGAGGGGTCTTACCGAAAATGAGAGCATTCAATGTTCATTAGGTTATACGTTACCCAA
Source organism: Okamejei kenojei (assembly GCA_035221665.1). Lineage (NCBI taxonomy): Eukaryota > Metazoa > Chordata > Chondrichthyes > Rajiformes > Rajidae > Okamejei > Okamejei kenojei. The sequence goes on from CM069134.1 coordinate 112,315,035, forward strand.
GCAGATTATGAGGTGCGGTTCCTCTTGTTTGTATGTGGCCTCACTCTGGCAATGGAAGAGGCCCAGGACAGAAAGTTCAGGATGCAAGTGGAAAGGGGAGCTAAAATTGTTAGTCACCAGGAGATCCAACAGGCCATGGCAGACTGAGTGCAAGTACTCACCAAGGTAGTACTCACCAAGAGTACACATGGGAAGCACCATATGCAGTAGATGAGGTTAGAGGAAGTGCATGTGAACCTCTGTCTCACCTTGCAGAGCTGCTGAGGTCGCTGGATGGATGTAAAGGAAGAAGTGTAGAGACAAGAGTTACATCTCTTGCAGTTACTGGGTAAAGTACCAGGAGGAGGTGATTTGGATGGGAAGGGATAAGTGAAGCCAGGATATACAGTAGGATTGGTTTCTATAGAAAGTGGAAAGGGGTGGAGATGGGGAAGTGTGACCTAGTGAAGGGATCACGTTGCAGGTGGCGGACATGTCAGAGACTGATGTGTTGAATGCGATGGCTGGTGGGTGAATTGACCAGGGGATCTCTCTCCTCCTTCTGTATTGTGGATGGGGGAGTGAGAGCAGAACTGCGGGACACAGAGGACACATGGGTGAGGGATATATCCACAACAGCAGGGGGGGATGCCACGTTTATTAAAGCATGAGGAAATCTTGGATGTCCTAGAGTGGAAAGCATTAACTTGGGAGCAGATGCGGCAGAGATGGGGAAATTGAGAGCAGGGGATGACATCCTTGCAAGTGGCAGGGTGGAGGGAGGTGTTGTCAAGATAATTTTGGAGGTCAATGGGTTTATAGTAAACGTCAGTCAATAAAGGAGAGAAGAGAAGGGAAAGATGAGTGAAATGTAAAGCCAGTGGGAGGAGTACGAGTGGAAAGGATGGGAGTAGGAGGGAAAGGAGGAGCAGGGTAGTGGGAGAAATAAGTGCAAGCCAGGGTGGGGGGAACAGGAAAGAGATGGGGGATGCGAAAGAGTCTAGATGCAGGAAAAACATTCCCAATGTTGGGGGGGTCCAGAACCAGGGGCCACAGTCTAAGAATAAAGAGGAGGCCATTTAAAACTGAGACGAGAAAAAAACCTTTTCACCCAGAGAGTTGTGAATTTGCGGAATTCTCTGCCACAGAAGGCAGAAGAAGCCAATTCACTGGATGAATTTAAAAGAGAGTTAGACAGAGCTCTGGGGGCTAGCAGAATCAAGGGATATGGAGAGAAAGGCAGGCACTGGTTACTGATCGTGGATGATCAGCCATGATCACAATGAATGGCGGTGCTGGCTCGGAGGACCAAATGGCCTCCTCCTGCATCTATTTTCTGTTTCTATGTTTCTAGCGGAAATTTGAGGCGTTGTTCCTCCAGTTTACGTATAGCCTCACACTGGCAATGGAGGCCCAGTACAGAAAATGGGAATCTGAACGAGAGTTAAAATGGTTAGCACCAAGAGATCTAGCGGGCCTTGGCAGACTGAGAACAAGTGATCGGCAAAACGGTCACCTAAACTACGCTTGGTGTCACCGATGGAAAGGTGGTCACATCGGGAATACCAAATGATGAAGTTAGAGGAGATGCATGTGAACCTCTGTCTCACCTGGAAGGGCCGCTGGGGTTCCTCAATAAAGGTGAGGGGGGAAGTGAAGGGACAGACATTATATCTCCTGCAGTTGCAGGGTAAAGTACATGGGGAGGGGGTCCCCAATTGCCTCATCATTACCATGGACATCCAATGTCTTTACCATTCTGTCCCATGTGATGGAGACAGAGAGATCGAGATAGGAGAGAGAGAGAGATGTTAGAGATAGTCCAAGTGAATTTGCGGGCAGAGTGGAAGTTTGTGATAATGTTGGTGAAATCAACAGGTTCTGCGTGGATGTAGGAGGCAGGCCCGATGCAATTGTCAATGTTACAGAAAAAGAATTGAGGGGTGATCCCAGTGTACGTTTGGAACAAGCACTATTGGACGTAACCAACAAAAAAGCAGACAGAGCTGGGACCTATACGAGTGAGCACGGCTACACCTTTGACTTGAATAAAGTGAAAGGAGTCAAAACAGAAGTTGTTGAGTGTGAGGACAAGTTCTGGCAGGTGGAGGATAGTATTGGTAGAGGGGAATTAATTGGGTCTCAAAAAAAGAACTGAGGGGTCTTGAGATCTGGTGGGGTCTGACACCCATTTTGTCTAATTATCTCCTTTTCATCCCTAGCATTTGTCCATCCATCTGCCAATCACAAACCCCCTCACCTGGGTCCACCTATCACTTGCCAGGCTTTGTACCACCACAACACTTTTCAGCTTTCTCCCCCCTACTACATCAGTGTGAAAAGTCACGACCAGAAACATTGCCTATTCCTGCCCTCCAGAGATGCTGCCTGACCCATTGAGTTACTCTAGTACTTTGTGTTCTACCCCTGGTGATATCCTCCTTAAAGATCTGCTTGTCTTCAACTTCTGCCGCTGCACATTTAAACAAGAACAGTGCCAAAGCATATTAGCAGAGAGTTGAAGGGGTGGGTGCACCTTGCACGTTGCATCAGCTTCACACCGGCCGCAGTGTTTGTCTCGACATCTGTGGGCAGTCTGTCTGCTGGAATGCTGCAGATTTCCTCTTGCATCTCAACATGTTACAGAAATGTATTTTTGTTGATAACCACAGGGTGCAGCAGCAAAACATGGAGATGTGACCTCTATACAGTCAATCCCTGAGCTGATCCCGCCATCACTGTCTGCTGGTGATCACTTATGAACAGAGCCACCATGTGACGTCCTACCTGGACCCATTGGAGGGAGCTTATATAGTTTGGTGCCTGGAAAGCGCAAACCCTGTGTGATACTCCAGTCTCTGAATGAATCAGCTCCTTGATTTTCACCAACTCCTAACATAAATGTTGAGGCTCTGATGGGGAGTAAAAATATGGATTAATAAAGTCAGGCAAGTTATGGGTTGACAGTACTTATTTGGCTCACCTGGTATCTAATCTATTTCTGATGTTAGTACAGTAGACAATGAAAATTCAAGATCAAGTTTATATTTATTGTCACTGTGCCAATTAGTACAGTGAAATTTGGGTTACCATACAGCCATACGAATAAAAAAAAACCAACACACGATAGAATTTAACATGAACATCCCCACACAGCGGAATCAGCGTTTCCCACGGTGAGGGAAGGCAATAAACTTCAGTCATCTTCCTTCCTCTTTGTTCACCTGTGGTCGAGGCCTCAAGCCCTCCACAGTCGCTGCTACAGCGGCCCGATGTTCAAGCCCTCTCCCCGGGATGATCGAAACTCTGACGTCGGAATGGAAGAACATTCTCGGTTCCGAATCGGCCGCTTCCTACCGGAGACCATGGCTCCCGAAGTCTACAGGCCTGAGATTTCACACTGGAGGCCCTTGGCAAAGGGATCCCAGGACTCCGTGATGTTAAAGTCGGCGCAGACCGCCGCTGGAAGCTCCGCAGACCACAGCTCCGTGGTGTTAAAGTCGGCAGGCCCAGCACTCCGGAGCTCCGCACGGCAACCCCAGTAAGGCATTGCCCGCTCCGCGACGGTACCTCAGTGCTGCGCCGCTGCTGAAGCTGAAGCTCTGGCCGGTCTCCGGCATGAAAGGCCGCGCCAATCCAGATGGTAGGCCGCGAGGAGGGGGCGAAGATGCGGTTTGGAGGAAAGACGCATCCTCGCCCAGGTAGTGATTGAGAAAAACAGTTTCCCCCTTGCCCCCCCCATCCCCCACATAACAAGACTAAAAGACCTCCAAAACAAAACTTATGACAGATTAAAAATTAATAAAAGGATGAAAGGACGAACAGCTGCAAGCGAGGCTGCCATACTCAACGGCGCCCCCACACCGACAAGCATGTTTCACTAACCCTATTTTACATTGATATTTTTTTCATCAAGTGTATCAACCAATATTTTTATTGTGCACTTAGTTTCATGGGAAAAATCTTAACTTAAAAATTAGTATACAGACTCCATCTACTGGTCACGTTTAAGAGAATGGATTCAGATTTGACACAACAAAATATTTTCTCCACTGTCCGTTATCTGCCCCTCCCCTCTTTTAGCTGATTCCATGCTGATGCTTGGTTTCGTGAAGGTTCCGTCCAGTTGACTATTGCTAATTTCCTGACAATTAATGTTGACGGTGAATTAAACACGAGCATCACAGCTAAACCTTTTTCTGACCTTGTATCATGATCACACACATGCAATGTCAGTAAGTGTAGTTAATAGTGCCTGCATAGAACAAAGCACAGTACAGCACAGGAACAGGTCCTTTGGCCCACATTGTCCGTGCCAAACACGATTCCAATTGAAACCAATCTTCTCTGCCTGCACATGATCCATATTTCTACATTCCTTGCATATCTATGTGCCTATTCAATAACCTCCTAAATGTTACCATTGTATCTGTCTTCTTCAACACACCTAGCAGCGTGTTCCAGCATTCATCACTCCCATCAGTTGCTCTACACATCTCCTTTGAACTTTGTCTCTCTCATCTTAAAACTATGCAGCTGTAGTCTTTGATTTATCCACCCTGGGGAAAAAGAGTTCTGACTTAATATTTGATTTATGCCTCTCATAGTTTTATAAATTGTCTGCTTCAGGGGGAGCTCCTACTACCAGTCCAACTGAGATTAGCTAACAAAGTACAGAGCAATGGATCTAAATCTGATAGCAGTTTTTTAACCCAGTGCAGCTCACACATACAGTTTTTGTTGCCACCTAATTATTGCGAATATCGCTTCCAATCAAAGCCAAGAACTGTGTTAGAGCCTTGGCAGCTATCTACTTGATTAACTGGCATGATTTGAAGCTAGTGAAGCCAAAATGGAACTTCTTAAAGGTGGGTTGTCCATCATGTGTGGGCACCATGACTAGTGACAGTCAAGAATGGGTACTCCAGTTTCTGACGTAGCACTGGACACATTGATGAATGCGATGAAGATAGAGAAGTCCTCCACCTCTAAGGACACAGGAAGCTCTCCAGACAGATGGTCAAATCGAAGAGGGAGGAGACTGCATTTGATATGAATGCCAGCATTAAGCACAAAGTAAGCACTAATACTAGCGCTAAGCACTGGGCGGTATGGTGGCGCAGCGGTAGAGTTGCTGGCTTACAGACTTGCTGCGCTGGAGACCTGGGTTCGATCCCGACTCCGGTGTTGTCTGCACAGAGTTTGTACGTTCTTCCCTTAACCGCGTGGGTTTTCTCTCCTACACTTCATAGACATGCAGGTTTGTAGATTAATTGGGGATGTGCGGGGATCGCTGGTCGGTGCGGACTCGGTGGGCCTAAGGGCCTGTTTCCGCACCGTATCTCTAAACTAAACTAAACTAAATGTGGATGCAGTATGATGTTTGCTGATCTCATGCACATTTTAAAAGCTATTTTATTTGTTTATATAATTTACACTTCACGCTGCCTTGGGAAGGTCAAGGACGAGTCGCACCCCGGCCATTCCTTTTTCTCCGCATTCCTGTCAGGCAAGAGGTACAGATGTGTGAAAATGCACATTTCCAGATTCAGGGACAGTTTCTTCCCAGCTGTTATCAGGCAACTGAATCATCCTACCACAACTAGAGAGCAGTCCTGAACTACTGTCTACCTCACTGGAGACCCTCAGACTATCATTGATTGGACTTTACTGGCTTAATCTGGCACTAAACATTATTCATGTTATGCCCTTCATATTTTATCTGTACTGTGTGAATGGCTCGATTGTAATCATATATTGTCTTTCCGCGGATTGGTTAGCATGCAAAAAAATGCTTTTCACTCTACTTCGATACATGAGACAATAAGCTAAACTAAACTAAACTCAACTACAGAGGTGAGGGAGGTTGCACAGAGGAGGATATAATTGAAGACTGGTACTTTCATATCTGTTCACTGGTAACTATTGAGAATGTTTACTCCAATGTTCCATGGCCATGATGGACTGGGCTGCGTTCACCATTCTCTGCAAGTCTCTTATGTTCCTGTGGTTGGGTTTGCCAGATCAGGTCGTGATACCACCAGGATACTTTCTACAGTACTCAAAAACCTTGTTAGAGTATTTGACGCATACCGAATCTTTGAAGAATATAGAGGTGCTGTTCAGCCTTGTTCATGGTTACATCCATATGCCAGGCCCAGATCAGGTAATTCGAGATGTTAAAACCAAGGAATTTGACTATGCTATCAAATGACTGTCTCCACATAAAAACTCATCATAACCATATAACCATATAACAATTACAGCACGGAAACAGGCCCTCTCGGCCCTTCCAGTCCGTGCCGACCATTTGTTTTCCCCTAGTCCCATCTACCTGCACTCAGACCATACCCCTCCATTCCCTTCACGTCCATATACCTATCCACTTTAGTCTTAAATGTTAAAATCGATCCTGCCTCCACCACTTCTGCTGGAAGCTCATTCCACACAGCCACCACCCTCTGAGTAAAGAAGTTCCCCCTCACGTTACCCCGAAACTTCTGTCCCTTAATTCTCATGTCATGCCCTCTTGTTTGAATCTTCCCTACCGTCAATGGGAAAAAACGTATCCACGTCAACTCTGTCTATCCCTTTCATCATTTTAAAGACCTCAATCAAGTCCCCCCTTAACCTTCTGCGCTCCAAAGAATAAAGAACTAACTTGTTCAACCTTTCTCTGTAACATAGTTGCTGGAACCCTGGCAACATTCTAATAAATCTCCTCTGTACTCTCTATTTTGTTGACATCCTTCCTATAACTAGGCGACCAAAATTGTACACCATACTCCAGAATTGGTCTTACCAATGCCTTGTACAATTTTAACATTACTTCCCTACTCCTATATTCAATGCTCTGATTTATAAAGGCCAGCACACCAAAGGCTTTCTTTACCACCCTATCTACATGCGATTCCACCTTCAGGGAACTATGCACAGTTATTCCTAGATCCCTCTGTTCCACAGCATTCCTCAATTCCCTACCATTTACCATGTACGTCCTATTTTGATTTGTCCTGCCAAGATGTAGCACTTCACACTTATCAGCATTAAACTCCATCTGCCATCTTTCAGCCCACTTTTCCAAATGGCCCAAATCTCTCTGTAGACTTTGAAAATCTACTTAATTATCCACAACACCACCTATCTTAGTATCATCTGCATACTTACTTATCCAATTTTCCACCCCATCATCCAGATCATTGATGTACATGACAAACAACAGTGGACCCAACACAGATCCCTGTGTTGGGTCCACTGTCATAAAAACAGGCACGTGGTCTTCCGACTTCCCCTTTCTTATCCTTGAGATAAATGGCGTTAAGTGAGAGGTTGTTGTTGTGGCACCTCTCAACCAAGTAATCTGTCGCTTGTTGACACATCACCACCCCAACATTTCTATATACTAACAGACTGCAACCTAGATTCAATGTATTTTAAACTGTTCAATTGTAAGCGTATGTTTGTAGTTTTCCATAAATATTGTCAGCTTATAATTTGTAAACTGATCAGCCTACCTCAACTTAACTGCATAACCAAAGTCACTCCAACCTTGGTCACCAAGCTGCAGTACCACTTGAACATATGTGAAATAGGAGGCTGAGCTTGAAATTATTGGTGACTTACTTTTGAAGCTGATGAGAAGGTGGCCTTTGTGTGAAACCTCTGTAAGAATGTTGTCTACCACTCTACCCGTGCTGTTTAAAACTGTCGAATATAAAAAGTCGATCACTTTTCATATCCCAAGAGCCAGTGAAAGCCAATAAAATTCAGCATCACATCCATTGTGTCAGCATAGTCTTAAGGAAAAATATGTTTACAGATTAAGATCTCAAAGCACTGTAGAGGTTCTAATGTATCTGCAAAATCTTCCAGGTGCATGAGTAGGGTGAGTCAGGAGGTTGCTGCTACCTACCTGGTCCACACTGCCAACAGTGAGAATAAATGTACCCTTGGCTTGTCAGCTTGCTCCATTATTTGCACATCTTATGCTAGTCTCTCAAATCAAGCACACTAAACTAAACACCATTGTCCAAGAGATTACTACAGGGATTGAGCAAAGTCTCCTTGAAAAAGTGTAATATCCTTATCGTCGCATAGGAATGTTGGTCAACACCACTCAGTATGAGGAAAAACATTTGGGAAGGCCCTGTGAACCTTGAATTTCTTCAGGTGTGGGAGATGAAGTCCATGCAAATACAACAGTGTGTGTGTCAAACCACCCACACCAACCATTCCTAGCCCTCACTATGCATCTCATGTCCCAGAGCCTCTCAGTCCCAACAACCAGGTCGAATCAACAGGACTGGAGCGGAAGCAGTTCATCCTTAACCCCTGCAAATGCTTAAAGAAGAAAAGGAAGAATATTGTTCAAACATTGTTGAGAAGTATATTGTTAACATAGAGAACCTCATGAAAAAAAATTCCTTCATCAGAGAAACTCAATTCTTGGTGCCCATCATCCAGTTTTAAATGAGTTGTATCCTGGAGCTCCAAATAATAAGGCATTTATTATTTTTTTAGATTGTGTTAACCATCATGAATGATTTGTCATGTGCCAGCTAATGGTGGGCTAGTCAGTCTTTTTTCCAGTAATGGTTTTCTATTTGAGACAATATGGCCACTCTAATGTAACTACTCAAAATGCTGTATTCATATCACACTGAATGCAGACTACCTACTGATGATATAATACATGTATTTTTATTAACTAGCCTTCAAATGGGCCACATAAACTCCTTCCAGTCAATATTCCTCACAAATCTTTTGCCTGCGGTAAATCCGCAGGTAAAATGTCATCCAATGCTTATTATTCTTATCCGGCCATTATGCCATCTGAGGATTAATGGAAGATTGTTGATTGCTTTGATGGCCCAATATTTGATTTCATTGACTGTATGGGATCATGCAAAAATGGAGGCTGGGCACTACGTTTTTAGGTCTTCATTCCTTGCTTTAAAGCACAATTATATTTGCACGTGGATGCTATCAGTGAGCCACACAGATTTAATGGTGCCAAAAGTTGTCAATGAGAAAAGAAGGATGCTCCTACTAGGGGTGTGATTAAAGGAAACGTCTCATTGGGTAAAATGTCATAAAGGCCCCCTATAAAGGACAAGGAATAAAGACAGTATAACCTCAGGAGTAAAGTCTCATTGGTGTCTGATGAACTAGTGAAGATGATTGTTACATCGCTTTGGCCAAGTTTTCACAATGGAGGGGGCCCTGCTAATTCGAAATGTCTTTCGTTCTCTTTCCTATGTTCATTTTCCAACAATTTGTGCTTTAATATTAGCAGTGTATGAGTATCCTTTTAACAATACATAACATTATTCTTCCTCCAACTGTAAACATCTGAACCTGCTAATAGATTATGCAACCATTGGAGCCAATCATTTGGAATTCTATCTACTGAACATAGAATTTCAGGCAAATGTCTCCAATGTTAAGATATATTTAATACGACAGGGACTTTCACAGATTCACCACTAAAGAAATTCCTCCTCATCTCCTTCCTAAAGGAACATTCTTTAATTCTGAGGCTATAACCTCCAGTTCTAGACTCTCCCACTAGTGAAAACATCCCTTCCACATCCACTCTATCCAAGCCTTTCATTATGTACGTTTCAATGAGGGCCCCCTCATTCTTCTAAACTCCAACGAACACAGGCCCAGTGCCATCAAATGCTCCACTATGTTTCCACTAGAGGGACAATCTAGGACCCGAGGTCATACACTCAGAATTAAAGGATGTTCCTTTAGGAAGGATATGAGGAGGAATGTATTTAGTCAGCGAGTGGTGTATCTGTGGAATTCATTGCCACAGAAGGCTGTGGAGGCCAAGTCAATGGATATTTTTAAGGCAGAGATAGATAGATTATTGATTAGTATGGGTGTTTGGGGTTATGGGAAGAAGGCAGGAGAATGGAGTTAGGAGGGAGAGATAGATTTGCCATGATTGGATAGTGGAGTAGATTTGATGGGCCAAATCGCTTCATTCTGATCCCATCACTTATGAACATATGAACTTATGACTATCCTCACAACTTTCACACCTCACAACATCAACTTTCTGCCTGCTTATCAAGAACAGAAACATGCTTGTTTCAGTGAGGTGGGAAAGGAAGTGTGAGTCTTAATCTCAGAACAAATAGCAAGTTTCAATTATTTATGGCATAGAGGTTATTCCCTCAAAATTAAGATCTGCAGTTAGGATAGGTGATTTAATTGGTCATCAGCAGATGCCAGCAGATGGAACCCTGAGACAAGTGCTGCAGTAAGGTAGAGTGATCAGATCAGGCACCAGTAGCCATGACTCATAGTCAGTGAATTGAGCCTCTGATTGCAAAAAAAAAAGTGCTGGAGAAACTCAGCTGTCAGGGAGCATCTGTTGAGAGAATGGATAGACGGCATTTTGGGTCACTACTTTTCATCAGACTGAAAACCCCTGAATGGTTGTGAGGATGTGCAAAGTTCAGCTCACAGCAAAGAGCAATAAAGACAAAGGGAAATGCATCCCAGTATAAGCTGGTAAAATAAGACAATAGTGAGCTCTGAACCACGAGCGACAATATTTTGCTGCTGAATAAGGATTTTTTTGTTGTCATTTATGGACAGTAATCATGGGTAGGCAGGGGAAGGAAGCAGCTCCACAAAGTTGACATAGAAGTGTGTATAATTTTCACAACAGAATATGCTTCATAAAAGTGCATACTTTTAATCCTGAAGTGTTATTTCATCACTTGAATATGATTAATCTATAAATACGAGCAGCCTAAATTGTTCGTTATCTCAATGATGATAGCAGTGGAGATGTTATCTTCAACTTCCCAGCGACAGATCAAATGACATGTAATTTATGATGTCTTACTGTTCAAAAGGAATGTTCCAAATATGTGGGGACCTTATGGCAAAAGCTCCATCTCCGATGGTGCCTCATCTCATGGCAATTCAGATCTTCATTCTGTCCACAGAGAAGCTGCAATCAAAGCCTTTAATTAACATCCCAATATGCATTGCATTACCGCAAGTGAGATTGCTGTGTCCTGCTCTCCCTGATCAGCGCTTTCATATTTAAAATAAACTTAATTATTTCTTCTACCAGCCTCCTTCACTCAACGGGAAAAATCAAGGGCACATCACACTTTTTCGAATTACACTGGAATCATACTGGATCATCTTGTTGGGATGTTCTCATATGACGTTACATCTTTTCTGCTCTTTGCACACATATTACCCTGGGGCTGCAGAAGTAGATGCGGATGTCTCTCTGAACTTGTCTCTCTGAATTGTTTTCCAATTGCAGGCCCATCGATACTGGGCCCATTGCTGTTTTTCATTTACATCAACAATTTTGATGAGATCATACAGGGCATGATTAGTAAGTTTGCAGATAACACTAGAATAGGTGGTGTTGTAGACAGTGAATATGGTTATTGAGAACTCTCGATCAGCTGGGCAATTGGGCTGAAGAATGGTTAATGGAGTTTAACTCGGATAACTGTGTGGTGTTGCACTTTGGGAAGTCAAACCAAAGCAAGATCTCCATGGTGAATGGTAGGGCCCAGGGGAGTGTTGCAGAGCAGAAGGATAGAGGAGTACAAGTACATTGATCCCAGAAAGTGGTATCGCAGGTAGATAGCTCCTGTTGAACATCACTTTGTCCACTCGATCTCTTCCCCCCTCCTCCTCCCCATTCCCCCTCCTTCTCCTCCGTAGTCGCTGACATACTTCACCTTGGGAGATGCCAGCATTGCACATGGTATCTGAAGGCAGCGGTGGAGGAGGGAGTGTCGGAGTGCACTAAGCGATGGAGAATGGAGGAGGAGGAGGTGGCATTAGTGGACCAAGCGACAGCCGATAGGAAGTACTGGCAGTTGGTGAGAGGGGAGTCCAACATTGACCGAGCACGTCCTGTCGGTGGCAGCGACCAGAAGAAAGTGCTGCCAGCCAGGGACTACAGCATGAGCCACAACAGCAGCTGTGTCAACCGGACGGTGCGGCAGCCGATGTAGAAGGGGCTCAATCCGAAACGTCACCCAATCCTTCTCCCCGGGGATGCTGCCTGTCCCGGCTGAGTCACTCCTGCATTTTGTGTCTATTTCTTAGTACAGCCCTGCGACCTGGAACTTTGCTTGCAATACTGCAGAATGTCTTTTAGGAGGAGCGAAGGCTGAGAGGAGATTTCGTTCAAAATCATCGCGGGCAGAGGGATTAAGGTGGAACGGGTTGCACTGGAGTTTGGGCTGTTTGATCTAATGTTTTGATTTCATTGCACAGTATTTTTCTTTTCACTGTCCTGTACAATTTATGTATAATATATGTTTTCTTGCATTGTCTATGTGTGCTTGCGATGCTGCTGCAAGCAAGTTTTTCATTGTTCCTGTACCTCAATACACTTGCACATCCGAAAATAAACTAGACTTAAGAACTGGAGACCAGAGACTTTAAGTGGTTGTCAAAAGAAACAGGGATGTCGCAAAGAAAAAACTTAATGAGCAACTAGGATCTGAATCCAAAGCCTAACGAGGTAGAAGGAGCTTTAATCGTGTTTTTTATATGCGATTTGTTAAGCATCTGAACTGAAACAGGTTACGGGAGATACATAAACAATGGCAGTAAATCGACTGCTCTTAATATGCTTTCTTACAGAAAGCATATGGACAGCAGATACTCCACCTCTCCCATCCCACCATCAGACCAAACCAGTTACATAATCCCATACAATGCCTCCACGTGGTCGAAATTCTACAGAGATCCAAAGATTACTTGTGAATAGACACAAATGCTGGAGTAACTCAGTGGGACAGGCAGCGACTGGAGAGAAAGAATGGGTGACGTTTAGGGTCGATACCCTTCTTCAGACTGAACTGAACTGAACTCTCGTCGGTGAGAGTACTTGTGATTGTCGGAACATCACCCATTCCTTATATCCAGAGATGCTGCCTGTCCCGCTGAGTCATTCCAGCTTTTTGTGTATATCTTTAATTTCAGAGTTTAAATAAAAAACACAGAGGCTGGAGGAACTCAGCGGGCTAGGCGGAATCTGTGGAGGAATGGATTAGGAGTTGTTTCGGGCCAGAGTTCTTCTTCAATAGGATGTAACTGCAGATGCAGATGTCTTTGCACAAACCCAAATTTAATTCCGGGAATGCCGAGAGAGAGAGAAGAGCGAGAGAGCAAGAGAGATAGAGAAATAGAGAGATAGAGAGAAAGATAGGAGAGGGAGGTCCGAGAGAGGGGAGAGAGAGAGAGAGAGAGAAAGAACGAATGAGGGAGAGGGAGGGAGAGGAGGGAGAGGGAGGGAGAGGGAGGGAGAGGGAGGAGAGGGAGGGAGAGAGAGAGTCCAGCCTCTTAACCCCAAGCACCATGGTGGATCAACGCTTACAAAAATAATCCGCTCTGTGATCTTTGGCAGTCCAAAAGCGGCGTAGGAAAATTAAAAATTCCCCCCCACATTCCCGCCTCCCCGGCCAGTGATGTGATGGGGACGTGAGGGTCTGGACCAATCGCTGATAAGGTCTCGGACAAATCCAGTCCCCGGAGATGTTCGGCATCGCATATTTGACTTTTCCGGCGTCACACCCGTTGAGTTATTTGGCTTTTTGGCGTCGAGTCTGTTAGGTTATTTGGCTTTTCGTCATCGCGTCCATTCGGTTATTTTGCTTTTCGGCATCGTGTCCGTTCGGTAATTTGGCTTTTCGCTGTCATTTTCCGTTCGGTAATCTTGGCTTCTACTTCCTCGCTTTGGCTTCTCGTCCTTCGACGCCCCGTCTGGGTACCATTTTGCACAGTCCCGTTCTTCTTTCTACTGCTTTGTAGAATTATTGTGCAATTAATGTATAATTGATGTATAGTTCATGTTTCCGTGTGTTGTCTGAGTCTAGCTGCCTGTGATGCTGCTGCAAACATTTTCAATGTATTTGTACTGGACCTCACTGTATTTGTGCATTTAGCAATAAACTTGACATAAACATAGCCTGTCAAGATTCATTGCAATCAGGTGAAGTTAAAATAGAGCTTTGTAAAGATAGTTCAAAAAGAGCATTGATCTGGCCTGTGTTTTACATTAGTTCCCAAAGCAATCTATGTGATGTTCCAACCAGTTTGTGGCCATGCAGGACAAGGTGATCTCTTGATCTAGTGGTGTAGGAAACAACTTACTTCAAGTTGCCCTTCCTTTCCCTCATCTCTCTCAATCCCCTCCCCCTTCCCAGTTCTCTGACCAGTCTTACTGTCTCCCACTACATTTTATCTATGTTTGCTTTGTTGTTTCCATGTCCCAACTAACAATGATCTATTCTATATTTTCCTTGATCTCCATTCCCTTGGTCCTCTTTTCACACTTTATACTTCCTTATATATACGTCAAGTCAAGTCAAGAGAGTTTATTGTCATGTGTCCCAGATAGGACAATGACATTCTTGCTTGCACAACAGAGTATTGTAAACAGAACAGTTCAGTGTGTCTACGCAGCATATACCATATATTTACACACATAAATAAACAGATAAAGTGCAATAAGCTGTTATAGTTCAGAGTTTGTTTGATGGCGAGTTGAACAGGTTGAACAAGTTAGGTCTTTATTCTTTGGAGCGCAGAAGGTTAAGGGGGGACTTGATTGAGGTCTTTAAAAATGATGAAAGGGATATAGACAGAGTTTGACGTGGATACGTTTTTCCCATTGAGGGTAGGGAAGATTCAAACAAGAGGGCATGACATGAGAATTAAGGGACAGAAGTTTCGGGGTAACGTGAGGGAGAACTTCTTTACTCAGAGGGTGATGGCTGTGTGGAATGAGCTTCCAGCAGAAGTGGTGGAGGCAGGATCGATTTTAACATTTAAGAGTAAAGTGGATAGGTATATGGACGTGAAGGGAATGGAGGGGTATGGTCTGAGTGCAGGTAGATGGGACTAGGGGAAAACAAATAGTCGGCACAGACTGGAAGGGCCGAGAGGGCCTGTTTCCGTGCTGTAATTGTTATATGGTTATATGGTTATATGGTTAATAGCCTGATGGCTGAGGGGAAGAAGCTGTTCCTGAATCTGGATGTACCAGATTTCAGGCTCCTGTACCTTCTACCTGATGGCAGCGGAGAGATGAGTATTTCCTTATCTCTGTACTGCCCACTCCCCTGATATCACTGAAGAAGGGACTCGACCCAAAACGTCACCCTATCCTTCTCTCCAGAGCTGCTGCCTGTCCCGCTGAGTTACTCCAGCATTTTGTGTCTTTTTAGATCGAGCTGCCTTGGTATTGAACAATACAGAGAAGTCCAGGAATGATGATTATGCTTCAGATGAAAGGTTTTGAAGGTCTGCTCCTGAAGGAGGCAGTGCTGCCGTGGCCTACCGCTGTAGGACGCTCCCTCTCCCGTCCCCTGACAACCCCTCCCTGAAGCCATCCCCCTCCCCCACTGTCGGGCGCACCTCCAGCAGTGGCCCCCGCCTGAAGCCGTCCCCATACCTAGCTGCAGGATGCTCCCCACCGGTCCCTACGCACTCGGGGCAGCTTTGCGGGTCATGGAATCGAGCCGGCTTTGGTGTCACGGACTCGGGAAGGCTTAGTGATGGCTTCTGGACGGCTTCTGGACTCAGCCCAGCCTCCGGGAATTTATTCTCCTCGCCCCGGTGATTGACAGCGGGTGCCTGAAGGGGTGTCACCGTCTCGGCGACAGACAGGAGACAAGACCAATCTGCTGATCTTATGATTTTTAAACCTTAATAAATTTTGTAATGTTCCACTGATCGGAACAAAACTTGGTGCACTTGCAGCACAGGAGAATGGTGAGTAAGGTGGCGAAAAATCGTAGCGCTATTGGGTACCGTTTTTGCGCAAATGTAAATACAACACAAACCGGACGAGGACAAGATGAGAGTTTTAGTTAAGTATAGATAGATACATAGATAGATAGATAGATAGATAGATAGATAGATAGATAGATAGATAGATAGATAGATAGATAGATAGATAGATAGATAGATAGATAGATGTAGTTTTAGTTCATCAGTCTGATGCCATCTTTCTAGAATATCTTTTAATAGGTTAAGGTTAATTTTCATCATTTGCACCGAGGTTCAGTGAACCTTTGCTTTGTATTTTGTTGCAACGTTGATTACTTGAATACCAAGCATTCCGGGATTTGCTTTCGTGATTGGTTTGATTGAATAATATAGAAACCTTCCTCCTCCACTCTCCCTCCAACATACAGACACAGACAAGCATGTATAAATGCAGACAAGCACACACACACCTACACAAACATGGAATGTTTCCAACACTTCATTTAAGAAAATAAAAAGATTTGCACTTCTGACTTCAGTTATTGAATATTTTATTTTATTGTACACTAATGCAACAACTGGATTCTCTCCTGATCCTACATATACTTCCTGCTAAGAGGTGACCAGAAATACACATGCTACTCCTAATGCAGCCGAACTTTTATAAAACTGTAACATGACTTGGAACACCTGTTGTAGAAATTCAAGTTGAAGGTTATTGTCATATGCATGAAGAAGGCGAGGTACAGGTATGATTTGATATTTGAGAATTTAATATTCTTACCATTTGGTTGTAAGCTACCCAAGAGGAATATAAGTTTAAGAAGGAACTGCAGATGCTGGAAAATCGAAGGTAAACAAAAATGCTGGAGAAACGCAGCAGGTGAGGCAGCATCTATGGAGCAATAGACAATAGGTGCAGGAGTAGGCTATTCGGCCCTTCGAGCCAGCACCGCCATTCAATGTGATCATGGCTGATCATCCCTAATCAGTACCCCGTTCCTGCCTTCTCCCCATATCCCCTGACGCCGCTATTTTTAAGAGCCCTATCTAGCTCTCGTTCCTAGGCTCCGTTCTAAATGGCTTACTTCTTATTCTTAAACTGTGGCCCCTGGTTCTGGACTCCCCCTACATCGGGAACATGTTTCCTGCCTCTAGCGCGTCCAAACCTTAACAATCTTACATGTTTCAATGAGATATCCTCTCATCCTTCTAAACTCCAGAGTGCACAAGCCCAGCTGCTCTATTCTCTCAGCAGATGACAGTCCCACCATCCCGGGAATTAACCTTGTAAACCTAAGCTGCACTCTCTCAATAGCAAGTATGTCCTTCCTCAAATTAGGGGGCAAAAACTGTACACAATACTCCAGGTATGGTCTCACTAGAGCTCTGTACAACTGCAGAAGGACCTCTTTGCTCCTATATTCGATTCCTCTTGTTATAAAGGCCAACATGCCATTCGCTTTCTTCACTGCCTGCTGTACCTGCATGCTTACTTTCATAAACTGATGTGCAAGGACCCCCAGATCCCGTTGTACTTCCCCTTTTCCCAACTTGACGCCATTTAGGTAGTAATCTGCCTTCCTGTTTTTGCTGCCAAAGGGAATAATCTTTGACCTAAGTGGCTAAATGGATAACCTAAGTGGATAAAAGGCGACGTTTTGGGTCGAAACCTTTCCTCAGACCCAAAACATCGCCTATTTCCTTCACTCCATGGATGCTGCCTCACCCGCTGAGTTTCTCCAGCATTTTTGTCGACCAAGAGGAATATAAGGTGTTGTTCCTACAGTTTGCATGTGGCCCCACTCTGGGATGGAGGAGTCCCAGAACCGAAAGGTCTGTATGGGATTGGGAAGGGGAGTTAAAATGATGAGCAAATGGGAGACATGGCAGACTGGGCTCAAGTGTTAAGCGAAATGGTCACCTAGTCCATGCCAGGTCTCGTCGATATTAAGGAGGCCACATCGGGAACACTAAATGCAGTAGATGAAGTTAGTGAAGTGTATGCAAAATCTGTCTCACTTGGGAAGGGACTGCTGTGGTCCTGAATGTATGTGAGGGATGAGGTACAGTATAGGGACAGATGTTACATCTCCTGCGGTTGCAGGGGAAGGTACCTGGGGAGAGGGTGGCTGGATGAGAAGGGATGAGTGAATGCAGAAGCTGCATAGGGAGTGGTCTCTGCTGAAGTTGAAAGGGGTAGGTATGGGACGGTGTAACTGGTAGTGGGATCACGTTGAAGGAGCTCAGGGTCAAATATCACACATAAGCCTTGTCTGCATATTACAGCTTCACCTCTGGAGTGACCTTGTTTCTGGACAGTTGTTGCCGTAGGTGAATATCCTACCATCAGTTCCAAAGGTAATTTCACTCCAATAGAACCATTGCTGGAAGTGACCTGCAGCATTACAGTGAGGAGACTGAATATGTGTTGGAACAATCACACATCTTGTTGGATATTTGTCATCACGGGTTAAATTAAAGACAGAAAATGCTGGAGATACTAAGCCTCTCAGACACATCTTTTTTTTTTCACTGATCTTGGCTCCATTGTGGACCCATTGGTTGCCATCATATTACAAATGTAAGATGGGAGATGATTTTCTGTAGGCAAACTCATTTGAAGAGAGGGCGCAACAGCCCCTCCTGATTGATTGAGCCAAAGGGTTTACTGAGTTTGAAAAATGGGTTGATCCCAGTTTTTCAATTGGAGTTGCAACAACTAGCCTGTATTGGGTGGAGCTGAGTTATTTGAAATTGCTCAATGAGATGATATAATCATTTCAGATTCTGGAACATTTAGATCTTAATTCCATCCATAAAAAGATATAACAAGTTTATATTTGAAGAACTGCATTGGAAGAAGAGGCTAAATATCTCATTCTATATGTCAGTTCCTGAAATCTTAGGAATATGGTTTCTCATCAACTTATCCTTTTGGTGGAAATTGTCATCCCATAAGTTCCGTATATTTTGTTCATTGTTTAATAAGCCATACTTGGTTGAAATCCATATCAGTCATCCAGAAAATATCAAAGCTTTGAATTTTAACTTGGAAAATAATCCATAGAAACAGATGGTTTTTTGTTGTATTTGCGTGTGGATTAGTAGCAGCCCCACTGTTCTGATGGGTTTTTAAAATATACAATCTGACAACTACTATTGTTTTTAGTCAGTGAGTGGTTAGAAAATCAGTTACTGTGAACACATGTCAGATTGTGCAGCCTTTTAAAATAATTTCAGTAACTTCTTTCTCAAAAAGAACCCATGTCATTAATGAAATGACATAAATATGTTTTTTTTTTAACAGAAGAATATGAAGGCATTTGTACAATGATAAAATGTTGATATATATGTACAGTTAAAAAGGGGTATTATCAATTTATGAATTTTGCAGTGAATTGTGCTCAATGCCAGAAAATATGACCACGGAAAATGATTTCTGATAGAATTATATACCTGAATTCTCAAAGGCTTGTGTTGTTATCACCCATGGGATGTAGGTCAGGAAATATATGCAGCTTTCCAGCTTTTCTGGATTAAATGAAGTTATGTTACAATATCTCTTGGCATCACTCTTAATGAATGCATATTTGTAATACTACGTTCTTGATATATTGTAAATGCCGAGGACAGATGCATGTAACATAATGTTACTTCAACAATAAAAAACATTGGGATGGATTTCCTGACTTCCTACCCACTGCTGGCAACACAATAGGCTGTACATTTTCTATGAACATTTATGCCAATAATACTGTGGAAAAATAATTTTCCAAGGAATCATATTTTTAATCCATCAGTCTCGAACCATACGGCACAACACTAACCACAACCCTACCTCAACAACGATCTACTTTGAACTATGTACTAGTTGTTGGCAGACACAAAAAGCTGGAGTAACTCAGCAGGACAATTCAGGTGACGTTTCGGGTCGAGACCCTTCTTGAGACCTGGACCCGAAATGTCATCCATTCCTTCTCTGCATGGATGTTGCCCGTCCTGCTGAGTTGCTCCAGCTTTTTGCGTCTATCTTCAGTTTAAACCAGCATCTGCAGTTCTTTCTTACAGATATGTACTAGTTGTACTTTGGTTTGTACTTTATGGTCTGGTTACATAGTATTATTGATAATTTATTGTAGTATTAGACATTGTATATTTATTTGTTGCGCCTATAAAGCTGCAGCAAACAAGAATTTAATTGTTCCGTTCGAGTGCATATAACAATTAAACATTTTTAACTCTTTACTCCATCCCACACAAGGGAATGTGTTGGATTGAGTCAATCTTACACACATCTAAACATAAGGTTTGAAAAAGTTATCCAGTCAGTCCCATCTCCCGAGCACATTCTCAAGAAGTCAATGGAGAAGTCAATGGCAAGGCAGTACCCCAATGAAATGGATACATCACTATTGCTATAGAGATCCGTTTGGAGGAATTTTTATCTCCATTTAGACCTAGACTTTCGTTGATTATGTTAGAAACATTGCTGTTGTGTTTTTTTCCCCTGCCAAAGCCATCTCTGATTATTTTTGGTTAATTTATATTGAAAAGATATTTAACAATTTGGGATTTTTTGAAACATTATGAACATGTGGTTCTTTCATGTCTGAGACCATTGAAAAGAGGTGTAAACGTTTTTGAGGTGTCCTGGTGTTCTTTTTAATGTACCTGCATGTCAAAGAAGACCTGGCTCCCCATGTGAGCTTAATGGGACAGGCCATACCACATGTACCATTTGCAGCACAATGTCATACTGATGCCATTTGAATCCTCGTGGCTGTGCATATTTAACTCAAAGTTGCATTTGGCCATTAAGCTTTTGCTGGAATTACCATTAATTTCTGTTTACCCATAGATTTATGCTCTAGATAAAGTACTGTTTGCTCAAGAAGTCCCCAGAAGTGTCCCAGATTCATAAAGTTCATGCTTAAGACACAATCTGGCATTCTTTTGGCTTGTACTCGCTGGGATTTTGCAGGGTGAGGGGGGAGGACCTCATTGAAACTTATCGAATAGTGAAAGGCCTGGATAGAGTGGATGTGGAGAGGATGTTTCCAATGGGAGAATCTAGGACCAGAGACAATGGCCTCAGAATACAAGGATGTCTCTTTAGAAAGGAGATGAGGAGAAAATTATTTCCAGAGGGTGGTGAATCTATGGAATTTATTGCCACAGTAGGAAGTGGAAGGCCATCAATGGATATTTCTGTGGTGGAGATTGATAGGTTCTTGATTAATACGGGTGTCAGGGACTATGGGGAGAAGGCAGGGGAATGGAGTTGAGAGGGAAAGACCCATGATTGAATGATAGAATAGACTTGATGGGATGAATGGCATAATTCTGCTCCTATAACTTATGAACAGACTATTTGAAAGTTCTATGCAAGGTATTGATTAAAGTCATTCCAAATATCTAAAAATCTGGTCTCTTCTGGGATGGATGTCATTTTCCAAGTCCTTCATCATGGACATGTGGTTGACCTGGCAAAGAGATCTAAAAGCTTTATGTTGGAAATAGATTGCAGTCTATTTTGGATATACTGTATATCCGAAATACCTTCGATAGTACATCCATTTTAATTATTAGATGTTAAAATAACCCTTATCCTATACTTCATAAGGCTAACATTCCTTCATTGGTATTATGTATTTATTGTGTTTTCTCACTGTGAGATTCCCGACAACTGCTTCTCCTCATTATGTTCATTAATTTATATATAAATAGTAACTTTAAACTTCAGCCCAGTAATTGAGCAGATGTGTTGGTGAGCTGTTGCCATGTGACCTCAACCCCTTCCCCTTATAGAAAACCTAGTCACTCACATTGAATCTCAGAATTATGCAGCGGAATGCGTGACGGATGGACAGATAATTGAATGAACAACATCGTAGATGGAAGAATGCACAACCAACATGTTTGGTGTGATTCCTTAAGGGAATTATTTTATCCATTTCACTGCTCAACGCCCCATGCCAGTGATGCTAGCAAATGTGAGCAGTGATCGGTTTATTTGTACATGGTTTCTGAATGTGCACTAGTGATGTGATATTACATCTGTAAAAGTTCTATTCACATTTGTTTTGCAGTTATTGTATGCATAAACAACTGTGAAAGTATAGCCTATATATTATAACTTTGATCGTATTACACTAAAGTATTTTGATTTCCCATCACTTGGTTCTTCAATAGGCCCTCCTGGGATGGGTGGGTGGGACACGTCACTCCCATGTTTTGAGAGGTGGGGGACAATCAGTTTTATTTTTGTGTTATAACCATATAACCATATAACCATATAACAATTACAGCACGGAAACAGGCCCTCTCGGCCCTTCCAGTCCGTGCCGACCATTTGTTTTCCCCTAGTCCCATCTACCTGCACTCAGACCATACCCCTCCATTCCCTTCACGTCCATATACCTACCCACTTTACTCTTAAATGTTAAAATCGATCCTGCCTCCACCACTTCTGCTGGAAGCTGATTCCACACAGCCACCACCCTCTGAGTAAAGAAGTTCCCCCTCACGTTACCCCGAAACCTCTGTCCCTTAATTCTCATGTCATGCCCTCTTGTTTGAATCTTCCCTACCCTCAATGGGAAAAACGTATCCACGTCAACTCTGTCTATATGTAATGTTATTTATCACATTGTAGATTCAAGCGGGTATCAGATGCTTTCGAAGGGCTGAATCGGCCCGTTCGCAGGGCCTTTCATCGGCTTAAAATTGGCCGCAGTCAGGCAGTCAAACTGCTGCGTCAAGGTGATCGAGGCTCTCGATGTTGAAGTCAAAGCCGGCCGATTTTAAGCCTCGCCGGGTGGTGAAAGGCCCCGCAAACGGGCCGATTCAAGCCCCACGGTTTGGGGCGGACGAAGCTGCTGTTCCTGGAGTTGGTCACCAACCATAGTCAGCTCCCGATGTTACCGTCCTCAGGGACAACGGCTGAAGCCTCCGAAGCCTCGCGTGTGTGCGTGCGCGCACATGCTGCCGCCAATAAATTGCCCCCCCCCCCCCCCCCCCATTTTTGATAGCGATTTCCGCCCCTGCTCCTGTCGTGATTTAGAAATTATGGCCCTTGAGTCCTGGTTTAGAAATTACATGCTTTTTTCTTATTTGAAGCCAGACAAAAAAAAAAAGATTTTGGGTGACTGTGCAGAATCTATGTATCTCTGTATAAGTTTCTATTGAATGGGACACCTTTAGCCCAGCTTCCCTACGGTGTGTATCCGGTAGCAAGACTTTGAATTTTCATGCCGGTAGTGCTACTGTTACCATTTTTTCTCTTGTTTTTATTGTAGAGGTCAGTTTACCATCTTTTACATTTCTAATGTGAACAAAAAGCCATGATTAACATGCATATCCCTTTCTCGGGAGTACAAAATTCAAGAGATCCAAACAATGGAAAGCACGACAACCTCTTGGCTTTGGAATACCTCCACTGTACATTGGTACACGTGACAATAAACTAAACTAAACTAAACTAGAATGATTTACAACTTTTGCAGCAAACTCTCCAATCTTTGTCCTTGCACTGTGCCCATTTATTCCCATTTTTCTGCTTTCAATGTAACATGTCTTTACATTTTTACTTCCACTTCCATAAAAAAACTTGGCCAAATATGTTTTGTTCTTGTACTGTGCCATGGGGTTTCACTGTTAAAATACATTAAAATGCAGATTCAAAGGTTGGATGTGAACAACTGTACCACAGACACAACTAAACCAAAAGAGATGGGGAGATATTGAACAATTTCTTTTCTTCGGTATTCACCAAGGAGAAGGATATTGAACTCTGTGAGTTAAGGGGAAAAAGTAGAGTAGCTATGGAAACTATGAGATTCAAAGAGGAGGAAGTACTGACACTTTTGAAAAATATAAAAGTGGATAAGTCTCCAGGTCCTGACAGGATATTCCCGAGGACATTGAGGGAAGTTAGTGTAGAAATAGCAGGAGCTATGACAGAAATATTTCAAATGTCATTAGAACCTTCTTAACCAAGGTTCCCCATGGAAGGTTGGTTAAGAAGGTTCAATCTTTGGGTGTTAATGGCGGAGTAGCAAGATGGATTCAACAGTGGCTGAATGGGAGATGTCAGAGAGTAATGGTGGATGGCTGTTTGTCAGGTTGGAAGCCGGTAACCAGTGGGGTGCCTCAGGGATCTGTGTTGGGTCCACTGTTGTTTGTCATGTACATCAATGATCTGGATGATGGGGTGGAAAATTGGATAAGTAAGTATGCAGATGATACTAAGATAGGTGGTGTTGTGGATAATGAAGTAGATTTTTCAAAGTCTACAGAGAGATTTGGGCCATTTGGAAAAGTGGGCTGAAAGATGGCAGATGGAGTTTAATGCTGTTAAGTGTGAAGTGCTACATCTTGGCAGGACAAATCAAAATAGGAAGTACATGGTAAATGGTAGGGAATTGAGGAATGCTGTGGAACAGAGGGATCTAGGAATAACTGTGCATAGTTCCCTGAAGGTGGAATCGCATGTAGATAAGGTGGTAAAGAAAGCCTTTGGTGTGCTGACCTTTATAAATCAGAGCATTGAATATAGGAGTAGGGAAGTAATGTTAAAATTGTACAAGGCATTGGTAAGACCAATTCTGGAGTATGGTGTACAATTTTGGTCGCCTAGTTATAGGAAGGATGTCAACAAATAGAGAGAGTACAGAGGAGATTTACT
Organism: Okamejei kenojei; assembly: GCA_035221665.1. Taxonomy (NCBI): domain Eukaryota; kingdom Metazoa; phylum Chordata; class Chondrichthyes; order Rajiformes; family Rajidae; genus Okamejei; species Okamejei kenojei. The sequence goes on from CM069134.1 coordinate 112,339,483, forward strand.
AGAATGTTGCCAGGGTTCCAGCAACTATGTTACAGAGAAAGGTTGAACGTTAGGTCTTTATTCTTTGGAGCGCAGAAGGTTAAGGGGGGACTTGATTGAGGTCTTTAAAATGATGAAAGGGATAGACAGAGTTGACGTGGATACGTTTTTCCCATTGAGGGTAGGGAGGATTCAAACAAGAGGGCATGAACATGAGAATTAAGGGACAGAGGGTTTTGGGGTAACGTGAGGGGGAACTTCTTTACTCAGAGGGTGGTGGCTGTGTGGAATGAGCTTCCAGCAGAAGTGGTGGAGGCAGGATCGATTTTAACATTTAAGACTAAAGTGGATAGGTATATGGACATGAAGGGAATGGAGGGGTATGGTCTGAGTGCAGGTAGATGGGACTAGGGGAAAACAAATGGTCGGCACGGACTGGAAGGGCCGAGAGGGCCTGTTTCCGTGCTGTAATTGTTATATGGTTATATGGTTATATGGTTAAACACAAAATTTGTGTCAGCCCATATCCATTCTCACAGACTTCATAAAATGGGTGTTAGGAATTCATGACTGTTTCATATAGTTATTTAAATCTTGGATAATTACTGACTTTGACTTGAGGGGCACCAGTTGTAGTTCACAGTTTGAATGAATGTAATGGTAATGCCTGGCTGATACATGTCATGTACTAACAATGCATGTGATTCCTTCTCATCAAAAAGGGGATATTTAAAGCAATTTGCTTTATTTCTGTGAAGAACTCTGAGTCACTGAAAACAATTGAGTCATATCTTCTGGTAAAAACAATGAGAAGAACTTTAAGCTGAGTACCTGTGAGAAAACATCTGGAACAGAAGAGTGCGATGGCAGGAATTTCCAATGGTTTTTATAAAAAAGAAATCAGTTTAAACATTCTTGCCAAAATGTAAGGTCTTAAAGTTGACTTTGACAACTTGCTACACTGAACAGAAAAATTGCATGGGGAAATTAATCCAGAGAAATATAGGGTAATGCACTTGAAATAGCAGAAGGCGGCACAATGGACAAATGGCCATTGTTAAAGTTTATTTGGTTCTTTGCTTTAATTTGAGAAGGTTCAGGCCCAGTTTGATCTTATCCCACTTTACCACCAATAACATTTTCAGAGAGAGAAGAATGCCTCTTGCATTGATCTTCTCACCCTAACCCATTCCACTGTTGCAAACAAAATTGACATTTCGAAGCAGATTGTGATTCACCCAGCACACCCGTGCTGTGGGGAGAGCTGCTGACTCACAGTGCAAGAGACCCGGATTAAATCTTCAGTATGGGTGCTGTCTATGAGGAGTTTGCACGTTCTCCCTGTGACCACATGGGTTTCCTGCGGGTCCTCCGGTTCCCTCACACATACCAATGATCGGCAGGTTGTCGGTTAATCGGCTTCTGTAAATGGCCCCTAGTGTGACGGGTGCAAGAGTGGAATAACATAGAATTAGTATATGGGTGATTGATGGTTGGTGTGGTCCAAAGGGCCTGTTTCCACGCTATATCTCTAAACTAAACTAAAAGTAAACTTATGTCCCAATGCCTGTAGCAAAAAACTCACCTTGTAACCGTGCGGCACGGTGCTGCATCGGTAGAGTTGCTGCCTTACAGCGTCAGAGACCTGGGTTTGATCCTGGCTACGGATGCTGTCTGTACGGAGTTGGTGACCTACATGGGTTTTCTCCAAGATCTTCGGTTTCCTCCCACACTCCAAAGATGTACATGTTTGTAAGTTAATGGGCTTGGTATAAATACAAATTTTCCCTAGTGTGTGTAGGATAGTGGTGGTGTGCGGGGATCGCTGGTCGGCGTGGTCTCGGTGGGCCACGCTGTATCTATATACCAAACCAAACTAAACTAAACTATACCATACTAAACTAAACTAAACTAAAATAAATACACTGTCCTTATGAGGTTTGCCTGCTGGCAAAGTGGAGCCTGCACCTCTGGATCCCTCAAGCAAATAGTTGTAGAGTGATCACTGTATGTTTGGAAGTGACAATTACTGTCCGTTTCACTGTCCTCGAGTCCCTTCCAGCAATAGCAATGTTGGATGCGACTATTATGGGATACAAAGAATGTATAATTAAATTCATGGCTAAAACTGGACAGCATCCGCATTTGTGCTGTTTTCTCACCCAGCTGAATTAACTACTGTTGTGATTACATACACGCAGTGAAGTTATGTGGGAAATTCTAGAAATTGGACACTGGAATTATTCTGACTAGTTAATTTTTAATTCTTCAGAACTTGTTGATTCCGGTTCTTTTACCTCCCCCCCCCCCAGCCTGGGTCAGTAAAACACTGATTTGAGCACTGAAGTCTAAACCCTTTATTCACTGCGGGGCCGATTTCTGATCCACTCACTCGAACCCGCAGCAGCCTTGTTCATAGAATCATAGAATAGAAAATAGGTGCAGGAGTAGGCCATTCGGCCCTTCGAGCCTGCACCGCCATTCAATATGATCATCCAACTCAGTATCCTGTACCTGCCTTCTCTCCATACCCCCTGATCCCTTTAGCCACAAGGGCCACATCTAACTCCCTTTTAAATAAAGCCAATGAACTGGCCTCAACTACCTTCTGTGGCAGAGAATTCCACAGACTCACCACTCTCTGTGTGAAAAAAGATCTTCTAATCTCGGTCCTAAAAGACTTCCCCCTTATCCTTAAACTCTGACCCCTTGTTCTGGAGTTCCCCAACATCGGTAACAATCTTCCTGCATCTAGCCTGTCCAACCCCTTAAGAATTTTGTACGTTTCTATAAGATCCCCCCTCAATGTCCTAAATTCCAGCGAGCACAAGCCGAGTCTATCCAGTCTTTCTTCATATGGAAGTCCTGCCTCATACCATTCAGATAGAACAGAAAGAGAAGACGACATGCACCAACGAATCGATCTCCTATTTATAGAGACCAAGTGGGACCTGTTGGATCCCTGTCACACAGGAGGCCTGGTCCCCCAAAGCAACCCGTTCCTCAACGCAATATTGCATCACTAACCTGTGGTTCCCACAGGAGGTGTGGTCCCCCAACTGTAGCTGTTCCCGAACGTAAGATGCCAGCATTCCCCTGCCTCCCTCAGCACCGGACTTTAAAACAAATTCCAAACGCACTTCCCCTGCCGCCGCAGCAGTTCCAATTGCAATACCAATTCGCCCTCCCCCTCCTGTTGAAGCACTTGCTGTGATATCCCGTGAGGTGAAAACCTCAGAGCATTCCTGTCTTGCAACTTTGTATCGAAGTGTGTTGGAAGCTGACAGGAAGGATTTTGACAGTAAAAATCTTGTAAAAGTTGACATTTTTAAAGCTTTAATCATCAATAACGTGGAATATAGTATCATCACCGGAAGCTCCTGGAAAAAGGCTCCCTGTGAGAAGCTGTGGTTACCGTTGGAAACGTCCCAATGTGATGTAATTGTGGCACTCGGCAGCTTGAGAGCCCATTGTGATTGGTGCACTGTGCGTGGCATTGTGACATCATCACCGGAAGCTGCTGGAAAAAGGCTCTCTGAGAAGCGATTTTTGGTTTTAAAAAAAACTTTAATTACGAATAACTTGTGAAATATAACATCAAATCTTAAGTGAACCTGATTATGTGAATCAGAGTATGCAAAAATGGAAGCACTAGCACGTAGCATTTTGAGGAAGATACAAATACATACAACATACAGACATACATACAATGTGAGACTTTTATAGGTATATAGTTACAGTGGCGGGAAACCAACGGCGGGAAAGTACAAAGGGAGGTAACCATTTATCCCAATCACAGATACCAGTGAGAAAATACAGTGGGAGGCAACTCTTTAGCCCAGTCACAGGTACATAACAGTTATCAGTACAGAACAACAAAGTAGAGACTTCTTCAGCGGTCCAGACTTGGTGGTGACAACTGGGTCACATGTTTTCAGGGAATTGAGTCTCCAGCACCTGTGATGTCACTACCAGTGAAGACAACTTTCACAGTCACCTTACATTCCCAAAGCATCCCCATTTCTGCATATTCACAAGCTCAACTAATGTAAATTGCTATGGCCATGAAAAAAAAGCAATCATAATAAATCAATACACAAAAACCTGGAGTAACTCAGCGGGCCAGGCAGCATCTCTGGAGAGAAGGAATGGGTGACAATTGGGGTAGTGACCCTTCTTCAGACTGAAGATCTGAAACGTCACCCATTCCTTTTCTCCAGAGATGCTGCCTGTCCCTCTCAGTTACTCCAGCTTTTTGTGCCTATCTTGGGTTTAAACCAGCATCTGCAGTTCCTTCTTACACATGATAAATTAATGACTTTGTATGAGCCATTTGAACTATAAGAGGATCAAAACGTTGGTAGAAAGTATGGAACCCATAGACGGAGTGAAAGGAAAAGTAAACGTATGGCTTTGGTGGAGTACTGAGAATTTGTGCAAGAAACATTTATGACAAATTCAGTTGTATTACTTTTACTTCAGCTCATAGTCCTTTCAAATGCTTCTTTGCAAATTGCTGAACTTAGTCTATAATATATCAATGAAAAATATTCAAATCCAGTTGCCGAATGAAAAACATTAAGGTATACATTTATCAAAAAAAGAATTAGTCACTCACACAACTTTAACTCTTAATTATTAAGGATGTCAAAATTTATGCATCTAATATTATAAAAGATAATATAACATATTAAATAGTCAATAGCTCGTTCAGCAATGTAAACACAGTTTGAACTTCTGATCTTGACTGTTTAGCTCGTTTTCAGAAAATAAAACCTTTCGAAGGAAAGGAATTCAGAACAGTTTATCTACAAATGATCAATGTAAATCAATTAAATTCTTAAATACAGTGCATTGTGAAGCTTTTTGACTGTTTAATATATATATCTATATGCAGAAATAATGATAAAGTTTAACAACTGAGGTTTGTTTAGGTTTTGTTTAATCCCACAGCATCAGATTGACTTGTGCCAGATGCAGCTGAAACTGCTTTAATGGTCCTTAATAATAGAGATGGTTGAATGACTACTTGAGAGCAGGAATAAAGATTAAAGGGCTAAGTATAGATAGGATGTTAAAATATTTGTTAAGCAGTGTGATTAACATCCTGTTGGTATCACTAATGTTATTTTATGATATACAAGTGAATCAAAATTGAACCTTGTACACTGAAATGTTTGCGGTGAGGATGAAAGGCAATTTTCAGACTTTTACCTAAATGCACCAGCTTCAGGCAATCAAGTGTATCGGGAAGAGTTCATGACAGGTCAAATTGTACACTGTTGGAAGGATTGGGTTCAATTACTCTTTTCTTGTGGTTTTAATAGGCACCTGGAAGTGATTATAAAGGCAGTAATTTAATTGTGGGGATTCAGATGCTATCAAGGATCGCAAAACGGAAAAATCTGCACCCTGTAATTAGATTACAGCATCATTCTAAAATCTTAAGTTACAGCTTCAACTGTGATAATGGCAAATAATGCACTTAGGGTAGGAATCTGGTCTTGCACAACATAAAATCTGAACTGAAATGATTTCTATCAAGGGTAGACACAAAATACTGGAGTAACTCAGCGGGACAGGCAGCATCTCTGGAGAGAAGGAATGGATGACGTTTCGGGTCAAGACCTTTCTGCAGACTGATGTCAGGGGAGTGGGCGGGACAGAGATAGAATGTAGTCGGAGACAGTAAGATGGTTGGAGAACTGGGGAGGGGGAAGGGATGAAGAGAGAGGGAATGCAAGGGCTATTTTAAGTTAGAGACGTCAATGTTCATACCGCTGGGTTGTAAGCTACCTATTCTATCAAGGATGATTCTATAATCAGACATCTCGATGTTCACAAGGACTGCCTCAATGCTCAGATAATGTGTTGCCTATAGTTTTTCATCTGTTAAAATGAATAAATGGGAAAACCATAGTTTGCATTTTGCAGCTCTTGCAATGCACGTGCTATTATTATTGCTGCCCGCTGGGAAAACTAGATCCTGGAATCATATCTATTGACCTTTAGAAATTTGTCAGGTCACAGCAAGTTCACTGATCAACCATGTCACCAGGAATGAAATATATTAGCAATGAGGAACAGTTAGAGCAAGAAAATCATAGTCAAACAACATGCCGACCAAGATGCCCCATTTAAGCAGGGTACATTTAGGGGATCAGAGGGTATGGAGAGAAGGCAGGTACGGGATACTGAGTTGGATGATCAGCCATGATCATATTGAATGGCGGTGCAGGCTCGAAGGGCTGAATGGCCTACTCCTGCACCTAATTTCTATGTTTCTATGTTTCTATGAATTTTCTATCATTAAATGATGCAGTGGGCTTGAGAGTCAATAGACTTTTCCCCTTCTAAAATTCCTATATTCCTGCCAACACCGAATTCCTGTATTTATTATTTCTTGCGATAGTGAAGGTCTTTCAAAAGAAGAATTCTAAGTTTCATAGTAATAACAATCAGATGAAATGATCTGTTTGCCTTCACACTAACACCGCAAAAAAAGGAAATCTTATTGCCACAACAATGCTGCTGCAACACTGACCGTGGTAAACTTCCGACTGAGTTAATATTTTACTGGAAGTGATCTGAGGAAGTTTTCCTGCAGTGTTCAAAATGTTACTAACACTAAGGAATGAGAGGAAATCTTTTGTAATGTTAACTATGTTGTTATTACAGTGACAGTGAAAACCAGTGAAACCAGCCTGCTGTGGTTAATGGGGCTGTCCCAGCTAATTCAAGAGCTCTCCTGAGTTTAAAAAAAATTAAACTCGTGGAATGTACGTAGCAGGTACGTCGGAGCTCGGGTCGTCTCTTAGCGGCTCGTAATGCTAACGGCAGGTATTCGGGAAACGCGGTAAGCTCGGGAAGACTCGGGAAGATTTTTCAACACGTTGAAAAATGTCCACGAGAGTCCCGAGTACCTACGAGCAGCTATTACCGTAATTCTCCGAGTTCAAATCAGAGGAAACTCGGGAAACTCAGGAGAACTCTTGAATTAACTCATACAGTGGGACAGCTCCATAAGTTGACAGTAACGTATTGTGGTAAGAATAAAGTGCATCCTTTTTCTACAGTAAAATGCAAGTTTTATAGGGGATCTGTGGGTGACGCAGCATGTTGGAAGGCAAAAGAATAGTCAATGCTTTGGATTGAGACCCGACATCAGAACTGTGAGTGTAAAGAAGAGGCGATGGGAGGGGTGAGGCAGGAACTGGCAAGTGATGGGCAGATCTAGGTGAGGTGGAATTGATGGGGAAATGGTGCCTAGGGGGAGAAAGAAAGAGCGGAGATGGTGACAGTGGGTGGGAGGTGATATGGAGAGAGCAAAGGGGTGCAGAATATGAAATCTGATAAGAAAAGACTTCCCCCATAACTGAATAAATCTTGGCTTTAATGGTTTAACCCATGGTCCTTAATTTCCCACAGCGCCAGTTCCTAGGTTAAAGATCCAATGCCCCTGTTGTTATCCTGCAACCTGAACGTTGAATTCTTGTGCTCCAGATCTCCCCCTGCCTCTTTATGATAATCGCATCTCCCCAGTCCCAATTTGATGCTGGATTGCATCCATTACCTTCTTTCTGATTGCTTTTCAATCTTGATAGGTCTCTGCTTTCAGTTTACTGTACTCCAGTAGCTACACTGCATTGAGGCACATGTTTTACCACATTGGGAACCTTAGCCCTCACCAAAATGTCTGCATCCTGTTCTTCCAAGAATGACCTGGTCTTGAGCTATAGAACTTTCTGGTCGAAGGTGATCCCATGATGATGATGGGGTACCTGATGATGGTGATGCTAATAAGGGTCACAGTCAGTGTACTACACTTGCATTTGTTGAATTTGTTGGGGCTGTTTGGTACCAGGCATTATATGCTATAATGTAGTTAGCATTGATATGTTTAAATGCTGTCCCAATCATGTTGCATGTAGGCATATAATATATGCTGGCACTGGGCCTGGGCACTGATTGTACTGGGCCTGTATTCGCTGGAGTTTAGAAGAATGAGGGGGGACCTCATTAAAACATACAATGGTGAAAGGCTTTGATAGTATGTTTCCGCTAGTGGGAGAGTTTAGGTCATAGCCTCAGAATTAAAGGTCATTCCTTTAGGAAGGAGACAAGGACAGATTTGTTTCGTGAGAGCATGGTAAACCGGTGGAATTCTTTGCCACAGAAGGCTGTGGAGGCCAAATCAATGGATATTAAGGCAAAGATAGATTCTTGATTAGCAAGGCTGTCAGGGGTTATGGGGAGAAGGCAGAATGGGGTTAGAAGGGAGAAATAGATCAGCCATGATTGAATGGTGGAGTGTACTTGATCGTCCGAATGGCCTAGTTTTGCTCCTATCACTTATGACCTTATGACACCATTCTTCCCAAGCATTTGCTCAGTGTTCAGGTCACAGAACAACACCATAGGTTGTGCTGAGCTTTGATCCATCAGCAGCATGCTGACTATCCCTAATCAGCTCATCTATCCAAATGCATACATCTCTTATCCCTCAGAATCTATCACAGATGTTAGGCTCGCAGGAAATAACTGCAGATGCTGGTTTAAACCAAAGATAGACATAAAGCTGGAGTAACTCAGCAGGTCAGGCTGGAGAAAAGGAATAGGTAATGCTCCTTCAGACTGATGGGGAGAGAGTCAGATAAAAGGGAACGAGAGATATAGACGGTGATACAGAGCAATATAGAACAAATGAATGAAAGATATGGACAAAGTAATGATGATCAAGGAAAGGTGGAGTCCCCAATCGTCCATTGTTAACTGCGGGCTAGTCAATAACAAGTTATACAGACAATTAAACTTAACAAGACGATATAGAAACTAGTACGACAACTAGGGTGGGCGAGGGACAGAAAGAGAGAGAGGGAAAGCAAGGATTACTTGAAGTTAGAGAAATCAATATTCATACCACTGGTTTGTAAGCTGCCCAAGCGAAATATGAGGTGCGGTTCAGGCTCACTAGTCTATAGTTTCCAGGCATTTACTTGCAACTCTTCTTAAATAGAGGCACAAAGCGAGCCCTCCTCTTGTCTCACCCATGTCCAATTATGATTCATATATCTCAGCCAGCGTGCCTGCAATATTTTTGCTACCTTCATGCAGTGTCCTTGGATATATCTGATCAGGCCCAGGAGATTTATGGACCTTCAAAATCCTTAGCAACTCCTTCAGCTCCTCCTTGACTGTAATATGGACAGTCCTGAAGACATTTTCATGAACAGTCCCAAGTTCCCCAGTCTTCATGTCTTTCTCTACAGTAAAAAAGAAGATAAATACTGATTAGGAATTGTCCATCTCCTGTGGGTCCACGTAGTGATACCTGCTTTGGTTTCTGAGGGGGGCCTATTCTCTCTCTAGTTACCCTCTTCTCCTTAATGTACTTGTAAAATTTATTTGGATTTTCCTTGTTATCTGCAAGGATTTCCTTGTTATCTATTGCCCCCTTTTGAATGGGAATGGTTGCTGAGTTCTGTAATCCTATTAGTTTTAATAATGGTTTGAAGTTAGATTGATGTAGGCATACTGTATATTTGCCAAAATTTCCATTAATAATACTGCATCTGTCTTGGAGAGGTTGATTGGTGCTAAGCAAGTGCATAAAATGTGAGTTAGCGGTGGAAATGCTTACAGTTGGAGACTGGACAGTGAGACCCACAACTCCTGCAGAATGATGGAACTGATATTGTCACACAATGACCCATTTATTGGCACAGAAGCTGCATGGCATTGGACGATGATGGGATGGTCCCTTGGGTTTCCACAGGAACAGGCTGGGACAGACCAGAGGTTCTGCCCTATATTCTCAGCTGTAGAGATCTCAGAATTTGTTGGTTGTAAAAAAAAATCAAACATGTTTCATGTAATGCCAGCTATACGGATTGAGTTTCCTTTCAAGATGCAAGTAAATGCATACATCGATAATACTTTGAACATTTAACAAAGATGTTTGTTGACTCACCTGCTTTGAAAAAAACAGCTGTCTGACATTTGATAATTAGCTATAAAAAATAAGATTCTCCCATTTTCAAAAGAATAATGCAACATGTCACACATTCCCAATCAATTATGCTTTATGCATGAAAATATTTAAACCAGCAATTACTTACTTAATTAATTAATTTCTAATTGGAGTTAATTATACACACAAATGTGCAAATTTTGCGGGTTCTGCAAATCATTATTCATTGTGGAGATTATGAGAATGGAGTTAATTATAACCAGTACAGTTAATGCCCTGTTGGTGCAAAGGTCAGAAATACCATTCAAACAAAAGGGCCTGTCCCACTTCCGGGTCTTTAGCACGTAAATTACGTAACCTCGTCGTCGCGTTGAGGCGCACGGGCATCGTATAGCCGCGTGGGGCCGGTCCAACAGTAAAGCGTGGAGATGTATGGATCTGTGCGTGAGATTGCGTGAGGCTCTGAAATTTTTGTAGCGAACTATATCTTTGCGCGCCGACGGCCTGTCACGTAACTGACGGCCAAGGTGGGACAGGCCCAAGACCCTGGTGCGACGCAACGTCTCACCTTCAACAGCAGCAGAAGCAGGCAAACGATCGCCGAACTCGGCCTGGGGCTCACGGCCGTTGCGATCCGGATCTGCCCCCACTTCTACTCCCAGAGCGGGGCGAAGAAAATTGACTATTGACACAAAATGCTGGAGTAACTCAGCGGGACTGGCAGCATCTCTGGAGAGAAGCAATGGGTGACGTTTCGGGTCAAGACCCTTCTTTCAGGCTGAAGAAGAGTCTCGACACGAAACGTCACCCATTCCTTCTATCCTGAGATGCTGCCGGTCTGCTGAGTTGCTCAGCTTTGTGTCCATCTTCAAATTGACATCACTCGCTCCAGATGGCTGTGCGGTCGAATGAAGCCGCGCGCGACCTTCGCGGGACCGTTGCGGCTCAACGCGACCACGAGGTCATGTAATTAGCGTGCCAAGCACACGCAAGTGGGACAGGGACTTAAAGGGCCTGTCCCTCTGTACAATCTTTTGTAATGTTAACTATGCTGTTATTACAGTGACAGTGAAACCAGCCTGCTGTGGTTAATGGGGCTGTCCCAGTGTACGAGCCAATTCAAGAGCTCTCCCGAGTTTAAAAAAAAAATCAAACTCGTGGTAAGCATGTAGGATGTACGTAGTAGGTACGTCGCAGCTCGTGACGCCTCTTAGCAGCTCGTAACGCTAACGACAGGTACTCGGGAAATGCGGTAAGCTCGTGAAGACTCATGAAGATTTTTCAACATGTTGAAAAATGTCCACGAGAGCCCCGAGGACCGACGAGCAGGTATTACTGTAATTCTCCGAGTTCGAATCAGGGGAAACTCAGGAGAACTCTTGAATTAGCTCGTATAGTGGGACAGGCCCTTAACCAGACATATCTATTTGTTTTTTTTAAACAGCTCCTTTTAAAATCTCCTTTTGTTGTTGTTCATGTAAAGGCTGCAGATGGCTTGAATTTGCAACTTTCTTATTCAGTAAGATGTGCTATATAGTGACCTTTAATCTGCAACATTCTCTTTTTTTATTTCTTAACCTTATGCTGGTGCATTCTAGTTTAGCACATCCATTCATAAAATTTTATTTTATCCACAGTTTTTCACTCAGACTGTCACCGATATATTTTTGAGTTCCTATTATCCAGATGTTATGGTAAAAAATTGTGAATAAGAAACATAACCCCAAATTTTCATGCAGTGACTTGCTGCTCATCTCCCCAGTGTGCTACATATACAGTATCTTGTATACATTCTCTATCAAGAACCTATTTTCAGAAGCCATCCTAATTGTCATAGACTGGACTTTATAGTGGGCAGGGCTGCAGCAAACCGATTCTGCAGGTCTGAAGAAGGGTCTCGACTCGAAACGTCACCCATCCCTTCTCTCCAGAGATGCTGCTTGAGTTACTCCAGTTTTTTGTCTATCTTCATGTTACAATAGTAAATTAACTACAATAAACTTTTGCTATGAAATATTTTATGAAGGGTATTGCATAGTGGTGGGCTAGTTTTGCAATCTCACCCAGAAGTGGAAACATAAGGTCAAAGGGAATGACCTCTTTACTGGGTTTAATGGATTTGTCCAACCCCCATTCACCTCCAGCTGCCCCACCCAACTTCCTCTGATTCTGAAGAGTCAGAAGAATGGTCATGAAATGTCACCTATCCATATCCTCCAGAGATGCTGCCTGACCCACTGAGCACTTTGTGTTGTATGTATGATTCCAGCTTTGTCCAGTTATGGTCATGGGCCAGGGAACCTTTGATGTCAGTGTGGATGTTACTTCTTCACGGAGGCTTTTGAAGCATCCTTGACACCTTTCCTCTGTGAGTCTAGTAATCCTTTCCTATTTCAGAGCCTGAAGTTACCAATGTTTCCAATTGTCTCTGCCATTCCAAAACTATTAAAACAAATTAAATTATCCTTCTAAAAATAATTGAAACAATTTACTAATAAGTTTTAGGATTCTTTTGTTTGTCATATGAACAATGTGCCCTGCCCAATGTAGCTGACTGAATGCCATTAAAGTATCAAAACTGGGGATGTTAGCCTTGGAGAGGATACTTGCTTGCTGATTTTGGAGGATTTTATGGAGAGAGCATCATTGCTATTTTCCCAGAGACTTAGGGGCCTGTCCCACTTGGGCATCATTTGCGCGTCGTGCAGGTAGCACACGAAGATTTTGTGAATCCCGAAATCCTGGGGCGCCGCGTGCGACCGCGCGTCATTGCCTACGCCATCACGCCTCACCAAGCGCTATGCGCGTGTAATGCATGCTATGCATGCGCATCACGTGCGCATCACGACGCGTGCATCATGACGCATAGTTATGTTGCGTAAATAACGCGCAAGTGACGCCCAAGTGGAACAGGCCCTTTAAGGTACGCCTGGTCTCAGAGATGTATGGAATCACTTTCAACCAGTAGATTATGGTTTTGTACAATGTTTGAAGTCAATTCATTGAAAGCTACGTTGTTACTTGGAAAATGGTGGTGAATTCCATCCTCAATGTCTGTGCAATGGCAATTTCAAACCTTTCAAATTAAGTTTTCTTATAGCCTTTACTACACAGGCAGGGAAGAGTAGAACTTACGCAGTCGAATATATAAAACAGATTCTCCAATCGTTCTTTCCAGTTTCATTGATTGTTATTGAAGTAGTTTGTACAGACAAAGAAGTAAACATACCAGATCCTCTTTATTCTTATACAAATTGTAGCTTTCCGTTCTTACTATCTGAACTGGTAAAAAACTGCATTCCTTCTCTCCTGCCGGCTCCATTCGATCTGACCACTGCCTGTGGTTTCGCTTCCCTGATCCGATGCATGTCACGCCCATCTATGCATCAAAAGCCTACCCCAAGCATACAAAATAATTCCGCAAGAAATATCTAGACAAAATAATTAAAATATACTAACAGTAAACTAGCTAAGCATGAATGGCTGCTACGGTATGCCTTCCCCTGAGATACGAGAAGTGGTCAGATGTTTTTCCAGGGCCTCATCAAGAGTCAAGAGTGTTCTATTGTCATATGTCCCAAAATGGAACAACAAAATTCTTACTTGCAGCAGTACAACGGATGTCAATATTGTAATCAGTAGACACCAAAATAAACAACAAGAAGACCGTGAACCTTTATTGTTTGACATGTGGATGTTGAATGTAAAGTCAATCATCTTGTATGTTGAAGTGAGAGAGTAAGGTAAGTGTATTAGTGTATGTTGTGTAATGAATTCAGATGATGTATCTGTCTTATTGGTGGTGATTGCAGGCTATTGGATGTGGGTGTGAGGCTTGTGGAGTTTCCAGATTTGTGAGGGTGAGGTTAATTAGTGAGCAGTGTTGATTGATCGGAACAGTTGGGAGGTGAATGATTCATGGAACAGTAGGAGTCTGCATCGGATGATGTATTCATTGACTTTGTTCACTTGTATGAAGTAATTAAACATACTGTGGCACTTCATCAAGGTTCTCAACCAGATTAGTGGCATTGACCTTGATTTGTAAGTGCTTCAGCTATCTATGGAGCCCATGTCTTGGAGGGCCACTGTTTTCTTGGTCAAACAAATTTTGTCGAATAAATTTAATCATTGCTCCCAATTTCTGAAGATCAAAGAGGCATTCATGGGCAATTGAATGTCCACCAGCTATGCTAGCCCTTGTGTTGGGCTGTCCCTTGTGTGGAAGAATCCTTGTTCTAAGCCTATTCTGACCAGAGCCCTGCATTAACTCTTTCTCCACTACATTCGGGTCCACTGGGATCAATGCTTCTTCCTGCAACTTGTGCTGAACTCAGCAATTTCATTACGTTTGCCACCGACAGCCCCTGCCCTAAAATTCATCTGCATTATCTTTGGCACCTTTTTTCCTGAATCTCGTTGTCTCCATCTCAGGAGACAGCCGCTGATATCATCTATAAGAACCATGTCTACACATCTTACCTTAATGCAACCTTCTCCCACCCAGCCTCATGTAAGGAAACCAACACGTAGGGAAGAATCTATCAAGGGGATCTAGGGAAGAGTCTCCTTTGCGGCTTTTGAAGAGGTATAGAATGGAAATCCCAATTAGAACATAGAAAATAGGTGCAGGAGGAGGCCATTCGGCCCTTCGAGCCAGCACCGCCATTCGTTGTGATCATGGCTGATCGTCTCCAATCAATAACCTGTGCCTGCCTTCTCCCCATATCCCTTGATTCCACTAGCCCCTAGAGCTCTATCTAACTCTCTCTTAAATCCATCCAGTGATTTGGCCTCCACTGCCCACTGTGGTAGGGAATTCCACAAATTCAAAACTCTCTGGGTGAAAAAGGTTTTTTCTCACCGCAGTCCTAAATGGCCTTCCCTTTATTCTAAGACTGTGGCCCCTGGTTCTGGACTCGCCCAACAATGGGAACATTTTTCCGGCATCTAGCCTGTCCAGTCCTTTTATAATTTTCTATGTTTCTATAAGATCACCCCTCATCCTTCTAAACTCCAGTGAATACAAGCCTAGTCTTTTCAATCTTTCCTCTTATGACAGTGATACAATTTCCTCAATTCTAACATCAATGTAGGAAAAATGAGCTATTGCAACCTTCTAGAATGCATTACAAACTTTTCAGGAACATTTTGAATATTCTGAATCTTACATAATTTCAATTAGATACATTTATTATTAAGTGTGGTTATAACATACATTAAAATGAAAATACAGGGCATAACAGTTACTTGTATTTCTGGATGCACTTTGAGGATATGTCAAGCCCATATTTATATATTTTTTTAAATGTTACACACCTATGTTTTCTATAATAATCAGTCTTCAGTTAAATGGTGGAGGTAATTTAACTGAATAATTTGAAAGATAATGCATGAATAACCCTTGTCTGACAAGATAGTCAAACTTGTACTGCTGCAAGTAAGAAAGGCATAATAGGTGTAAGAATTTGATGTAGATTATGGGATTTACCATGCTGTTTCCCTGTCCTATTTTAATGACATTATAATCTCAAAATGTGTTGCTATTGAATTGGGACTGGGTAAATGCTTTGAACATAGCAATCTAGGAATTAATTTACAATGGTTTTGAAATGTGGTAGTGTAGTACTTTTTAATTGATCCTGGAAAATGTCATATCCACCTATCTAAATAAAGTCTGAAGAAGGGTCTCAACCCGAAAAGGCCACCTATTCCTTCGCTCCATAGATGCTGCCTCACCCACTGAGTTTCTCCAGCATTTTTGTCTACCTTCGATTTTTGCAACATTTGCAGTTCTTTCTTAAAGAGTAAATAAATGTCATGGTCACATATATGTAACCAATCTTTTCAAATTAACAGTCTCACTTTCTATGTCTCATTTATCCCTTAATTAGATGACACAAGGCTTAAATTGTTGGCAGTAGCTGGTTGTTCCTTAAGAATTGTTGGTATTCATCAGCTCCCAGATAAGTCCTGGACTTGGGTGGAACCAATATTGATTTGGGATGTGCTAAGTAATGGATGTTGGTGCATCTGCCTATACCCCTCTGACGTTGGACTTCATGTGAAGTCCAACGATATAAGTCCGGCTGTACTGAGATTGCTCAGCAGTATTCTGGAAAAATCCACCTGTCTCACCCTCCTGCAGTAAATGCTGGTGCAGGACCACAGACCTGTTCAGTTGAGTGGGTAGTTCCAGCCTGCAGATTTACAATTATTACATCTACTTTATTTAATGCAGTTTTGTTTAATTCCTATCACTAGAAAATTTGATCACATAGTCCCAATTTTTCAGTGGTAATCATGCAGAATTAGACTTTACTGGAGTACGATCATGCTCGAAAACAAATTCCAGTAAAAGCCATGCAATTGCAAAATTGGCTTCAGCACTTAATGTCGCGATCCACATTTTGCATTAACACTGAATGCAACTATATTTAATAAAGACATGATCTAAATTTCGCAGCATTTGTTTTATTTACATTTTTTAATTGATTTTAGTTTTTATTTTTTTCAAGTGGTTTTTAAAAATATTATTTTATATTGCAGTTCTAAAAGATTGTAAAATGTACTTGATTTCAACAACATTAAATGTATTTGTACTGACTCAACAACATTGACAACCTATAAGAAAAAGATGAAGAGGCAAAACTCCATTGCCAACCTTGCCTCCTGTCAGAGGGTGTCTAAGGCTGGTGCTCAGTGCTATCTTCCGAGGCCTGTTATTTAATTTTGGCCTCAGTATGCCTTGCCAGATGCATCCCATCTATGGAGGGTCAGCTACCTCAGACTGGCTCAGCCAAGAATGAGTGGGTACTGCAAGGGTGAGTCTGGATGATGGACTCAATCTGTCATGATTAACTATCAGTAAATAAAACTGACTTTTGTTTGTTCAAATGATTAAACAAACACATTCATCATTAAGTACCTCATATTTTGTTTGGACAGTTTGTAACCCAGTGTGAATATTGATTTCTCTAATTTCAAATAACCCTTGCATTCCCTCTCTCTCCGTCTTGCTAGTTTCACTGTTGTATCCCTTCATTATTACCTCTTCCACAGCCAACATAGTTGACTCCACCTTTCTTGAGTCATCATTGCTGGCTCTGATTTGTTCTGTATCTTTAATACCTCTAGTCTCCCTCTCCCCTGACTCTAAGTCTGAAGAAAGGTCTCGATGCGAATCGTCAACTATTTTCTCCAGAAATGCTGCCTAAGTTACTCCAGCTTTTTGTGTCTACGTTCTTGACTAAACATGGTTAACTGAAATAGAATGCACCAGGGGAATAGGGTCCTTGTAATCCGAGCACTGTGTGGAATTCTTTGATCTAAAGCTTTTCCCAGGAATGCTTACTGAGACAAACACCAAGTGCTGCTGGAAGATCATCAACTCAGTGAAAGATGCACTTTGATATGCCTGAAACGTGTTGGTCTTCCAGTGCATGAGATGTCTGAAAGAGAATGCTGCCAACTGGCACATTTCAAACTTGCAGAACTGTGGGTGGTACATTGGAATGCAGCCAGCAGCCCTTGCACCCTTCTCCGTCCCCTGAAATGTTGTCTCCTTCTCTAACAATACTAACAACTTATCATGTGAAAATCATTGGGATGCCAGCATAAACATCTTTTTTTTAATTTGTCTTATATTGTATGCAGTCTGAGTACTCTCATTGAGGTATAGCAGAATGTATAGCGTAACGCGACCTATTAAGTTCAGTTTATGAGGTTAAAAGCACCCCTATTAAACATTTTCTGAGCTTTTAGAATAACATTTGATTTTTTCCTGTGAACACATGGGAATATCTCAAGTGATTATCAAATTTATGATATTTTGGGAGTGGTTTGTTAGTCTATATGTTTCTTCCTTATCAAATTCTTCTGCGTCTTTATTTAAAACGGATCATTCAGGAACTCCAATTATTTTACTTGCCGTTTTGTTATTATCATCCTTTGTAAGTTTGCACGTTTCTTAGATCGGGAGCTCCGATTCTCACTGCTTCACAAAAGCAAAATTGGCCATCAAACGCATAGGTGAAAATACAGTGGAAGTGATGGGGAAATTTACATTAGATTAATAGAGTCATAGAGTCATTGAGTGATTCAGTGTCGAAACAGGCCCTTCGCCCTAACTTACCCCACACCGGCCAACATGTCCCAGCTAACACTAGCCAGCACTCGGTCCCCTATTCCCTTCAAACCTGTCCTACCCATGTACCCATGTACCTGTCTAACTGTTTCTTAAATGTTTGGGATAGTCCCTGCCCTCAGCTACCTCCTCTGGCAGCTTGTTCCATACACCCACCCATAACGTATGACATTTGAAGTGTGAGGATAGGACTTATGGCACACTAACTTGTAAGAATATTATAGATAGAAAGTGAAATACAGTATCAAAAATCTAAAACACTTAAACTTTGTGTCCAGTACATGCTTGTTAGATTAAACAGGAGTTCACCATCAGTCTGTAGTATTAAATAATATCTTCAGTTGGAACTAAATGTCAGGAAGTGATGGGTAATATGCAAGTATTTTTATATTGTACATTTAGTGCTACCAATCAAAGCCTATGCATTAAAGCTCTCACATTTGGAATTCTCATAATCTATAATAAAGCCAGATAATCTCTGAAAGACATATGCACAAAATAAAAGCTAATGGAGTTAACACCCATCTATTGATCTGGCTGGGGAATTATCAGAGTAGAATTAGGCAGAGAGAGGAAAGGAATGAACTGGCCACTGAGTTATCCAGCCATTTCAGTTGAAATCCCTGGCAATCATCATCATGTCCGAGACTTTCTTGCATGCATTTTCACGTGATATGGCATGCAACATTGCACTTCTTCAATTTTAATCTCAGACTGGACAATGATGCTTAAAGACAATGAACAATGCTTTTCAGATTTTTTGTTGGCAAAGCCGCAGCCTCAGCTTTTCTAGCTGTGAAAGTGATGTTTTGGGACAGTATCTCTGCATCTCTTCAGCACCTTCTGAGTCCTGTCACTGTTTTGAACTTGCTGCTGAACTCAAGACTGGAGAGTGCCTATGCCTGGCCCAGATCAGAGATGGCTGGTTGTAACAATGGACAACGGATTCCAGAAACACACGCAACTAGCTAAATGAACCTACTCCTCCAGGAGAATCTCACCCAGTATGCAGATCCCTCAGATTTGTAGATGTAATTGGTTTAGACCCCGAAGCATGCATGATTAAGCTGCAATTATATACCATATTTTCTAAATAATAAATTATGATATGGTAAACTCCTTTCCATGTTTGCGTTGCTGGATGGCAATGTAAAGCAATGCAAATTGGAAAGCATCAACCTACAAAGAGATGTTAAATAGAACAGAAAATGGTGAAAATAACTCAGCAGTCATGCTGCACCTGCATGTTTTCGACCCTGACATCAGCCCTGTTCCCTCAGATACTGTAACTGTTTGTAGGGTGAAAAACGAGAAGCAAGTGCGACTTAGGTGAGGGAGGGATGCCGGGGCTACCTGAAATGAGAGAAAACAACATTCATACCGTAAGCTGCCCAAGCAAAATAGAATGTTGTTTCACCAAGTTGTGTTTAGCCTCACTCTGACAATGGAGGAGACCTAGGACAGAAAGGTCTGTGTAGTAATGGGAAGAAGAATTAAAGTGTCCAGCAACCAGGTCAGGTCGTTCAGGCGGGTTGAACGAAGATGTTCCACGAAACAACTACAGATCGCCCAGTCTACCTTTTACGAAGCGTAGAACTGGGTGATTGTTTCACGAAAACCAAGCGAAGACTGGGTGATTGTACGCGGAACCCCTTCGCTCAGCCCCGCCTGAACCTCCCGGTTGCCGGACACTTTAATTCTCCTTCCCATTGCTACACATACATTTCTGTCCTAGGTCTCCTCCATTGTCAGAGTGGGGCTAAACGCAAATTGGAAGAACAACATCTCATATTTTCGCTTGGGCAGCTTACAGCCCAATGTAGGAGAATTGATTTCTCTCACTTCAGGTAGCCCCGGCATTCCCTCTCCCTCCCCCATCCAAGTCGCACTAGCTTCTCATTTTCATCCTACAAACGGCTAACAATGGCCTGTTTCCTTTATCATCATTACTTTTTTGCATATCTTTTATTCATTGTTCTTTACCTCTCCACATCATCATCTATATCTCTTTGTTTCCCTTATCCCTAAACCAGTCTGAGAAAGGGTCTTGATCCGAAACGCAACTCACCCATTCCTGTCTTTCCAGAGATTTGCCTGTCCCACTGAGTTACTCCAGCTTTTTGTTTTCTATCTTCAGTTGAACCAGCATCTGATGTCCTTCCTACATATTAGGATACCAATTTGTTTTTGTTGCCATTTGACAATATTTTCTGGAAAATTAATCTTGCTTTAAATCAATTAATTTGACTAGTTCAGATGTTACATTTTTAATTCTATTATCATAGCCTCTGGAACAGACCAATATCTAAAGACTGCCTAAAGAATTTTGTAAATTAGTCCAGGAGTGTAGGTAAGTGATAGAATCAGGGAAGGTGATGAGATATGTAAATTAATAAAAAATGGGTTTAACGTACTGGGATATGTGTAAGTGGGTGTTACAGACATGTGGGACAATGGACCAGTTACCAATCCCTATACTTCTAAACTCCTTACTTCAAATCTGTCTGATTGTACAGCAGCCCCACACGTCACTGGTTTTGTGCTTCACTAGGGCGAGATTCATTAGGCTCTGATGATCGTCCATGATTAGCACAGCAAAAATACAGCAGGTGTGAGCTTTTCCCATGTAGTTCCCAACAAGAAACGTGTGACACAAGACTATTAAAGTTTTCTTTGAACATTGGAAATGATCGTACACTTCCAAATAATTTATTTTCCAATTTAATGATTTTTTGGTTCACCTGAGAGAGGGTATTAAGGAATACTATATGCTTTCTCTGAGCTGGATTTGTATAACAAGTTTGGGAACTCAAATATTGCCCGTGAAGGACCGTTCACGCAGTCAGAGCCTCTCAATTACGATACCACAAGAGCCTCTTTGTATAGATGACCATTTTTCATTGTGTTTAGGTTAAAAGCAATTTGATTTTCTTGACTGGTGCATCCAGTAAGATGTACTGCAATGGCACATGCAGTGGACCAGCTACCATTTTTGTATCATAATTCAGCTCCAACCATGACCCAGCAGATAGGGGAATATTGGAAAGGTGCTTTAGTACAATGGAGACCACAACATAGATAAGCAAATGTTCCACACCAGGTCATCACAAATGGCCTCATTCTTCAGAGAACGGGGATTACCCTCCCCCACTATTGATGAGGCTCGCACCAGGGTCTCCTCCATACCCCGTAACACTGCCCTCTCTCCCCATTCCCCCACTCGCAAACAGGGCAGAGTCCCCCTGGTCCTCACCTTTCACCCCACCAGCCGGCAAATACAACACATAGTCCTCCCCAGTTTCCCGCCACCCATCCAACGTGACCCCTCCAACCGCCACATCTTCCCATCGCTCCCCCCCTGCTGCCTTCCGCAAAGACCGCGCTCCTCTGCAACTCCCTTGTCAATTCTTCCCTCCCCTCCCGCATCTACCCCTTTCCCCGGGCACTTTCCCTTGCAACCGCAAGAAATGCAACACTTGTCCCTTCACCTCCCCCCCCCCTCCACTCCTTTCAGGGACCCAAGCAGTCCTTCCAGGTCCGACAGAGGTTCACCTGCACCTCCTCCAACCATCATCTACTGCATCCGCTGCTCCAGATGCCAGATGATCTATATCGGTGAGACCAAGCGGAAGGCTTGGCGATCGTTTCGCCCGAACACCTCTCGCTCGTCTGCAAAAACGCAACCCGACCTCCCGTTAGCTCAGCACTTCAAGCTCCCCCTTCCCATTCCGTATCCGACCCCTCGTGTCCTGGGCCACCTCCACCGTGCAAGTTGAGGAACTGCAACACCCTCATATTCCGCTTGGGGAGTCTGCATCCGTTGGAGGCTTGAACATTGAATTTTCTCAATTCTGTTAACCCTTGCTGTCTCCTCCCCTTCCCCACCTCTCCTCAGCCCCGGGCCCTGGCATTCCCATCTATCTCTAATCACCCTCCCCCCACCTAGTCGCACTAGCTTCTCATTTTCACACCACATACAGCTTACAATGGCTTGTTCCCTTTATCATCGATACTTTTTTGCATATCTTTCATTCATTGTTCTTTATCTCTCCACATCACCGTCTATATCTCTCGTTTCCCTGATCCCTGACCAGTGTGAAGAAGGGTCTCGACCCGAAACGTCGCCTATCTCCTTCGCTCCTTAGATGCTGCTGCACCCGCTGAGTTTCTCCAGAATTTTGTGTAACCCCCCATAGATAAGCAAATGTTATGCTTTGCAGACCTCTCAACCAGAAACTATCACTTTAAAGGCAAGCTAATTCAGTCATTCCTAAAGATGGGCTCTGCCAAGACAATGTGGTCCAAGCTCTCATGCAATATGTCAAAAAGAAGAACGCACAGAAAACAATGCTATCATATGCATCCCTAGCACAGTAATTGCATTGAAGTTGTGTGGGTGACACATGTAAGGAAATGCCTGGCTGAATCTTCTGAGTAACCGCTTTTCATTCCTGAAAAGAAATATGCTTTCAGCAGAGTTTGCTGAAATAATACTGGATTGTCCAAATGCCCCTAGGTATCTTCCTTTCAGAATGAACACCTGATTGTGCATTTGATAATAGTATTATCCAATTCGATTTGATAACATGCAAAACAAAGCTTTTCACTGTACCACAGTACACATGATAAATACAGGCCTAAACCTAAAATGAGTGCCAAGAACTCAAATATGAAGAATACATTATTAAAACAACTTTCTGGAATCTGCACTACCACATTGGACTTTTTGGTTTTACGTTCATACTAATATTTTTAAGTGTAATGTTAAATGTCTTTCCCTGTGAGCTGCAAAAGTGAACGTCCGTGTTCCCATAATTACACTTTTTATGGGTGAATCAATCACTGACATTGAAAACTCCACTGGGAAATATCTAGGTTACAAGCACGCTTTTTAAAAGATTAGTACTGTTTTTGAAGTGTGTAAAATGTTATAAAACTTAATTTGACAGAAATGTCATGAATCAAGCTACGAGCAAGTTCCCAATCATTGTTTATTGTCTCCAAAAGAACATTAATACCTCAAAGCACCAAGTGACAATATGTGCGCTCCCATGTGCTATTGCCATTTGATTAAAGTCTAAAGAGGTATGAAAAAGACTGTCCTGAAAGCTACTCCAACTGAAACTTCAGTTACTTCAAATTACCACAATACAGTATCATTGTCTCAAAACAATCATGCTTACAAATTCCAATAAAAAAATATGTATTTTTGTACTGGTTAAAAAGTGACTTTAAATCTAACATAAACTACTCGAATTTATTTTGGAATCAGCGTAAGACTAAGAAACTTCATACTAGGATAGATCCCAATGTAACAGCCAATTTGCAAACATTCAGTTGTTGATTTATGTGTTCTCTGTGATTTCCAGAGCCAACAAAGTCCAATTGTTGAATGCAGTCACAAATGGATAAGATATATTGGATCCTAAACATTATTCTGTCAGCTCCCCATCAGATCAGCTGACTGGAGCTATCTGTAAACATTGTTGTAGCCCACAGAAGAGTTCTTCACATGATGTATTGCTTAAACGTGACCCTTAAAGCAACAATAATTGTTCACGACCAATGCAACATAATATAGAAATAAGGAACTGCAGATGCTGGTTTTACAAAACAAGACACAAAGTGCTGAAGTAATTGTGGATCAGGCAGCATCTCTGGAGAACAAGGATAGGTGAACTTTCAGGTCAGGGGGTCCCGACCCGAAACGTTACCTATGCATGTTCTCCAGAGATGCTGCCTGGCGCTCTGCATTACTCCAGCACTTTTTGTATTTTTTTCAATATTACATGAATCATTTCAGCATTGTAGTCAGACTGGGTGAGGCATACTCCACCTCTGTATGTTTGTAGTCAGTAATGTGATTTTCTAGCAAGTAGTGGTGAATCAAATACTTCAAATTTAATTCCTAATGCTTTTTCCTCAATTTGCACATTGCCCTTTTCACATATGTGCAGTATTCATATGTAATTGGTTTCCCATGTTCACTGAGCACTTCCATGATTAATCATGGCTCCCAACCCAAGAGGGAAGTATTGTAAACCAGTTTTAAGAGTCAAAGACGAGTGTTTTTATTGGTTAGTTGTAGGATGCAGATGTAACTGCAGATGGCTGGTTGATTGAGGAAATGAACAAGGTGGAACATGACCTATTTTTAAATCTGTCAATTATTACATTTCTGTCAAATCAGAATTAAAAAGCACTCACATGCATCATACAATCCAACCCTTGACTCCACATGGAAAATTGTCACATCTGCTGAAACAATGTATTACCTCAAATACATTAATAATATGGAGAACATTGTTTATATATTTTAAAATAATTTCTCCATGGACATCTTGAAAAGGAGTGAAAATCACTTTGGTGCCCCCAATGGCAAATTTAACTCGATGTCAGAACACACAAGCTTTTACGAATTACATGAATCACGTAGCAGAAATAGTAATCTGCCAAAATGTGGATTCATACCTTAATTATTATTATCATAAAATATTAATACGTAGTCATTCAATTATCCATGACAAGCACCTGAATTGTAAAGCTAAATCAACAGGCTGGAAATGACCTTTATAAAAATTCAAAGCTATTATATTTGTGCAACAATCTATTTTAACAAAACACTGCTGAACTTTCTGAGTGCTAATCTTGAAAAGGAAAATGGGCATGTATGTATTGGAAGGAACAGTGTGGTGCCTCAAAGATAAGGTCAGCAGTGGCCTGAATGTGCAGCAGTAAGGAATATTTTTATTGTTCTTGGGTCCACTTTTAAAATATAAATGTTTGACAACAGTCTCCAATTGTCCCCTAAAGTCCACCTGTTCGATCTCAGATCTACTTTTGTTCTTTAGGTAGGCTATACCAACACTAATTATTCAAGTTAACAAAACACTTCCAGAAGGAACTTTAATGGATGTTTGACTCTACTGATGTGTTTTGTCCAGATTTTTTTCTATTTCAGAATTTTTCCTTGTAAAATGTAATACTGAAAAGCCAACGAACAGTAGTATGTGTATGTTTTTTAGCTTTGTTAAATAATGGTTTGCTATTGGTAGAAATCGACAGATGATCCAATAAATCTCATAGGCTTTCCTCACATAAATTACCTCAAGGTCATTTCAGTTTTGGTCAAATTTGGAGGGTATTTAAACTCTCTCCTGCCACTGTTAAACCAAGAAACAGTTTTCACCTACTTTAAGCAACATAAATTGATTTATGTGGTGATATGCTAAGACCACTATTTCTGGATGACTATACATCACACTGGAAATTCCAAGGAGACCTCAAGATGCATTTCATACTTACCCCTAATCCTTTCCAGTTACTCCCACTTCCTGTCCACACTGAACAATCCCCCCAAGGTTCTCCTCGCAGCACTTCCCCCATAAATCCTGAGAATGAAGGTTCAATCCTCTGAACATCTGATTAATCTACCTCTATTCTACCTCATTGATGGACCCTCGGACTATTCTTGATCAGACTTTGCTGGCTACCTTGCTCTAATTGTTAATTTCCCTATCATGCATAATCTATACAACTGTGGATCGATTGTAATAATGTATTGTCGTTCACTTGTAAACTAAACTAAACTAATCAGATCGACCTCAAATTCCCCAATTTGTTAATTTACAAGCTCATCTGACCTGTATTCCCACAATGGTCCAATTTCCTGACAATCCATCCTTCAAATTTCATGAGCCCTTCAATCCCGAAGCACTCACCCTATGTGCACATTGACAGTGACTGATAGCCACTTCTGGTCATCCAACTTCCTACTATTTGGGTCAAACAATCTCCATAAACCTATCTTGAAACAACCTGCCAAGCCCCAAGTTCTCCTTCCTCTCTCATCAAACCCTTGGGTCTGGCTTTGGTCATAAAACATCACATTTGCCACCAGAACAAAGTGCAAAGCTGTTTCAGTGGCTCCCAGATCCTGGATATGTTACTGTTACAGGAATTTTCAATCGCAGAAACAATCATTATCACACTATTGCCATACCAACTAGCATATCCATTTGGATGCAATAGAATTTCTAGACAATGTTAAAAAAAAAAAAAATATGTATTACGAACCATAAATCTTGCTAAAATATATCAGCAGAAATGCATGTTATGAAGTTTGATGCAGTTTACAATTTGGCTGATGGTTAGAAAAAAGCCAAAGATGAACAGACAAAAAGTGTAAGATAAGATTAGAGGTGTATATTATGAAACCAGAAGAAAGAATATAAGGTTGGAAGGGACAGGGGAAGGAGGAAGAAGAAATGGGTGTGAATTCAGGAGAAAGTTGGGGTGGGGGAGGCGTTGGTAGTAGGTTAGTTACCTGACATTGGAGAATACAATGTTCATACCATCAGGTTGTAAGTTACACAAGTGGAATATGAAGTGCAAATTCCAAACTCTTCCACCAGTTTGCGAGTGGCCTTGCACTGGTGATGGAGGAGGCCCAGGCCATAAAGGTCAGTATTGGAATGGGAAGAGAAGTTGAAATGGTTAGCAGCTGGGAGATTTTCCACTAGGTGGACCGAGTGTAAGTGGCGAAACGGACGCCCAGTCTACGCTTTGGTTTCGCTGATTGGGCCCCCTCTACTGGTGTTCATCATGGATTCACACCCAGTTCTCTGCTCTCCCTGTCCCCTTCTACCTACAATTCCTTCTCTGGCTTCACAATTTGCAACTCTTCTGTCCCTATCTCACACTTTCTGTCTTTCCATCTCTAGCCTTTCCCCAACCATCAACCTCTCAAAAACTCGTTCACTTGTATTCACCTATCACTGGCCAGGCTTTGTCCTGCCCCTATTTCGCTTCCTGCTTTCTCCCCCCCAATCACAATCAGTCCAAAAGAAGTGTCCCAACCCCAGAAAACGTCACCTTTTCATGTTTTCCAAGGATGGTGCCTGACCTGCTGAGTTACACCAATACTCTCTGTTTTTTTTTTGCAAACCATATCTCACTTCCTTGTGTCTATAATATGCATCTGACTCCTTACTGAACTCCAAAATGAATGTTGTGCGACTACTTCTGATTGTAAAATTAATATTCGTATGCGACAACATTGACTGTTTGGAAAAGAAAATGCTCAGTCCTATTTATTTGAATGATTCACAAATGGTTGTCACTGAGTTTCACTCAGGAAAAAAAAAACAATTGCAATTGCATAACGTTGAAGAAACAGCATGGTGCAAATGAATCTCCAGGCAGTGTTGTATTGGAGGGATTTAAATATAACAGCAAACGAAACGAATAAGTGCCTGAAGTCACACCTTAGTTTTTTATAATCTATTTCAGTTGTAAATGGAGATGAAAGGTATAATATTTTCAGCTGGTTATACACTGGGAATAGCTACCAGCATGCATGCCACCTGTCAGTGTATTTCAGTGCACTCCCTGTCTTTGATTTTCAAGGACAATCGCCTACGGATATTAATGGCTTGTGACATCAGCATCACGGGTTTACTAATGATCAACCTGCAGCTAACTCCAAGTAACCCTCTACATTCTGTATCCAGAACTGCAAGGGGAATACATATTCCAACCACTTTCACTCCCATTTAAAGTGTTCCGATAATTGAGGGGAGAACAACAGTGGGAGATATTGAATGAATGGACAATCTAATGTATTACATGCTATGAAAATGAGCCACTTTATAGAAACATAGAAACATAGAAAATAGGTGCAGGAGGAGGCCATTCGGCCCTTCGAGCCAGCACCCGCCATTCATTGTGATCATGGGCTGATTGTCCGCTATCAATAACCCGTGTCTGCCTTCTCCCCATATCCCTTGACTCCACTAGCCCCTAGAGCTCTATTCAACTCTCTCTTAAATCCATCCAGTGATTTGGCCACCACTGCCCTCTGTGGCAGGGAATTCCATAAATTCACAACTCTTCTGGGTAAAAAAAGTTTTCTTCTCAGCTCAGTCTTAAATGACCTCCCCTTTATTCTAAGACTGTGGCCCCCCCTGGTTCTGGACTCACCCAACATTGGGAACAATTTTCCTGCATCTAGCTTGTCCAGTCATTTTATAATTTTTAATATGTTTCTATAAGATCCCCCCTCATCCTTCTAAACCCCAGTGAATACAAGCCTAGTCTTTTCAATCTTTCCTCATCTGACAGTCCCGCATCCCAGGATCAATCTCGTGAACCTATCTGCACTGCCTCGATCACAAGGATGTCCTTCCTCAAATTAGGAGACCAAAACTGTACACAATACTCCAGATGTGGTCTCACCAGAGCCCTATACAACTGCAGAAGAACCTCTTTACTCCTGTACTGAAATCCTCTTGTTATGAAGGTCAACATTCCATTAGCTTTCTTCACTGCCTGCTGTAACCTGCACGTCAACTTTCAGTGACTGGTGTACAAGGACACCCAGGTCACGCTGTACCTCCCCCTTACCTCAGTTTTAAATGACCCCTTTATTCTAAGACCGTGGCCCCTGGTTCTGGACTCACCCAACATTGGGAACATTTTTCCTTTATCTAGCTTGTCCAGTCCTTTTATATGTTTCCATAATTACACTTATAACTATCTCTGCATGTAAAATCCTTTTAACCCAACTGATTACTTCTTACTTCATCACCTATCTCACATGACATTAATAATTGGTGTTCTGGAACTTATGTTGTGGCAATTTATTAACCTGTCCTTAAAACCAACACCAATTTTTGTAGGAGAAATAGTTAAAGTTATCCTGAGATGGGTAGAGATATTTCTGTATACTAAACAATGCGTAATTTATACTTCACATGATAAAATTAAAATAAGATATTTCAAAATCTGGAAACCATTTAAATATATTGGAACATTCCATTAGAAATATGAGTATAATCATGCACCCTATCCTTCCTGATATAGTAGTGGCCAGAGGATCTGGGTGACAGAGGAACTGAAGGAAATCCACATTAGGCAGGAAATGGTGTTGGGTAGACTGATGGGACGAAGGCTGATAAATCCCCAGGGCCTGATGGTCTGCACCCAGGGTACTTAAGGAAGTGCCTCACGAAATCGTGGATGCATTGGTGATAATTTTCCAATGTTCTATAGACTTAGGATCAGTTCCTGTGGATTGGAGGGTAGCAAATGTTATCCAACTTTTTAAGAAAGGTGGAAGAGAGAAAACGGGGAATTATAGACCAGTTGGCCTGACATCGGCGGTGGGGAAGATGCTGGAGTCAATTATAAAAGATGCACATTTGGATAGCAGTAACAGGATCGGTCCGAGTCAGCATGGATTTACGAAGGGAAATCATGCTTGACTAATCTTCTAGAATTTTTTTGAAGATGTAACTAGGAAAATGGACAAGGGAGAGAGCCAGTGGATGTAGTGTACCTGGACTTTCAAAAGCTTTTGATAAGGTCCCAATAGGAGTTATAAACCATTAACCATTAACAATTATAGCACGAAAACAGGCCCTCTCGGCCCTTCCCAGTCCGTGCCGACCATTTGTTTTCCCTAGTCCCATCTACCTGCACTCAGACCATACCCCTCCATTCCCTTCTCGTCCATATGCCTATCCACTTTACTTTTAAATTTTAAAATTGATCTGCCTCACCACTTCTGCTGGAAGCTCATTCCACACAGCCACCACCCCTCTGAGTAAAGAAGTTCCCCCTCGCGTTTACCGAAACCTCTGTCCCTTAATTCTCATGTCATGCCCTCTTGTTTGAATCTTCCCTACCCTCAATGGGAAAAACATATCCACGTCAACACTTGGTCTATCCCTTTCATCATTTTAAAGACCTCAATTAAGTCCCCCCTTAACCTCTGCGCTCAAAAGAATAAAGACCTAACTTGTTCAACCTTTCTCTGTAACATAGTTGCTGGAACCCAGGCAACATTCTAGTAAATCTCCTCTGTACTCTCTCTATTTTGTTGACATCCTTCCTATAACTAGGCGACCAAAATTGTACACCATACTCCAGAATTGGTCTTACCAATGCCTTGTACAATTTTAACATTACTTCCCTACTCCTATATTCAATGCTCTGATTTATAAGGTCAGCACACCAAAGCTTTCTTTACCACCCTATCTACATGCGATTCCACCTTCAGGGAACTATGCACAGTTATTCCTAGATCCCTCTGTTCCACAGCATTCCTCAATTCCCTACCATTTACCATGTAGATTAGTGGGCAAAATGAGGGCACATGTTATTGGGGGTAGAGTGGTGACATGGATAGAGAAGTGGTTGGCAGACAGGAAACAAAGAGTAGGGATTAACGGGGTCCCTTTCAGAATGGCAGGCAGTGGGGTACCGCAAGGCTCGGTGCTGGGGCCGCAGCTATTTACAATATACATCAATGATTTGGATGAAGAGATTCAAAGTAACATTAGCAAATTTACGGATGACACAAAGCTGGGTGGCAGTGTGAACTGTGAGGAGGATGCTATGAGAATGCAGGGTGACTTGGACAGGTTGGGGGAGTGGGCAGATGCATGGCAGATGAGGTTTAATGCGGATAAATGTGACGTTATCCACTTTGGTAGCAAAAAAAGGAAGGCAAATTACTATCTAAATGGCGTCAAGTTGGGAAAAGGGGAAGTACAACGGGATCTGGGGGTCCTTGTACATCAATGTATGAAAGTAAGCATGCAGGTACAGTACGCAGTGAAGAAAGCAAATGGCATGTTGGCCTTTATAACAAGAAGAATCGAATATAAGAGCAAAGAGGTCCATCTGTAGTTGTACAGAGTCCTAGTGAGACCACACCTGGAGTATTGTGTGCAGCATTGGCCCCTAATGTGAGGAAGGACATTCTTGCTATTGAGGGAGTGCAGCGTAGGTTTACAAGATTAATTCCTGGGATGGCGGGACTGTCATATGCTGAGAGAATGGAACAGCTGGGCTTGTACACTATGGAGTTTAGAAGGATGAGAGGGTACCTCATTGAAACATATAAGATTGGTAAGGGCTTGGACACACTAGAGGCAGGAAATATGTTCCCGATGTTCGGGGAGTCCGGAGCCAGGGGCCACAGTTTAAGAATAAGGAGTAAGCCATTTAGAACGGAGACGAGGAAACACTTTTCTCACAGAGAGTGGTGAGTGTGTGGAATTCTCAGCCTCAGAGGGCAGTGGAGGCAGGTTCAATTCAATTCAATTCAATTCAATCTTTAATTGTCATTGTGCAGTGTACAATACAGAGACAACGAAATGCAGTTGGTATCTCCGAAGGGCGAACTTACGAATAAAATACATATACAGTGGATTGGATAGTCTGGGAGGGAGGGGGGAGGGAGGGGGGAGGAAGGGGTGGAGACGGGCAGTCATTGAGGTGCAGTGTTGAGGAGTGTGACAGCCGCAGGGAAGAAGCTGTCCTTGAGCCTGCTGGTCCGGCAGCGGAGGGACCTGTATCGTCTCCCGGATGGGAGGAGGGTAAACAGTCTATGGTTGGGGTGTGAGCTGTCCCTGGTGATGCTGTGCGCCCTGCGCAGGCATCGTTTACTATGGACAGACTCAATGGAGGGAAGTGAGGAGCCTGTGATGCGTTGGGTGATCTTCACCACCCTCTGCAGAGCTTTCCGGTCGGCGACAGAGCAGTTACCGTACCATACTGTGATGCAGTTGGTAAGGATGCTCTCGATGGTGCAGCAGTAGAAGTTCACCAGAATCTGGGGAGACAGGTGGACCTTCTTAAGTCTCCTCAGGAAGAAGAGACGCTCGTGAGCCTTCTTGATCAGCGAGGATGTGTTGTGGGTCCAGGAGAGGAACCTAAAGCTGGAAACACGTTCCACCTCCGTCCTGTTGATATGGATGGGGTTGTGCGTGCAGCCTCTCGATCTCCTGAAGTCCACAATGAACTCCTTGGTCTTCTTGGAGTTGAGGGCCAGGTTATTGTCGGCACACCATGCTGTTAGGAGCTGAACCTCCTCCCTGTAGGCCGACTCATCGTTGTCGCTGATGAGGCCAATCATCGTTGTGTCATCTGCATACTTGATGATGGTGTTGGTACCATGTACAGGTATGCAGTCGTAGGTGAAGAGGGAGCAG
The DNA here is from genome assembly GCA_035221665.1 of Okamejei kenojei. NCBI lineage: Eukaryota > Metazoa > Chordata > Chondrichthyes > Rajiformes > Rajidae > Okamejei > Okamejei kenojei. The sequence continues at coordinate 112,371,578 of CM069134.1, forward strand.
AGGAGGGAGCTCAGCACGCAGCCCTGGGGTACACCAGTGTTCAGGGTAAGGGTAGAAGAGGAGTGGTTATCCAACCTAACTGACTGTGGTCTGTTGGTTAGAAAGTCCAGTAACCAATTGCAGAGGGAGGGGTTGATGCCCAGGTCTTCGACTTTGGCGATCAATTTCGAGGGGATAATGGTGTTGAATGCTGAGCTGTAGTCGATGAACAGCATTCTCGCATAAGTGTTTCTGTTGTCGAGGTGGGAGAGGGTGGAGTGGAGTGCCGTTGAGATGGCATCCTCTGTGCTCCTGTTCTTGCGGTATGCAAACTGGTAGGGGTCCAGAGTGGGGGGTAGGCAGCATTTGAGGTGTGCCATGACCAGCCTTTCAAAGCACTTGGCGATGATAGGGGTGAGTGCAACTGGGCGGAAGTCGTTGAGGCTCGCCGCAGTGGAGTGTTTTGGCACTGGCACGATGGAGGTAGTTTTAAGGCACGTGGGGACAACTGCCTGGGCAAGTGACAGGTTGAAGATGTCAGTCCAGACGTCTGTCAGCTGTGCAGCACAGGTCCTGAGGACGCACCCGGGGATGCCGTCAGGGCCGGCAGCCTTACGTACATTGATCCTACTCAGTGCCACGTGCACGTCATAGGGGTTGAGTGTGAGGGGCTGGTGGTCATCGGGGAGCACAGCCTTGATGGCCAACTCTTGGTTGTCCCTTTCAAAGCAGCCATAAAAGTGGTTGAGCTCCTCGAGGAAGGATGCGTCGCTGGAAGTGGGGGTGGAGTTGCTGGTTCTGTTGTCAGTGATGGCCTGGATGCCATGCCACATACGTCGGGGGTCGGAGTTGCTGTCGAAGTGCTCCTCGATCAGCAGCTTGTATCTGTGTTTGGCGTTCTTGATGCCCCTCTTCAGATTGGCCCTCGATGAACTATAGGCACGGGCATCGCCTGACCTGAAAGCCGAGTCCCGTGCTTTCAGCAGTAGCCTGACCTCGCTGTTCATCCATGGCTTCTGATTCGGGTATGTGGTGATTTGTTTGAGAGTGGTGACACTGTTGATGGAGGAGTTCATGAAGTTCAGAACAGAGGAAGTATAGGCGTCAATGTCAGTGTGGGAGTCAAGGGTGGCCTGAGCTGCAAACGCATCCCAGTCAGTGTTACCAAAACGCTGCTGGAGTGTGGAGTCCGCTTCATCTGACCAAACCTTGAATGTCCTCACTGTGGGTTTAACGCGTCTGATGAGTGGGGAGTACTTAGGGAGCAGGAACAATGATAAGTGACTGACGAAGGTGGGGGAGGGGGATGGCTTTGTATGCTTCAGCCATGTCGGTGTAGACTTTGTCCAGTGTCTTGTCCTCTCTAGTGGCGAAGGAGACATGTTGGTGGAATTTGAGGAGTACAGTCTTCAGGTTGGAGTGATTGACGTCACCCAGGCTGCGTCAGTTGTTTGCTAATGGCAATATGCAGTTCTTTCATTGCAAGCTTGGCATTAGCATCAGGAGGAATATAGGAATCTGAAATTAGTTACAAAGTGGGGAGTATCCCATACCTGCCTTCTCTCCATAACCCTCTGATCCCCTTAGCCACTAAACTCAAATGTGAAAGTGCTTCAATTGTTTTGAAGTATCATTGAAGGTACGGTTGCAAGAGTAATGACGGCAGTAGATTATTTCTCCAATGAGATGCACAATCTGGTTAGGAACTGCAGCATGTCCCCAATAACTCTCACCAATTTCTCAAGATGCGCCTGGAAAGCAATTTTATCAGATGCATCACAGCATAATTGGGGAATAGCTCCATCCAACCACATAAATTGCACTCATGCAAACCAATCTGTGTACTGCACTGAGCAGTGATCTCAATGATCATCCCCAATCAGGTGGTGTCTCTGTGGGCAGAGAATTCCACAAAATACTGAGTAACTCAGTGGACAGGCAGCTGCACACCTTCTGCAAACTAATCTCCCTTTGACTCACCTACATTTCACGCTTGCATTTGTAAAGTGTGAAAACGCATACCCCCAGATGCATCAGGCAACTGACCCCCACCTCTGGTAACCCGGAGTCAGATGTTCTGGCCGCTCGGAGTATGTGTCGTCCCGCTAGCTCAATGGCGCTGGCGGGAACATCAGAGTTCAGCCAGGTTTCGGTGAGGATCAGGATGCTGCAATCCTTGATCCAGTTGTAGGAGGCAATCAGAAGATGGAGGTCATCCATCTTGTTTGCCAGGGAACGGACGTTGGCAAGGAAAAGGCTTGGGATGGATGGCCTGTGTGGGGCTCGCTCCAACCTTGCCTTTAACCCACCTCGAGATCCATGGCGATGTTTTCGGGCCCGTCGCCGTCTGTGTGCACCTCCGGACGCCCGGGCCGACTTGGTGCGGTCCTCAGGTATACCACCCCGCAGCTCCGCAGATTCGCCGTCCCACAGCTCCGTGGACCCGCCGTACCGCAGCTCTGCGGTGAAGGTGAGTGCAGGAGGGAGCCGGAGTTCGTCTGGAAAGTCGACCGGGGGAACACTATAGCCGCAGGAACCAAGATTTAAAAGTTCCTGCCGGCTATAGTGGATGATAGAGAGACTGCTCCAGGTGAGCAGACTCAAAACAAGAAGTAGGGTGAGGTAAAGTTCGCAGATCTTAGGGAGACACGGGGCGTCGCGATGCACCCGCGCCGCCGCCATTTTGTGTTCTCTGGATATAACCATATAACCATATAACCATATAACAATTACAGCACGGAAACAGGCCTCTCGGCCCTTCCAGTCCGTGCCGACCATTTGTTTTCCCCTAGTCCCATCTACCTGCGCTCAGACCATACCCCTCCATTCCCTTCACGTCCATATACTTTTCCACTTTACTCTTAAATGTTAAAATCGATCCTGCCTCCACCACTTCTGCTGGAAGCTGATTCCACACAGCCACCACCCCCCTGAGTAAAGAAGTTCCCCCTCACGTTACCCCGAAACTTCTGTCCCTTAATTCTCATGTCATGCCCTCTTGTTTGAATCTTCCCTACCCTCAATGGGAAAAACGTATCCACGTTACTCTGTCTATCCCTTTCATCATTTTAAAGACCTCGATCAAGTCCCCCCTTAACCTTCTGCGCTCCAAAGAATAAAGACCTAACTTGTTCAAAACCTTTCTCTGTAACATAGTTGCTGGAACCCTGGCAATATTCTAGTAAATCTCCTCTGTACTCTCTCTATTTTGTTGACATCCTTCCTATAAACTAGGCGACCAAAATTGTACACCATACTCCAGAATTGGTCTTACCAATGCCTTGTACAATTTTAACATTACTTCCCTACTCCTATATTCAATGCCTCTGATTTATAAAGGCCAGCACACCAAAGGCTTTCTTTACCACCCTATCTACATGCGATTCCACCTTCAGGGAACTATGCACAGTTATTCCTAGATCCCTCTGTTCCACAGCATTCCTCAATTCCCTACCATTTACCATGTACGTCCTATTTTGATTTGTCCTGCCAAGATGTAGCACTTCACACTTAACAGCATTAAACTCCATCTGCCATCTTTCAGCCCACTTTTCCAATGGCCCAAATCTCTCTGTAGACTTTGAAAATTGACTTCATTATCCACAACACCACCTATCTTAGTATCATCTGCATACTTACTTATCCAATTTTCCACCCATCATCCAGATCATTAATGTACATGACAAACAACAGTGGACCCAACACAGATCCCTGAGGCACCCCACTGGTCACCGGCTTCCAACCTGACAAACAGCCATCCACCATTACTCTCTGACATCTCCCATTCAGCCACTGTTGAATCCATCTTGCTACTCCGCCATTAACACCCAAAGATTGAACCTTCTTAACCAACCTTCCATGGGGAAACTTGTCAAAGGCCTTACTGAAATCCATATAGACAACATCCACTGCTTTACCCTCATCAATTTCCCTAGTTACCGCTTCAAAAAATTCAAGAAGGTTTGTCAAACATGACCTTCCAGGCACAAATCCATGTTTGACTGTTCCTGATCAGACACTGTTTATCCAGATGCTTATATATATTATCTCTAAGTATCCTTTCCATTAATTTGCCCACCACTGACGTCAAACTAATAGGTCTATAATTGCTAGGTTTAGTCTTTGAACCCTTTTTAAACAATGGAACAACATGCGCAGTACGCCAATCCTCCGGCACTATTCCCGTTTCTAATGACATTTGAAATATTTCTGTCATAGCTCCTGCTATTTCTACACTAACTTCCCTCAATGTCCTAGGGAATGTCCTGTCAGGACCTGGAGACTTATCCACTTTTATATTTTTCAAAAGTGTCAGTACTTCCTCCTCTTTCAATATCCTTTCAAGAGAGAGCTAGACAGGGCTCTTAAAAATAGTGGAGTCAGGGGATATGAGGAGAAGGCAGTAACCGGGTACTGATTGGGGATGATCAGCCATGATCACATTGAATGGCAGTGCTGGCTTGAAGGGCCAAAATGGCCTACTATTGGCCACCTATTGTCTATTGTATATCATTTCCCTCACCACAGAGTTCATGGTTGATCTCTGAACTTTTCACTTTCTTTCATTTTTCTCACACCTTTGTCCATCAAAATAGTTTACATCCTCAAATTTAAAATGAACACTTGACCTAATACTAATTGCCTTTTGCAGAAGGGCATTCAAAAATGTATGTAACATTCTGCATATTTCTCAACCTCACTCTTCAATTTCAAGTGTACCCTCAAGTCCTGGACATTTCAGAACGCAGATATAGTTTCTCACTATCAAACCAATCAGTTCCCTTTAATATCCCGAAAACCTCAGTCAAAACACCCCCAAACATTCAAGATTCCAAAGAATACAACTGCAATTTCTGAAATCTCTCCTCATAACTAACCTGTGGAGAAGTCTCATTCTGATTAATCTGTATTGTACATCGACAAAAAAAAAGCTGGAGTAACTCAACAGCCAGGCACCATCTCAGGAAAGGAGTGAGTGACGTTTCAGGTCTCGATCCGAAACGTCATTTATCATCATTTATTTCATCATTTAAAATGTTTTCATCATTCTTTATGTGCCTACCTTAAAATAGTCTTTCCCACATGCTCAATCAATTGGCATCTTTTTGACATTTTTTTTATTGCAGATGCTGGCAAAGTAAAATAAAAACAGAAGCTGGAAATGCACAGCAGGTCAGGCCATACTGTAACAATGACCTGTTTCCTTTATCATCGTTACTTTTATGCATATCTTTTTGTCATTGTTCTCTATCTCTCCACATCATCATCTATATCTCTTGTTTCCCTTATCCCTAACCAGTCTGAAGAAAGATCTTGATCTGAAACGTCACCCATTTCTTCTCTCCAGAGATGCTGCCTGTCGATAGAAACATAGAAACATAGAAAATAGGTGCAGGAGTAGGCCATTCGGCCCTTCGAGCCTGCACCGGAACAATCTTCCTGCATCTAGCCTGTCCAACCCCTTAAGAATTTTGTAAGTTTCTATAAGATTCCCCCCTCAGTCTTCTAAATTCTAGCGAGTATAAGCCGAGTCTATCCAGTCTTTCCTCATATGAAAGTCCTGACATCCCAGGAATCAGTCTGGTGAACCTTCTCTGTACCCCCTCTATGGCAAGAAGCTGAATTACTCCAGCTTTTTGTGTCTATCTTTGGTATCGTAATAGTTTGATGCAATTTTGTGAGAACTGATCAGTGGCACAAAACTAATATGAGTGAAAGGCCTGAGCTTTGAGATCAGTTTTATGGCTGGGGAATAAAGGAGTAATTATTGTTCTGTTCCTCATCCATATGAAACCCTGTTGGAACTTTTACATTGGCTTTACAAATTACAGTGTCATTGACATGGATGTGCATTGACCTTTCCAGTAAAGAGACTTTCCTTTCTTTAATAATTTCATTTCAGATCATTATATTAAATAATTTATTTATCAAATAGAATTCAATGCACAAATGCAATATAAATGTGTAATCTTTAATGGTCACAACCTTTTTCCAAATTTTCTGTTATAAACAAGAAAGTTCTAAAGAATATATGTCAGTCGCAATTTGTCCTGAGCCAGCCACATCAAAGCAATGGCCAAAAAAGCACACGAATGCCTCTACTTCCTTAGAAGGCTTAAAAAGTTTGGCATGTCCTCAACAACACTCACCAACTTCTATAGTTGCACCGAAGAAAGCATTATATCGGGATGCATTACAGCATTGCAGCATATCAGCTCCATCCAAGATCGCAAGAAAATGCAGAGTTGTGGACGTACCTTGGCAAGGCCACCAGCATAATCAAGGACCAGTCTCACCCTGGTCATTCCCCCTTTTCTCCCCTCTTCCCATCAGGCAAGAGGTACAGAGGTTTGAAAACACGTACCTCCAGATTCGGGGACAGCTTCTTCCCAGCTGATGTTGGGCAACTGAACCATCCTCTCACCAGCTGGAGAACTGTCCTGATTTCCCATCTATCACATTAGAGACTTTTTAACTATCTTTAATCAGACTTTATTGGACTTTATCATGCACTAAACATTATACCCATTATCTATAACTGCACATTGTGGACATCGTGATTGTAATCGTTTATAATCTTAGAAACATAGAAACATAGAAAATAGGTGCAGGAGTAGGCCATTCGGCCCTTCGAGCCTGCACCGCCATTCAATATGATCATGGCTGATCATTCAACTCAGTATCCTGTACCTGCCTTCTCTCCATACCCCCTTATCCCTTTAGCCACAAGGGCCTCATCTAACTCCCTCTTAAATATAGCCAATGAACTGGCCTCAACTACCTTCTGTGGCAGATAATTCCAGAGACTCACCACTTTCTGTATGAAAAATGTTTTCCTCATCTCGGTCCTAAAGGAATTCCCCCTTATCCTTAGAGTGTGACCCCTTGTTCTGGACCTCCCCAACATCGGGAACAATCTTCCTGCATCTAGCCTATCCAACCCCTTAAGAACTTTGTAAGTTTCTATAAGATCCCCCCTCAGTCTTCTAAATTCTAGCGAGTACAAACCAAGTCTATCCAGTCTTTCCTCATATGAAAGTCCTGACATCCCAGGAATCAGTCTGGTGAACCTTCTCTGTACCCCTTCTATGGCAAGAATGTATTTTCTCAGATTTGGAGACCAAAACTGTATGCAATACTCCAGGTGTGGTCTCACCAAGACCCTGTACAACTGCAATAGAACCTCCCTGCTCCTAAACTCAAATCCTTTCGCTATGAATGCTAACATACCATTTGCTTTCTTCACTGCCTTTCACTGATCTTTTCACTGATTGGATACCACACAACAAAAATGTTTTGACTGTACCTTGGTACACATGACAATAATGAACTAAACTAAACATTTCTTTATATACTCCAAAATATCCCAAGGTGCTTTCATAGGGGCCCTGATCAAATAAAAGACTGGACTGGAAACGGACAAATTAGGGATTATGTCTTAAAGCTTGGCCATTGAAATTTGTTTTAAAAGACCAGATTCGATGATCGCAAAAATGTTAAGAGTTGCTTCTCAAGCTGGATGTTCCACTGTATTTTACTTTTAAGAATCGACATCACCATCCAGTCAGGTAATTTAGAAATTCAGGCTTAGATTGGAAAGGCACAATATTTCAAGTGTACAAATGAAAAGTAAATAACATGGACATCACTCTATTACTGGATAGACCACATCAAATTAGTTTATGAGAGAAAGTTACTTGAAAAGTGCTCTCTTCAGAAGGTCGCCATTCTTTTTGCTGTAAGACATTAGTTTTGAACAATAATATTCATTGACAAGCTTTGTGCTCATAAAATGTGGCACGGCTTTGGGTTTCTTCTTAGCTGTGGCTACATTGAGAGATAAAAGCATTTGCATGTGGAAATAACAATAATGGGGGAAAAGCCAATAAAATTAAGTCAGCTTTATTTTTGGAAAAATATCTCTACTTATTTGCATTTTCAATCTTGGTGAAAACCCATTTAAATCTGTGAACTGGGAATATTTTTAGGCTCCATCACACATTTATGAGGATGTCTTTTGTGCAGTCCTTGCAACCTAATCTCTCGGAGAGTTCCTATTGTGCTTATGTACTTACAGCAGATAAAAGTTGAAGTCATTTGAGAGACAGAGGATAATCCAAAAAAAGCATGAATGGGTTCTATATTAAGCACAGCCGGCAACAGGAGAACAGGAAGCTTTTTTGTCATTGTTTGAAATTGTATGAGATGAGTAACAATTATCTAAATTAGGATTCGCTTATGAAAAATTTAGGAATTCTGTTGGCAATTCACTTGTGCTCCATGTGGCCAAAGGATAATTATTTCTGTTTTTCAGTCAAGGAACTTTTGCTTTTTCATATCATGCAGAAATTAGAACTGAAATTTGTCTCAATGTGTTGGGATATCTGTTTATTTCATACTTGTGTCTACCTGATTCTATAAAGGTGTAATAATAAAAAAAAAGTTTATTTCTCTTTCATAAGATCATGAGATCATGGGAGATAGGATCAGAATTAGACTATTCGGCCCATCAAGTCCACTCCGCCATTTAATCATGGCTGATCTATCTCTCCCTCTCCTGCCTTCTCCCTATAATCTTAGTTTAATTTAGAGATACAGCACGGAAACAGGCCCTTCGGCCCACCGGGTCCGCGCTGACCAGCGATCCCCGCACATTAACACTATCCTACACCCTCGAGGGACATTTACCAAGTCAATTAACCTACAAACCTGTACATATTTGGAGTGTGGGAGAAAATCCACGCAGGTCACGGGAGAAGGTACAAACTCCGTACAGACAGCACCAGTAGTCGGGATCGAACCCGGGTCTCGTTGTAAGGTAGCAACTCTACCGCTGCGCCACCGTGACTGCCAATCTCTGACACCTCTTTCTTTCATTTGCCTCCAAACACTTTAATTTCCTTAGCAAATGTAGACAGCTGACTCCTCAGCTGTGTTTAAATGAAAGCAGCTTAGATCTTAATTATCAGCAAACCACTAAACTGTATAAATTTTCACAGGAAACCAAGTCATGTCCCCACACAATTTCCACACGCAGACTCCTTAAGCATTGTTCACCAGCTGATCTTTCCCACTACTGACCTCAGCTAACCTGACAATAAAGCGAGTAATGTCACTAATAAAATCAGCTTATCCAGCACAGATCACATCGAATGGTTGTGTGCAACTCTTCACAATCAATGCGCCTTGGTAAAGACTGGCATAATTCCAGCAATTGCAGTTTGTGACTAAATTGCCTCAATGTTCCCTTTTCTGTTGTTTTAACACAATTGTTAACCTGGATATCAGTATCTCCACTGAAGTTAGTTTACATTCTTGGACACGTAAGAGAGTGCAGATGCTGCATCTGTGGAGGACAAGGACGATCACGTTCATAGCTGTAGCTTGACCCGATAATATATCCTTCAACAGATTGTTTTGGTTTTTTTGCTTCACAGTCTTGGAGAATGTGTTTTGGTGAATCATGTTTGTTCTATTTAAGTCTTGCTCGGAGAAACATAGAAAATAGGTGCAGGAGGAGGCCATTCGGCCCTTCGAGCCAGCACCGCCATTGTTTGTGATCATGGCTGATCGTCCCCAATCAATAACCCGTGCCTGCCTTCTCCCCATATCCCTTGATTCCACTCGCCCCTAGAGTTCTATCTAACTCTCTCTTTAATCCATCCAGTGATTTGACCTCCACTGCCCTCTGTGGCAGGGAATTCCACAAATTCACAACTCTCTGGGTGAAAACGTTTTTTCTCACCTCAGTCTTAAATGTCCTCCCCTTTATTCTAAGACTGTGGCCCCAGGTTCTGGACTCGCCCAACATTGTGAACATTTTTCCTGCATCGAGCTTTATAATTTTATATGTTTCTATAAGATCCTCCCTCATCCTTTTAAACACCAGTGAATACAAGCCTAGTCTTTTCAATCTTTCCTCATATGACAGTCCCGCTTGGGAAAGACTGCTTGGGTCCTAGGATCGAGGGAGGAGGTAAATTAGTTCAAATGATTATCCTCCGAACATTTGGCTGACAGCAAGCTGTTCTCTTTCTGCAATCAATCATAAAAATACCTAAATTGGTATAAATTGGGAGGGGTGGGGGGATCTGCCAATCAGCCATGTGTCAATTCTACTATGCAACTTTCATTTGAGTATGTTTTTAAAAAGTTTCATTTAAAAACTAAAGAAAATTATGGCTCGAACTATTTTTTGTCATAATTATTCGCACCTCAATCCACATTGACCTCTCATTATAATTGAAGCGAGTCATTAATCACTTGAAGGCGAATTAGTATATATTTGTTCAGGGCATACAGTTGAAGAGCTGTTCTATTTGTGTTCTGTTTACTTTGATTAGAATGAGCTGAGTTTTTTTGCAACTAATATGTGGAATTTAGGTAAAGATATTATGCTTAGCCTTACTGTACTAATGCTACACAGTTTATTTTGAACAGATATGTATCATAATTTAACCTGTGGTTAAAATAATTATGTTTTTTGTGAGATTGATGGCCGTGCAAAACTGAATATTTATGGTCATTATTTTGCAACAATGTCCGGAGTAACAGTTTAATTAGCTAAATTTTCAGAATAGTGATTTTTTTTTTTCAATGGAAATAACTTGACTTCATAAGCACTCTAATGCAATGCGTTTGATTGTACAATCAAACAAAAAAAAAGTGATAACAATCTTTTGGAAGAGTTATCAGTACAAGTCTAGTTCAGTTCACAGCATGGAAACAGACCCTTTGGCCCACATAGTCCATGCTGTCCATTGATCACCGGTCACACCAGTTCCATGTTCTATCACTTTCTTATCCGCTCCCTGCACACCTGGGGCAATTTGCAGAGGCCTATTTGCCTATAAATCTCCTCTTTTTGGGGTTGTGGGTCCACCCAGAGGAAAACCATGCAGTCACCGGGAGAACATGCAAATTCCAATTCCAATAGCATCCAAAGTCAGGATCGAACCCGGGTCTCTGACACAGTGAGGCAGCAGCTCCACCAGCTGTGCAACCCGATTGTGACCAAAATTAAGTTAAAGGAGGTGAGAGAGCTCGAGACGCAGAGAGATTTAGGGAGAAAATTCCAAAATATCTGGGATACAGAATAAAATTTCACTTTTAGGAAATTTATATGAAAGGATGTAAATAAGTCTTAACACATTTTTTTTCAACTCACATTTCCTGACATGTGATATGAAAATCCGATTTTTAAATGAGCACAAATATATATGACGTCATATCTGGATAGATTCACAGGTGAGCATTGGAATTGTCAAACCTAGATTCAGTAAATGCATGAATAAGAGTTTTTGAAGAGGATCTCGTGACCCTACAACAGAGCCATGTAGTATAGTGTTTTATGAAATTGAACCTTAGTACATGGCTGCACACTTACCACAACCTGAAGAATGTGAAATATAGGCATCAGCTCCAGCAGTTTTCTTGAATAGAAATTTTAGTATTGGGAGTTGTGCTGGTGACCAAAGGAATCACAAATTTAGCTTCAGGAAATATTTGCTCATCCTTCTATCTCAAATAAAGGACATGACTAAACCGAGAAAGTGAATTGCCTTAAAGAAGGTGGTGAGGTCCATCATTGCACATGTGGATCTTGATGTATCGTTAAAGGATGCATCTGTGGGTTAGCAGTTAGATGTGAAATAATGGGAGTGGCAAAGAGATCATTTCTTCGAGAACTCTAGAGGCATTGATGCACGATTGGGAAGGGAATCCATTGGAACTAATTATCTGGTTATGATTTGTACAGCACACCCCCCAATAAACAAAATCCACCCTGTCTTCAATCAGTAAGTTTAGGTGGTTAGGTTCATTCCCAAAATAGGTATGTTGTGTAGTCTTATTGGTCTTGGATGGTTAAATCGTTTAATTCTACTAATGTTCTATGGAAACTGCAAATGCAAGTTATTTGATGGAACCCACATGAAAATAGAATAAATGGTGCTGGATAGACTGATGGAACTGAAGGCTGATAAATCCTCAGGGTCTGATGATCTGCATCCCAGGGTACTTAAGGAAGTGGCTCTAGAAATTGTGGATGCATTGGTGTTCATTTTCCAATGTTCTGTAGATTCAGGATCAGTTCCTCTGGATTGGAGGGTAGCTAATGTTATCTCACTTTATAAGAAAGGCGGGAGAGAGAAAACCGGGATTTATAGACATTGGTGGTGGGAAGATGCTGGAGTCAATCATAAAAGATGAAATAGCGGCACATTTGGATAGATGTAACAGGATTGGTCCAAGTCACCATGGATTTACGAAGAGGAAATCATGCTTGACTAATCTTCTGTAGTTTTTTGAGGATGTAACTAGGAAAATGGACAAGGGGGAGCCAGTGGATGTAGTGTACCTGGATTTTCAGAAAGCATTTGATAAGGTCATGCATAGGAGATTAATGGGCAGACAGGAAACAAAGAGAAGGGATTTAACGGGTCCCTTTCAGAATGGCAGGCAATGACTAGTGGGGTACCGCAAGTCTCGGTGCTGGGACCGCAGCTATTTACAATATATATTAATGATTTAGATGAAGGGATTCAAAGTAACATTAGCAAATTTGCAGATAACACAAAGCTGGGTGGCAGTGTGAACTGTGAGGAGCATGCTATGAGAATGCAGGGTGACTATTTGGGGGAAACGTTTTTCTAATCTCTTACCTTGATGGAGATATGAGTTTTTCCGTATATGTATCTCCGTCTGCACTGTGCCCTAAGTTGGAGTTGTGGAGTTGGCGGCCTTTGATGGAGATCGACCGGGAGCTCCCCCGTGGGAGCCTGCAGACTTACCATCTCAGAATTTGCGATCCCTTTGCCAGGGATCGACCTCGAAGCTCCAGCCATGAGTGCCTGCGGGACTTTAACATCGTGGAGCCCACGGTCCCTGGATAGAAACCGATATCAGGGACCGAGCCGCAGAAGTTTCGACCGCCCCGATGCAGGAGTTTCGATCGCCCTGACGTGGGGGCTTCGACTGCTGGCTGCGGGAGCCTTGATCGCCCCGACCATGGGAGAATAAAGAGGAAGGAGATTGGACCTTATTGCCTTCCATCACAGTGAGGAACGTGGGGAATCCGCTGTGGTGAATGTTTATGTGATTTTTTGTAGTTGTGTGTCTTGTTGCTTTTTTTTAGTATGGCTGGATGGTAATTCGAATTTCACTGTACCTTAATGTGACAATAAACTGACCTTGAAACCGTGAAAAATCTTGAAGAAGGATGCGGGAACTGTTGCTGGCAAGTATTGTTAAAATCCATAACAAATGATCACAATCTCCAGTTAAGGAGAACACGATGCTGATGATTTAATGTGAAATGTTGAATCTTTTGTAACTATTGTAGTGAATACTATGAAATAGTGGAGCAGGAACAGTAGATACTTTTTGAGCTCTCACTTAAAAATGTTATATACAGTAACAAAACTTGAGTAATCCGACTTGTTTGAGAGACTCTGTGCCGCGATGTGAGATTCTCTTTGTGTTGTCCTGATCTGAATTGTAATTAGGAGGACAGGTGGGCCCAAGTGAAAGCCAGATTTGGTCTGGAGGTCAAAGAAATATATCCAATAAATATCTTGACAATTTTTTACCTTATATTTGCAATTCAGCATATCTCCATTGATTCTTACCAACTTCTGCAGATGCACCATAGTTGGCATCTTAATGGGATGCATTATAGCTTAGTATGCCAACTGCTCTGCTCAGGACCGCATGAAATTACAGACAGTTGTGAATGCAGCCCAATCCATCATGCAAAGCAACTTCCTCACCATTGACTCCATCTGTACTTCATGCTGCCTCGGGAAAGCAGCCAATATAATCAAAGACCTTTCCTACCCTTGTCATTCCCTCTTGTTCTTTCTCTCTTCGGGCAGAAGATACAAAAGCTTGAAAGCACATACCACCAGATTCAAGAACAGCTTCTTCCCTCCTGTTACCTGCACTTTCACTGCAGCTATAACACCATATTCTGCACTCTCTTTGCATGTCCTGAAGTATTCATTTATGGTATGGTTTCCTTCGATAACATGCAAAACTAAGTTTTTCACTGTACACTTGACAACAATAAACCAATACCAATATCAATTTCTGTTCATGAAAATGTTATATGCAAGCATTTCATTTAGGATACTGGATTTTATCCAGAGCCTAGGATGACTGATCTGGAAAATGAATTTGAATTATAGCAAAGCAGCTGGGAGTTTAAGTTCAGTTTATTACATTTTTAAAAAAATTAGGAAAAAATGGTTGACATCAGTAATGTTAATCATAATTATTTCTGAAAAAACATTTGAAATCAAAATGCTAATAATTAGTAACAGTAACTGAGTTACAACAAAACATAATCATCCATGCCCTTCAGAGAAGGAATCTCCAGTCCTTATCCAGTAAAGCCTAGTTCTAACTCAAAATATTTAAGTAGTGGTTGAATCTGAGCTGTTGTTTGTTCAGGGACTTGTTGGGTGATCATTAAATGTTGGTTTAGTTTTTAGTTCAGTTTTAGAGATACAGCGAGGAAACAGGCCCTTCAGCACATCGAGTCTGCACCGACCAGCGATCCCCACACATTAACAATATCCGACACACACTAGAGACAATTTACACATACACCAAGCCAATTAACCTACAAACCTGTAGGTCTTTGGAATGTGGGAGGAAACTGAAGATCTCGGAGGAAACCCATGCAGTCACAGGGAGAACGTACACACTATGTACAGATAGCACCGTAGTCGGGATTGAACCCGGGTCCCCGGCGTTGCACGCGCAGTATGGTAACAACTCTACCGTATGCAACACCGTGGTCTTGCAAACTACACCAGTATCATTTGAAAAATCAAAAATGGGAGCAAGATTAATTGGACAGCTCTTCCACACAATGAACTGCTGCGGCCTCATTCTACCATGTGTAATTTCACAATTCTGCGAAAACAGTAAACAAAATGCAAACACCAAACATTTATGTTATTAAGTACTAGTAATAATCTGAGGTTGAGGGCATTTTTATAATTTTACTATTTCAAAGTTCATTCTTCTGAGGGTAGGATTTAGGAAGTTAAAAATATGACTGGGCCAGAACCTGTTGACAGTGAATTGTGTTTCTGGCACCAATAGTTGCAGGATGATGAAAGAGTGCTCGGGCTTATGAATGTATATGATAATTTCTCACCATGAAAATTAAATAAACGAATTAAATAAATTAAAAGTCCGATTGTTTCTCTTTATCACATAACAGGTGAAAGGAATTGTGATAGAAATAACTTTTTACTGCCTTTTACTGGTATTAAAAATGCTACTGGTGGCCACCTTAAAGTACATGCAACATTATGGCGGATATGGTAATGGAAATTTGCCGTTACATAATTCGCAAATCATGAGCAAAAAATCTGGGATACGAAATAAATATAACCACTTTTGTTGCAGTCCACAAAGATCAAAGTCTTCGCTTGTGAGATTCACAGAACAATGTGGTTGGATTAAACACAGCATTCTGTTTTGATACCTGGAAGATCCTGTGGTTGCCAGCAGTTAACAGCAGTGATGTCTGCAACAGCCTTAAACAAAATGAGCAGCAATCTTTCAACTACAAGTATTGAAACTAAAAGAATAGATGCGAGTTTGATTGAAAGGGGTACGAAATTGCTTACAGAGGCATCTGAGCAGGCTGGAAGAGAACAGTGCTCACAAGAGATATGTTCTTGTGTAATGAGACAACAGAAACATTGGGTCGTGGGCCACTGTGGGTAGGAGGATGCCAGGAAGGTCTGTATAAAAGAGAAATGCTACTTGAGGTTGGCATAAGATGCAATGGTACATAAAGCCTCTGAATGTTTGTGCTTTGTGGTAAATGCTATGTTTGTCAAAGTAGATGAAGTCTATTTTCTGTTGAGTATGAAGTTTGGGTGACCTCCCTCATATAACAGTGGGCAGCAAAACTATGAGCTGGTGTGAGCATGGAATGATCTTCAGACTCCGAATTTGGGAGTGACCATGACCGTGAACTCCTTAGGTAAAGCATCCAGAGCACTTATCAGACAGAGTCTGTTTACAGATCACAGATGTTGATGAAGGTAAAAAATACATCCTGGGTGTTGGGCCTTTAAGTAGCACAATTTAAAACGGGGATGGAATTAGTAAAGCCCAGCTGTTCTGTAGATAAATTAGAATGATTACATTTTGGATCAATGAAGTTAAAAATCTCACTGCAGATGAACCTTGGGCTTTATGCTACTGTTGACCGAATTAGGGGAACTTAGAAAGTTGCAAGGGGAAATGCAAGTCTGTTGAAAATCAAAGGGTGAACATCTTGGCAGTTAAAACATTTTTTAAAAAAAGTGCAATTGGTCTCCTTTAGATTGAGCCAGTTTACAATTGCACAAAAATATAATTTTGGAGTTTGTTGAACAGATTTCTGGGCCAGGTTCTTGTGGTCAATAATCTTGTCAATAATCTTGTTGTCAATCATTTCTGTCAGCTGGTACAGTTAGTTATATTGTGCGGGGGGGGGGGGGGGGGGGGGGGGGGGGGGGGGGGGGGGGGGGGGGGGGGGGGGGGGGGGGGGGGGGGGGGGTGTTGGGCAGATCGTATTCCTAGAAAACAGAGAGTTTAGTTTCGAGATACAGCGTGGAAACAGGTCCTTCGGCCCACTGAGTCAGCGCCGACCAGCGATCCCGCACACTAACACTATTCTAGCTATTGGAGTACGTTTTATTATATATATATAATAATATATATAAAAATATTTATATATATATATATATATATATATATATATAATTTTGAACTTTGTATCGCTCTCTCTTCCAATTAATAATAATTGGTCAAGGTGGCAGAGTGAAACATATAAAAACCATCTATGGAAGCCAATAAGAATTTTTCTACCACCTGTTGGTGGCTTGTTTTTTAATTATAATAATCTTTATTTTTTGGATATTATAATATCACTTTTTGTTTGTTTAATTATCTTTTCACGACTACACTTTCTGGTCTTTCTTAAGGTTTATTCTGAAGGGAGATGCCAACAAAACTTAACAACTGGGGATGATCATCCTTCATCTGGAGTTATAAGGTTCTTGGTTGCGCCATATGAAGTAAAGGTATTAACATGATCCATAATGCAAGACAATAAACAAAAGAAAACTGGAGGAATCACGTTCTGTAGTTGGAATATAAGGGGCGCTAATGAACCAATTAAAAGGGGTAAGATCTTTGCCCAATTAAAAGCCTTAAAAAGTGACATTATTTTTTTTACAAGAGACACATCTGAAATATCAAACACAGATAAGATTGAAGGCAAATTGGATTGGGCAAACATACTACTCTTCATTTACTTCTAAATCTAGAGGCACGGCTATTATCATTCGTAAAGGTATACCATTTAAATTAAAGAATACTATAGCAGATAAGAGGTATGTCATAGTTACGGGAGAAATTTATTCTACTCCACTTACTTTGATAAATATTTATGCTCCTAATTTTGACAACCCACAATTTTTTAGTAAAATTTTGGATATAATTTCAGAACTTAATCATCAAAATGTGATAATAGGGGTAGATTTGAATTGTGTTTTAGATCCATATTTGGATAAATCAGCAAAACAAAAAAGGACTAACATAAAATCTAAAACGAGTGAACTCCTAAATACATACATGAAAAATACTAATATAACAGATGTATGGAGAATCGCTAACCCAGTAAGTAGGGAATATTCATTTTTATTCAACAGTACATAAAACGTATTCACGTATTGATTATTTCTTAGTGGACACAAAAACTAATTCCATATACATATAATTCTAAATATCATAATAGTATCATTTCTGATCATCCACCGTTAAACTTTTTCTTTAAAATTAGAAGGAATGCCCGATAAAAATTTGTTTTGGAGGTATAACCCCCAAATTTTAAATAACTCACAAGGTTGCACATATTTAAAAAGAGCAGATGAGATTCTTCTTTGAGACAAATGATACACCAGATATTTCACTCTCCTTATTATGGGAAACTTTTAAGGCATTTATTAGAGGAATTATAATCTCATACCAAGCTTTCCCAAAATAAAAAGAATAATACTGAACAATTGCAGTTAGAACAAGAAATTAGACAATTAGATTTAGAAAATGCCAAAGAACCAACTATTGGTAAACATAATAAGATAATAATACTAAATATAAATTAAATAAAATTTTATCAGCCAGAATAATGAGATTATTTCAAATTACAAAACAAGAAACTTTTGAATTTGGTGATAAACCTCATAAACTCCTAGCACGCCAACTGAAAAAAAGGGACACAGAAAATACAATTACTAAAATTAAATCAGACAAAGGGGAATTACTAACACTACCTAAAGATCTTAATAAAAGATTTGCTCAATTTTATCAAAATTTATATACATCGAAAACTTCTGCAAATAATACTCAAATTGCAAATTTCTTAGATAACTGTAATCTTCCAAAATTAAATATAGTGAACAAGAGGCATTATGAGCTCAGATTACACTACAGGAAATAGAAGAAACAATTAGTTTGTTGAAGAATGGCAAAACCCCAGGACCAGATGGCTTTAGTAATGAATTCTATAAAAGATTCTACAAAATATTTCTCCACGGTTGCAAGATTTATATATATATACATTTTTAAAGAAAATAAACTACCAGAAACACTAACTGAATCAACTATTTACACTTATACCAAAAAAGGATAAAGATCTAGAAGACCCAGGCTCATATAGAGCTATTGCAACTCCTAAATACAGACCAAAAAATATTAACGAAGACCCTAGCGAGAAGATTGAGAAATATGTTAGTAAACTAATAAATCCGGACCAAACAGGGTTCATACCAAAGAGATACTCATTTAACAATTTGAGACGGTTGTCTACTATAATATACTCACATAATACTGAAGAAGAACTAGCAATTATTTCATTGGATGCAGAAAAGCTTTTGATCAAGTAGAATGGCAATATTTATTCAAAGTATTGGAAACATTTAATATGGGAGATAATTTTTATTTCATGGGTAAAAACTACTATATGATAAGCCGACGGCTAGAATATTGACTAATAATATTTTATCCCCCAAATTCTATTTAGCAAGGGCAACAGGCAGGGGTGCGCGTTATCGCCCCGCTTTTTTGCACTAGTGATAGAGCCTTTAGCTGAAAGTATAAGAAAGCCATCCGAACATTCATGGGTATATTACCAAACACTCAAATAATAAAATTTCATTAATATGCAGACGACATATTATTATATATTACAAATTCGCAAACTAGCATACCAAATATACTAAATTTAATAGAAGAATTTGGTTCTTTTTCAGGATATAGAATAAATTGGAACAAAAGCGAAATTATGACGATAAAACCTCAAGAGTCGACACATCTGTTGAAATTCCCTTTAAGAATTAGAACAGAAAAATGTAAATATTTGGGCATCCAAATTACTAGGAACTATAAATCATTACTCAACGCATAACTATAGCCTTTATTAACTAAATTAAATGGGCTGATTAAATTTTGGAAGACACTGCCGATGTCATTAATAGGCAGAATAAACGCGATAAAAATGATCTTCTTACCACAAATATTGTACCTATTTCAATCAATACCAATATACATACCTAAAAAAATCTTCAAAAAAATTAGATTCTGATATTATAAACTTCATATGGGATTATAAATCACACAGAATTTAAAAAAAAACACTTGTGTAAATCTAAAGAATCAGGGGGACTGGCACTCCCTAACTTAATGTATTATTATTGGGCAGTGAATATTAAAAATATAATATACTGGTTGGACAGTTCTGCCCAACAGGCAGATTGGATAAGAATGGAGAAAGAGGATTGTTCCCCTTATAATATAGGAGCGATCCTTCTTTCTCCGATAAAACTGAACAATGCAATATACAAGAAGATTCCAATTATTCATAGTATAATACGAATTTGGAAACAAATAAAAATTAACTTTCAAATTAAGAAAATTATCGCTTCTTTCTCCAATAGCTAATGTCAAACCATCCTTTACTGATAAAACGTTTACCCATTGGGAAAGAATAGGAATTAAAATGATGGAGATATGTATGAAATGGGAAAACTTTTATCATTCCAACAATTACAACTAAAATATAATTTGAAAAGTAATCAATATTTCAAATACCTTCAAATTCAAGATTATTTGAAAAAGTATATACAAGGATATCAAACTTTAACCCCAGATCTACTGGAGGAAGGAATGAATAAAAAGGCAGAATCAAGCAATTTAATATCTTACTTATATAATATCATTATAAATATAGAAACACCAACGACAGAAGCAATTAGAAGAGACTGGGAACAAGAGTTATTGATAAAAATTCCGAAACGATAGATGGGATATAAAAATTTATTATATGTAAAACAAATGTTCAATGAATGTAAACATAACCTAATTCAATTTAAAATTTTACATAGATTATATTATTTGAAAACAAGACTGAATAAAAATATTTTCAAATGTTTCCCCCATCTGCGACAAATTCTAACTCAAAATGCCACTATAGCACATTCCTTTGTCTCTTGTACAAAACTGTATACATTTTGGAATGAAATTTTTGGAATTTTTACAAAACTATTTAACACAAAATTGAACCCCAATACTGAATTGATTATCTTTGGATCAATGGAAGAGGGAAGTAAACTAACTATATTCTAAGAAGCTTTCTTAATTATGGTCTAATAACAGCGAAAAAACATACTTAAATTTTGGAAAAACGCACCTACGCCAACATTCAAAATGTGGATCTCAAACATGTCTGAAACGCTACATCTTGAAGAAATGAGATTCCTCTTACTAGGCAAAGTAGACCAATTCTTAAAGATTTGGTCTCCGTTTATCAACTTTATACAAGCATATGGTGCAACATGACATAACCTTAGAAATTAAATGTTTAGAACTGGGTGACAGATGGGCAAAAATATGAGATAGGTAGATCTCTCTCCTAATCTCTCTTTTCTTTTTACTTTTTCCTTCTTTTTCAATCTTTTAACTTCTCACCTCTGTCTTTTATTTTTTTTGTTGTTTTTCTGTTTCTACTCGCTTGTCTATCTATTCCGACACTCTTTATTTCTTTTTTCTCTCACTGTTCTTTTATTATTGAACTAAAAGTATGAAGTTGTAACAAAACTTCTAACAAAAACAACAAACAAAAAAAAACTAAACCCCTGGTCTCAAATAAGAAAAAAAAGCCTAACACTATCCTCCACACACTAGGGACAATTTTCTATTTTACCAAGGATCCTATTTTAAATAATTTTAAAAAAGGAAGCAATTAACCTACAACTTCACAGCTGAATGTCTTTGGATGTTGCAACAAACCAGAGCACCCAGAGAAAACGCACGCAGCTCACGGGGAGAACGTACAAACTCCATACAGATAGCACCCAGAGTCATGATCGAACCTGGGTCTCTGGCCCTGTAAGACAGCGACTCTACCACTGTGCCTTTGTGCCACCTTCAACTAAAACTAAACTAAACTAAAACAGACTTGATGTTCCACAGCGAGAAGGCACAGCATCTGCACAGCTATCCACAAACGTGGGATGAAAAAAATGTTTAGAACACAGAACATAGAAAAGTACTGCACAGGAAGAGCTCCGACCTACAACATCTTGAAGCCGCGGTCTACGGAGCTTCTAGCTGTGGGCACAGCGTGGACTTACCATCCGGAGGGGGATCCCTCGCCGGGGATCCCCGGAGAAGAGCTCCGACTGCCGGCCTGCCGCCTACAACATCCTGAAGCCGCGGTCTGCGGTAAGGAAGCACCGATTCGGGACTTACCTTCCAGACGAGAGGGCCTGTACATTTGGCCACCCGCAGCGGCGACTGCAGAGGTTTATGGCCCCGACCACGGGGGAACAATGGAGGAGGACTGACTGTACTTTGTTCCTTCCACCACAGTGAAGAATGCTGTGGTGGATGTTTGTGTTCAATTTTTATTGTGTATTGTGTGTTCTTTTAGATTGTACCGCTGCTGGCAAGTTAATTTCACTGCACTTTATTGTGTAGGTGATGAATAAATCTGACTGATCGATTGGCCCATATTGTCAGTGCCAAACACGATGGCAAAATTAACTAATCTCATCTGTCTACGTACAATCTACATCCCTCTGTTCGGTGCATATCCAGTGCCTATCTAAAAGTCTCTTAAATGTCACAATCACATCTGCCTCCACCACCCTTAGCAGTGTGTTCCAGGCACCCACCATCCTCTGTAATACAACTGACCCAGCATATCATTTTTAAACTTTGCCCCTCTCACCTTAAAACTATGCCTCCAGTCATTGATATTTCCATCCTGAGAAAAGGTCTGACTCTCTTCCTTTTCCATCCTTCTCATAATGTTATATACTTCTATCTGCTCACTTCGCGACCTCCTGTGATCTAGATAAAACAATCCCAGACTGTCCAATCTCTTTTTATAGCTAATATCCTCTAATCTAGGCATTATTCTGGTAAACTTCCTTACCCTGTGCAAAGCTTGTACATTCATCTTGTAATGAGGTGCCAGATCTGGAAGCAATGCTCTAAATTCTATAACCA
Organism: Okamejei kenojei; assembly: GCA_035221665.1. Classification (NCBI taxonomy): domain Eukaryota; kingdom Metazoa; phylum Chordata; class Chondrichthyes; order Rajiformes; family Rajidae; genus Okamejei; species Okamejei kenojei. The sequence continues at coordinate 112,394,138 of CM069134.1, forward strand.
AGTTTGTTATGACTTTAAAACTGAATTGTGACTTCTTGAAGCTTAGAAACATAGAAACATAGAAAATAGGTGCAGGAGGAGGCCATTCGGCCCTTCGAGCCAGCACTGCCATTCATTGTGATCATGACTGATCGTCCCCTATCAATAACCCGTGCCTGCCTTCTCCCCATATCCCTTGATTCCATTAGCCCCTAGAGCTCTATCTAACTCTCTCTTAAATCCATCCAGTGATTTGTCCTCCACTGCCCTCTGTTTCAGGGAATTCCATAAATTCACAACTCTCTGGGTGAAAAAGTTTTTTCTCACTTCAGTCCTAAATGACCTCCCCTTTATTCTAAGACTATGGCCCCTGGTTCTGGACTCGCCCAACATTGGGAACATTTTTCCTGCATCTAGGTTGTCCAGTCATTTTATAATTTTATATGTTTCTATAAGATCCCACCTCATCCTTCTAAACTCCTGTGAATACAAGCCTAGTCTTTTCAATCTTTCCTCATATGACAGTCCCGCCATCCCAGGGCTCAAGCTTGTGCTCAATGCCCTGACCAATTAAAGCAACATCTGTCTTTACTGCATAATCTACTTATGTTACAACATTCAGGAAGCCATGTACTTGGACCCCAAGGTCCCTCTGTACATCAATGCTGTTAAGGGTCTTGTCATTACCTTCACCTTACATATATCCTCCAAAATTGTAACACCTCTCACTTTCACACTTGCTTGTATTAAGCTCCGTCTGCCATTTTTCCACCCATTTCTGTAGCTGATCCCACTGTATATTTTGCCAACCTTCCTCACAGTCCACAACTCCAGCAATCTTAGTGTCTTCTGCAAACCTACCCATCTACTTTTATTCACCTTAATGCTCCAAGAGCTCCAGCGTCACCTCTTTCTTAATCTCAAACTGCTCTTGCATATTAGTAGACTCCACACTGATTTCACCTCTGTTTAGTACCACATCTTCAAGCACAGATTCCCTCCTTTATCCTTGAAAGGTCCTATCTTCTCCCTGGTTATCCTATCATTTAAAAAAAATGGGATTTTCTTTAATCCGACTCAACAGTCATTTATTAACTTGTTATCACATAAATTCTATGGTAGACAGAAATGCTGGAGAAACTCAGCGGGTGAGGCAGCATCTATGGAGAGAAGGAAAAGGTGACGTTTCAGGTCGAGACCCTTCTTCAGACTGATGTGGAGGTGGGGGTGGGGGGGCGGGAAGTCGAAAGGAAGAGGTGGAGACAGTAGGTTGTGGAAGAGCTGGGAAAGCAAGGGGAAGGAGGGAGAAAGCAAGGACTACCTGAAATTGGAGAAGTCAATGTTCATCCCGCTGGGGTGTAAACTACCCAAGCTAAATATGAGGTGCTTCTCCTCCAATTTGCGGTGGAACTCACTCTGGCCTTGGAAGAGACCCAGGACAGAAAGGTCAGATTCGGAATGGAAGGGGGAGTTGAAATGCTGGGCCACCGGGAGATCAGGTTGTTTAGTGTGATCCGAGCGGAGGTGTTGGGCAAAGCGATCACCAAGCCTACCCTTGGTCTCACCAATGTAGCGGATCCAAATTTTTCCATCATTGGAAGGATTGAGTTAAAGGAGACTGAATAGGCTGGGGCTCTTTTTTTCTCTGGAGTATGGGAGGCTGAGTGGTGACCTTCCAAAGATATATAAGATCATGAGAGGCATTGATAAGGTGAATAATCATTGTATTTTTGTCCCAGATAGGGAAATCTTGATGTAGAGGGCATAAGGTGAGAAGGGAAAGATTTAAACGGGACCTTCAGAAGGGAAACTGAGGTGGGTATGTGTAACATGCTGCCAGAGGAAATGGTGGAAACAGGTACAATTCCAAAGTTTAAAAGATTTGGATAGGTACATAGATAGAAAAGGTTTGGAGAGATATGGTTCAAACACAGACAAGAGGGACTAGCTCAAATAGGCATTTTAGTCAGTATTGGTGAGTTAGGGCAAATTACCTTGTTTCCATATTATATTCTGTATGACTATGGTTAAAATTCATGGCCTCTATCCTTTTTTTTAATTCAATGTAATTCTATGGATAGAATTCATGAATAAGCAGATTTTAAAAGTTAATTTTTTACAGAGATGTAGTGAACAAATTTATGAAGGAATTTGAAACAATGACATTGAAACTGACAGATGCAATCACTAAAATGTATTTCTTACAAAGATAAAGAAATAATATTTACAACTACCAATCTAGGAAGATTCAAATGAGTTGCTCAGGAGAACATCATAAAACAGGGATAATTGATATGGGTGGAGTGGGCCGGGCGGGCGTGATCCCGAGTGAGCCTGCGGGCCGCCAGCGAGGACGGGGAAAAGCAGCGGGGGGGACCAGCCGATCTTTGGCTTCCGCCAGCGTGACAGAGCCGGGCCGGGGGGGGGGGGGGGGGGGGGAAATAGGGAGGAGTGCCGGGCAGCAGCAACCGTTATGGTCGCAGGGCAGCGATGAGGGTGGCCAGTGTGAGGCGAAAAAAATGAGTGAATGGGGGGGGGGAGGAGAGGGGGGGGGGGGCTGGGGGAAGAATTTTATTAAAAATGTGTACAAAAAAGTGACTAAATTTAATCAGGAGTGGATGAGTGATTGTAAAAGTAAAATCGCTAGCGAAATGGTAAAAATCTCGGCGTTTTTGCGTCTGGTTTTCGTGGAGTAACCAATCAAAGGCAAAATAAATGACACACACGCACACACACACACACACACACACACACACACACACACACACACACACACACACACACACACACAGTTTTAAAAGTATATTGATATCGGTCATACCGATGGCAGCCAAGCCACCCCAGTGTCGCACTGCCTCCCTGCTGCATACAGCCCTGGCTGACTCCACCATCCCCGGCTCCCCCCCTATAATGCTGGCTGTTCACACCACCGCTAGACCACACGGTTTCCTCAGCTGCTAAAGGCCCTGCCTGACGCTGATGCTGCCACTGCCGCCGCCGCTGCCGACCCCTTACCTACACTCTGGCTGCCCCTGGGCCGCAACCAATGATTCCGCCGATCCTCACATCTCCCCCAGCCGCCAGCATGCCGGGGCTGTCAACTCAGCTGGATTCCAGGACCAGTTCCGGACCAAGAGTCTGAAGAAGGGTCTCAGCCAAAACATCACCTATCCATGTTTTCCAGAAAGTACTTTGTGTCCTTTTGTGTATTAACCACCAACTGTAGTTGTTTCTTTCTACTTCATATACAACATAATGCCTTACTCAGTTATAGTGGACAATCGGCAATATTGGACACCATTCCCCCCACATGGTTCATTATAATGAGGGTTTACTGTACTTGTGCTGGTAGATTCATAATGCAATTTCTGAAGCCGAGCAGCGGGTTGTCAGTGAAAGAATGGGCATTAGGTTCAATAAATGCTTGGGCTGTCAAATTAGTATTTGGACCGTAACAGCACCACTGGTTTTGTTTCTTACATTTCATGTTTGGAAATGACAGTGTTGCTTGTTCTTACCAAGAATTCCTGATTTCATAATCGACTTCTCCTGTCTGCAATGTGTCTCTGAGAATCGGCTTCAGGAATAAGTGTGTCTTCATGAAACTCTCCTGGCAGCATTGGTGAGATTAACTCTGCCAAAGAGAATAATGTTTAAAATGAGTGCAGTATGCGGAGGACAGAAGTAAACCCTGTCAGGTGAGGAGAGAGAGAAGATGCCTTCAAGAATCAGAAAAAGGTGAAGAGGGTGTCTCTGAATTTCCGTAAAATGAATACTGAGGGAAGTTGCTTCCTTGGATGAGAGAGGAAGTTAGCCCCTACTAATTGAAGATGAACTGAAGATAGAGTACATTATTCAAGGAATTTTCATGGATTATGTTCCAGTCAACCTGCAATGTACATCCAAAAACAAACTTACGATTTCATAAGATGAAAAATAATTATATCACAAATAAAAATTTTAAGTGAACCAGAATGAGTGTGCATGTGAGTTCACTTGGTCCATATTCCCAGGGGGATCATACTTAAAGGAAGTATTGGTCGGAAGTAGTGTTTCCACAAAATAGTTTTCATACCCAATCCAAATGGCTTCCCTCGGGTGATTTTCAATGTAAAATCAAAAACATTTCAAGAGAATATGCTCTGAACTTGTTCCTCACAAAAAGTGCATTGTTACGTGTGTTTCAATCTAAATTTATCACCTCAGTTTGTTGCTAGACAATGCTTAGTTTCATTCATAAATTTGGATTTACTCAATATCAAACTAGTTTAAGAAGGAACTGCAGATGCTGGAAAATCGAAGGTAGACAAAAATGCTGGAGAAACTCAGCGGGTGAGGCAGCATCTATTGAGTTTCTCCAGCATTTTTGTCTACCTTCAAACTAGTTTACATCATATTATTCGATTGTACCATCCCTATACCTGTTTTAGCTGTGGCATCAATAAAGATACATGTATTATGGATAAAAATAACTACTGTTCTTAAAATTCATTCATTTCAGAAATTATATGTTAATATGAGGCACTACCCCACAGTGCCAATCCACTACCCCTCAGTGCCATTCTCAGCTCCATTACACAACCTGAAAAGAATGGCCCAAAAGGCCATACAATTCTTTCTGAAGCTCATTTATCTCCAACATTCTCTTTTTTATAAACAGACTGACCCAACTTGTCAGTCGTCATAAAACATTTCCTATTCCTGATTTTTTTTTTTTCTCGAGGCAACGTTGTATCTGCTCAACAAAACACCCTGGAGTTTATGCCCATTCTGTACTGCAATTCACAATGTTATTTGTGCGAATTGCAAAGCTGCCGTCACCTTAGTGCTTATCTGACTATTCTTTCAACTGACAAGTTGGGACATAGTGCATGTTCAGGTAATATGAGAAAAAATTGCAGTAAGATTTTAAAATGTTTTTTGTAAGGGATTCATGCAGCAAATACATCGCAGTGTGCCAGAAGAATGAAAAATACTGTCCAATCGCTTGCAAGCCATATGCACCCACAGCAGTCTGCCATGGCATCAAACAAGATTGCCCCAGCAAGTAATCTACCTCCTGTTAAATCCTGGCATTGTATTGATCCAACAAATGAGACCTTAGTGACTTTGTAGAGTATTATGGGATGCATCAGAGACTTAGAGGACACTGTGTTGTAAGGTCACAAACTGTTTGTGCTATTATTATAAGGTTCATTATAAGACAACTGTCCAGAAGCAGAACAAATTTCGGAGAAATACGAAAGCTTATGTCCGTCCTAGAAATGTACAAAGTCGAGATTATTGGATTTAATATTGTAATATTTGACTTGACAATGTAATAATTTGCTTCATGAAAATTGTATATCCATGTATTTAACACACAGACATGCCCATCTGGAACAGGTAGGATTAAATTGAGATGTTTGTTGAGAAATTATCTGAATTTCAATATGTTTCTGTGCAAAATGCATTTTAAAAACTGTATGTAATCTTAAACTAAAAGTTGTTTATATTTGGTTTGTGAATGGAGCTGAATTGGCCACCTAGCATGAGAAAAAAAAGTATATTTATTAAGTTACAAGGAACAAGGTTGCTTATCTTGCTGAGAGGAGAACAAAATACGAATGATAAAATATGGGAATCATTTAAGTTTCCACTCATTGTGTGTGCCTTATGCTTTTGTTATTGATATCATGGAAATTTGAAGTTTATTTGATTTTTGTCAATTTCTTACCGACTAGCAATTGATTCCAATCCTCTGAGATTCACAAAATAAAATTCTGACAGCGTGTCAAGCAGATTTTATTTTTCCGTAGTGACGATGATGGACGTTGAACTTGCTGCAGTTTAACTGCTTTTCAGAAGTTTGAAAAGCAAGCCTTTTGTAAGAATGCATTTATTAAAAAAATACTACCACTACAATTGTTTAAAACTAAATAATGCAAGCAACAATTTGCAACTATTATTTTTGAGATATCTATTCATTGGCAAGCATCACTGGGATAGCTCTTCCCCCTTGCAACCTGACCTAACAGGGATGATCATTAGTTTAATGATAACGGGAGATTGTTTTTTAGAACTTTTAGTTGTTGAGTAACATAGCATGAAAGAAGCCAATTAATATGTTTGAAATAACTATTTATAAGTGCTATAAAACTGTAATATCCAGATAGCACTGTGATTATCTTCTTTTCCTGAAAGTACAACAAATTGTTTAATTGTTTATATCTTCATGTTTGATTTCATGTTTGTCAATGATAGCACTGAAAACGTGCATTCCCTTTATGATGTAAAGCATGCATATGCCATAAATGGAATAGAGTTAACCTCTCATAGAAAATTAGATCTTTCATTATTAAGCATGGTATTCTTGGAAACGAACAAATATTACTAAATATTGTTAAAGTTTATAAAGTTATGTAATTACCCATCAAAATATGCTCATTTGGTTGATTTTACAAAATGTGCATTCCAGCCAAAAAGGCAACTCAAAAATGTGGCTGCAGATATCAGTGTACCTTACACATTTGTTCTATTGTTGTTTCAAATTATTGATGGGAGTTCTCAGTGCAAATCCTTCTGCAGGGATGACAAACTAAAATGTACCTTTATAATTAGAATGAACAATCTGAGCATTAAAGGTGGACCTAAAGGCTTCCTTAAAATGCAAGTATTTGGACATATTGAACAATGAACTAATTACAGAGCAAGAGGATGATGATAGTGACCCCAAAGAGGAAGAGACATGTGTGCTGGGACATGCAGTTATCATATGCTTCTCTTCAGGAAGGATATATCACAAAGTGCAGTCAAGAATAAATACATGGCCAGAACATTTAAATGACGGGCAGTGATATCTCACAGCATTTTATAATGGAATGGGATGAGGCTGAAATGATACCAGGTCATATCCAGTGTACCCCATCACATACACTTGGCCTATCTTGTGAAAGGAATTTTTATTACCGAGATACCAAGGAATCAAAAGTTCATACTGAGTATCATATACTCAATAAAGTCATATCAATTACTCAATGCATGTATCATTAATGGCAGGGTTTAAGAATATGTCTGGAAATACTTTGACTAAAAGCTCTGTGTAAAAACATTCAATTAAAAGCACCACATGGTAGACTCATGGCAGCTTCTTTGATATTGGGTACCTCATCAACGGTCATGTTTTATCATTGGGAACATATTCTGCCATGAAGAGCTCTTATGTAGTTGTTTAGTCAGCAATTATTGCATGTTCTCTGAAAGATGACTTCTTGCAAAGAATCCCTTTATATGGCAACATTTAAAGTTTCCTTAAGGTAATTACTCCTGTTGATATTTGCTGTCTGTGTAATGGTCATCAATAGAATCAGTTTGAAGACCATTCTTAACTATGATTTAATGCTTTTCACCATAAAATAAATATCCGGATTGCAGGAAATCTGGGAAATTGTTCCCTTTGAATCAGACAATAGTCTGATTACGAATTTCTTCCACCATATTGTGGCACTCAGAACTATATTGTTTCACCAGGGATAAAACAAGAACAGAAGAATAGCAATGCTCATCAAATCTCAATCACTGCACATTGCCCCCATAAAGGAATCTTACATTTCCTAATACTGTCTCTTTTGGATGAGGCTGCGGTGAATTGGAAGTAGGATTAGAGATTCATTATGCTTCTGATCTGGGGTATTTAAACAATGACAAATGTCCACAGATTAGTACATGTCATAATTAAATTCCCTGATACTATCTAGACTTCATAAAATAAGATATTATCACAACCAGATTATACTGTGGACTGTTGTTGACTGAGTAAAACTTAAATCTCCACAAGCATCATTTATAAAAATACAATAAAAAATAATTAGATGATCAACCATGAGGACCCCACATAAATAACTTGCAGACAGTTTGAGTGATAATAGCTTTATTATAGCCATCATTTTGGCCCATGGGTTGTCAAATAACTTAATGAACTGTGGTATATTTTTTGCACATGATCTCTGTTTATCTTTATATTGAGGGAGGAGTGTTCACCAGATTCTGCTTCTTGGTTTCTTTCCTGGGTAGTAACCATTACTTGAAAGGGAATTTCTGATTAACTTCAGAAAGTGGCATTTTGGAGTGTTGCTATGCGATTTATCACCCAAGCTATCTCCTCATCTTTCTAAACTATACCTTCCTAGGCCTCACACTGTGGAAAAAAATGTTAGAAGGTTTAAACTAACTTAATTTAGTTAACACAGAAATAAATTTAAACTTGAGCAACGAGAAACTGAAATTTAATCTCAAATACCTCAACGCCTATCCTTAATGAGCACCTACTAGTCTGGTTTGACAGGTACGCCACTATTTGATGGTCACAGCTAGGCAGATGGTTGCATGCTCCTTTTCACTTGGAAAGTTGGGAGGTGTCTGAAACAGATTTCAGACATAACCCATGTGTAAGAAAGAACTGCAGATGCTGGTTAAAATCGAAGGTAAACACAAAATGCTGGAGTAACTCAGCAGGTGAGGCAGCATTTCTGGAGAGAAGGGAAACGTCGCCCATGCCTTCTCTCCAGAGATGCTGCCTCATCCGCTGAGTTACTCAGACATAATTCATTTGGTTTTCGGCCATGATGACCCCTTAACAGCATTGACGTAAAGAGGGATCTTGGGCTCCATGTCCATAACTCCCTACAAGTAGCAACACAAGTAGAGAGAGTGGTAAAAAAGGCATATGGTTTGCTTGCTTTAATAGGCCGGGGCATTGAGTATAAGAGTCTGGAAGTCATGAAGCAGTTTTCGAGTGTAGTTTTGTGTGCAGTTTTGGTTGCGCCATTGCAGGAAGGATGTGGAGGCTTTGGAAAGGGTGCAGAGGAGGTTTACCAGAGTGATGTCTGGATTAAAGGTTGGGCAGACTTGGATGGTTTTCTCTGGAATGCCAGAGGTTGCAAGAACTGATAGAAGTATATAAAATAATGAGGCATAAATAGGATAGGCAGTTAGAATCTTTATTTTACCAGGATGGAAATATCAAATACAAAGCACAGCTTTAAGATGAGAGAGGGAAACTTTAAAGGACTTTTACACAGTGGGTGGCAAGTGCTTGGAACATTGTACAGAGAGTGGTGATTGAAGCAGATATGTTAGTGGCATCTAAAATACTTTTGGGTAGGCCAAAACTACTGCAATGATTGGAGGAAAATGGGTTATGTGGAAGCAGATAAGTGATAGTCTTGGCATCATATTTGGCTCGGACTTTGTGGGCAGAAAGGCCTGTTTATGAGCTGTACTTTCTATGTTCTATGTTGTAACATGGCATAGATGTGGGAGTTCCAGTGCATGTGGTATATTTGACTTTAGAGAAAGGTTTCGATAAAGATGTATATAAGAGGTAATTTTGCAAAATTAAAGCATTTGGGTTTGGCAGTAAGGTACTGTGTTGGCAGAAAACAATTGGCTGACAAGCCACAAAGTTTAGGAATAAATGTGTCTTTCTCTAAGTGGTAAATATTGTTTTCTGGGCTACCACTGGGATCAGTTTGGGATCCCAAATATCCATAATGTAAACTAATGATATGAACAAGGGAAGCAGTGCACATTATCTCTATGTTTGTGAATGTCAAATGACTGGGTTAACTGGGTTAGCACTAAGGAGGATGTAGAGAAACTCTAGATTGATTTTGACAGGTGGAGGAAGCAGGCAGATACAAGATGTGTGCAGGACAATAAGGGTAAATATGAATTATCTGCTTTGGTGGCAATATTAGGAAAACATTATTGTGTGAATTGTGATCTTATGGGAAAGGCCCTTGAACACCTGTCACTACAGTTACAAAGGCAGATGCAGCAGATGCCTACGAAAGGAAATTACTTTCCTTCATAGCAAGAGGATTTGGGTATAGGACCATGTGCTGCAATTGCACAGAACATTGTGAGGTCACATGATAAACACTGTATGCAATTCTGATCTCTCTATCTGAGGAGGAATGTTTTTGTTCCAGCCAAAATTCACCAAAGGGTTTAACAGATTGATCCCTGAGATGGCAGGATGGATATACAAAATAATATTGGGTCAATTAGCCTTATATTCACTTGAACTTAATGGGATTGAGTCGAAATCCTTTGGACTCTGCAAAATTCTAACAGAACTGGATGGTTTGGATGCAGGAAGGATATTCCTGATGGGAAGGGAGCTCAGAACCAGGGCCACTGTATATGGATAAAGGGTAAACTGCATAATATTGAAATTCTCACCCACAGAAAACAGTTGAAATCAAATAATTTTACATGTTCAAGATAGAGTTGGATGTCTTTCTGAGGGCCAGAGGGATCAAGAGATATGGGTCAAAGGCTAGTTAGTTAGTTAGTTTAGTTTATTGTCACATGTACCGAGGTGCAGTGAGAAGCTTTTGTTGCGTGCTAACCAGCCGGCGGAAAGACAACACATGATTGCAATCGAGCCATTCACAGTGTACAGATACATGAACAGCGCATTGAATTTGGCTGACACAAACATGTTGAATGGTGGAGCAGACTTGAAGATTCAAATGACGTACTCTTGCTTCTATGTATTATTTCGGCCATGGTGGCGCAGCGGTAGAGTTGCTGCCTTACAGCGAATGCAGCGCCGTCGACTCAGGTTCGATCCTGACTATGGGTGTTGTCTGTACGGCGTTTGTACGTTCTCCCCATGACCGGTGTGGGTTTTCCCCGGGATCTTTGGTTTCCTCCCACACCCCAAAGACGTATAGTTTCGTAGGTTAATTGGCATGGCAAATGTAAAAATTGTCCCTAGTTTGTGCAGGATAGTGTTGATGTGCGGGGATCGCTAGTCGGCGCGGACATGTTGGGCCGAAGGGCCTGTTTTCTCGCTATTTCTCTAAACTAAGATTATGGGATTTTATTTTGGACTGTTTTGGGCACACACTGTTACTATTTAACTAACTTTTAAAACTTTTAACATAAGAAATGCTTTCTTAACATTCTTCTGATTTTTCTGATTTAATTTATCTTCTCACTACAATATCATGACTATCACTATTTTACTTAGAAACATAGAAAATAGGTGCAGGCGTAGGCCATTTGGCCCTTCGAGCCAGCACCAACATTTGATACAATCATGGCATTTTATATTTAATACTTTCAGTTTAAAGGTGATGTGCAGTCAAATTTCTTTACACAGAGAATGGTGGGTGCCTGTAACGCACTGCCAGGGGTGGTGATGCAGGCAGATGCAATAGTGGCATTTAAGAGTCTTTGGGATAGGCAGAATGCAAGGAATGGAGGTACATGGATCTCGTGCAGGCAAAGAAGATTAGTTTAACTTGGCAGAAAGGGTCTGAGAGGGTTGCTTCCTCTCCTCCTCTCCTCATTTGGTATGTGCCTGGCACACATACAGTATGTTCCATACGTTGCCCACGAGCATCATGATTGATGCCATCATCAGATAGCTAGTGCCACTCAGTAGCCATGATTTATTTTGTCAAGGCAGATGCCACAAAGGTAGTTCTGCAGGTAGAGCGAGTATTCAATTATTCCACGCTACTTTATTGTCACCTGTACCAGGTATAGTGAAATGCTTTGTATTGCCTACAAACTACAACCTTTGTATTACCTAGGCCGTACACAAATGTAGCCACATTTTGACACCAACAAAGTTAAAAAAGTTCACTGAACAACACTTGGCTGCAGCCCCCATCCCCCCCCCTCTTCCCCGCTGGGTCCCCCTTCGTACTTGACGGCCCTCCTTGCTCTCCGATGGTCCTCCTCACTCTCGACAGTCTCCCTGCTTCTGTGCCTTATCTAATTAAGAGCCTACGTGTCATTTAAATGCAGCAGTTGTATCTGAATCCATCACCTCCTTTGGCAGCAAATTCTAGGAATCAGCCATTCTCTAAAAAAACTTTCCCCTCAAATCTCTTTAAAAACTCCTTTCTCTCATCTTAAACCTCTTGTTTTTGATATCCCAGTCATGGGAAAAAAAGATTTTCATTATCTACCCAATCTACGCCTCTTATGTTTCTTTCAGCTAACCCCTCAGCCTCCTTCTCTCCAGGGAAAACAAACCCAGCCTATCCAATTTCTCCCATTAACTAATGTTAACTACCCAAGCAACCTCCTGGAGAATTTCCTTTCCCCTTGCTTTTCACCTTGACCTCACATTACTTAGATACTTGCATCAAGCAGCGTTTAAGGAGATGAGACAGTTATCCGCACTGCATGATTGAATAGGTTTGGTCAATACTCCATGGAGTTTAGAATAATTAGAGGTCATCTCATTTAGACATACAAGATGCCTGCATGACATGAGGCAGTGAAGTTGTTTGTAGTACTGCTAAAGATTTTATTTGGCTCGCATAATCTTGCAATCAACAGAATTCCACGAATTTAACAAAGCTATGTGCTTGGTGTGTCTGCTTTCTGGTAGCAGTGAATGACATTTTATCACCACCTTTGAAGAGTGAGTGAAAGTGTCGTCCTTCATTATCCAACTGTAGCAGACAAATTACTGTGGAGATGTTGGAAATAAACCCAGCCCCAGCCCAGTTAGAGTTCAACTGATAAAAGCTGATGTCCTTGATCATTCAATCAACAGAATACACTCCATTCCCACCTCTCTTTTCCAGCTTTTTCTCCCCTACTCCAATAAAACTGAAGAAGGGTTCTGACCCGCAACGTTGCCTGTCCTTTCTCTCCAGAGATGCTGCCTGATCCACGGAGATCCTCTTGCACTTTGTGTTTTGCTCATGATTCCTGCACCAGCAGTTTCTTGAGCAGGCTACTCAGTTGCATCATAAGGGCTACATTATTCAAATCCTCCCCAGACTATCAGGAGTTGAACTTTTTTACTTTGCATCGTTATCTCTCCCACATTAGCTGAGAGTTAGTTATGCGCTCAAACATCAAGCAATCCTACCAATGGGACAGGTTTATGATTTTGCAAGAATCGATTAGAAAAAGTTGCTAGAAGGAAAATTGCTATTACATTAGTAGGAGGCATTCAAGGAGGTGTTGATGATGAGGGTTCAGATAGATGTGTTTTTAATAAAAGGAAATAACAGTTTGCTTAATCTCAACTCGTATTGATATGTGGGAATATAGAGGATGAGAAAAAGGGAAATATTGACACATAACAAGTTCCAATAACTTTGAAAGTCTGAAGAATGTTACAAGGTCTAATGCAATAAAGAATTGTACGAGAATATCCTGGGAACACAAATCAATGAGAATGCTAACATTCTTAATCAATATTTGAAAGAAAAGAGAATAACAACAAAAAGAGTACATTCCCTTTGACACTAACATGGCTGTGTGTGGATGTAAGATGCATGTGTGGTTATGGATCAAAGTTGTGTGTGTGTGTGTGCTCATGGACACTGATACAGACATCAATATTAAAGAGGAAGTATTTTTTGTATTGGAGACAGAGGAGACACTAAGTAGTCTATGATCTTAACAAATCCAAAGCTGCTAATCATTAATCAAACGATCTCAGTTTTCAAAAGGAGTAAGTGATATATGCACAGTTTCTGAATATCATCTTCTAATTTTCATTGCTTAAAGTGATGGCGTCTGTAGACTGGAATACCGCTGATTTGTTAACAATACTTAAAAACGAAACGATGAACTGAATAATGGCAGGAACCGCAGACTAACATTGATGGTGGGCACGTATTGGAGATAATTCTAAGGAAGGGCATAATTCATAATTCAGTAAGTCATCGGTTGTTCCAGGATGGATGCAAGCACTTTTTTGATAAACAATAGAATTAATGAAGGAGATACATGACGAGTGGATGAGGGTAGTCCAGGTTATGTATATATTCTGAAGAAAGACACAAACTGCTAAAGTAATTCCACAGAGCAGGCAGCAGCACTGGGAGAGAAGGAATGGGTGACCTGAAACATTTACCATTCCTTCTCTCCTGAGATGCTGCCTGTCCCACTGAGTTACTCCAGCTATTTGTGTCTATCTTCGGTTTAAATCAGCATTTGCAGTTCCTTCGTACACATTATGTATATATTTTATCAAGTGACAGATTGATCCTGAAAGCAAAGTCTATGGGAGCCAAGGGAATCGTGCCCAATTCGATTAACAATTGACTCGGTGGAAGAAAACAAAAGGGTGATTACTAATGGGAATGTTGTTGTTTTGTAGGTATCAGTGCTGTTTGCCTTGCTATTTGTAAAATAGTTAAATGACTTAAACTTACCTGGAGGGATCAGCTATACATAACTAAAACTCTGATCTTGTTATCTTCCAGTTTGGCGGTCTTTCTATTTGCGCAAAAACGGTTCACGATAGCGCTACAATTTTTCGCCAGTCCACTTACCGTTCTCCTGTGCTGCGAGTGCACCAAGTTTAGTTCCGATCGGTTGAATGTCATAAAAGTTAGCGAGGTTTAAAAATCTTTAAAAATGCGTGTGCGCAGATGGATCTCTTCTCCTGCCAGTCAGTGCCGCGCGGATTAGTATTTTCCCCCATCATTCCCTGAGACGATCCGCCCCTTCCTGCACCATTGCGTCTTTACTGGAGCTGAGGGTGGCCGGTGGAGGTTTCCATCCCCAAGCCCTGCCCCAAGCAGCAGCCCAGCACCACAGCCCCAAGCAGCAAATCCAGCATCAGAGAACCGACCCAGCCCAGCCCAGCGTGGGAGACCAGCCCAGCCCGGAGGCGGAGATGTCACCAAACGGAAAGCGGTGACTCTGAACCCAGTGGAGGAGAACGACCAGCGACCAGCGCCCGCTGTGAGTCCCTATCGTGCCGCCTATTCCAGCCACTACCTCTCTGGTCTCCCTCGCTGGCTCCTCCCCCTCCCCCTTGATGCTCCCCTCTCCCCCATGGCTTTTTTTCTGAGCTCACCCCCCGCTACCCACACACCCTTCTCCCCCCACAACTTCCCCCGCCCACACACCCCCTCTCCCTTACACACAACCCCCACCCACACACCTCTCCCTCGCACAAGCCCCCCTGCCCACACCCCCCCATCCCCCCCCCATCCCCCCCCATCCCCACAACCCCCCCTCCCCCACAACTCCCTCCTACCCCATAAATCCCCCCTCCCCCACAACTCCCCCCTCCCCCACATCTCTCCCCTCCCATAACTCCCCCACACCCCCCTCCTCCACAACCACCCCTCCTCCCCCACAACCCCCCACCCTCTACAGCCCCCCTGCCCCCACCCCCACCCCTGCCCCCCTTACACACCCCTCCCCCGCACACCCCCCCACCCACACACATACCCATACACATACCCACACACACACCCCTCGCCCACACAGCCGCCCCCTCCCACACACAAACCCTCCCCCACACACCCAAATCCCACATCCCTCCTCCACCACACCACTCCCGCCCACATACATACCTCTCCCCCACCCCAAACCCCCCCACCACACTCCCCACTTCCCTTCCCCCTCCCCTCCTCCCCTCCAACACATGAAGAGGAGAGGGCAGGGAGTACTCGGGGATGAGGGGAAATGAGCCATGCCTGCGCAGTTAGGGGCTATATGTGAGCGGTGGAATATTCCGGTGGGGAACGGATTGCGTTGGGGGAACGGGTGACCCAACTGGTCCCAATCATTCTAGTGATTAAGAAAAATGTAAATAAGTCAAATTGTCATTGCGATTGGCAGTAAGGAAGAGAGTTCTCGGGTGCATGAAGATATTAATGCTCTGGTTATATAGTCGTGGTGGCTATCCCTCGTGGTCGTGGATCAACGTTCTGTTGTTTTTATGGACTCTCAGGTGGCTTATGAGTCCAATCCTGGCTTTGAAAGTTCTTCGACATTCAGGACAGGTAATTCCAGATGGCAGATCAGGCTTTGGTTGTTGCCGCCTCTCTTTCCGTTTTCTTCTCTTTTCTTCTAATTCTGCGCATCTCTTGGCTTCGAAGGTCGCTGTCCCTTCTTGGATGATGGTTTGCCAGAGTTTCCTGTCCTTGGCATTGGTTTGCCAATTGTCGATGTCGATTTCACATTTCTTCAAGCTGACTCTTAAGGCGTCTTTGAATCTCTTATTTTATCCGCCTCTTTTACGTTTGCCTTCTTTAAGCTGGGAGTAGAAGGTTTGCTTTGGTAGACACTTGTTTTTTTCAGATGGCATCAGTATGGTGTCCAGGTTTCTGATGCATACAGGAGCATTGGAATCACAACTGCGTGGTACATTAACATTTTGGTGTCTGGGCAGATGTCATGATTTTGAAAGACTCTCGTTCGAAGAAATCCAAAAGCTGTTCCAGCACACTTAAGACGATGTTGGATCTCGTCATCATGGCTGACGTTGGAGGAGAGGTGACTTCCAAGGTATGGAAAGTGATCCACATTTTCCAGGGTTGATTCACCAAGTTGAATTGACGGTTCTTTCCGATTTGTCTCAGTTGGTGTCGATTGATAGATAACCTGAGCCTTCTTGGAGTTCATCGTAAGTCCAAGTTTCGTGTATGCACTGTTGAAGGCAGTCAGGATCTGTTGCAGATGATTTTCTGAGAGAGCTGCAACACAGTTGTTGTCTGCGTATTGGAACTCGATGAGGGAGCTCATAGATGTCTTAGTTTTGGACTTGAGACGGGCAAGATTGAAAAGTCTGCAATCTGTTCAGTGGATGATTTTGATTCCTGGGATAGGTTGTCCTGGATGATGTGGATGGTTGTCGCAATGAAGATGGTGAACAGTGTTGGGCAATCACGCATCTCTGTTTCACTCCTGATCTGACATGAAACAGCTCACTGTTGCTGTTGCTGGCCATGACTGTAGCAAGCATGTCATCATGGAGGAGTCTCAGGATTCAAATGTACTTTTTAGGACATCCAAATGTGGATAGGTGGTCCCATAAGAGTTCCCTTGATACCCAGTCGAAGGCCTTAGTGAGGTCGATGAATGGCATGTACAAAGGTTGAAGTTGTTCACTACATTTTTCTTGTAGTTGACGCATTGTGAACATCATGTCGGCTGTTCCAGGTGATGGTCTAAAACCGGCTTGTGTCTCTGGAAGGATCTTCTCGGCTAAAGGCTTGAGTCGGTTGTTCATGATGCGGGTGAGGACTTTGCCTGCTGTTGCTAATAGGGAAATTCCATGATAGTTTCCGCAGTCAGATCGATCTCATTTCCTTTTGTAGCTGGTAACGATTGCTGAGTCTTAAATGTCCTCTTGGTACGTCTTCATTTATCCAGATCGTGATGAGAAGTTGATGCAGTTGGTAATGGAGCAGGTTACCTACAATTTTGTAGACCTCGGCTGGTATTCCATTGAGTCCAGCTGCCTTGTTGTTTTTCAAGGTTTTTAGGGCTTCCTTGACTTCTTCAAGTGATGGTAATCTGCTTAGGGAGTCGTCCACAGGCTGCTTTGGAATGTTGTTGATCACATTCCTGTCAAATGAGGCGGTTTGATTTAGAAGATCTTCAAAGTGCTCCATCCATTTTGAATTGATGTCAACGTTGCTCTTCAGGATGGTTGATCCATCTTTGCTTTTGAGAGGGGCTTGACCGTGAGTGGATGGACCAAAAATGGCTTTTGTGGCATTGAAAAAACCTCGAGTGTCGTTGGCATCAGCTAGTTGTTGGATTTCCTGAGTTTTTTCCCTCCACCATTGGTTTTTCAGGTTACAGGTGCTCTTCTGGACTGCAGCTTTGCATTCCTGAAGAGGAATATGCCATAGTAATATGCCAAAGAAAGGAGATCCTACTGACTGTGGAAACTGGAGAGAGATCAGGTTGCTCCCAGTCCCAGGAAAAGTGCTTTGTTCTGTCCTGCTGGATCGTCTAAGAGCAGCTATGGATATGAAACTCCATGATGAACAAGCAGGATTCCGCATGGGAAGATCCTGCAGCGAGCAGATCTTTGTGTTGTGAAATGTAGTAGAACAATGCATGGAGACACCCTGTGGCAAATTGTTAAAGTGTATGGCATCTCAGAGACTTTCATGAACATCTTCAAGAACCTTTACGAGGGATCCAGTTGCTGCAACAAGGTTGATTCAGGAAACACAGAATTATTTGACATTGTCACAAGGGTAAGACAAGGTTGCCTTCTATCCCCCTTACTTATTGTCACGATCGACTATGTCATGTGGAAGACAATGAACAAACCTGACTTTGGAATACCGTGGAGAACAGTTAGACGCCTCACAGACCTAGATTTTGCTGATGACATCGCACTACTAGCAGAGTCAAGACACACCCTTCAAGAGATGACAACGGTTCTGGAGGAGAATGCATCAAAGGTTAGATTAAAGATCAGTTGCCAGAAGACTAAGACCATGCAGCCAATAGACCAACTGATAATCAATGGGGAACCTGTTGAAAATGCCACATGATTTACCTATCGTGGCAGCATGTTCACATTAGATGGAGATGTAGAGGTCGACATCAACTCCCGAATTGGTAAAGCTGCTTCAGTCTTCAGACGAATGCAGCCAATATGGTCTAGTGGCAGGATATCCAAGATGCTAAAAGTCAAGCTCTTCCAGTTCCTAGTCCTCCCTACAGCCCTCTGTGCCAGTGAGACATGGAAAATCAATGTGAAGATGAAAAATAAATTTGATGCATTCCAACAACGCTGCTTGAGGAAGATCCTGAAGACTAGCTCCAGAGACCACATCACAAACGAGGATATCTACCGTGAAGCTGCAACAAAGCCTCTCAGCCAGGACATGAAATCTGCAGGACATGTACCCAGAATGTCACAAGAACGTGCACCTTAGATAGCAATGACATGGCAACCTGACGGAAGAAGGAAAAAAGGCCGACCAAAACTCTCATGGAGGCGAACATTCCAGAAGGATTTGGAAGCCTGGGACGCACACCTATCGAGGATGGAAGACGTCGCACATAACCAAAAAGTATGGCGAAAGCTTGTTGTCTGATGCACTCAACAGTGTGGGAGGAACTAAGTCTATGTCTAAGTAATCCTGGAGTGCATGTCCACAATCCTAGAAAGCAGTGCGACTTAAAAATGCATTTGGATAATTGCCTTTACTGGCTGACGTATGTAATATAAGAGCAAGAAGGTCCTGCCAAAGCATTCTACAGCACCATCTGGTTGACAACTACAGTACTGTGAACATTTCTGGTAACACACAGCAGGAAGTATGCTTTAGCAAGATAAAAGTGTGGAAGAGTATAATGAAGATGTTGTGAGGCCTCAAGCTTTCTAGTTAATAGAAAATAATGATTAGCTAGGATTGTATTCTGAGAGGAAGTGGACTGAGGAAATATTTAAATACTTCCAAATAAAATATGAATGGATTGAACGTGAGGAAACAGTTGCCCTTGGTAGGGAGCTCAATATCTAGAAGTCATACATTTATAATACTTGCTCATTGGGTTAGAGGTGAGATACGGTTTCTAACTGAAGGAGTCGTATGGGCCTAGAACTGATCGCCTGAGTGGTGACAGAAAATAATATCATATCTGAAAAGTACCTGGATGAGAAATTGAGGTGCTATGAAGTACAAGCGTTTGGAATGAGGGTGGGAGGCTGGGAGTAATCAAAATAACTATGGACCCTTCCTCCTTCTTTGTCATATTGAATCAAGCACACTGTCTGAATTGTACACTTTCTATGAAGGGAGCATAAAATCAGTTCCGCTGATATCTTTTGCATTTGTCAATGTAGGCTGTTCCAAGGAGACTCCATTGAACCTTTTGAACAAAAGAACATTAGAAAATAATTCTACTGTTTTACTATTTTCTACATTAGAAAATAGCTTCCACTGGGTCATAAGGTCATAAGTGATAGGAATACAATTGGGCCGT
The DNA here is from genome assembly GCA_035221665.1 of Okamejei kenojei. NCBI lineage: Eukaryota > Metazoa > Chordata > Chondrichthyes > Rajiformes > Rajidae > Okamejei > Okamejei kenojei. Next base: position 112,413,842 of record CM069134.1, read on the forward strand.
TCGGCCTATCAAGTTTACTCCACCATTCAGTCATGACTGATCTATTTCTCCCTCCTAACCCCATTCTCCTGCCTTCTCCCCATAACCACTGACACCCCTACTAATTCAAGAAATCCGTACTAATCCAATACTACCGTACCCGTACTAATCAAGGGTCCTGCTGTCCATCCCCCTATTACAACCATGCTAATTCTTCTACCCACCACCCTTACATGACCCCTCACACCCCCCTCCCCTCTCAGCTCCCATCATCCCCACACAGTTCCTCGTCCAAGCCTCCCTCCTCCCCTCCCCTCCCCTTGTCTCCGACAGTTCTCCTCCTCTTGGACTCTCCTGCAGCCTCTGTCATCTGTACCTTTTTATTTCCAACTGCTGTCACAACATCAACAGTCTTGATTTCTCTACTCCTCTTTCCCATTCCAATCTCAGCCCCTCTGAAGGCACAGCCTTCTGTTCACAATCCAAATATTGTTGTTAAACCCACTGACAAGAGAGATGCCATTGTACTCTGGCGAACTGACCTCTACTATTCTGAGGCCAGGTGCCAGGTTTCGGTCACTTCGTCATACCAACCCCTTGACCACGACCCCACAGGTGAACACCTCTGGCTAAATCTACACAATATCCTACCTTATCATTCCACAGCCCGCACTGCTCGCTTCCATCTCCTTCCCAAAATCCACAAACAGGACTGCTGACCTATTGTTTCTGCCTGTTCCTGCCCACTGAATACATCTCCACATACATAGATTCCTTCATATCCCACTTTGTCCAGTCCCTTCTCACCTAAATCTGAGACACCTCCTAACCTCTTCATCTACCCGCTAATAACTTTCAATATCAAGACCTCCATGGCCTCATCTTTATCATTTATGCTCAGTCCCTTTACACCTCCATCCCCCACCAAGAAGGTCTCAATGTCCCCTTGTTATTCCCCAAACAGACGGATTATTCTCCAATCAGTTTTTCTCTACTAACACTCTCCACTGCCTGAGGGAATGTCCTCTCCCTGAACAACCACTTTTGACTCCTCTCACTTTCTCCAAGTTAAAGGTATAGTTTGCCTGCCTTTTTGTCGAATATGTCAAACAGTCCTTGTTCCAGGTGTACACTGGCACCATTCCCCAACTTTCTCCGTTAAACCGACGACTGCATCGGGGCTGTCTCCTGCACCCTTGCAGAATTCGTAGATTTCATTAACCTCAGCACTAATTTCTAACCTACCTTCAATTTTAGCTGGATGATCCCTGACACCTGTCTCTCTTTTCTTGATCTCTCTGTCTCCATCACAGGAGACAAACTATCTGCTGACAACTACTACAAACTTATCAGACCCTATATTTATCTGGACCACAGTTCCTTCTACCCTGCCTTTTGCTATCTTTCTCAATTCCTTCATTTCCAGCACGTCTTCGCCCAAGATGAGAATTTGCATATGTGCATATTGCCATACGTGATGTCCTCTTTCTTTAGTAAACATGGTTGCCCACCTGCTATCATAGATGGATCCCTCACCTGCAACTCCTCTGTGCCCCGTAGTTCTGCTATTGCTCCCCTTCCCCACAGATGGTACAAGGATAGAGTTCCCTTGGTCGTCACCTTTCAGCTAACCAGCCGCCGCATCCAACACATCATTCTAAGACATTTCCGTCACCTCCAACGTGATCCTACCAGCAGTCACATCTTCCCATCTCCACCCTTTTCCACCTTCCGCAGAGACTGCTCCTTCCACAACTCCTTGGTTCACTCATTCCTTCCCACTCAGATCACTTCATCCCCGGTCCTTTCCCTTGCAACCGCAAGAGATGCAACACCTGTCCCTAAACCTCCTCCTTCATCTGCACCCAGAGACCCCAACAGTCCTTCCAGCTGAGACAATGGTTGACTTGCACATCCTCTAACCTCAGCTACTGAATCTGGTATCTCCATTGTAGCTTCCTGTACTTTGGTGAGTCCAAACTTTAGAAGGATGAGGGGGTGTCTTATAGAAACATATAAAATTATAAAAGGACTGGACAAGCTAGATGCAGGAAAAATGTTCCCAATGTTGGGCAAGTCCAGAACCAGGGGCCATAGTCTTAGAATAAAGGGGAGATCATTTAAGACTGAGGTGAGGAAACACTTTTTCACCCAGGAAGTTGTGAATTTATGGAATTCCCTGCCACAGAGGACCAAATCACTGGATGGATTTAAGAGAGAGTTAGATAGAGCTCCAGGGGCTACTGGAGTCAAGGGATATGTGGAGAAGGAAGACACGGGTTATTGATAGGGCACGATCAGCCATGATCACAATGAATGGTGGTGCTGGCTCAAAGGGCCGAATGGCCTCCTCCTGCACCTATTTTCTATGTTTCTATGTTTCAAACATAGTGACTGTTTTTCGGAACACTTTGCCTGCTCTGCCAAGGCCTACAGGATCTAATGTTTGCTAGCCATTTTAACTCATCTTCCCATTCCCATACTGACCTTTCTGTCCTGGACCTCCTCCATTACCAGAGGGAGGCTGCACAAAGACTGCAGAAACACCTTATATTCTGCTTGGGATGCTTACAACTCAACGGTATGAATATTGAATTATCCAATTTTACCAAACCTCTAGCAACCCCCTTCTCCACTTTCTCCACTGCACCCTCCTTTCTTCCTCCCACCCCTTCCCTGTGTCACACCTACACTCACACCTATTTCTCCTCTCACATTTCACCTATATTCCTTCTCTGGCTTTACAATTCACAACTCTTAAATCCTTTTATCTCACACATTTTTCACCTCTGGCCTTTATCCAACTCTGCCAGTCAACCCCCCCCCCCCCCCCCCCCCCCCTCCATCACCCGTGTTCACCTACAGTATTACTTGCCATGCCTTGTTCTGCCCCTTCTCTGTTCTAGCTTTCTTTCTCTGTCCCTATAATTAGTCTTAAAATGGGTCCTGATCCGAAAAGTCATCTATCCATGTTCTCCAAGGATGCAGCCTGACTCCCTGCGTTACTCCAGAATTTTGCGTCCTTCTTTTGTAAGGCAGCATCTGCAGTCTCTTGTTTTTACATTAAATAATAGTAGGAGTATGCCACTCAGTTCTTCGAAACCCACCCAATGCCTCATCCTGTTTGTACCATTCTCGATATAATTTAGTTCCTTGGTCTTTCAAAAGTGTATCTACTTCCTCTTCGAAGGATTAAGGAAGAGAAGGAAGATGTTGCTGTGGAGGAGGCAGAACGCAGTTTGTTATTGCAACTTTACTCATTCAGCACCAACTCAGATACTGGCACCATCAGAACAGAGCTTAGATTAGAAAGCTATGTGGAGAGGTTCCTGGCAATGATGAACTGCACTTCAGTAAATGGCAAAAAATATCTATTGTTTTCACTCACTGCTGCATCATAGAAACATAGAAAATAGGTGCAGGAGGAGGCCATTCGAACCTTCCTGCCAGCACCGCCATTCATTGTGATCATGGCTGATCGTTCCCTATCAATAACCTGTGCCTGCCTTCTCCCCATATCCCTTGACTCTACTAGCCCCTAGAGCTCTCTCTAACTCTTGCTTAAATCCATCCAGTGACTTGGCCTCCACTGCCCTCTGTGGCAGGGAATTACATAAATTCACATCTCCCTGGGTGAAAAAAGTTTTTTCTCACCTCAGTCTTAAATGAACTCCCCTTTATTCTAAGACTGTGGCCCCTGATTCTGGACTTCCCCAACATTGGGAATATTTTTCCTGCATCTAGCTTGTCCAGTCCTTTTATAATTTTATAGACAGATGTATCTATTTCTATAAGATCCCCCTCATCCTTCTAAACTCCAGTGAATACAAGCCTAGTCTTTTCAATCTTTCCTTCATATGACAGTCCCGCCATCCCAGGGATCAATCTTGTGAACCTACGCTGCACTGCCTCAATCACAAGGATGTCCTTCCTCAAATTAGGAGACCAAAACTGTACACAATACTCCAGATGTTTGTCTCACCAGAGCCCTATACAACTGCAGAAGAAAAAGAAGTGTGAACCAGCGGAATCGAACAAGGACCCAAGAGAGGAAAACATTCAGAAGATATTTGTGGGGATGCACAGTACAATTTAGTTTAGTTAATTATCTAGGTACAGTGAAAAGATTTCTGTTGCATGCTAACCAGTCAGCAGAAAGACAATACATGATTACAATCGATCCATTTACAGTGTATAGATACATGATAATGGAATAAAGTTTAGTGCAAGGTAAAGTCAGCAAGTCCGATCAAGGATATTCCGAAGGTCATCAAAGAGGTAGATAATAGTTCAGCACTGCTCTCTGGTTGTGGGAGGATGATTCAGTTGCCTGATAACTGCTGGGAAGAAAGTGTCCCCAAATCTGGTGGTAGACAAAAGTGCTGGAGAAACTCAGCGGGTGAGGCAGCATCTATGGAGCGAAGGAAATAGACAAGGTTTCAGGTCGAAACCCTTCTTCAGACCTGGTGGTGTGCAGTTTATACCTTTACACTTCTATACCTTTTGCCTGAGGGGAGAAGAGGGAGTGGCCAGGGTGCGACTCGTCCTTCATTATGCTGCTGGTCTTGCCGAGGCAGCGTGAGGTATACATGGTTCCAATAGAAGGGAGGTTGGTTTGTGATGGTCTGGGCAGCATCCACAATTCACTGCAGTTTCTTGCTGTCGTCGATGGAGCAGTTCCCAATCCAATCTATGATGCATCCTGAAAAAGTGCTTTCTATGGTGCTGCTTGGTAAGTTGTGTGGCCCGTCAGTTCAAATGCACATGATAAAGGTCCTGTCCCACTGTACGAGCTAATTCAAGAGTTCTCCTGTGTTCTCCCCTGGTTCGAGCTCGTGTAATGTACGTAGCGGGTACGTAAGAGCTCGTGGATGTCACGTAGCGACTCGTACGAGTAACGATAGGTATTCGGGAAATCCGGTAAACTCGTGACATTTTTTCAACAATGTGAAAAATGTCCACGAGTAAAAAAAATAGTCGTAATGAAAAAAACTGTTACTTTTTACTCGTACGAGCCCCTACGTACCCGCTACGTACATTACACGAGCTCGAATCAGGGGAGAACTTGGGAGAGCTCTTGAATTACCTCGTACAGTGGGACAGGCCCTTAACTTGGAACACAGGTGTGTCCACTTCTAACATCTGACAGGTGGTTATGGAGAGAAGATATGCTGCCATATCCCAATTCCAGCCACTGGCAATGCAACAACTGATGGATTAGGTTTCTGCTTCCACAGAGAATCTCTCTAAATCTCACAGACCTCTGTTAGCTGTGAGCCAGCAACAGATTGATGTCCAGTGTAATCAGCTTGTTGCTCTGCAGGAAAATAGAGATTCATAATACTCTATAATAAAAGGGAGCAGGCAGTGATTTCCTGGAAGGAATTTGCCAGGATTGGCAGGGATTTGGAAGTGGCAATTGCATTGTCTGCATCACAGCACAAATGCATATTAGTTTTTACCTGGTACTGTTAGAATCCCAGTGGCATTAGAGAATTGGAACATCCTTTCCTCTATCAGAAAGTCAGAATGTCTCTTCCCACCACTGGCTCTCAGGTAGTGTCCAGTGTCAGACAGACAGCTTTCCCAGACTATTGACACATCTCTTTGATTATAGCAGTCAGCAATTGATCCTTCAAGGACAGGAACTCTGTCTGGACATCCATCACGGACATAGCAAAGTGGTAGAACAGTTCAGTACATGGACAGTTAGCACACCAAATAAATGCCAGGGACAATGAATTAGAATATAGATTGTTTGGTAAGTTTCAATTTAATATATTTTTCTCTTTGCCCAAAATGAAGTTTTAACGTTCTTTGTTTAGTATGAATCATTTAAATAGTTCTGCTGCAACTGGCAGTTTAACTTAGTCTTTACTTTCAATGAAAATGTTGATTATTCAATAGACCACTGAATAGAAATATTGAAAGAGGGTCTTGTGCAATATGCACCTCTGATTCATGATTATTGGAACTACAAATTTATGCCTTGCAACATGGAGAAAGATGATAACTAAATCATTTGCTTCCACCAAACTCAGTCTTTTGCCAGAGTGTCAAAGTTCATAGCAGAAGTTGCACTAAATTGTCACTTTAGTTCAGAAACAACTCTGAGAGATCATGATGCAGGGATCTAAGTTCTTCAAATGTACAAAGTTGATGCCTTTCTTCATTTAAAATATGCAACATTATAGATGTTCTGATCAGCAATGTTTTAAGCTCATGGTTGACCTAATTACATTAGAGTTTATAATGATTTTTTAATTGGGTGGCAATTAGTATGGTTTATATATTAATGTATATAATTATCCAAATGCTCGTAATCAAAACCCTATTACGTGTAGGATTTGTTTAGAGCAATACATGAGTTAAGTGCAAAATAACTTAAATTAAAGAAGATACATGATACTGCAGGTGCTATTTTAAGCAGAAAAACAAACTGCTAATGGAATGCAACAGGTCAGGCTGCATCTGTGGAGAGCAAACATGTGGCTTCTTTCAGCCTGAAGAAGGGTCTGTACCCAAAAGGTTGTCTGCCCATTTCCTACCACAGATGGTGCCTGATCTGTGAGTTTCTCCAGAATTTATCCTCTCTAAATAATGCACATATGACTGTTATTAACTATGCTATTAACTATGCATATTAACTATGCTATTAACTATGCTGTATCTGACCTAACTATGCCGGGGTAGGTTTCCTTACGGGCCTGTCCCACTGAGGCGATTTTTCAGCAAACTACCGGGACTGTCATGTTGCCGGCAGTCGCCTGAAAAACAAGCAACTGGAACAGCGACTGTCAGAGTGGAACACACACACACATCGCTTCCTTCACCAGCCCGTTATGCAGGCGGGGGACAGGGCAAGCGGGGGAGTGCTGTCTAAAACATTCACACGATGCAAAGCCAAGGTGATACAGACACACACCGCGATGAACAGGAAGGTTGGCACTGCAAAATTATGGCTAAAGCACAGTGCACAGTAAGTCCATAAAATGAGGGGGGGAGAGGGGGGAGAAGGAGTGGAGACAACTTTTAAGAAGCCAGAGATACACGGCTGTGAAGCTCGGCGGACATTTAACATTGCCGCTCGGTTATCCTTGGTTCTGAAAACTACTGCTGACCTTTTTTTCCCCCAATGAGCAAATGAAATTTACCAGTCAGCAGCAGCTACAACCTACGAGAACCTCCGAGAACCTTTGACCGCCTGGCAACCCATTAGGACCTCCTGACGACCCACTTATGGCTCGAGAATTCGCGCTACTCTCCATGGCGGCTTCATTCTAGTCGTCGCTAATTTTTCAACATGTTGAAAAATTCACGCCATCCATAATGAGGCCGCGATGAGTTCCCAGAATGCGGGAACTCCTCAGGACCATGAAGGGGACTCCCCGGCAATCACCCATGAACATGTGGCAACCATATGGCGACTGCATAGTCTCCTGCAGTCGCATAAAAAGTTGCTTAAGTGGGACAGGCCCATAAGTGTAGAAATACAACTGTGGTTGCATGCAACTGAACATGTAATGTAATCTAATATGATGCCCTGCTTCTAAAATGTAGCTTCACAGTGATTGAGGACGAATTTTAAGCCAACATTTTGAAATTAAACATCAATCAATATCGATAAATATAACATCAAATGCCTTCGGATTTTTACAATCAGGTATTCAAAACGTTTCTCATTATTCCCCTAAATCTCTTTAGCAAATGCGAGAACAGGCAGGGATGGATCTGACATGATAATGCATATTAAACCTCAAATTAAGAAATAATTTAATTTTATCAAGACACATTAGTAGAAGGTTTAATTAATGTTTGGTAATCTGAAACTGTAAGAAGTGGGTGAGTGCCATTTGTTCTGTTTGTTTGCTTAATTTTATTTTATTAAATGATACCTTCCTAAACCAACTATGTAATGTTATAAGTTTTCCATGTCCATGAATAAGGCCTGACCAAACAGCATCTTAATTGCATGTGTCTTGTGAGGTACGCTCTAACCCTTAAAAAAGATATTGGCCAATCACAGAGCATTACTTGATCCATTCCTCCTTCTCCTATTACTTATGCATTTGGGCTCAAGTGCAAACTTCCTAACTTGCCTTTGATAATTGGAAGTACACGAGAATAATTCCCAATTCCCAATTGTGAAATAGGAGTTTAGTGCAGGAAAAAGTGAATGTTGAGCCCTTTTTAATGAAAATTGACAACTTTTTTCAAAGACATCTGTTGTCATTATATTGGTTTGAAAAACATACAATTCCAGAACCTTAATAGTTTGATTTAAGATTTTAATTTCTGCTTTATCCTGCATTGAGTTGTGGAACTTGTTTTTTAGGGTCAAAGAAGAACAAAAACCTCAACAGCCACAGTAAGTAATAATTTCCGAATGTAGTGAGCTTGGAAACTTTAGCTTGCAGTGTTTCGCCCCTGTGCTTTCTGCACTTTCTAGGTGTTAGCTATTCTTGATAATTTGGCTGCAGCTATAATGCATCATTTTGCTTCTTAATTGGCTGTAAGAGAGCTGGCTGCAGCTTCTTACATCATCCACATCCAGACTGGTTGTAGCATTTTGTTCCCTGCATTTGGATTGATTAAATATTAGCTGATTTAACATTGTCCTACATTGTTTCTTGCTGGATCTGATTGTAACTCTCATTCCCATTTGGCTGTAGCTTTTCTACCTTGCTGTGTTGTTTAGGTGCAAAGACACTGAGGCCAAAGATTAAGTGATTTGTTTCATTGTTCAGTTACATTATTTGCTTATTTAAACAGGTGGTTTCCCTTTAGTGGGATCACTGAACTGGTAAATAACGTTCTTCAGCCACAGCAAAAACAACAAAATGAGAAGGAACCCCAGGCGTAAGTAAGCTGCTGTATATAGATTAACTTTGGTGCTTTTAACCTTCTCTGTCATAGTGGCAATGTGAGACACTGAAACATCATGTTTGGTCACTGAAACATCATGTTTGGTCTCATAATTACTGTATCTGAATTATGATTCATTTACTGTACATTTGCACTATATGTTTTGTTTTCCACCAACTACATTTCTATTTTAAATCTTTAAATTGCATGTAATTAACAAAATCAATAATAACAAAATGGTCATTCCGTTATTAGCCCACTTTTTCCAGTAGACTTTGCAATGCCATGAAGCTTTGCAGTAGGTTGTTAGCACCCTTATTATATCTTCTTGGTTTATGACGATACTCTGTTACCTTAGTGCACATTTTCCTCTGAATAGGTGAACCAAGATAAAGCTAATCAATTAAGGATTTTTCCCGGTCACTGTTTTATACCTTTATTGTGCATAATCCAGCTAATCAATTCAATTGGTTCCTAAAAAATCACTAATTATGCTGTTGCTATCATTTCTCTATTTGGCATCTAATATAAAACGTATCAGCTATTTTATGATAAATTTATAACTACACAATATTAACTGACATTTTTATACAAACATTGGTTTAGCAACCATGGGTGCTATAAAACTAAGTTAACAAATTTAGATCAAGATTTATACAGCAAAACATTGCCTAGTGAAATAACAACAAACACCATTCTGCAAAATATATTATGCTTGCAATCTCAAACCCATGTCTGCAAAACTTATTTGAAGAACAAATACTTGCAATACAACCAAAAATGAAAGATGATTAAGATGTTTTGATTTTGACCTGTAAGGTTATATCATATTCTATCTGTGCATATGTCATTATCTGCTGATGAGCTTCAAACTGGAAATCTAAATCTTTGGAATGCAAGCAGGAAGTTACGGAGAGAAGATTATTTTTGTCTCGAATATAACATAGATATTAAAAAAATACATAGTTATCCATACGCGAAGAGAAAAATTATCTATCTAGAGAGAAAGACACAAAATGCTGGAGTCATTCAGTGGTTTTTTGTGTCTTTCTTTGGTATAAACCGGCATCTGCAGTTCCTTGTTATTACATTTACCTGCACAGCCTCAGCCTAAACTTTTGTGGTCCCAGTGGTTTTAATTCGCTAATGATGACAGATACCTGTGCCTGGAAGTGATTGCCGCTGCAAAGGTAGGTCACTTCAAAAGCATTTTTTCTCGTGGTAGTGTGTTTTAAAAAACATGTAAACACCTTTCGGTGTTTGAGTTGATGTGTGCAATTGGGTCCGAGTTTGTGTGTATTTGTGTGTTTTTGTCTGAATGTACATTTGTGTTTTTGTGTGTGACTGGCGATTTAGCGGATAGGAATCAATAGACCCGTTTTATGTTAAATTATTGGATCTGGGAGCTAAACACGTTTGCATTGAGTACATGCCTGATCTCTAATCATCCAAATGAAAGTGATGATGGAATAGCATTTACTCTTTGCTGTCTCATTAGAAATTGTAGTATTTGATATTTCGACATATCTCAAAGAAACCTAATAGTGTACTATGTAAATTACTGATATCTGGGATGTCAGGACTTTCATATGAAGAAAGACTGGATAGACTCGGCTTGTACTCGCTAGAATTTAGAAGATTGAGGGGGGATCTTATAGAAACTTACAAAATTCTTAAAGGGTTGGACAGGCTAGATGCAGGAAGATTGTTCCCGATGTTAAGGAAGTCCAGAACAAGGGGTCACAGTTTAAGGATAAGGGGGAAATCTTTTAGGACCGAGATGAGAAAAACATTTGTCACACAGAGAGTGGTGAATCACTGGAATTCTCTGCCACAGAAGGTAGTTGAGGCCACTTCATTGGCTATATTTAAGAGGGAGTTAGATGTGGCCCTTGTGGCTAAAGGGATCAGGGGGTATGGAGAGAAGGCAGGTACAGGATACTGAGTTGGATGATCAGCCATGATCATATTGAATGGCGGTGCAGGCTCGAAGGGCCAGATGGCCTACTCCTGCACCTATTTTCTATGTTTCTATGTTTCTATGAGATGTTTTTCCCGCTACCTTTCCCCTGTAGAGACAGGTAGCTCACTGGTCAATTGTGGAACATTTCTTAATGCAAGTTCTTCATCTTGTTTGTGTGCATGTAAATGGCTTAGTTCATTGTGGGAGGCATCAATCTTGTCCCCACATTTGAATAACTAGTGTTGGCTTGCGATTAGAGGAAGGAATCTTGCCAATTTGTCTCTAGTATTCCCAAAGTCAGTACTGGCATCGTAATGAAATCATCTCAGTCAACAGAGACTGCATATTATAATTGGGATCTCACTATATGTTGAGGCAACGAACATAAATACCTTCTTGCAGATAGGTTATATGTATCGTCCATCATGTTCACCAGTTCATCAAATCGTGAAGCACCCATGAACCTCTTAGATCATTGGTATTAGTAAAACGAATCAGGTAAAAACTTTAAAACTTTCTTTTCCAGGAATTTAATTTGCCAGATCAAAGAATGCAATGTTCATGAACTGTCTATGAAATATATATATATCATTGGACCAGATTTAGCATTTGTAGGTATATGTTTGTAAAACAATGACTATTTTTATTTTAATCATCAGAAAATTTAAATCCAGATGTTATTTGCCAACAGGCGTTTTATTCATAATTTAAAATTATGAATCTTCATCTTTTAAAATTAAATATTTATATTTTTTAATGTGAATGCATATACAGTACCTTCTTGCCTTTGCCATGAGGAGTATATTCTGAATGCTCTGCATGGAGATAGTGAAGACACCAGGATAAATTAAGTTTTTTTTTGCTATATCTGTTGATATTCATTGTCTCCATTTGTACAACTCTCCCTATTCTTTGTTATACCCTTCTAGACCGAAGGACATGTTGTGCCACTGTAAAGGCAGATTTATACATTAAAAATGTCTATTCGTGATTTTAGTTCTATTCTCCTGTTTGCTCCTTTGAAAGCTTAGTGTTCTGAAAAATCATGGCAAGTCACGATAACATTTCATTGACAGTGAAAATAGCAGATGATGAGGAAAATAGCATTTGAAATAAAAAGCAATCCTGGTTAGAAAACAAAGAATAAAATATATGTAGTGATTTTATTATTGGTTATCTCTACAGGATTGCCATTTGCAGGGAGTGAATGCTGAGGAAATCACAAATGTGCAATCTGACAATGCCCATTGAAAGGATTGCTTTGAAGATCACAGGCACGTAACTTCCCAAGATACATTCCCTATGAAGATGATCCCCACAGGGGAATGAAATTAACCTAACTTCATTGCATTGCAATAATCTTTACAGAGCATTGTTAACATGGTCGCAATTATATTTGGTTGGTAAAGTATTAATATGGTCTTTTTAAAAGCAAATTCCAAAATATTTCATCTGAAGTCTGTTCATGCTGCTATTTATTGGAAAGAACCATCAGCATGCAATAAACAGCTACAGAATCGGATTCTGGCATTCTGTGAATTAGTTAAGTTAGAATAACATGTACAGAGCGAAAGGCCCAATACCGATGTGTCGTGGGGGGAGTGTTGAGGGCAATGATTCAAGGCAATTGGGGAAATAATTAATGGAGAGTTGAATATTTCTTTTTACGTTTACAGAATGTCTGGAATTGAAAGTTTGGTTGATGTAGATGCGAACATATTCAGACGCGCAGTTGATATCTTGTAACTGGGAAGTTTAATAGTAAGATTAAATGAGAACTTACCAGTTTGAAGTTTGATCTTTATTTTATGAGGAGTTACGATGAGCGATTACGTGAAGAACCACGCCAGTCGGCATGCGCGTCAATCTTCAAAGCAGCGGCGTGAAATCACAGAAGGACAACAATTGAAGTATTATAGTAAGATTATAACTCTAGAACTTCCAGATGAGCTTCGTGATATGAGGGTTGGGAGCGGTGGGCACGTAATCGCTTATCGTAACTCCTCATAAAATAAAAATCAAACTTCAAACTGGTAAGTTCTCGTTTAATCTTACTATTTTACTTAGGAGTCACGTGAGTGATTCCATGAAGACTTTAAAGGTCTGTGATTTCACGCGGATCCAAATCCAGGCGTTTCACACTGCAAGCAGTTGACTCAGGAGGAGTGAATTAGTAACAACATTGATTCATAATACTGATTAACATGTTAATGCTTTAATTCACAAATAACAAAATATATACAATAGCGACTCCTCTCTCCCAGGGAGAAGCTATGAACCAAAGGTTAACACAGAGTGGGCGAACCGCCCGGATTCAACAAGCGGCTTGTTGTAGAACCTCTGAAAAGTCAATTCATTTGACCATCCTGCGGCCGCGAGGATATGGTCTGGAGGGACGTCCATTGCCCTCGCCGCCAAAGTTGATGCCGCCCTGGTGGAGTGAGATTAAAAATTTTAAGTATTAACTCCTGCACACCCCAGGACTTGCTTCAGCCATCGTGAGATGGTCTGAGATGACACTTGCATATGTGGCTTTTTGTGGCTTATAGGTAGTGCTACCTCAGAGCCTCTGAGGCTCTTCGTGACGTCAATATAGCGTTTCAAGTGCACCACTACACACAGCCGTGAATCTGTGGGATAAGCTGACAATACAAACTTATATCCCGACACCCCTGGTCTGCCCTGTTTGAGTAAATGTAATGTTAGCGTGAAATGTAACGTCATTCTGTGATGACACCATCCTGTCCAGACGCAGTTTGAGGAGAGTCTGAACCCTTTTGTGTTGATATAAGCGCCATGAGCATGACCAATTGAGGGTGATCCTTGGTAAGGACAATGAAGTGGCTGTTCCCCAGGCCTAGGAGGATTTGAATTAAACACTCCCTTCATGAATCGTGATATTAATGGGTGGGACCCTAATGGTTGGAGTCTTGATCCCCGGCACAGGTATGCTGACAGGGCCTGTGATGTTCCCCTGTAAGCGAAATTCCTCCCACTTCCTGATACGAGAGATGTACCGCCTTTTTGTGCTATCCCTCCAGGATGACGAGATGATATCCACAGTCTGATCGGATAGTCCCAGACCCAGGTATGGCCTTCTTAAAATCTGCAAATCAACAAATTTACACGATCATTCAATGGGTGTGGATCCCCTGTGACAGGGCGCACCAGTAAATTTTTTAGTTTTGGTACCACCACAATAGGGTGCGTGGTTATGTCTGAAATTAGCGGGAACCATGGCTGTGTAGGCCAGTCGGGTACCACCAAAACCCCTGTGGCGGTGTCCTGCTTGATCTTAGTCAGGCACCGGCTGATGAGGCAGAAAGGGAGAAAAGCATATAAAAACATTCCGCCCCAATGCAGTGAGAATGCATTCACTGCAACTGCCCCTAGGTCTGGTTCCCATGAAACATACTTTGGTACCTGGTGATTAAGTCTGGATGCAAACAAATCGATATCTGGCATCCCATACTGAAGGACAATTTTATCAAATACATCCTGATTCAACATTCACTTGTCGTTGAATTTACATGACCTGGTGTCTGCCACTATATTGAGTCTGCCTGGCAAATAGACAGCTGAAATCCAAATATTCTTTTTTATGCACCAGTGCCAAATAGTGTTAGCCAATCCATCACATGATTTTGACTTGATTCCACCCATGTGATTGACATTTGCCACTGCCGTGGTGTTGTCAATCTGCAGTTGGACATGTAAATGATGCTTAGTGGTGCAATAAGCTTTGAGCCATAGAATGCTCCTAAAAGTTCTAAATAATTTATTCCATGTGATTGGAGAATCAGTACCTCATGCTTATCCCATCTGCCTCCACAGCTAGACCTGGTGTCAGTAGCACCCCAACCTAGGGCACTGACATCAGTCTGTAAAATATGTGAAGGTGCTTCAGCCAAAATTGTGCCATAACAATTTGATATGTTTCTAACCCATCACTGTACCTCTGCAATGGCTTCAGATGGTAAGTGCATGGGCCGATTGTAATGACTTGCATGTATTCTCAGTGCCTGTACCCTTGCCTCTGTAAATGCTGGTAGTTTAACGGTCCATACTGGAAATGCAGCTACCAATTTACCAATTAATCTTGCAACCTGTTGAATTGAGGGTGATTGCTCCCTCAAGAGCTTGATACAGCCTTCAATTAAATCTATTCTCTTGCCCTGGGGCAGAGTCACCGACATGTGATTGGAATTAACTGTGAATCCCAGATAGTCAATTAGGTTAACCGGCACCAATTTTGATTTAACTTGGTGGACAATGAATCCCAACTTCTTCACCATGAGTTGAACAGCTGAAACTGATAACTCAGCTTCGTCAAAGGTGTTTCCAATTATTAGAATGTCATCCAAATAAGCCATGATGATATGGCCTTGTAACCGTAATAACCCAAGTACTGGTTTTAGCAGCTTTGTTAATAAGCAAGGGGCTGAGGTCCATCCATTAGGTAGAGCTCTAAATTGCCACAATTGTCCCATCCAGTTAACATAGAAACATAGAAAATAGGTGCAGGAGCCCACCATCCACCGACCAACCAAAAGCCGTTATTCCAGATGCCAGCAGGTTGAGCACCCGCTGCAGTTTAATCTCCTGCGCTCGGATGCCTTCCGCCATATGGCCACAAATGGCATGGTTTACTGACGGCACCTTCAGCAGAATACAGTTCTCTGGGGTCTCATTTTTTTGGCAGTAGTGTCCATGGCCAGCTCCTGGAGCTGGTGGGAGGCCAGGTAATTTATGCTGGCAGCCAGCGGGCTTGAGATATTTTTGCCACGGCTCACCTTGCTGTTCCTACTTTTTCCATGTTTGTACTTGCCCTCCTGCAACAAGAATTACCAAACGCAGAGATCTCGCACTAGTTTAACACTGACCTGAGGCTTTTTAAACTTACCGCTGATGAAGCGCTGCTCCTCACAGCTGGTCGCTGCGCCATGCGTCAGATGTAATGACGCGCATGCCGACTGGCGGGGTTCTTCACGAAATCACTCACGTGACTCCGAAGTAAAATAGCAATGATGAGTTAAAACTCAACCTAATGGGCTGAAAGGTTATTTCTGGTGAATGACACACCTTTAGATTTGTCATAGCATCTCTGCTACACAAGGGTTGTCAGGAATGTGATGGAAATATGCATCATTTATTTGAATAAGTGGTATTATAACAACATTCACAAAATATTACTCCACTGGTATATGAAATGCACCTAAAGACATTATTGTTACATTTTTTTTTAAAAAAAATACACTAGGACAGAGTAAGTTTATTTGATCAGTGATATTCCACTGGATAATCTCTACCACCAAGGATGTCCTGTGACCACAGTGTACACCATCTACAGGATGTACTTTAGCAACTCACCAAGTTATTTCACATAGCACAGAACAGTAATGCAGTGGAGAAATTGTAACATCAGTCACATGTTATCCTGACTTTGAAACATATCAGGATTACATTTTTGTTGATGACCTGTAATTCCCTACCGAATAGAGAATGGAAA
Organism: Okamejei kenojei; assembly: GCA_035221665.1. Lineage (NCBI taxonomy): Eukaryota > Metazoa > Chordata > Chondrichthyes > Rajiformes > Rajidae > Okamejei > Okamejei kenojei. The sequence goes on from CM069134.1 coordinate 112,430,158, forward strand.
GTGAAGTTGGGAATTAAAAATAGAGAAGAAACACATTAAGCAAGTATTTTCACATCATTCTTCACTACAGGGGATACAAGTAGCCCCAGAAATGGGAAGGGAGGAAGTCAGGAAAATTATATTCTCTATAGAAATGGCATCAATCATTTGGAGTTACAGATTACATCGTATGTTGAAGTAAGAAATAACTAGTGAAATAATTGATGAATTGGTTTTAATCATTAAAAATTCCCTATAACAAAAGCCTGTTCTGAGCTAACATTATTTCAAAGACGTTTCCTTAACTATGGCCTGAACTACGGCGAAAAAAGGAATACTTAAATTTTGGAAACACACATCAGTCCCTACAGTGAAGATGTGGATTACAAACATGTCCGAGACACTACATTTGGAAAACATTAGGCTTGTCTTGGCAGAAAAACCAGATCAATTTTTCAAGACATGGAAACCCTTCACCGAATACTTACAAGGATAGTATGGCGCACACAGAAATCTAAATTTAAATCCGATTCTGGGTTGGGTGAGGTGGGCGGGAGGGGATGAGGGGCAGGTATATCTCCACTTTCCTTTTTTCTTTTTTTTCTCTTTTATCTCCACTTTCTTTTTGTAGTCTAGGGGTCTTTTCTATGTGCTTTTTTGAGCTATCTTTTCACTTCTCACTTTTTCCCTCTCTTGTTCTCTCTCGCTTCTTTTATTTCATTTTCAGGTTATAAGGTTAAAAATGAAGCTGTACAATAATTGTATAATTTTAGATGCCGAATGTTTTATCTTTGTACAATTGCTTCTAATAAAAATAATCAAATAAATAAATAAGTAAACAAATACATAAAGAGATGAATAAATAAATAAATAAATTCCCTATAGCTAGGTTTAGAAAGATAGAAACATAGAAATTAAGTGCAGGAGCAGGCCATTCGGCCCTTCGAGCCTGCACCGCCATTCAATATGATCATCCAACTCAGTATCCTGTACTTGCCTTCTCTCCATACCCCCTGATCCCTTCAGTCACAAGGGCCACATCTAACTCCCTCTTAAATATGGCCAACAAACTGGTGTCAACTACCTTCTGTGGCAGAGAATTCCACAGATTCACCACTCTCTGTGTGAAAAACGATTTTCTCATCTCGGTCCTAAAAGACTTTCCCCTTATCCTTAAACTGTGACCCCTTGTCCTGGACTTCTCCAACATCGGGAACAATCTTCCTGCATCTAGCCTATCCAACCCCTTAAGAATTTTGTAAGCCTCTATGAGATCACCCCTCAATCTTCTAAATTCCAGCGAGTACAAGTCGAGTCTATCCAGTCTTTCTTCATATGGAAGTCGTGCCATCCCAGGAATCAGTCTGGTGAACCTTCTCTGTACTCCCTCTATGGCAAGAATGTCTTTCCTCAGATTAGGAGACCAAAACTGTACGCAATACTCCGGGTGTGGCCTCACCAAGACCCTGTACAACTGCAGTAGAACCTCCCTGCTCTTGTACTCAAATCCTTTTGCTATGAATGCCAACATACCATTCGCTTTCTTCACAGCCTGCTGCACTTGCATGCTTACTTTCAATGACTGGTGTACCATGACACCCAGGTCTCGCTGCATCTCCCCTTTTCCTAATCGGTCACCATTCAAATAATAGTCTACCTTCCTGTTTTTGCCACCAAAGTGGATAACCTCACATTTACCCACATTATACTGCATCTGCCATGCATTTGACCACTCACCCAGTCTATCCAAGTCATCCTGCAGCCTCCTAGCATCCTCACAGCTAACACTGCCCCCCAGCTTTGTGTCATTCGCAAACTTCGAGATGTTGCAATTAATTCCCACTTCCAAATTTCTTGTGTGGGACCTTGTCGAAAGCCTTCTGAAAGTCCAGATATAACACATCCACTGCTTCCCCCTTAGCCACTCTACTAGTTACATCCTCAAAAAATTCAATAAGATTCGTCAGACATGATTTACCCTTCGTAAATCCATGCCGACTTTGTCCAATGATTTCACCACTTTCCAAATGCGCTGCTATCCCATCTTTAATAACTGACTCTAGCAGTTTCCCCACTACCGATGTTAGACTAACTGGTCTGCAATTCCCCGTTTTCTCTCTCCCTCCCTTTTTAAAAAGTGGGGTTACATTAGCTACCCTCCAATCCTCAGGAACTACTCCAGAATCTAAAGAGTTTTGAAAAATTATCACTAAGGCATCTGCTATTTCTGGGGCTACTTCCTTAAGTACCCTGGGATGCAGCCTATCTGACCCTGGGGATTTATCGGCCTTTAATCCATTCAATTTACCTAACGCCACTTTCCGGCTAACCTGGATTTCACTTATTTCCTCCATCTCATTTGACCTGCGATCCCCTGCTACTTCCGGCAAAATATTTATGTCTTCCTTAGTGAAGACAGAACCAAAGTAGTTATTCAATTGGTCTACCATGTCCTTGTTCCCCATGATCAATTCACCCGTTTCTGACTGCAAGGGACCTACATTTGTTTTAACTAATCTTTTGCGCTTCACATATCGATAAAAACTTTTGCAGTCAGTTTTTATGTTTCCTTGCCAGTTTTCTTTCATACTCCATTTTCCCTTTATTAATTATGCCCTTTGTCCTCCTCTGTTGGTCTCTGTATTTCTCCCAGTCCCCTGCTAGGCTGCTTTTTCTGGCTAATTTGTACGATTCATCTTTTTCTTTGATACTATCCCTGATTTCCCTCGTTATCCACGGATGCGCCACCTTCCCTGATTTATTCTTTTGCCATACTGGGATGAACAATTGTTGTAGTTCATCCATGCAGTCTTTAAATGCCTTCCATTGCATATCCACCGTCAACCCTTCACGAATCAATTGCCAGTCCATCTTGGCAATTCACGTCTCATACCCTCAAAGTTACCTTTCTTTAAGTTCAGGACCCGTGTTCCTGAATTAACAATATCACTCTCCATCCTAATGAAGAACTCAACCATATTATGGTCGCTCTTGCCCAAGGGACCACGTACAACAAGGCTGCTAACTAACCCTTCCTCATTACTCAGTACCCAGTCTAGAATAGCCTGCTCTCTCGTTGGTTCTTCTACATGTTGGTTTAGAAAACTATTCCCGCAAACATTCCAAGAAATCCTCTTCCACAGCACCCCTGCCAATTTGATTCACCCAATCTATATGTAGATTGAAGTCACCCATTATAACGGTTTTACCTTTGTTGCACGCATTTCTAATTTCCTGTTTGATGCCATCCCCAACTCCACTACTACTGTTAGGTGGCCTGTACACAACACCCACTAGCGTTTTCTGCCCCTTAGTGTTTCGCAGCTCCACCCATATCGATTCCACATCCTCCAAGCTAATGTCATTCCTTTCTATTGCGTTAATCTCCTCTCTAACCAGCAACGCTACCCCCACCTCCTTTTCCTCTCTGTCTATCCCTCCTAAATATTGAATATCCCTGGATGTTCAGCTCCCAGCCTTGGTCACCCTGGAGCCATGTCTCTGTGATCCCAACTATATCATAATTATTAATAGCTATCTGCACATTCAACTCATCCACCTTATTACGCATGCTCCTCGCATTGAGACACAAAGCCTTCAGGCTTATTTTTACAACACTCTTGGCCCTTTTACAATTATGTTGAAAAGTGGCCCTTTTAGATTTTTGCCCTGGATTTGTCTGCCTGCCACTTTTCACCTTGCTACCTATTGCTCCTATCCTCATTTTCCACCCCTCTGTCTCTCTGCTCACACATTTAAGAAACCCTCCACTTCTTATTCTCTGTTTGTTATTTTTTCTTCCTTCCTCCCTACGTGTTGCGTCTGACTGCTTCTCTTCTCTGCCTCCTGCCTCACAAACGGACTACTTGCCTTCTCTATTTGAGTCCCTTCCCCCAACCGATCTAGTTTAAAGTCTCCCCAGTAGCCTTTGCAAATCTCCCCGCCAGGATATTGGTTCCCGTCGGGTTCAAGTGCAACACGTCCTTTTTGTACAGGTCACACCTTCCCCAAAAGAGGTCCCAATGATCCAGAAACTTGAATCTCTGCGCTCTGCACCAGTCCTTTAGCCACGCATTTATCCTCCACCTTGCTCCATTCCTACTCTCACTGTTGCGCGGCACAGGCAGTAATCCTGAGATTGTTACCTTTGCAGTCCTTCTCCTTAACACTCTTCCTAACTCCCTAAATTCTCCTTTCAGGACCTCCTCTCTTTTTCTACCTATGTCATTGGTACCTATATGTACCATGACCTCTGGCTCCTCTCCCTTCCATTTTAAGATTCTGTTTAAAAATAATAGGTTGCCCATTTAACACATAAAGGAGACATTTTTTTTCCTCTCTTTGAACAATGAGATTCCTTGAAAATTGCTTCCTCAAAAGGGTAGTAAAAGCAGTCTTTGAGGGAGATAGATGTTTGATAAGAAATGTGGGCATGTGGTGAAATTTATAGCAGTTCGACTGGAATATGTAGCGGGAGTTGCATCCGATCGGTCATGATTGTATCATAGTATAGAGCAGGCTTGAAGGGGAGAATTGTCTGCTGCTGCTGTTAATCCATATATTTAGTTTAGTTTAGAGATACAGCGTGGAAACAGGCCCTTTCGGCCAACCGGATCCGTGCAGACCAGCGATCCCCGCACATTAACACTATCCTATACCCACTAGGGACAATTTTTACATTTACCAAGCCAATTAACCTACATACCTGTTTGTCCTTGTTGAGTGAATCATTGCCGTAAACTTCAATGCTTAAATAAGTAGACTGGTAAAACTGGGAAAAGACAATAATATGGTCTGAAAAAGTTGTTAAACTCGCAAAAAAACTTGCAACAAAGGTAAGAAATCCACATTGGATCATACAAATACTGAAAGTGGCCGATAGTGGAGTTGATAAAGGTAAAAATCTCATTTAGAAGGCATATAAGTTTCAATGCTGAATTTTCTCTTTTGTTTTCTGCCTGCTTAAAATAGAATTGTGAGGAGACCCGTCTTTGATTCTTCCTAATCTGCCAAAGTTATCACAAATCCTAAAGGATGACTTGCAAGTATCTGGCATAGGGCAAACCATTTTTGTAGAATGAAGAAAATCTGTAATATTCCTGGAACTCTCTGATAGTATCTCTTGACGCAGTGAGAGGTATCACAGCAGGTCTGCTAAAAATAAAGTCTTGAGTTACACAGCATTTCTCAGAGAATTTTTCAAAAATAAAATGGGAAGTGGCATCATACAATTAGCAATTGTTTTAATTTGAAAATGTCTTTGACATTTTTAATGCAATTTCCAGAATACCCTTGAGATCAGTTTGTATACTGCATAATATATTTGGACATATACTTAAATAAGTGTTTTTTTTTGCAATTTTCAAGAATTAAGCTGTTCACTGACTGCAGGTATATGGCACTTATGGTCTCTTACAACATACACTTGGAGGTAAGCCACTATCAAATATTCCCTAAACTTGCCGACCTGCAAAATGTAATTTCATTCATTACAAAAATTTGAATCACAAGCATCACAAATTTTCTAGAAAGCACAAATGTAGTACATTGCTTTGGCAAGGAATTCTTCTGTTTTACACAATTGAAACACTCAACCTGTTAAGGATTAACACCAATTAACGTGAATTTACAAGCAAGTCACTCTGGAGAGGGCATCAGATTCACACGTCAGAATGGCTTTCTGAGGAAGAAAAATAAATATCGAGCAATGTTCAAATTCTGCATTTAGCTGAAGCATGATCACGTTGGTGTTATTCATATTAGCAATCAATTGTTTGCCAAGGTTACAAATGTTTTTTATTGTTTGCTGATTTTTTTCTAATCAATGATTATCAATGCAGTGCCAAATCTGGCACCCTACCATGCTGTGTCTCTGGTATCTTGTTCTCTATTAGTTCATGTATTTATATCTGGTTTTGAAAGGAACCCAACTGAATGTAGAAGTTAACTTTGATTTTTTTAATTTGACATTTTCTTTGATTTTTTTAAATGCAATTTCCAGAATTCCCATATCAGTTTGTATATTGCATAATATATTTAAAGTCAAAAGTCTTTAAGTCACGGTACTTATAAGGATACTAAACTAAAAACAATTTTGGATTACGTTACTCTGATTCCGACATCACAAAGTAAGTACACTTCAGATGAAGGATCTCTACCCAAAAACTGCCCATTTCCATCCACAGAGGTTTCCTGGCCTGCTTAGTTCCTCAGCACTTTGCTTGTTGTTCCAGATTTAAGCATCTCTCGTGTGCCTCCATGCACACTCTGTGGACTGTAAGCTGTTTCGGGGTGTACCAAAACAATGAACAGCATTATATAAATGCTGCACTACTGAAATTGTATATTATTTTTGTGCTTATACTGACAAGGAATTAAATCTTTAGTGCCTATGGCATATGGAATATACCCAACTTTTCTCATTTGGTAGTCCAGTAAGAATGGGCATAGGATAGAGGATCATCCATGATGCCATTAGAGGGCTTTAAGTGATGAGAGGTCAGTTGCTGGTCCTCTACAAAGGGCTATTCCCATGCAGGGGTGCTTCTGCAGAGTAAAGAAAAACTTCTCAATTTATGGTACCCACATCAGATAATGCCTACTGGCCACCAGCACCCTTCTGTGGTGGTTGGATGCAGATGGTTCTTGCATCGAATATTGTCCTAAATATGATGACTCATCCACAGCTTATGAAGTACTGGTTCCTGCTAATAGAATCTATTGATTTAATGATTAAGAAGAGCCCTGGAATTCTAAATATGACGTTGATACCCTTGTCGGTTTAAGGGTAACCTTTTTACCCAAGTCATAGTTAAAAACAGTATATTTGGATGATACCTTTGAAAATGAGCAGAGAAACAATCTTGAAATAAAAAGATAGAGCCCTAAAGATTATAATTAGATTTCCTAAATAAGGAAAACACATTTTAGGAATTTGCATAATGTTATCCTTTTAAAAAAATATTTATTTGGTAAATTTATTGTTTAATTGAATAAATATGTAAACTTGCAAATGTGTCATGTTATTTAACACCTTTGCTACTTAAAGAATTGAAATATGCAGAATGCAAATCAAGAATCAGATGCAGACACCTCAGTTCCACAGTAAACTAGCCCCATTTATCTATATTTGGCCCAGATCCATGGTGGCGGTGCGGTAGAGTTGCTGCCTTACAGCGCTTACTGGGTTCGATCCTGGCATCGTGTACATGGGGAGTTAGTTCGTTCTCCACATGACCTGCATGGGTTTTCTCCGGGTGCTCCGGTTTCCTCCCACACTCCAAGGACGTACAGGTTTGCAGGTTAATTGGCTTGGTTGAAATGTTAGAAAATTTTCCCCAGTGTAGGACACTGTTAATGTACGGCGATCGCTGGTTGGTGCAGACTCGGTGGGCCAAAGAGTCTGTTTCCACGCTGTACCTCTAAACTAAACTCAACATGGAAACAGACCCCTCAACTCAACTTGTTTATGCCGAGCAAGATTCCCCATCGAAACTAGTCCCATTTATGAACATTTGGCCCAAATCCCTCTAAATGTTTCCTATCCATGTATCTGTCCAAATGTCTTAAAATATTATTAATGTTACCTGCCTCAACTACTTCTTCTCACAGCTGGTACTCTGAAGTTGCTCATTGCTTTTTACACCCCAACTGACCACCCCAGCTAAGACAGTCTCTCTAACTATAATTGACCATCCCAGACAACATCATAGTAAACCTGCTCAATATTCTCTCTAGCATCCTTCCTTTAGTGTGGTAACCAGACTGAATGTTATACTGTAGCTGTGGCCAAACTTGTGCTTTATATAGCATTAACACGACCTCCTCACACATGTACTATTTAAATTCATCATCCCAAATGCCTGCTCAATCACTTAATCTCTTTATTGGAATTTGTAGACCATACTCAGCAAACCCCGCCATCCATCAAAAGACTAGTTTCTTCTTCTCACATACATCACCTCATTTTCCAGATTGAATACATTTGGCAATTTTGTGACTACCGAAACAGTCTAATGACATCTCCTTATAGTTCAGAACTTTCCCTCTCATTATTCACGGCACTAATTTTGAAATTGTAGGCAAACTCTTAATTGTGGTACCAACATTCAAATCAAGGCTGAAGAAGGGTCTCGACCCAAAACGTCACCCATTCCTTCTCTTCAGAGATGCTGCCCATCCCGCTGAGTTACTCCAGTATTATGTGTCTACCTTCGATTTAAACCAGCATCTGCAGTTCTTTCCTACACATTCAAATCTAAATTATTAATATGTGCCATGAAAAGCAAGGGACTAATATTGAGTCCTGTGGATTTCCACATAGTCCACTTCAGTCATTAAAATTCGCATTGACCCTTGCTTTCTATCGCTGAACTAACTTTTAATTAAACTCATTTGTTTTGTCTCCCATCTCAAATGTTAATTCAAGCACCTAGAATGATTGTAGCGGGTACGTCAGAGCTCAGGGACGTCTTTTAGCAGCTCGTAACGCTAACGGCAGGTACTCGGGAAACGCGGTAAGCTCGGGAAGACTCGTGAAGATTTTTCAACGTTGAAAAATGTCCACGAGAGCCCCGAGTACTTACGAGCGGCCATTACCGTAAATCTCCGAGTTCGAATCAGGGCAAACTCGGGAGAAGTCTTGAATAAACTCTTACAGTGGGACAGGGCTTTTACTCCACTACTGTTGTTTTTTTTGCTTTCATTTCGCATTCATCTACTTTAATAGTATCTGAAACCAATCGCTTGACTAGCCTAACTACCCAAGTGTTCAATAGATTCCAGGTGACTTGCAGTTTTATCTTACCTTAAGTTTTACAGTCCTATTTCAACCCAGAACCAAAATGGGATGTGGTGGTGTTAAGAGCTTCATCATATTTCTGTTCTGATCATTCACATTTTTCTGATCAACAATTTATTTTCGCTAGTTAGTTTTAACCCTTGACATTTCATTCCTGATTGCCGAGGCAGACCAATAGACAATAGACCATAGACCATAGACGCAGGAGTAGGCCATTCGGCCCTTCGAGTCATTCAATGTGATCATGGCTGATCCTCCAAAATCAGTACCCCATTCCTGCCTTCTCTCCATATCCCTTAACTCCGCTATCCCTAAGAGCTCTATCTAACTCTCTCTTGAAAGCATCCAGAGAACCAGCCTCCACCGTCCTCTGAGGCAGAGAATTCCACACACTCCCAACTCACTGTGTGAAAAAGTTTTTCCTCATCTCCGTTCGAAATGGCTTACCACCAACTATGGCCCCTGGTTCTGGACTCACCCAACATTGGGAACATGTTTCCTGCCTCTAGCATGTCCAAACCATTAATAATCTTATATGTTTCAATAAGATACCCTCTCATCCTTCTAAATTCAAGAGTGTACAAGCCCAGCCGCTCCAATCTATCAACATATGACAGTCCCGGGAATTAATCTCATGTACCTACGCTGCGCTCCCTCAAAAGCAAGAATGTCCTTCCTCAAGTTTGGAGACCAAAACTGCACACAATACTCCATTCAGATATCTTATTGTAGTCAAGGCCCATGTCTTCTCTACTAGAGCAAGAATGTCTTTGGATAAAATACTATGTTTTTCACTGCAAGGGCATTCTTTAGAAGCCTACCTTTTTAATTAAGTGTTTATGGCAAACTAGAGTTCTCCAAGGTCTTCAATCTATAACTAACTAAATAACATTTAAAGTAACTAAATTCATTTCACTTGCACTTGATGTGCAATGTGACGAATAAAACCATATTGTATTGTAACAGAAAATGGGAAGACTTATAATATGAGTCACTTTTAACAAGTCAAAGAAAACAAGCTTTCCCAGACTTCCTTAATGGAACAATCACATTTTTATCTAGAGCTTTCTAATACTAACTCTGCTGCTAGCATGAGACACAGCTCAGCTTTGACATTTGCTCTGGCTTTGTCCTTTATACTCATTACATCAGAGACACATGTTTACAATCAAACAGATTTGCATTTGATAATATTTAATGTAACTCATGACCTAAATTCTCATGAAAAATACTTTTACTTTGTGGAATGTGGGGTTTAATTGATGGACCTCATTTGACAACAGGTTTCGTTCATCGGTAGAATTACATTTTAGAGTAGAAATGGCTTCAATTCAATGATGTGATCATCAAAACTGTATCATGAAATTAATGCAAAGCTGGTACAAAGCATATATTCCTTGGCAATGAGTTATATAACTCAATTTTTTCCTTAATAAAGATCCTCATGACCACTGCAAAATCTTTGAACTGCAGCAAAAAACAAAATTGATCAAGGTGCATGTCCTAAGATTATACTGTATGATGGGAATTTTGAAACCAGCGGGCCAATGTATTAAAAAGTCCATTATTGCTCTGTGGACAGACTAATCTCAAATCACTTGGTGATTTTGCATCTCTCCCATATTTCCATGAACACAATTGTTTTACTGTACTTTCTGATTACTTTAATTCCTGAGTTGTAAGAGTGCAGCGAGTAGTTGTAACTTTGTGTTGAGTGATGACCATACAATAATAGAAGCCTTACACCATGATAAAGATCCAAAGACTTTATTAACTACATAGCAAGCACGACTTCACACTCGCACATTCCATTTACACTAAGGGAATCCAGCAAGCAGTGATAACTGAAAAGCTAGTGGGCTCCAGAAGCATGACACATATTATACATCCCCCCTCTTAAAGAATCAACAACAATACAGATCCATAAACTAAGCAAGGCATGTATAACAATCGATGACAAACTGGAAGAAAGTCAAACATAGTTCGGATACTTCACAACCGGCCTGCAAACACGACCAGCACGATAGAGACCATCTCCATTTTTTTTTTTCTGGGGAGAGAACAGGTGGTTTCACAGGCGAGGGAGACTGGACCAGCATCCCTGGAGATGAAGCAGGAAACTGGTGGCGAAGATGGAACAGACAGAGGAGCTGTTGTAGGCATGGATTGTTGTGCTGGCAAAAGCATGCGAGTGCCACTAGACGCAGACGGAAGTGATCTTGTACGATCTAGATAATACGGAGGAGGAACTGGCTCGTTCACAGGCAGGATGTGTTGCCTGTTACATCTGTAGGTGCCGCCATCAGCGCTAACGATACATGAGCGTGGTTCCGAAGCAATTCCAGAAATTATTCCAATACGGTCGTGGCCTTTGTCAGTCTGTAAGCGGACCATCAGCCCTTTGGTCAGTGCTGGCAGTGACCTACTTGTCTTGTCAAACCATTGTTTTTGAACGTCACGCTTCTGTTGCAACCTGGATTGAACCTCCTCAGGTGGAAAAACTTGTGGCACGGGTCTGCCTTGAGAACAACCATTGAGCGGGTGAACCCAAGATGGGGTTACGGGAGATGTTGCGTAAGTTAAGCAGATCCAGAAATATGTCCGATTTTGCTCTGTAAGGACGTTCCATGAGCTGTTTAGCACTTTGACAGCCCGTTCAGCCAACCCGTTAGACTGGGGGTATTCAGGACTGCTGGTGACGTGGTGCAAATTCCAGTGTCTAGTGAACTCCCTGAATTGTTGGCTGGTGAATTGACTGCCGTTGTCAGTTAGCAGTCTGCCTGGAGATCCGTGGACTGAAAAGTGGTGCGATACCTTCAAAATCACTCCACTGGAAGTGGGGCTGCTGAGAAAATCAATGCCATGCCAATCAAATATGTCACAGAGAGTGGTGAGTCTGTGGAATTCTCTGCCTCAGAGAGCGGTGGAGGCAGGTTCTCTGGATACTTTCAAGAGAGAGCTAGATAGGGCTCTTAAAAATAGCGGAGTCGGGATATGGGGAGAAGGCAGGAACGGGGTACAGATTGGGGATGATCAGCCATGATCACATTGAATGGTGGTGCTGGCTCGAAGGGCCAAATGGCCTACTCCTGCACCTATTGTCTATTGTCTATGTCAGCTGTGACTGTCGACCACAGGAGTGCAGGTACAGGATGTGAAAGAAGATAATTCTGGTCTCCAATTGGAGGTGCGGGTTCATCCCACTTCTGACACCATGTTGAGTGATGACCATACAATAACTGAAGCCTTACACCATGATAAAGATCCAAAGACTTTATTAACTACATAGCAAGCATGACTTCACACTCGCTTGTTCAACTTACACTAAAGGAATCCAGCAAGCAGTGATAACTGAAAAGCTAGTGGGCGTAACTACAGAAGCATGACTTATGAAATGAGTGACACCAATCTACACCTTGTGCACATTTCCTTAAAAAATACTCATAGTATTGCATGGAAAGAGGAGGAGATTGGAAAGTATTGGGTAGTTCTATCAAAGGATCAGCACAAGTTTTATAATTCAAGCCTAATAATGTATAATTCAAGAGAAAATTTTAAAATAGGTGGGCACATGATGATGGGATGAAATCTACGAACAACAATGAGAAGATTAGGAAACTGACCTCTTCCACCATAACACCAGGACATTCTGTTTATTGATGCATTTTTTTCAGAAGAGTGCTGGCAATTTCAAAATGTTAATACCTTAATTATAGGGGTCAAGGAAAGAGCGTTCACGTCGCGACCCTGTTTTCACCAATCTTTCCACCACCATACACGAGACAGACACCATTGTAAGCAGGTGCCGAGAAGTGTGTTCAGCTCTGGATGAACAACTTTTAATCTTGTGTGTGGACTCGATAAGAAGAAGACCTTAATTATAGTAATTTTAACATGGGTTTTCCAATATAACTATTTAATGGGGTTCCTGTGAGGTGCAAAGGAAATGGCAACAGGAGACTGAAGTTGTGCATTAGAAAATATGGTGGTATGTATTCAGTGCTCAAATCCGTTTTGCTGCTTATGTGAAAGTGTTTGTTCATAGTACCTGCATTGAAAGGTTATCGTGTATACTTCAGATGTGAAATTACACACGTTGTAGTTATCATCTGCTTTTTTTGCATTCAGTGCTCGGTATGGGTATCTGACACATAAGATTAGTACAGCTGCTGTTGTTCAGAGACATATAGCTCCATGGGAGAAAGGATTAGTCTTATAAGAAGCCAAGCCTACCAGACAATAAGCCTCCTTCATATTTGAGAGCAGTGGTGTTGAAAAATGTCTCCGGGTTTGATATGAGATGCTGCTAGGCATTTTCATCCTGTTGGGATATTCCATGCTGGCAAAGGGACATCATGGCCACACTTTAGTGGCTGCAGTCCATGGGCAGACCCTAAAAATTAGTGCAATTAATTCAGTCAGAACTAATGGCACATTGGCTTGTGGCTCTGACTGGCTTTACATAGATGCAGTGTATTGAAGAGGACAATTGAGATGTCCATATGTAGCTGCCACATCATTAGTCCTCAACAGGTACGCAACCACAAAAACATTGCTGCTTGTCTAGGAAGTCCTCCTTATCAATTACTATCCCAGCTATTTATCTCCCATTCAGCAGAAACGCAGAATGTTGGCAGCATCCTCTTTCATGGTAAAACATTATATATGTTTCATTAAGTATTCATTAAGTATTCCGACCATGGCCTCTGGCTCCATGCCCAAATTAGGTCTCTAATCAGGCCCATCCTTCCTCTTACTATCAGCTGGCTATTTATGTCATGTCACTGTTGAAGATCTTTGGTTGTTTTTTTATGTTGTCTCTCACTTCTCCTTTTGCCTCTTAGGTCTTGTGTTTTATTTATTCTTATTTTCCTTTGGACTCTTTTTATTTTCAGCGTGGTTCTACCTAATATTATCATAGAACAGTACAGCACAGGAACAGGCCCTTTGGCCCACAACGTTTATGCTGAATATGATGACTAGCTAAATTGATCTCATTTGCCTGTACATGATCCATATCCCTCTATTCTCCACACTTCCATGTGCCTATCTAAAAGCCTCTTAAATATATGTCTACCTCCACCTCAACCCCAGGTCTCCACCAATTTCTGTGCAAAAAACAATTGCCCTACACATCTCTATTAAACTTTCTTCCTCTCAACGAATAGCCACGCTTCGCGTTTTGAACATTTCCACCCTGGTTCTGATTGTCGACCCTATCTATGCCTTTCATAATTTTATATACTTCTATCAAGTCTCCACACAACCCCTGATGTTCCAGAGAAAACAATCCAAGTCTATCCAACCTCCCCCTGCAACTGAAACCCTCTTATCCCGGCTGCTTTCTGGTAGACCTCCTCTGCACCCTCTCCAAAGCCTCCACAATCTTCCTGAAACGGGGCAACCAGAACTGTTGTCAAAACAAACATCTGTCATAATACTGAATGATTTCTATAAATCTCATTTCAAAGAGATGTTTAATCTTTCATGTTGCAACAGTCGTGCCAATCGCCGATCCTCTGCAAATGTCAGTCAGTGGTTAGTTGTCATTTCACTTGTTGCTTTCTCTCGTCTATTTTCTGACCGGCTTTAAAACAGGGCCAATTTATGTCCGCGGGGAATAATCAGCCCATTGAACAAAAAGCCTTCATTCACGGTTGGCTCAAGAGTAACGGGAGAGGAACTTGGTAACTCGGGAGAGAAACTTGCAACATCGCAGAAATGACATACCCGTGGGAACTTGGTTAAACACTTGAACATAAACTTGTAATCTCGTACATAACCCTTTCCCCTGAGTTAAGGGGAAAAAGTAGAGTAGCTATGGAAACTATGAGATTCAAAGAGGAGGAAGTACTGACACTTTTGAAAAAAATAAAAGTGCATAAGTCTCCAGGTCCTGACAGGATATTCCCTAGGACATTGAGGGAAGTTAGTGTAGAAATAGCAGGAGCTATGACAGAAATATTTCAAATGTCATTAGAAACGGGAATAGTGCCGGAGGATTGGCGTACTGCGCATGTTGTTCCATTCTTTAAAAAGGGTTCAAAGAATAAACCTAGCAATTATAGACCTATTAGTTTGACGTCAGTGGTGGGCAAATAATGGAAAGGATACTTAGAGATAATATATATAAGCATCTGGATAAACAGGGTCTGATCAGGAACAGTCAACGTGGATTTGTGCCTGGAAGGTCATGTTTGACAAACCTTCTTGAATTTTTTGAAGCGGTAACTAGGGAAAGTGATGAGGGTAAAGCAGTGGATGTTGTCTATATGGATTTCAGTAAGGCCTTTGACAAGGTTCCCCATGGAAGGTTGGTTAAGAAAGGTTCAATCTTTGGGTGTTAATGGCGGAGTAGCAAGATGGATTCAACAGTGGCTGAATGGGAGATGTCAGCGAGTAATGGTGGATGGCTGTTTGTCAGGTTGGAAGCCGGTGACCAGTGGGGTGCCTCAGGGATCTGTGTTGGGTCCACTGTTGTTTGTCATGTACATCAATGATCTGGATGATGGGGTGGAAAATTGGATAAGTAAGTATGCAGATGATATTAAGATAGGTGGTGTTGTGGATAATGAAGTAGATTTTCAAAGTCTACAGAGAGATTTGGGCCATTTGGAAAAGTGGGCTGAAAGATGGCAGATGGAGTTTAATGCTTTTAAGTGTGAAGTGCTACATCTTGGCAGGACAAATCAAAATAGGACGTACATGGTAAATGGTAGGGAATTGAGGAATGCTGTGGAACAGAGGGATCTAGGAATAACTGTGCATAGTTCCCTGAAGGTGGAATCGCATGTAGATAGGGTGGTAAAGAAAGCCTTTGGTGTGCTGGCCTTTATAAATCAGAGCATTGAATATAGGAGTAGGGAAGTAATGTTAAAATTGTACAAGGCCAATTCTGGAGTATGGTGTACAATTTTGGTCGCCTAGTTATAGGAAGGATGTCAACAAAATAGAGAGAGTACAGAGGAGATTTACTAGAATGTTGCCAGGGTTCCAGCAACTATGTTACAGAGAAAGGTTGAACAAGTTAGGTCTTTATTCTTTGGAGCGCAGGAGGTTAAGGGGGGACTTGATTGAGGTCTTTAAAATGATGAAAGGGATAGACAGAGTTGACGTGGATATGTTTTTCCCATTGAGGGTAGGGAAGATTCAAACAAGAGGGCATGACATGAGAATTAAGGGACAGAAGTTTAGGGGTAACATGAGGGGGAACTTCTTTACTCCGAGGGTGGTGGCTGTGTGGAATGAGCTTCCAGCAGAAGTGGTGGAGGCAGGATCGATTTTAACATTTAAGAGTAAAGTGGATAGGTATATGGACGTGAAGGGAATGGAGGGGTATGGTCTGAGTGCAGGTAGATGGGACTAGGGGAAAACAAATGGTCGGCACGGACTGGAAGGGCCGAGAGGGCCTGTTTCCGTGCTGTAATTGTTATATGGTTATATGGTTATAACCACGAGTCTGTTTTTTTTCTTTCACTTGGGGTCACTCGTGGGTGGACTCGCACCGTGAGACAGGGCCATAACCACCTTATCTACTTCTAGTGAGCTATTAACATGGACCCCAACACATCAATGCTGTTAAGAGTATTGCCATTAACAGTCTACCATCTTCTTACATTCAACCTGCCAGAGTGCAACACCTCACACTTCTTTGGGTTAACCTCTGGATTCTCCTACTTCTTTTCTTAAAGTTCATTCACATTTGTTATGCAAGGAATTCTGTCCTTGGTTTTGGAAAATGTTATATTTCTCCTAAAATATAAAATTATAAAAGGACTGGACAAGCTAGATGCAGGAAAAATGTTCCCAATGTTGGGCGAGTCCAGAACCAGGGGCCACAGTCTTAGAATAAAGGGGAGGTCAATTAAGACTGAGGTGAGAAAAAACTTTTTCACCCAGAGAGTTGTGAATTTATGGAATTCCCTGCCACAGAGGGCAGTGGAGGCCAAGTCACTGGATGGATTTAAGGGAGAGTTAGATAGACCTCTAGGGGCTAGTGGAGTCAAGGGATACAGGGAAAAGGCAGGCACGGGTTATTGATTGGGGACGATCAGCCATGATCACAATGAATGGCGGTGCTGGCTCGAAGGGCCAAATGGCCTCCTCCTGCACCTATTTTCTATGTTTCTATGTTTCCTCATCAGATCATTTTCTGAAGTGACTGGACAAAAGCTATTAAGGAATAAGCGTCAAGTAATATATGAAGAAAATAGACTGTATTATATATAGTACCCACTAATTATTCTAAGCAACCCTAACTTTCTCTTTTATCTTTCTTATGAATTAAGTATATCAGTCTTTGAACAGTTATACAATTTATTTTGTAAAAGAATAATTGAACAAGATCATGGAAAATCATAGAAACCAAGCTTATAGCACAAAGGAGATGCTAACATGATCCAAATTCTTCATGATATTTTAATAGCAATGCAATGCACAATTATGAACGTGATTATCCAACGTGACCCCTCCACCCGCCACATCTTCCCATCTCCCCCCCTGTCTGCCTTCCGCAAAGACCGCTCCCTCCGCAACTCCCTTGTCAACTCTTCCCTCCCCTCCCACTCTACCCCTTCCCCGGGCACTTTCCCTTGCAACCGCAAGAAATGCAACACTTGTCCCTTCACCTCCCCCCTCCACTCCTTTCAGGGACCCAAGCAGTCCTTCCAGGTCCGACAGAGGTTCACCTGCACCTCCTCCAACCTCATCTACTGCATCCGCTGCTCCAGATGCCAGATGATCTATATCGGTGAGACCAAGCGGAGGCTTGGCGATCGCTTCGCCGAACACCTCTGCTCGGTCCGCAATAACCAACCCGACCTCCCGGTGGCTCAGCACTTCAACTCCCCCTCCCATTCCACATCCGACCTCTCGGTCCTGGGCCTCCTCCACGGCCAGAGTGAGCAACACCGCAAGCTGGAGGAGCAGCACCTCATATTCCGCTTGGGGAGTCTGCATCCTTTGGGCTTGAATATTGAATTTTCTCAATTCTGTTAACCCTTGCTGTCTCCTCCCCTTCCCACCTCTCCCTCAGCCCTCGGGCCCTGGCATTCCCTCTCTCTCTATCTCCCTCCCCCACCCTAGTTGCACCAGCTTCTCATTTTCACACCACAAACAGCTTACAATGGCTTGTTCCCTTTATCACCGATACTTTTTTGCATATCTTTCACTCATTGTTCCTTATCTCTCCACATCACCGTCTATATCTCTCGCTTCCCTGATCCCTGACCAGTCTGAAGAAGGGTCTCGACCCGAAACGTCGCCTATCTCCTTCGCTCCTTAGATGCTGCTGCACCCGCTGAGTTTCTCCAGCTTTTTGTGTACGCACAATTATGAATATTCTTTCACCAACTATTATAAATATTTTCACTAACTTCTATGTCTTTCTATACCTTTTATATATTTTTCTCTATCTTTTATAGCTAAGTTTTCTTTATCTTTTCACTTTTCTCAAGTATTTGATGTTAACAAATCACAACTTCACAAAGTTGTATCTCACTGAAACAGGCCTTTCATCACTACCTGCCCAAGTTGACTAAGATGCCTGTCTATACTAATTATATTTTCCTGCATTTGCCTAAATCATTGGATTTCTTTCCTATCCATGTACAGGTCAAAATGTTTCTTTAAAAACATTGTACCTGCCTTTATCACCTACTCTGGCACATTGTTCCATATACCCACCGGTCATTGTGTGAAACAAATAGTACCTCAGAACTCTTATAAATATTTTCCCTCTAACTTTTTACCTATTGTATGTCCTCTAGATTTTAACTCCCTTATACTGGGAAAAATACTGTGACTACATTTCCTTTTCAGGTCCTTCACACTTTCATATTTTTATAAACATACTAGACTAAGTGAGACCTGTTGTTGTCCCAGTCACATGGGAGGCCTGGTCCCCCAACTCAACCCATTCCCCAAAGCAATATTCCACCACTCACCTGATCCCCAATGGTGGGAGTGTTCTGTAGCTGGGGATGGGGACGGCTTCAGGCAGGCCTGTCAGGGGCTGGTGGGGGGGGGGGGGGTGTGGGGGAGTGCGGTGTGTTGGGGAGGGGGGTGTGTGTGGGGGAGGGGGTGTGTGTGTGTGGAGGAGGGGGGGTGTATGTGGAGGAGGGGGGGTGTATGTGGAGGAGGGGGGGTGTTTGTGAGGGAGAGGGGTGTGTGTGGGGGAGGGGTTGGTGTAGGGGAGGGGGGGTGTGGAGTGGTGGTGTGTGGGTTCACTGGTTCCTGGCCCCGGCTCCAACTGCACTCACCAGCTCCAGGACCTGGCACCTGTTGCGCTCATTGCCCCCGCCAACAAACACAGCCCGCCCCTGCCAGCCAAAAGTAGCCAGCCCCCGCCCGTGAACGCAGCCATCCCCCGCACAGAAACGCAGCCAGTCCCCGTCTCAGTGATTGATAGCAGGTGCCGGAAGGGGTGTCGCTGTCCAGGCGAATAACAGACCAACAACTTTTGTAATCTTTACCCGATCGGAACAAAACTTGGTGCGCTTGGAGCAGAGGAGAACGGTGAGCAAGGTGGCAAATAAATCTAAGCGATATAGGGTTTTGTTTTTGCGCAAATTTAAAAACAATGCAAACCGGAAGAGGACAAGATGAGAGTTGTAATAATAGTATAGATAATATATATATATATAGATATTAGCTCACCCCTGTGCTCCAGTGAGAAGAATCATGGCTTATTCAAAGGTAGACACAAAACGCTGGAGTAACTCAGCGGGACAGGCAGTATCTCTGGAGAGACGGAATGGATGACGTTTTGGGTCGAGACCCTTCTTCAGACTGAAGAACATGTTTCCTACACATGGCTTATTCAATCTCTTTTAGCAATTAAAGCCCACCAGTACAGGCAACATCGTCATGAATTTCTTCTGCATTCTTTCAAGCTCTACCCATCCTTCCTATATTGCAGTATCACAACTGCACAGGTAGTTCTGTAATAGTTGCATTCCTTAGAAATTTTATGTTGCAGAAAATCATGTTATATAGACAATTGTGTTAATGGAAGAAAGGGAGTTAGGCACTGGAGAATTGCAGACTTGAAATAACAAAGTTATGTTTCCCGCAGGGTTTTCAGAAATATAGGTTTTTTTTCAGTAGCAATAAGTTTATTTATGTTTCCGCAAGCTAAGAACACTGAAGGTTATATGTTATATTGTTTAATAAAGTATCATTGCACAAATGTTAATGGAACCGATTGCTTGTCAATTTCAATGAAGACCCGTGGTTAAAGCAGTGGCCATGTTCTTAAGAGACAATGGTATCTGATTACTACAGGAATGGAGTAATCATGGTTAAATGGAGATAGGATTTTTTCTCTAAAACTGCTTAAATCCAAGTCAGCTTTTTTTCCATATGTCAATTTCCAAAATAACTTTTGTCCCATTTGAACCAATGTGTTAGAACCAATTTGGCCCACATAATGCAAATAGTGCTCCATAATTCATCACTCAAATGTTATGGAAACCTGCAATATGGCAGACCTATATGTACATGATATTCAAAGTGTGGCCTAACTAATATTTTGCACAACTGCAACATGATGTTCCAACTCTTGTACTCAATATCCCTCCCTATGAAGACAAGCAAGCTACCCTATCCATCTGCTTTGCCATTTTCAGGGAGCTATAAACTTGCAGTCACTCTGCATATCTGTCATTTACTGAATATGTCCAGCTTGTAGTAGGTGCCTCAAACTCGTTTGCATTAAATTCCATATGCTATCTGCAAATTTCAAGCTGTTCTACATTCCTCTTTTCACTATTCACATCCCCATTGATCATCATGTCATCAGCAAACTTACTTAGCAGACCAACAACATTCCCATTCAAGTCATTTATGAACATATGACCAGCAAGAAAGATCCAAGCACTGATCCTTGCAGTACATCAATGATTACAGATATACAGTAAAAAAAAAACAATCCTTTGCCTTTACCCTCACAATCCTACACGCTGATCCAAATTCTCAACTAATTTGTCCTATTCTGCAAGGCTCTTTGCATGAAAGTAAATGCACTTAAGCCAATCAGTCTCCTTATGCTCCCCAACCCATGTCTGGCACAGCCCAAAAGACTCACCTGCTTTGTATACTGCATATGCTTCTCTCTCTCCTTCTGAATTTTGGGTCTCATATCCCATCCACAGCTGAATTAAATTTAACAAATTAACTGAAAAACAACAGTATCATCGAACTAAGAGCAAATCTAAAAAAAGTAAAAATCTTTTTACTTACAGCTGCAACATTTGTCTTTGTATCCCACACATGTTTATGTCTGTAGTCCTTTCAGTATCGCAGCAGCACAATGATGCTTGTAGGACATCACAGACATCATGCAGAACTCATTTTAAAGAATCTGGATCACTGCAAGGAAATAAGGGCAGTTGATGATTAACAATTTAGGGCTGTATCAAGTGATGGAAAAGGGAAATGCGTCCATTATATCTTCTCTCTCTTTAAAGGGGCTGTCCCACTGCGGCGACCTAATCTGTGAGTTTAGAAGAGTTTGCCCTCGACTCAAACTCTCAGTATGTTCGAGATGTGGTCTTAGGAGGTCCTACGAGGTCACTGGAACTCTCCTTCATGCTCGAGGGAAGTTCCCGCATACTCGCGGCCTCAGTTAGGTCGTGGAAAATATTTCAGCATGTTGAAAAATTTTCCGCAAGTAAAATTTGGTCGGCATCGTTCTTTTTAACTCGTAGTGCAGTGGAGTGGGGGGTCACTATTTTGTTACAGGCAGTCGAGGGCAGCCGTAGGCAATCTCCTTCGCTGACTGGGCATTTAAATTGGCTCATTGGAGTTTTCAGGACCAAGGAAAACCGACCGGCAGGTAAAATACCCGCTAAACTTTATTAAACGGTGTCTGACTTCTTAAAAGTGTCTTCACTCCTTCGCCCCCCCTTCCCCCCTTCTCTCCCCTCCTCTCCCTTTCTCTCTCCCTCTTCTACTCTCTCCTTCTCTCCCCCCATCTCTCCCCCTCTCTCCCCCCTCTCTCCCCTTCTCTCTCCTTCTCCCCCTCTCTCCCCCTCTCTCCCCACCCCACCTCTCCGCACTCTCTAAAGGACTTACCGTACACTGTGCAGCCATCTTTTACCTTCCTCCTCATCGCGTGTGTACATTTCAGACAGCGCTCCCCCGCTTGCCCTGGTCCCCGCCTTTGCGATGTGTTTGTGTGTGTGTGGTCGGTCGATCCAGCTCGCGGTTTCATCGCTGACGGTTGATCCAGCTCGAGGTTTTTCAGGCGAGTGCCGTCGCGTTTGAAGGCGAGGGCACTCGAGCTCACGGATTAGGTCGCCACAGTGGGACAGCCCCTTAACTTTGCTTATTTTCAGAGGTTTTTGCAATGTCAACATGGGGAAGAGTCCAAATAGACATCAACGTTTTTCTATTACACTACTCTGAAAATGTTAGTACCCCAAATGCAATACAATCAGTTTTATTTTTTATAAAGAATACTCATTGTATTTATTATCTAAGGTAGACAAAAATGCTGGAGAGACTCAGCGGGTGAGGCAGCATCTGTGGGGCATAGAAATACGTGATGTTTCGGGTCGAGGCCCTTCTTCAGACCCAGACCCTCCTTCAGACTTAGATTTTTCGAGCATCTGCAGTTCCTTCCTAAGTATTGATTATCTGTTGTTTGCCCTGTGATTGTGTGACAAGACATTTGAATGTGGTTTTATTTTGTAGATTCAATTACATTGATAAACAAAGTAATCTGGTATTGAATACGAAAACTTTGTCATCCAGCGCCCTTCTGTAACATGAAGGCATGCGACATTGATTGAACATTTTCAGTGAATGTTTGACCAAAAAAAAGTGTGAACATTTATGCTCATGATTTAATCAAAGCCTATGGTATTAGTTCAATCATGCACATGCCAGTAAAATATGATCTGGCAGCAAAAACAAATATAGATATTTGTGCAAAATTTGCAAAGCATAGTTCTTGAAAGGCCTCTAGACGTGAGCTTAAGTGTATTTGCTCCTTTTCTCTGTGTTCTATTTCCTGCCATCTCATGTTATACTCCTGATTTAACTCAATATTTGCAACATTCATGACCTTAAACCTTTATTGTGCTCAACAGTTTGTGGAAGCTTGCATCGTTGTGCTTGTGAGTATAATTAAGCCTTTTTGATGCGAAAGCTAAAGCTCTCAAGCTACTTTAGATGGCCTCTCTGTTCAAATAATGTATAATTTCTTTGAGTTCATTCTGGTCCTAAAGTTGATGAAGCTTTATCATAAGATAATTGTACAACAGTTCCTCTCCATCACCTCAAACAAGTACGTGAAGATTTGGTAAAATGTAATTATTTTAGGAACTTATTTGGTCCAGCATTCTGTGGTCCAGCAAGTCCTCTGGTCTGGTATGTTATGAATCTGATGTTACTTGTTTGCTGAGCAGCCTCCATGGCAGCTGTTTAAGTAATGTCATGCCGCCAAGCATGTTTATTTTTGAAGCCACATGCTTTGGTTATATGGTTATATGGTCTATTTTCTTTGTTTATATTTGACCTATACTTTAGCCTACAATGTATGTTCCAAAAGATCAAAGGTGTGGGATAGTGGTTGTGACCTACCATTTACCTCATTGTGGACCTTCAGAAGAAGGGTCGCGACCTGAAACGCTACCCATTCCTTTTCGGCAGAGATGCTACCTATCTTGCTGAGTTACTCCAGATTTTTGTGTCTATCTTCAGACTATCTTAATTGGACTTTACTGGATTTTATCTTGCACTAAACTTTATTCCCTAGAGTGTAGGATGCGAAACTGGGATAACATAGAACCAGTGTGAACAGGTGATTGTTGGTTGGCTTAGAATCAGTGGTCTGATGTTTCCATACTGTATATCGAAACTATATTTTTTCTGTCATCAACCTTGTTAAGAAGAAAGGGTTGATAATAATAAAAATATGTCTTGAATGGTTTTTAATTTATTTTATACTGGAAGCTACAGTGCAGTGCAGCTCTGTTCTCAATCCATACTGCAAAAGACTTTTGCTTTTTAGACAGTTGTTTGCTTATCCAAAAGCAGAACATTTGGTCAAAGATAATTTATCGGTCAGGTCCCAAGGACTAAAGAATTTCAAACTGTATCATTGGAATAAATTGAATTGGCTAAAGATGGCTTCTACGGTAGTGGAGATCAAAGCAACACTAAGATTAGCACTTTTGCCTGAAGGTAGCTGAAATTACTTCAACCTTGTCACATGCTGGGCTTCACGTCATCGAGTTTAGGTATGTTCTTCGAGCCTTTTCCTCCCTTAAGCTGTATAATTGCCAATAACCATGCACAACAAAATATTGCAAACTTCTGAGCTTTATTCTGATCAATTTATTCAGGTTGCTCAGCTCTGTTACGTGCTGTTTTCACTGTTTAGCATGCTTATTGTCCGGTGCTGTATTGACATCACATTTTTACATATGCTTAGTACCGCTCAAGGCATCTTCTTCTGTACTTGAGATTATACCTTTTATACAGGAAAGTAAATTGCAGTAGCAGTAACTTGTGAATCAGAACAAGGTCACTGAAACCTGCTAAGTACTGAGTCTTGCCCTCTTGCTTGTGTATGTATCCTTTTCAAGGATATCCTATCCAATGTCAAACACTTTGTAGGAATATTGGCGATCTGTTAAGATCATAATGAGGTGCATTAGTGTGGTAGTCTTAGTGCTGAGGTAGATGAATGCTTAATGGGCCTGTTCCACTTCCGCAACTTTTTCGGCGACTATCGGCACCCGTCATAGGTCATTGCAGGTCGCCGAAAATGTTCAACATGTTGCAAATCCAGCGGCGACCAGAACAAGGTACGACTCTTTGGGTGACTACTCACGACCATACAGGATTCACCCTGCGACATGTCGCTGGTGTGTCACCTGTATGGTCGTGAGTAGTTTCCTCAGTCGTTGTAGCTTCTTTCTGGTCACCACTGGATTTTCAACATGTTTAACATTTTTGGCGACCTGCAACGACCTGTGACGGGTGCCGGCAGTCATCGAAAAAGTCGCATAAGTGGGACACCCATTACTCTTGATACAAATTTTTAAGTTTCACCGCTCTAGTTCACCAGATGAGGTGTTGTCTATGTGCTATGCTGGTATTTCCTCCAGAAAACTAAAAGGCATATTCATATTTCTCTAAATACTTCTCTAAATACTTTACTCTTTTCCTGTATTCTTCTATGACTTTCCAACAGGGCATAGATACTGTCTTCCTGTTCCCATTCCTTCTCTCCAGAGATGCTGCCTGTCCCACTGATGCTGCCTGTCCCAGCTGCCGAAATATAATTGAAATGAAACACTGTTTGATTGTATTCTAGAGAGTGCTTTAAATTAGTAAAGCACACTCAAACTTCCTCGTGGTTCAACAGCTCTGCTCCACATTTAACAGAAACATGTCAGCACTTTTGCCAGTGAGAAAGCTAATAAAATTATCCTGGAGGTTTAACAGTATCTCTAGTTGCTGAAGAATAGTATATTTTTTCTTTGTAAACTTAGTGCAATTATGGTATGGCTGAGATCAAGAGGATTTGGTGCCAATTGTTCAGCTTATTTCACCCCTTTCTATCTTTACCTTTCCCTATTTACAATCCTTAATCATCTGCTATATTATTGTCTTGCTTGGGTTGTTCCAGTGAGTGCACTGTTTAGTTTGACAGTATGGAGAATTACCAATGCAATTCAGGTGTATGAGGTGAAAATACTGAATGGAATCTTTGAGATTGTCTGATGGCCCATGACGTGAACAGCCCTCATTCAATCAATTTGGTATACATCTTAAATATGTTTTATTAGGTGGTGTTGCATTCGAGATTAAAGGATCAACTTAATTAAAAGAGAAAAAACCATTGGAACACCCACGCATCCAAATAATCAATCAATTCAAATACAAAGATCATAATGCATTTCTTCAGCAATGTTTAATTTACAGTACTCATTGAATTATACCGAATTATAATTATTTGGTAATAGTTATTTATTGCATTGCATTCTCTCTCTGGCTAGAAAATGTAGTTAGATCAAATAGTTCCTTTAGATGATGCAAGAATAAATAATTTAGCAGATGTTCACTAAGTTTATGACTTTTGTAAATAGAAAAGGTCTAATCAAGTACAAATGAGCAGATTTGATTGACTTTTAAAGCACTGACATGGCTAAGTGAGCCACTCAGTTGTGTCAAATCACTTTTGTTTGAGTATTTTCACTTCACTATCCATATAACAATTACAGCACGGAGACAGGCCTTCTCGGCCCTTCCAGTCCGTGCCGACCATTTGTTTTCCCCTAGTCCCATCTACCTGCACTCAGACCATACCCCTCCATTCCCTTCACGTCCATATACCTATCCACTTTACTTTTAAATGTTAAAATCGATCCTGCCTCCACCACCTCTGCTGGAAGCTCATTCCACACAGCCACCACCCTCTGAGTAAAGAAGTTCCCCCTCACGTTACCCCTAAACTTCTGTCCCTTAATTCTCATGTCATGTTCTCTTGTTTGAATCTTCCTTACCCTCAATGGGAAAAGCTTATCCACGTCAACTCTGTCTATCCCTTTCATCATTTTAAAGACCTGAATCAAGTCCCCCCTTAACCTTCTGCGCTCCAAAGAATAAAGACCTAACTTGTTCAACCTTTCTCTGTAACATAGTTGCTGGAACCCTGGCAACATTCTAGTAAATCTCCTCTGTACTCTCTCTATTTTGTTGACATCCTTCCTATAACTAGGCGACCAAAATTGTACACCATACTCCAGAATTGGTCTTACCAATGCCTTGTACAATTTTAACATTACTTCCCTACTCCTATATTCAATGCTCTGATGTATAAAGGCCAGCACACCAAAGGCTTTCTTTACCACCCTATCTACATGCGATTCCACCTTCAGGGAACTATGCACAGTTATTTCCTAGATCCCTCTGTTCCACAGCATTCCTCAATTCCCTACCATTTACCATGTACGTCCTATTTTGATTTGTCCTGCCAAGATGTAGCACTTCACACTTATCAGCATTAAACTCCATCTGCCATCTTTCAGCCCACTTTTCCAAATGGCCCAAATCTCTCTGTAGACTTTGAAATCTACTTCATTATCCACAATACCACCTATCTTAGTATCATCTGCATACTTACTTATCCAATTTTCCACCCCATCATCCAGATCATTGATGTACATGACAAACACCAGTGGACCCAACACAGATCCCTGAGGCACCCCACTGGTCACCGGCTTCCAACCTGACAAACAGCCATCCACCATTACTCTCTGACATCTCCCATTCAGCCACTGTTGAATCCATCTTGCTACTCCGCCATTAACACCCAAAGATTGAACCTTCTGAATCAACCTTCCATGGGGAACCTTGTCAAAGGCCTTACTGAAATCCATATAGACAACATCCACTGCTTTACCCTCATCAATTTCCCTAGTTACCGCTTCAAAAAATTCAAGAAGGTTTGTCAAACATGACCTTCCAGGCACAAATCCATGTTGACTGTTCCTGATCAGACCCTGTTTATCCAGATGCTTATATATATTATCTCTAAGTATCCTTTCCATTAATTTGCCCACCACTGACGTCAAACTAATAGGTCTATAATTGCTGTTGGGAAGTAGGTCAGTAGTTGAAGAGGGAAATTCGTTGTCATTTTAGCGGAGGTATGAGAAATAAGCAGTATGTCTACTTTTCCAGTACTGTGAGGAGGATTGAAATAAACAGATCTCCAATTCCCCATTGCTCAGGTGTTCACACTTTGACCAAGATGGTGGCATCAGCAAGTGCCTGTTTATACATGTCTTCCACTGTTCAATCATCAATCCCTCAAGCTGCACAGCAACTTGCAGGAGTGAAGTAGTGATTGATCATATTCCTTCCCACGGTGCAGGCATGGCATTTATTAACAGAGGTTTTCTTCAGATAGTGTTTAGAATCCTTGAAATTTCAGGATTGTGTGCTCATCCAATAAATATTGTGATTGGCACTGTGTAAATCGGCAACCTTTACATCAGGTGTAGAAACAAAGAACTGCAGATGCTGGTTAATACACAAAAGTACACAAAGTGCTGGAGTAACTCAGCAGGTCAGGCAACATATCTGGAGAACATGAATAAGTGAAGAAGGATCTCAATCCGAAATGTCACCTATCCATGGTCCCCAGAGATGCTGCCTGACCTGCTGAGTTACTCCAGCATTTTGTATCTGCTGCGCATATGGAAACCTGTCTAACCAGCACTGTGCCAAACTGACATTAGTCATATGTTTTTTTTAACGGGCTGTTAGAGTTTTGGTCAAACTTCATTGAACTAAAACATTAGTTTTGTTTCCTCTTCCCCAAATATTGCTTTACCTTCTGAGCATTTCTAAAATAATTAAAAAAGAAAATTGAGATATTGTCCTCAAGGGATTTTATCCCACCATCTGAAATCAAAGTAAGTTAGTTTATGGCACATAATAAAAGCAGGTAGCCTGATCCAAATAAAGGCCTCAGTCTCTGGCATGCTATGAAAATACATAGACATGTAGCCAAATAACATTCTCTCTGGGACATGGAAAATGACAAATCATCCTGTCAAGAATCTTTTGAGTTAAAGTGAGGTGGCAAAAAAAAAAAGTACTCACCAGTTCATCATTCCTTGCCATGAGGCTAGATTAATTAATATCTTCTCCAGCTCCTGGGAACCCCGTAGTCCTTAAAATTCACATTCCAAGCAGGATATATTTTTTTAACAGCTGAATGAAGTACATGTAAGTTTCTGATAAAGCAGTGGATGGCTTACATTGCTGTTTCTCTGGGAGTTCTTTAATTTTGTACAACCGTGCAAAATATATGAGCTGAAACAATGAAGTGTGAAATTACAGACTGTTAGGATTTGTTTTCTGGATCAAAGGATTCCTGTTACATTTTACTTTCTAAACATTTGTACTGATAAAGATGGTTTGCATTGATTTGAACATACCAATACTAAGGTTCAATTGATATTTTGCAATTTATTATCTTCATCAAGTATTTTTTTTAATATTTTTCAAACTAATTAACAGAGTTAGTCACGTTTTTGTGATATTTTGAATGTGGCTATTAGATGTATCTGATCTTATTTCTTTACTTACAAAAATAACTAGGCTTCAGAAATTGAGGTAAATAGCAGGAAGGAGCACAGGGCAGAAAAATGTTACAAGGTTAAAAAAAAAAAATAACTGGATGAAATAATGGCACACATAATGGTAAATAGATATAGTCTAATTGCTATTACAGAAATACGAGTGACCAGAGCTGACACTAAATATTCCAGGGTATTTGGCAGGCATGAAGGAAAAGGACAAGGGAAACATTTGTTACGAGGGGGTATCACCAGTATAGCATTTAAAACAATTTTGGCATGGCAAACATTTGTTTTGAATTGTAATAGTTAGGTAGAGCTAAAAAGCAGCAGTGAGTTGAAAACATTAATGGGAATTGATTCTAAGACTTCAAATACTGGTTATCATATAGGCAACCACAAACAAGGAAATTGGAGGAGCATATAGGTCAAACAGTTATTCATAGGGAACTTATTTACATTGAATGGAAAGGTCAAATTAATATTAACAAAATGCTGAAATTGAAGTGCATTATAATAGAACTAAAATAACACAAAATAGCCTGCCCTCCATCTGGTTCCTCAACATATAAACAAGGGATCAAGCTTTTGGTTTGTGTTATGCAACAATGAGAAAGGTTAAATTGATAATTTTGTTGGAAGCGATCCTTGGAATTGAGTATCATTATTTTGATAGAACTTTACATTAAATTTAAAGTGATGTACTGTAATTCAATTTGATACCACGGTTTTCAACCACATCAAAGTAAACTATGAAGATATGAGGTACATGTTGGCTGTGGTAGATTGAGAAACTAAATTAAATGATATGACAGTGTATAGACAGGTACTTAAAGGAATGCTTATTTGCTGCAAGTCACGTATAATTTTATTAAGGCACAAAAACGTGCTAGAATAGTGACTTAAACAAGGATTACAGGAGAAATTATAGACCATATCAAATGTAATTCTGTTCAAAAAAATGCACTAAATGCTGGGGTTACTCTGTGGGTCAGGTAGCAACTCCGGAGAACATGGATAATTCAGGTTTCGGGTTGGGGCCCTTCTTCGGAAGTGAGTCTGAAGAAGGGTCCCGACACAAAATGTCATCTATCCATGTTCTCCACAGATGCTACCTGGCCTGCTAAATTGCTCCAGCACTCTGTGTCTTTTTTTGTAAACTAGCATCTGCCAATCCTTGGGTCTGATACAGACTGCACAGTGGCACAGCTGCTGCTTACAGCACCAGAGACTCAGGTTTGATCCTGTCAATGGGTGCTGTCTGTGCAGAATTTGTATTTTCTCCCAGAGACTGCATGGGTTTACTCCGGGTGCTCTGGTTTCCTCCCACATTCCTAAGATGTCCAGGTTTGTAAGTTAATTGTCTTCTGTAAATTGCCCATAGTGTGTAAGATGTGAAACTGGAATAACATAGAACTAATGTATGGATGTTCAAAGGTCAGCGTGACCTGTTTCCTGTATCTCTTAACTAAACTGATCAAGTAGTCAGAAAAAGCAGAAAGTCTGAAATTGGAGTACAATAAACCCTCATTGTAATGGACCACGGGGGTGGGGGGGGTGGGGGGGGGGGGGGGGGGGGGGGGTGATGTCCATTATTACTGGTTGCCCATTATAACCGACTAAGGTATTATCATTGGAAGTAGTTGAAACAAAGAACTACAGATGATGGGTAATATATAAAAGGACACAAAGTGCTGGAGTAACTCAGTGAGTCAGGCAGCATTGCTGGAGAACATGGATGGGTGATGTCAGGAGCCTTCTTGAAATTGACTAGGTCTGCTGAATTTCTCCAGCACTTTGTATCGTTTCACCTTGAAACCAGGTGCTGTTGCTGCTGGTCTGCACCAGCGAGCCATTCTTGACGAGCTGCACCATGATCGGGTGAGAGGGCTATTGTTGGAGTTCACGTTGTTTCCCCTGATGAGCAGCGTTTTCTTCATGCCGCTGCGACCGACAAGATTGGCAAAGATGGTCACCATGGGGCTCCCTCCCCTCTCACCTGCTGCTGCTTCCAGGTGGAGTATGTCGGCGACTCCGCGGGAGAAGGAGGAGGTGGTGGTGTAGGGAGGGAGGGGAGGTACGGAAGAGGTCGAGGGGACAGAGTGATGGGAGAAGGAAGAGGTGGCAGCAGTGGAGTGGGCAGCGGACAAAGCAAAGGGCCAACAGGTAGAAGCAGCAGCTGGTGGGAGGGGAGGGGAGGGAGTCCTACGTTGACCGAGTGTGGGTTTGTCGATCGTAGCCGCCCAAAGCCCGCTGTTCTCCTGGGCAACAACGTGAACCACAATAACAGAGCGTCCACCAAACCATGCGGTGGCTGAAGAAGGGCTCGCTGGTTGCTTGTTGCAAGTTGGGGGTAGCGTCAGGAGCAGGGGCTGGGCTGGTGGTATGATCTGTACTTGCTGGAATTTAGTAGATTGAGGGGTGATCTCATAGAGACTTACAAAATTCTTAAGGGGTTGGACAGGCTAGATGCAGGAAGATTGTTCCCGATGTTGGGGAAGTCCAGAACAAGGGGTCAAAGTCTTAGGATAAGGGGAAATTCCTTTAGATGAGAAAATCGTTTCTCACACAGAGAGTGGTGAATCTGTGGAATTCTCTGCCACAGAAGGTAGTTGAGGCCAGTTCGTTGGCCATATTTAAGAGGGAGTTGGATGTGGCCCTTGTGGCTGAAGGGATCAGGGGGTATGGAGAGAAGGCAGGTACAGGATACTGAGTTGGATGATCAGCCATGATCATATTGAATGGCGGTGCAGGCTTGAAGGACCGAATGGCCTGCTCCTGCACCTAATTTCTATGTTTCTATGTTTCTATCTGGTGGGTTCTCATTGGCAACTCTGTCCATTATAACCAAAATCTGTTATAAAGGGGTCCATTATAATTAGGGCTTTCTGTAATTGGATGTGTTTTAGAAAGGATAACCAAAATATTAGTAAACAAAGGGAAAACATGCATCTTCACAGAAAAGGACATAAAACACCTCTCAGAAACACTCAAGAACAGAGAAATCATCAAATGAAGCAGTAAAAGAAATATTATTATAAAATAAATACAACCAGAGAAGTTAATGAGGGTGAGAATTGATAAATCCCAATGGACCTGATGATCTACATCTTGGACTTTTGACAGCGATTGCAGTAGAGATAGCTAATTTCATGTTTCATGTATCTAGTGCTTTATGACTGTTGCCAGATCAATTTCCCTCCTGGGATAAATAAAGTTCTTTTGTATCATATCATGCCGTATCTTATCAGATGGTCGTCTCCACAGCATCACTAACCTCAGCCTATCACACGTATTCCCTCTGTTCTATCCATCCCTCTTGTCACAGTTTCTACAACTTAAAACAATATTTTCTGCTATATCCCAGTCTGATACGTTAACTTTCTTTGTCATTCCTCAGATTGTTTCTGACATGTTGCGTATTTCTAGCATTTTCATTTTTTCCCAAATTTCCAGCATCTGCAGTATTTTTGATTTTTAGGTAAAATGTGACGCATAACTGAATTATTAGTTAAACTGTGAGCAATTCACAGTGATGTGTGCAAAACAGTGCAAATGTACGAGGGAAATACTCCACTAAGCATCAGTGTAACTTTGAGGGATCTTTAATACTAAGGAACCGTGTTAACAATTGTATTACAGCCAATATGATTATTTGAATCGACATTTAATAAAATGTGAAAATAGCTGTTTGTGATGATTTAAAAATGAAGCATGAATCTACTGTACAGGCAACTGGAGATTTCAGGTGATAAATACTTCCATATAATGATGAATTTGTTTTAAACTTTTCAGAACACTTTTATACCATTCTTGGTAACTGCTGGCAAGGTATTTTACTGAAATAAATTTCCCCAGGTCTGTCGTTAGTTTGTTGATATCATTCTGTCAGTGCTGCCAAAAATAGCAAAGAGAAATGACACATGCCAGATAAAATGAATAGAACAATGTCAGCGTTTTCCACACATCTGCTAACTTCCCCCGTTCATCTCAGTCCTTCCATAGTATCCCACTTCCTCACAGCTTGGTATCCGTATATATTTTCTGACATCAATAAACTTAAGTGCCTCCGATTTCTGGTTGATGCTTCAGTGAAGTGTTGAGTGCTGCTGCACTATCAGGTCTATCGAATTATGGTTAAAATCTAAAAATGAGACTCTTTCAGGCAGCCGTAAATGCCTGTACGACTTGAAGAAACGCTTCTGCATTCTGGCAAGCATTTATGTCTCAACTAACAAAATTGGAGCAATGTTAGTAATTTGTTTTGCCATGTTTATAAGATATTCCTGTCCACACATTAGCCGCCACATTTTCCGACATAATACGTCAAAGTAGGAAAAGAAAGTGAAAATGAAAAGAAAACTGCAGATGCTGGAGATCTGAAACAAAATTGTAAAATGCTGTAAACATTCAGCAAGCCAGGCAGCATCTGTGTAAGACGAAAGTGTTTCTCTTTCTGCAAAATCTAATTCAGCCAATAACCACCTAGTTAGTCAATAGTTCATTATCAGCAAGATGATGGAAGAAGTTGTTGACAATGATATCAGGCAGCACTTAGTCTCCAAAAACATGGTCTCTAGAGACACAAAATGCTGGAGTAACTCAGCGGGTCAGGAACAATCTCTAAGGGAGTCATATCCCACATTAATGAAGATGGTTGTGGTTGTTGGGGATCTGATAGCCCAGTTCCTCGGGTCAATGACCTTAGCTCAACCACCTTCAGCTGCTCCATGAGTGACCACCTCAAGCACAGAAGTAGGGATGTTTACTGATGATTTCACAATGGTCAATTCTATATCATGATGATCAGCCATGATCATATTGAATGGCGTTGCAGGCTCGAAGGGCCGAATGGCCTACTCCTGCACCTATTTTCTATGTTTCTATGTTTCTATATCAACTGCTTCGAAAATGAAACAGTTTGTATCTGTATGTAGAAAGACCAAGGCAACATTCATATTTCAGCTGATAATTAGCAAATAACATTTTCACCACAAAAATACCAGGCAATAGCCATCTTCAATAATAGCGAGTCAAGCCACATATCCTTGACATTCTACGGTGGTACAATTGCATGCCCTTTATCATCAATATTCTGGGATCACCACAGGCCAGAAACTGAACTGAACTAACCATATTTACTCAGCATAATTTATGAGCATTATGGAGTTTCGCTCATATTGTCTAGATGAATGTAGTTCTAACACACAATAAAATCAAAGTCATCTAGGACAACTCTCTTGATAGACACATCATTCACCACCAATTTCATTCCTTACCTTGCCAATGCACTGTGATGCACTGCATATTATCTATAAAGTACATTGGAGTTACTTGCCTAAGTATCTTGCAAACCTTTTGTGTCTACCACTAAAATGAACAAGGCCTTTGGATGCTTGAGAACATCACCACCTGCAGGGTTGCACATCATTCTAACTTGGAAATACCTGATATCCTGCACTTGAATCTATATCCCAGAACTTCTTCCCCAACAGATATGTGGGAGCACATTCACCAGAAGAACTATATTTATTGAAGAAGGTGCATGAACACTTCCTTGAAAATTACTAAATGAAAAACGCAGTTAAAAAAGCTTTTTATTGTGAGTGAAGCTGATGTGCAGTTTGGAGATCAGAGACACAAAGAACCAGATAGACAGCAACTGACCGACCTTAACTTATCTAATTGTAATCTGTTCAGTATACAAGAATATGGAATTGCTCCAGGAGTGAAAGCGTTAAAAGTAACACGAGCAGTAAAGTAATAGCATTGGTTAATAATTAAAGGCCCAGGTGAATGTTGCAAAGGGTGTGCAGTAAACTAGTTCTGAACTAGATCCGATGATGTCAGTGAGTATTTTCTTTCGGTGTCAGATATTAACAGTTGTAAAAAGCTATAGGTCCTAGGCTTTGATTAAGTTCCAGTTTGTTTTGCTCAGAACTGAAGATCTTTGTTTTATTTACGTTGTCCATTGGTGAAGCTGTACAGAATAAAATTGAAAGGGAATAAGATGTGGATTAAATTGAGTAAGTTATCAGAAATATTTTCTGATGTAATCAGATTCTTCAAAATTAAAAACTTAACAACCCCTGATGGGCATGTAGTTATTTAAAAAATATATAATATTCTTAAATATTTTGATGCCATACTCATAAATCCATTTTGCATTCCCCATCTTTTCTGGGCAGAAAATGTCTGGGCAGAAGTCCTAGTTTCTGTAAAAACTTGGCTGTCAGTTGTCCTCTTGCATCGCAGATTGATTCCATGATGTTTGTTTGGTAATTCTAGCAAAATGTTACGCTTCACAAAATCCCTTTACAATAGATTACAAGGCTATCTCTCAACTGTACAAAAAACCACAAATCCATTATTCATAAAGTCCCGTACCTTAGAAATTTTGGATATTGTGCATGTAAAGACATTAGAAATACTTTTCCGAGTTAGGAATAAAAGCCTTCCTGTTAATATTCAAAAAAAAAATTAAGAGAAGGACATTATAATTTAAGAGGGTTGTGTATTTTTGAAACATGTAAAGTGAGAACCAATGTAAAATATAGATGTGTCTCAGTTTTTGGAGTCAAATTATGGAATGGACTTAGTGATGAGTTGAAATTTTGTAGTTAAGTTTCAAAAAAGCCTTAAAATGTAATATAAGTAAGGATTACAATTTAGAGTAATTTTTTTTCCTTTCCTTTGTAATACTGATATTCTGGGTTATCTTATGGATTGTATAGGATAGGCAAAAATAAGCTTTGTGGCATCAGCCTAACCTTTTTCGGTTATTGATTATGTGAACGTTGTGTGAAATGGATGCAGTGTTGGTTTATATTCACACAGATTGTAAAGTTTTGTTCTTTTTAATGTATGACCGAAATAAACTATTAAATAATTCATTCATTCATTCAAGACACTGGATATTTCTGTGAAACAATTTTAGAAGTTAAAACATCAAAAATATATATTTTTTATATTTTGTAAATCTTTCCTGTTACTCAGACATTGTTTTTTTTTTCTTATCTTCCTGAAGGAATATTTTAGCTCAAGGATAAACTAAATACCATTTATTGCATGTTTACGAAAGAACTGCAGATGCTGGAAAAATCGAAGGTAGACAAAAATGCTGGAGAAACTCAGCGGGTGATGCAGCATCTATGGAGAGAAGGAATAGGCGACGTTTCAGGTCGAGAAATGAAATCATTTCAATAAAGATTTTACATGGTGATCCTAAAAAAAGGCAACTGATTCATCACAGAGAAAAGAACTACCACTTTGCCACAACTAGCCCCAATATACTGTAGTCAAACAACCATGCAATAAATGGCAGGTAGACAAAAATGTTGGAGAAACTCAGCGGGTGAGGCAGCATCTACGGAGAGAGGGAATAGGCGATGTTTCGGCACACCATGTAAAATCATTATTGAAATGAAGTAATTTATTTAATTTTACTAATGTAACATATCGGAGACCAATTCCCAGTACTTTAAGAACTAAATCTTCACTGTACTTCAGCCTATCAATAGAATTTATTAAAATATATCACTAGAA
Organism: Okamejei kenojei; assembly: GCA_035221665.1. Lineage (NCBI taxonomy): Eukaryota > Metazoa > Chordata > Chondrichthyes > Rajiformes > Rajidae > Okamejei > Okamejei kenojei. The sequence goes on from CM069134.1 coordinate 112,466,587, forward strand.
AAAAGCATTAATTTGAGCAGTTAGGCTATTCCAACCATTAACAACAACCCACAAAGTAAAATGATATCATAAGGACCAATCTTTTTATCCTTTAAGACTGACAGTGTCTTTATTTTTTTCGCTCAATATTTTACTTTTCTCAGTCTATGCTTATTTTATTGTCGAGAATGTGTGTAATTAAATGTAAATGAAATTTGGAATATTACCTGCTGTTTTAGGGTCAGTGTCATGATCTCTTGGATACATGATCTGATCAACTCAGCTGATGTGAATAACACGTGAAAGTGCTGATGGGTTGATTTTTATGCTGGCTATGATTAGTAGTGCTCAGTTACAGTTGGTTGTTGATCATTGCCATGTTGGATAATTTCATCTGCATGTAACCTATACAAGTAGGATCAGAGCTGTGTTATCAGGCGCTTCTAGATCCAAAATAATGCAATATGTTGGGCACCAATTCTGGAGTTTGAGTGAAATAGTTGGAGAATTAATTTAGAAATGGAAGAACAGATTAAGGAGATTAAGGAGATGAGCCAGCTCGATACTTGTAGACCAAACAATCAACAAGTATATGCAACACTGCAGTTTTCGTTATGCACTTGCAACTGGTAAGTGATTTTTATTTCAGATTGCTAAAAAAATGTACTCGTAAATGGAGAAATTCATTTGTATGCACGGAAATGTGTTGTGCAGAGACAACTCCACTGACTCGCTGATGTGGCACTGTTATAACTGTGGTGGATTTACAGTGGCATACTGCACTTTGTCACTTTGCTGTTTATGTTGTGTTTGCCAAATGAGTGAAAAAGCAATCTATTTTTATATGTTTAGTTGCAGATATTATTGGATGTAAAGAGGCCAAAAGTTGGTACATTTGTTGGAACAGGTTTGTTTGAGGCTGGAATGCTAAGATTTGAACGGTTTACTGTGTAGTTCATCTGACGTAAAGCTAAATCGTCACACAATATTATTTAGGCAGCCTGATGCCATCGGAAATTATATTGACGTCATCATTGTTCCTGGGGACAAGAATGTTATTATGTAATTTTACCACTATAAAAGTTCCGAGCACTACATGTAAAATGTGTTATGCAAATTTCAATTTCAATTGACCAAATATCAATAGCTGTTGGAAATGAATGCAGACATTCCTTGTTGTATTCCCATTCTTACCGCTCCTTTCTTAAAGTTAAAATTAGTCATCAATAATTTCTTATGGGACAATTATTGGATGACCTCATTCATCAAGCGGGCAATGAAGATGTGAGTTCTGACACTTGTGGAGATCATTATATTTCTCCTAATGTCTCATGTAATGTGTAATAAATTCAAATGACACAACTTTGGAACAGACTCAATGCCTTGATTTATAAATTACTATTAACAAATTAAGGCATAGCAAAGTGCTTCATGAAGGATTATCAAACCAAATCGGTTATAATTTGGAGACAAATAATAAGAAATTAGCACAAATGCTTAAACAAAGAAGTAGGTTCAAATAAAGTCTTAAAAGAGAGATATTTACTAAAGTAGGATGAATGAAAGATGCTGTGGACAAGGATCCCCTAGAGAATATCGGCAAGTGAAAGAGCGAGTGCGGGGATTGGCTGCTGAAGTTAAAGCCTTGGTGATTTTTTCCAGAGCAGGTCATTTAAAAACCGGTAACCAAATTTGTAAATTAGCTAATTAGTTAATTGAATAGCAAATAAAAGTAGGGCTTTCTCCACGGGGTGAAGTGCCTTGGGAGGTAAAGTGTGAGTCTTTGGCTCAAGTGTCTTCAGCGTGGAGGCTGAGGCAAGGAGGCTGCACATGATTTGAAAGGGCAGGCAAGTCGGTACGATGTGTTTCCTGCAGGATGTGGGAAGTCAGGGACACCGCCTGACAACTACACCTGCAGAAATTGTGGCCAGGTGCAGCTCCTGAATGAACATGTTGGGGAACTGGAGAAGCAGCTGGATGACCTCAGGACATCTGGGAAAACGAGTTTGCTGGACAGGACCTATAGTGAGGTTGTCACACCAAGGATACCGGAAGAGCGAAGGATGATGACTATGAGAAAGAGGAGTAAACATGGATTGCAGGAGGCCCCGGTGGCTGTACCTAATGAAAACAGGTACACCCTCTTGGGAGCGAACAACACAACACGATTGAGTGCTAGCCAGGGCTATGATAGCAACCCTGGTGCTGAGGCTCAACGGGGAAGAGTGACGTCACGCAGAGCAGTAGTGGTGGGAGACTCCATCGTCAGAGGTGCGGACAGGAGATTCTGCGGCAGCAGGTGAGACTCCAGTATGGTGTGTTGCCTCCCTGGTGCCTGGGTCCAGGACGTCTCGGAGCGGCTGCACGGCATCCTCAAGAGTGAAGGGCAGCAGCTGGAGGTTGTTGTGCATGTTGGCACAAATGCTATAGGTTGTAAGAAGAAGGAGGTTCTGCGACAACAATTAATGGAATTGGGCAGAAGACTGAAAAGCAGGACCTGCAGGGTAGTGATCTCAGGATTGCTTCCAGTACCTCGTGCTAGTGAAGGTAAGAATAGGAAGATAGGGGAAATAAATGTGTGGCTGAAGAGTTGGTGCACGGGACAGTGATTCACATTTCTGGATCATTGAGATCTCGTCCAGGGCAGGGGTGACCTGTATAAAAGGGACGGGTTGCACCTAAACTGGAAGGGATCCAACATCCTAGCGGGAAGGTTTGCTAATGCTACACGGGAGGGTTTAAACTAGATTGGCAGGGGGGTGGGATCTCATGCAGGACAGAGGCACAGGAGAGGCTAGAAGTTGGTATGGGGGGTGGTGTGGGAAAGGTTAGTGGACAGAATAGGCAAGTGAAAGGCGGAGAGCGAGGAAGGAGTGTTGTTTTAAACTGCAAGTATTTTAATGCAAGGGGCCTGACGGGTAAGGCAGATGAGCTTAGGGCATGGACAGAGACGAGCGACTGGAACATTGTAGCCATGACTGAAACCTGGTTAAGGGATGGGCAGGACTCGCAGCTCAATGTTCTGGGCTACAGGAAACTTCAGGAGAAACAGGGCTGAGGGAAAAAAAGGAGGGGGGTTGCATTGTTGGTTAAGGAGAATGTCACAACATTACTGACGGTGTACTACAGACCTTCTGATAGACTAGAGAACTGGTAATTTACAATAAAAAAACAACTGTAAGGGACAAAAAAAACGAATGAGGGAGAAAATAAACTCTGAGAGAAAGCCCGTAATGGATCAAAACAAAATGCAAAGGATTATAAAATGAAGAGGGTAGCTAAAGTAAATGTGAGACAGGGTAATTCATAAAATACAAGGAAATGGCAAATAAGGTAAATCAGTGCTTTACACTTTCATGATGTAGGCAATCAAACATTCAAAATATATCTGAATGACTAGTTACAAACAATATGGAAGAACTTGCAAAAATCTCTATCACAAGGCACATGGAATTGGATGTCTGCGGACGTGGCGTCGAAGGACGAGAAGCTGAAGCAAAAAAGTGGAAGCCAAATAAACGAACGGAAACAAAGTAGAAACGCCAAATAACCAAAAGCGTACAAAGCCGAAACGCCAACTAACCCGAAAGGGTGGGACGCCTAAAAGCAAACTAACCGAAAGGCCACTCTGCCGAAACGCCAACTCACCGACGTTGTTGGGGGTGTACTACAGACCCCCGAATAGTCAATGGGAATTAGAAGAACAAATGTGCTGGGAGATTGCAGACAGCTGCAGGTCAAATAAGGTTGTTGTCGTAGGAGATTTCAACTTTCCCAATATAGACTGGGAAAATCATAGCACAAAGGGTTTGGATGAGGTGCAATTCCTCAAAATGTTCAGGAGAGTTTTCTTAACAGTATGTGGAGATCCCCACACGTGAGAGGGCAATGCTGGATCTACTATTGGGAAATTGGGAAATTGGGAAGGCAAGTTAATGAAGTGTATGTGGAGGACCCTTTTTGGACCAGTGACCACAGTTCAATTAGGCTTAAGATAGTTATGGTTAGGGACAGAGAGCGGCCACGTGTTAAAATGCTCAACTTGGGTAAGGGCATCTTTGAGGGTATGAGAGAAGGTCTCGCTGGAGCAGGTTATTTGAGGGGAAAGGAACATCAACCAAGTGGGATGTTTTTAAAAGTGTACTGAAGAAAGCTCAGCATGAGTACGTCTCCGTTAGTGTGAAGGGCAAAACAAGCAAACGTAAGAAAGCTTGGCTGACGAGGGAAATTGAGACATTGGTCAAAAACAAGAAGGATGCATGGGACAGGTATAGGCAGTTGGGATTTAGTGCATCCCTGGAGGAGTTTCGGGAACTAAGGGGTAAGCTATAAAAGGAAATCAAAAGGACAAAAAGGGTTCAGGAGTTAGCTCTGGCGGGTCGCATTAAGGACAATCCCAAAAGATTTTATAAATACATAAGGGGGAAAGGGGTAACTGGAGAGAGTGTGGGACCTCTCAGAAATCAAAGCGGTCACCTCTGTGTGGAGCCACAGGAGATGGGCAAGGTACTAAATTAGTATTTCTCTGTATTTACCGAAGAGAAAGACAGAAGTCAGAGGAAATTGGAGCAGTCACTGGAAGTGTCTTGAGAGCAGTCGGGGTTACTGTTGAAGTACTGAAGGTACTGTCATGTTTGAAGGTGGACAAATCTCCAGGGTATGATCAGATATATCCGAGGACATTGTGTGAAACTAGAGTAGAAATTGCGGGAGCCCTGGTTGAAATTTACAAATCGTCCTTAAATACAGGAGAGGTACCGGAAGAATGGTGGCAAATGTGCTTTTTTTTCAAGAAAGGCTGTAAGGAAAATGCTGGCCAGCGTGCTTAACATCTGTAGTTGGTAAAGTGGCTTGCAAAAGTTTTCATACCCCTTGAACTTTTCCACATTTTGTCACGTTACAACCACAAACGTAAATGTATTTTATTGGGATTTTATGTGATAGACCAACGAAAAGTGGCGCATAATTGTGAAGTGGAAGGAAAATGATACATGGTTTTCAATTTTTTTTACAAATAAAAAACTGAAAAGTGTGGCATGCAAAAGTACTCAGCCCCCTTTACTCTGATACCCCTAAATAAAATCCAGTGCAACCAATTGACTTCGGAAGTCACCTAATTAGTAAATAGAGTCCACTTGTGTGTAATCTAATCTCAGTATAAATACAGCTGTTCTGTGAAGGCCTCAGAGGTTTGTTAGAGACCATTAGTGAACAAACAGCATCATGAAGCCCAAGGAACACACCAGACAGGTCAGGGATAAAGTTGTGGAGATGTTTAAAGCAGGGTTAGGTTATAAAAAAATATCCCAAGCTTTGAACATCTCACGGAGCACTGTTCAATCCATCATCCGAAAATGGAAAGAGTATGGCACAACTGCAAACCTACCAAGACATGGACGTCCACCTAAACTGACAGGCCAGGCAAGGAGAACATTGATCAGAGAAGCAGCCACGGTAACTCTGCAGGAGCTGCAGAGATCCACAGCTCAGGTGGGAGAATCTGTCCACAGGACAACTATTAGCTGTGCACCACAAATTGGGCCTTTATGGAACAGTGGCAAGGAGAAAGCCATTGTTGAAACAACGCCATAAGAAGTGCCGTTTGCAGTTTGCCACAAGCCATGTGGGAGACACAGCAAACATGTGGCGGAAGGTGCTCTGGTCTGATAAGTCCAAAATTAAAGTTTTTGGCCTAAATGCAAAATGCTATGGGTGGCGGAAAACTAACACTGTACATCACCCTGAACACACCATCCCCACTGTGAAACATGGTGGTGGCAGCATCATGCTGTGGGGATGCTTTTCTTCAGCAGGGACAGGGAAGCTGGTCAGAATTGGTGGGAAGATGGATGGAGCCAAATACAGGGCAATCTTGGAAGAAACCTGTTAGAGTCTGCAAAAGTCTTGAGACTGGGGCAGAGGTTCACCTTCCAGCAGGACAACGACCCTAAACATACAGCCAGAGCCACAGTGGAATGGTTTAGATCAAAGTATATTCATGTGTTAGAATGACCCAGTCAAAGTCCAGATCTAAATCCAATTGAGAATCTCTGGCAAGACTTGAAAATTGATGTTCACAGATGCTCTCCATCCAATCTGACTGAGCTTGAGCTATTTTGCAAAGAAGAATGGGCAAAAATTTCAGTCTCCAGATGTGCAAAGCTGGTAGAGACATCCCCCAAAAGACTTGTAGCTGTAATTGCAGCGAAAGGTGGTTCTACAAAGTATTGACTCAGGGGAGCAGAATACTTTTGCGTGCCACACTTTTCAGTTTTTTATTTGTAATAAAATTTGGAAACCATGTATCATTTTCCTTCCACCACAATTATGCACCACTTTGTGTTGGTCTATCACATAAAATCCCAATAAAATACATTTATGTTTGTGGTTGTAACGTGACAAAATGTGGAAAGGTTCAAGGGGTATGACAACTTTTGCAAGCCACTGTAAATTACTGGAGAGTATACTGAGGTATAGGTTATACAGGCATTTGGATGGGCAAGGGCTGATTAGGGATAGTGAGCATGGTTTTGTTTGTGGAAGGTGGCGCCTCACAAATCTGATTGATTTTTTTTTGAGGACATGACCAAAAAGGTTGATGAGGGCAGAGCTGTAGATGGACATGGACTTCAGTAAGGCATTTGACAAGGTTCCGCATGGTAGGCTGCTCTGGAAGGTTAGATTGTATGGGATCCAAGGAGAGATAGCTGAATGGATAGTAAATTGGCTCCATGAAAGGAAGCAGAGAGTGATGGTGAAAGGTTGTTTCTCGGACTGGAGGCCTATGACTAGTGGTGTTGGGCCCATTACTGTTAGTCATCTACATCAATGATTTGGATACAGGGCAAGCTTAGCAAGTTTGCAGTTGTTACAAAAGTGAGTGGTTTTGCAGATAGTGAAGATGGTTGTGAAAGATTGCAGCAGGATCTGGATTGATTGGCCAGGTTGATGGAATTTAATATAGAAATGTGTGAGATAATGCATTTTGGAATGTCGAACAAGGGCAGGACCTACACGGTAAATGGTAGGCCTCTGGGTAGTGTTGTAGAGCAGAGGTATCTAGGAGTACAGGTGCATGGTTCCTTCAAGGTCAAGTCGCAGGTAGATATGGTGGTCAAATAGGCTTTTGGCACTTTGGCCTTCATCAGTCAGAGTAATAAGTATAGAACTTGGGAGGTCATGTTGCAGTTGTATAAGACATTGATGCGACCGCATTTTGAATATTGTGTTCAGTTCTGGGCACCATGTTATATGAAATATATTGGCAAGCTTGAAAGGGTTCAGAAAAGATTTACAAGAATGTTGCCAGGACTAGAGGGTGTGAGATATCGGGACAGGTTGAGTAGGCTGGGTCTCCATTCCAAGGAATGTAGGAGGATGAGGTGAGATCTTATTGAGGTATACAAAATCATGAGAGGAATAGATCGGGTTGATGCACAGAACCTTTTGCCCAGAGTGGGGGAATTGAGGACCAGAGGACATAGGTTCAAGGTGAAGGGGAAAAGATTTAATAGGAATCTGAGGGGTAACTTTTTCACACAAAGGATGGTGGGTGTATGGAACAAGCTGCCAGAGGAGGTAGTTGAGGCTGGGGCTATTCCATTGTTTAAGAAATAGTTAGACAGGTATATGGATGGACAGGTTTGGAGGGATATGGACCAAGCGCAGGCAAGTGGGACTAGTGTAGCTGGGACATTGTTGGCGGTGCGGGCGAGTTGGGCTGAAGGGCCTGTTTCCACACCGTATCACTCAATGACTGTGACTGTAATAGAAAACACAACATGGTAGAATCCTATTACCAATATCCTCAACTTAAATAAGGCAATTGCAATGGTATGAAGGTGGACTTGTCTGGAGTAGACTTGGGCAAATCGTTAAGGGAGAGGATGAGTAGGGGTGGATGAGTAGGGGTGGAGTGAAGTAGATAACTTATAATGCTCAGTCGAAATATATTCCATTAGAATGAGGTATCCCAGGAGAAAGATGAACCACACTTGCTTAACAATGAAGGGCAAGGAAAAGATTAGATCAAAGACCAGGGCATACAAAGTAGTAAGGGCTTCTGGTAGACTCGAGAACTGGTAATTTACAAAAAAACAACTGTAAGGGACAAAAAAAATAATGAGGGAGAAAATAGATTCTGAGAGAAAGCTTGTAATGGATCAAAACAAAAAGCAAAGGATTCTAAAATGAAGAGGGTAGCTAAAGTAAACGTGAGACAGGATAATTAATAAAAAACAAGGAAATGGCAAATAAGGTAAATCAGCGTTTCATACTTTCGTGATGTAGACAATCAACCATTCCAAATATATCTGAATGGCAAGTTACAAACAAAATGGAAGAACTTGCAAAAATCTCTATCACAAGGGACATGGAATTGGACGTGGCGTCGATGGACGAGAAGCTGAAGCAAAGAAGTGGAAGCCAAATAACTGAATGGAAACAAAGCCGAAACGCCAACTAACCGAAAGCATACGAAGCCGAAACGCCAACTAACCGAAAGGGTGGGACGCCTAAAAGCAAGCTAATCGAAAGGCCCCTCTGCCAAAACGCCAATGCACCAAAAGGCTGCGTCGCCTACAAGCCAACTCCACCCAGCGCTGCCGACACACAGCCAGTCACAGTGCGGCAGCGCTGGGTAGACGATGCAGAGGGCGGTCGTGGCCGTGGTAGAGCGGGGGCTGTCCTGAGGGATGCGCTCCTTCGGCCGCTAACAACTTGGTGCTCGGGTTCAGTGTGCCCAGTCACCTCTGGCTTGTGTGGGAAAATGACCCCCACCCTCCCGTCTCCATCGGCCAGTGTTGTGATGGACGTGGTGGTCTGGAATAATCGCTGACATGTCTCACCCCCCCCGGCGACATCATGTCCGTTATTTGACTTTTCGGTAGAACGACCATTCGGTGAGTTGGCTTGCAGGGGACGCAGCCTTTCGGTGAGTTGGCATTTCGGCAGAGCGGCCTTTCGGTGAGTTTGCTTTTAGGCGTCCCACCCTTTCGGTTAGTTGGCTTCTAGGTGTCCCGCCCTTTTGGTTAATTTGCTTTTAGGCATCCGACCCTTTCAGTTAGTTGGCGTCTCGGCTTTGCACGCTTTCGGTTATTTGGCTTTTCGGTTTTGTTTCCGTTCGGTTATTTGGCTTCCACTTCTCGTTCGTCGACGCCACGTCCGGGTACCGGTATTGGAAGGACTAATGGGCCCAAATGAAGGCAAATCATCAGGCTTGCAACTGAGGGTGTTAAAGGTAGCATCTGCACAGATAGCTCCTGCAGAGATCGACAATTGGTTGAGAATTTTCAAAACTTACCAGGCTCCAGGAAAGTACCAGAGATTAGAAAGCCAAATTTGTGATTGTCCTTTAAAGAATGAAGTCCCACTGAATGGAATCAAATCAAATGAACATGGATTTATGAAGCTAAATAGTAAGATTAAACGAGAACTTACCAAGTTTGAAGGTTGATCTGTATTTTACGAGGAGTCGCGGTGAGGGATTTCGTGAAGACCCCGCCAGCACGCATGCGCGACATCCTTCAAAGTAGCGGTGTGGAATCACAGAACCAAACCATGACTAATAAATAGTAAGATGAAAACGTAGAACTACCTGTTTGACCTGATGATAGAGGGTGGGAGCGGTGGGCACGAAATCCCTCACCGCGACTCCTCGTAAAATACAGATCAACCTTCAAACTTGGTAAGTTCTCGTTTAATCTTACTATTTTACTTCGGAGTCACGTGAGTGACTTCGTGAAGATTTCAAAGCTCTGTGATTTCACGCCCTGGACAACGTCCATGCTTATCACACTGCCGCCAGTCTGATGGAGGAAAGCTGTTAATGGAGTTCAGTCGAAACTGGCTGAAAAATCAACACAATTTATTAATCAAATAAACAACAAATAACCCCTAATTCGGGGACAGACATTTACTGAGCGGTTCCCAGGATAGCTTCTGCGAATGTCGCAGGGGCGGCCAGAGGCTTGTTATAGAACCACTGAAAGGTTTTTTCACTGGCCCAGCCCGCGGTGGTGAGAATGTGGTCCATGGGCACCTCCATGGCTCTCGCCGCTGATGTGGATGCAGCCCTGATGGAATGAGACTTAAAGATGTCAGTAGCAACTCCTGCTGCATCCAGCACCACCCTGAGCCACCTGGCGATCGTCTGTGTAGTCACCCAACGATGCGGACGTTTATGACTGATGAGGAGTCCCTGTTCCTTCATCCTGATAACTCCAGTAACTCGGATGTAGTGGTGGAGATGGGTGACTATGCAGAGTGTGGCATCTACAGGGTACGCCCGAAATTCCAACTGCAGCCCAAGCGCCCCTGGCCTGTGCTGTTTTAATAATTCTTTGACAAAGAATTTTATTTGACCAGGGGTGGCCACCATGCTGTCCAGTCGCAGTTTCTGTAACGTCTGGACTCGTTGGGCTGTAGTCAGTGCCATGAGCATCACCACCTTGAGGGTGAGCTGTTTCAATGGTAGCTCATCTATTGGAGCCCGGCTCCTCAGTAGGGTCAGCACGATCCCCACATCCCACGTTTACTGTATATCTGGGTCGTGGAGGGTTGGTGTTGAACACTCCCCTCATTAGTTTAGACACCAGGTGGTTGGAGCTGACTCCTATATCCAGGTATGAGGACAGCGCACTCCTGGCGCTGTTGATGGCACTGTAGCTGAGGCCAGCATCAAAATGGAGGCCTGCTAGAAACTCCAACACATCAGGTATTGTTGCCGAGTTGGAAGACTTGTTGTTCCGGGCACAGAATGCCTCCCACTTTATGATTTGAGTGAGGTATTGTTTCCGAGTTGATTCTCGACACGATGCAGCAATAAGGTTTATGGCTCTTGACGAGATGCCTGCCGGACGAGCGGTCTTTTCAGAACCTGCAGGCCAACAAGTTTAAATGACCATGGCAAGGATGACTGATCCCCGTAATGGGGTGAGTAATCAATTTGGGATGTTTCCCAATCGCCATCCATGGCTGTTTTAAAATTTTACAACCATCGGGTACCATAGAAACATAGAAACATAGAAATTAGGTGCAGGAGTAGGCCATTCAGCCCTTCGAGCCTGCACCGCCATTCAATATGATCATGGCTGATCATCCAACTCAGTATCCCGTACCTGCCTTCTCTCCATACCCTCTGATCCCCTTAGCCACAAGGGCCACATCCAACTCACTCTTAAATATAGCCAATGAACTGGCCTCAACTACCCTCTGTGGCAGAGAGTTCCAGAGACTCACCACTCTCTGTGTGAAGAAAGTCTTTCTCATCTCGGTCTTAAAGGATTTTCCCCTTTATCCTTAAGCTGTGACCCCTTGTCCTGGACTTCCCCAACATCGGGAACAATCTTCCTGCATCTAGCCTGTCCAACCCCTAAGAATTTTGTAAGTTTCTATAAGATCCCCTCTTAATCTCCTAAATTCCAGAGAGTATAAACCGAGTCTATCCAGTCTTTCTTCATAAGACAGTCCTGACATCCCAGGAATCAGTCTGGTGAACCTTCTCTGCACTCCCTCTATGGCAATAATGTCCTTCCTCAGATTTGGAGACCAAAACTGCACGCAATACTCCAGGTGTGGGCTCACCAAGACCCTGTACAACTGAAGTAGAACCTCCCTGCTCCTGTACTCAAATCCTTTTGCTATGAAAGCTAACATACCATTCGCTTTTTTCACTGCCTGCTGCACCTGCATGCCTACTTTCAATGACTGGTGTACCATGACACCCAGGTCTCGCTGCATCTCCCTTTTTCCCAATCGGCCACCATTTAAATAATAGCCCGCTTTCCTGTTTTTGCCACCAAAGTGGATAACCTCACATTTATCCACATTATACTGCATCTGCCAAACATTTGCCCACTCACCCAGCCTATCCAAGTCACCCTACAGTCTCCTAGCATCCTCCTCACAGCGAACACTGCCCCCCAGCTTAGTGTCATCCTCAAACTTGGAGATATTGCCTTCAATTCCCTCATCCAGATCATTAATATATATTGTAAATAGCTGGGGTCCCAGCACTGAGCCCTGCGGTACCCCACTAGTTACTGCCTGCCATTGTGAAAAGGACCCGTTTACTCCATGGTTGTGTAGGCCAGTCGGGAATGATCAATATGCCAGTTGCAGAGTCTAGTTTAATTTGCCTCTACCTCTACCTCTTTCTGGGATAGAGTAATTTTTCTACGAGGCGAATGCTGAGTAGGGGGGTTTATAACTTCAATAAATTCTATAACATATCCTTGAACACTTTGTAAAATAAACTCATCCGTGGTGACAGTTTTCCATATGTCCAAGAAAGCCCGCAATCGCCCACCTATTCGTGCAGGAGGGGATGCTACGGCGTGAGAAGAACCAGACCCCCTTACCTCCAAGGTTAACGGCGGTTCCATACATACGGTGTTTTGAGTGGGCGTTGTGGAGGCTGACGAGCCGGCGGCCGCATTTTCCATGCAGGCCGTTGTTGGTCTTGCCCTAAAAAAGGTCTTTGTGCTTGTTGGGATGGAGGTGCCGCGCATGCGTGCTGGCGGGGTCTTCACGAAGTCACTCACGTGACTCCGAAGTAAAATCATGTTTTACAACCATATTTGCACTTTTTGTGGATATAATAAGAATAGTTCAAGCTGAGGGGAATCTGAAGATATTCTGTATTTGTATTTTCGGAATATATTCAACAAGGTCGCATATTATTTTAAATGCACAAAATAAGAGTTCATAGTTTTAAGGGAGGTTGACATGGATTGAAGATTTGTAATTGCACATAAGCTGAGTTGGAACAAGTGTATCCTTCTCATGCTGGAAATATGTTAGTAGTCAAATGCCCAAAACGTCATTCTTGACTCTCAATTATTTACAAGCTCAAATAATTGACCTAGCGGAGGGGACATGGTACAAGGTATCCAAGTTTGCTGATTACGTGAAATAGGTGGTATTTGAGTTTACTTAGTCTTTGCAACAGGTTATAAAATAATTGGTGAAAATGGCAAAAGGAATTAATTGTGGGAATATATGAGGTAAATATGTTTTGAGATAAATCTAAATAATTATCTAAATGGAGAAAGATCTGAAGATGAAGTGCAAAGGAATCTTGATGAGATGTTATTGGTTTGCTATTGGTTTGTTGGCTGATGCAGCAATTGGTATATTACCATTTCCGGAAAGGGAGTTGGTTTAGAAATAGGGAAGGATTGTTAAAGTTATACAGGGTCCTGGTAGGACCACACTGGGAATACTATGCACAGTTGTGGTCCACTTATTTACATAGAAACATAGAAAATAGGTGCAGGAGTAGGCCATTCGGCCCTTCGAGCCTGCACCGCCATTCAATATAATCATGGCTGATCATCCAACTCAGTATCCTGTACCTGCCTTCTCTCCATACCCCCGATCCCTTTAGCCACAAGGGCCACATCTAACTCCCTCTTAAATATAGCCAATGAACTGGCCTCAACGACCTACTGTGGCAGATAATTCCAGAGACTCACCACTCTCTGTGTGAAAAATGTTTTCCTCATCTCGGTCCTAAAGGAATTCCCCCTTATCCTTAGACTGTGACCCCTTGTTCTGGACGTCCCCAACATCGGGAACAATCTTCCTGCATCTAGCCTATCCAACCCCTTAAGAATTTTGTAAGTTTCTATAAGAACCCCCCTCAGTCTTCTAAATTATAGCTAGTACAAGTCAAGTCTATCCAGTCTTTCCTCATATGAAAGTCCTGACATCCCAGGAATCAGTCTGGTGAACCTTCTCTGTACCCCCTCTATGTCAAGAAAGTATTTTCTCAGATTTGGAGACCAAAACTGTACACAATACTCCAGGTGTGGTCTCACCAAAACCCTGTCCAACTGCAGTAGAACCTCCCTACTCCTATACTCAAATCCTTTCGCTATGAATGCTAACATACCATTTGCTTTCTTCACTGCCTGCTGCACCTGCATGCCTACTTTCAATGATTGGTGTACCATGACACCCAGGTCTCGTTGCATCTCCCCTTTTCCTAATTTGCCACCATTAACATAATAGTCTACCCTCCTGTTTTTGCCACCAAAGTGGATAACCTCACATTTATCCACATTATACTGCAACTGCCATGCATTTGCCCACTCACCCAGCCTATCCAAGTCACCTTGCAGCCTCCTAGCATCCTCCTCACACCGAACACTACTCCCCAGCTTAGTGTCATCCGCAAATTTGGAGATGTTGCATTCAATTCCCTCGTCCAAATCATTAATATATATCGTAAATAGCTGGGGTCCCAGCACTGAGCCTTGTGGTACCCCACTAGTCACTGCCTGCCAATGTGAAAAGGACCCGTTTACTCCTACCCTTGGTGCTTCCTGTCTGCCAGCCAGTTCTCTATCCACATCAATACTGAACCCCCAATACCGTGTGCTTTAAGTTTGTATACTAATCTCTTATGTGGGACCTTGTCGAAAGCCTTCTGAAAGTCTAGATATAACACATCCACGGGTTCTCCCTTATCTACTCTGCTAGTTACATCCTCGAAAAATTCTATAAGATTCGTCAGACATGATTTACCTTTTGTAAATCCATGCTGACTTTGTCAAATGATTTCACCACTTTCCAAATGTACTGCTATCCCATCTTTAATAATTGACTCTAGCAGTTTCCCCACTACCGATGTTAGACTAACTGGTCTGTAATTCCCCGTTTTTCTCTCTCTCCTTTTTTAAAAAGTGAGGTTACATTAGCTACCCTCCAATCCTCAGGAACTACTCCAGAATCTAAGGAGTTTTGAAAAATTATCACTAATGCATCCACTATTTCTGTGGCTACTTCCTTGAGTACTCTGGGATGCAGACTATCTGGCCCTGGGGATTTATCGGCCTTTAATCCATTCAATTTACCCAACACCTCTTCTCGGCTAACCTGGATTTCACTCAGTTCCTCCACCTTATTTGACCCCCAGTACCCTGCTATTTCCAGCAGATTATTTATGTCTTCCTTAGTGAAGACAGAACCAAAGTAGTTATTCAATATAAGATCCTGAGTTAGTATGGCTGGTTAGAGAAGGTCAAAAAAACATCAGGGAGTCGCCATTTAAGATAATGATGTATAGGAACTCATTACAGAGACTAGTGAATCTCCAGAATTCTCCATCCTGTAGGATTGTGGAGGCTAAATTATTGAGTGTATTTAAAGAAAAGTAGATGAATTTAAAGATCAGGGAAGTGGCACAAAGAATGAGATGAAGCCTCAGGCAGATTGAATGGTGGACAGGTTTGTGGATCTATGTGGTCTATTTTGCTCTTCTTTCATGTTCTTATGTTGTAGATTTCTTAATCAAATGTTGCTGCTCAACCTGAAGAAACATTTCCAATAGATTGTTTTTATTTTAGTTTTCTACCAAACACAATTTCACTTTTCTTCTTTCTTGAATCTTCATGGATGGTACCTCATTGAACCCAAAAGCAGAATGCTTGACTTAGTTGGAAAAGATTCACCAGAATACATGTAAATGATCAACCTTTGAAACTAGCATGAAAAATTTCACACTCCACATCATATGCCTTTATAAGTGTTCAGGGTCTATGCTTGAAATCAGAACTGATGCAGTGTACAAAAAACAAGTGCTGGAGAACTCATCAGTTCAGGCAGCATCTGTGTAGGGAATAGATAAATGACATTTTGGGTCTTCAATCCTTCAGATTAATGGAATAGGAGGAGAAAGCTGGAAAAGAGAGTTGGGAATGTGGCAAAGCCAGATAAATGATAAGAAAATGGGTGGAATAAGTGACAACGGCTCGAGGCAAAATGGAGACAAAATGGGTGTCAAATAAGAAGACTCTACTTCTTTCCTTATATAACGCCCGTTGGTCTCTTTTTGCCTTTGTTACTACCTCTACCCACCAGCCAATCACTCGCTCATCACCAGTATCCACCTATCACTTGCCAGGCTTTACCCCACCCCAACCTCCCTCTTCCAGTTTTCTTTGCACAATTCTAATTGTCTGAAAAAGGGATCCGATCTGAAACGCTATCTGTCATTCCATGCACAAATGCTATCCGATCTGCTGAATTCCCCCAACACCTATTTTGGCTCAAGATTCCAGCATCTACAGCCTTTTATGTCTCTCTGATGTGCTAAATGTTAAGTTGACATAGTTAGTCTAACACCTGTTTTCAGTGGCACATGCTTATCATACTAAATTCATAATTTAGTAAAGGATGGATCATCTTACTTCGGTAGGTGCAGAAAAATTAATATTTCATCAGAGGCAAAAGGAGAAGCTGTAGATAAGATGCATCAATTTGATTAACTTGCGGGAACCTCTGACTCATGACTGTTTAGCGTGGAGGATGAGTATTTGGGATGACATTTAGAACTTTAAGCATGCACAAGGAGCACACTGTAAATGGCAGAGGGAATACATAAGTTACCCACCCACCTGTTTCTTCAAGCACCTGAAGCCATTGTGGAAAGAGTTGCAGTTACCAAACAGGCTTCATCAAAACCGACAAAACTGAACTAGAAACATCCTCCATCTTGTGGGACTGTCTTAAAATAGCGGATTAAGCCTTTATTTTAATTCCGTCGAAAAAATGTACAAGATTAGAAATAATATGTGAAGATAAGTTGGTGTAAAGAAAGAAAGGGTTTAACAATGTTGATTAAAGGCCCAATTACAACGGCTTTGATGGCTGAGGTGCTCGAGCAATCAGATAATTAAATAACAATCAGAACCTTGCTGGGAGTCAGCATGGATTTACAAAGGGGAAATCATGCTTGACTAATCTTTTGGAAAGATTTGAGGATGTAACCAGGAAAATGGACATGGGAGAGCCAGTGGATATAGTGTACCTGGACTTTCAGAAAGCATTCGATATGGTCCCACATAGGAGGTTAATGGGCAAAATTAGGGCACATGGTATTTGGGGGTAGAGTGCTGACATGGATAGAAAATTGGTTGGCAGACAGGAAACAAAGAGTAGGGATTAACGGGTCCCTTTCAGAATGGCAGGTAGTGACTAGTGGTGCACAGCAAGGCTTGGTGCTGGGACCGCAGACATTTACTATATATATTAATGATTTAGATGAAGGGATTACAATGGACATTAGCAAATTTGCAGATGACACAAGGCTGGGTGGCAGTGTGAACTGTGAGGAGGATGCTATGAGAATGCAGGGTGACTGGACAGGTTGAGGGAGTGGGCGATGCAAGGCAGATGCAGTTTAATGTGGATAAATGTGAAGTTATCCACTTTGGTTGCAAAAACAGGAAGGCAGATTATTATCTAAATGGTGTCAAGTTGGGAAAAGGGGAAGTACAACGGGATCTGGGGATCAGTCAATAAAAGTAAGCATGCAAGTACAGCAGGCAGTGAAGAAAGCGAATGGCATGTTGGCCTTCATAACAAGAGGAGTTGAGTATAGGAGCAAAGAGGTCCTTCTGCAGTTGTACATGGTTCTAGTGAGACCATACCTGGAGTATTGTGTGCAGTTTCGGTCTCCAGATTTGAGGAAGGACATTCTTGCTATTGAGGTAATGCATCGTAAGTTCACAAGGTTAATTCCTGGGATGGCGGGACTGTCATATGCTGAGAGAGTGGAGTTGCTGGGCTTGTATACTCTATAATTTAGAAGGATGAGAGGGGATCTTATTGAAACATATAAGATTATTAAGGGTTTGGACATGCTAGAGGCAGGGAACATGTTCCCGATATAAGGTTAGTTCAGAACCAGGGGCCACAGTTTAAGAATAAGGGGTAAGGAATAGGGGTACCGGAGATGACAAAACACTTTTTCTCACAGAAAGTTGTGAGTCTGTGGAATTCTCTGCCTCAGGGCAGTGGAGGCTGGTTTTCTGGATACTTTCAAGAGAGAGCTATATAGGGCTCTTAAAGATTGTGGAGTCAGGGGATATGGAGAAAAGGCAGGATCGGGGTACTGATTGTGGATGATCAGCCTTGATTACATTGAATGGCATTGCTGGGTCGAAGGGCCGAATGGCCTACTCCTGCACCTATTGTCTATTTTCTAATAAGTGTCTATCACATGTACGGGAATAAATGGCAGACGCACAAAATTTTTAGAAAATGGCGAAAAGGTATTAATTAAATGTGTTGTTTGACTGTCTTGAGATCTACATCAGCACACACCATGCATTGCACATGCATTAGTTAAGTCAGTAGCAGAATAAAGGCTCCCCAGTATCCTACTGTACGCAAGTTGCGAATGGTATGTTGGCATTCATAGCAAAAGGATTTGAGTACAAGAGCAGGGAGGTTCTACTGCAGTTGTTCAGGGTCTTGGTGAGGCCACACCTGGAGTATTGCATTCAGTTTTGGTCTCCTAATCTAAGGAAAGACATTCTTGCCATAGAAGGAGTACAGAGAAAGTTCACCAGACTGATTCCTGGGATTGCAGGACTTCCATATGAAGAAAGACTGGATAGACTCGGCTTGTGCTCGCTGGAATTTAGAAGATTGAGGTGGCATCTTATAGAGACTTACAAAATTCTTAAGAGGTTGGACAGGTTAGATACAGGAAGATTGTTCCCGATGTTGGGGAAGTCCAGAACAAAGGGTCACAATTTAAGGATAAGGGGGAAGGACCGAGATGAGAAAATCATTTTTCACACAGAGAGTGGTGAATCTGGAATTCTCTGCCACAGAAGATAGTTGAGGCCAGTTCATTGGCTATATTTAAGAGGGAGTTAGATGTGGCCCTTGTGGCTAAAAAGGGATCAGGGGGTATGGAGAGAAGGCAGGTACAGGATATTGAGTTGGATGCTCAGCCATGATCATATTGAATGGCGGTGCAGGCTCAAAGGGCCGAATGACCTACTCCTGCACCTATTTTTCTATGTTTCTATGTTTCTAAGTGGATTCAAGAAAACCTTGTACATCAGTGCATGGAGAGGAGAAATGATGGGGACAAGACGTGAGATGCTCTTCGCCACAAATACGGTTAACTGTACAGGCTGCCAGTGGCGGAGTATCTTGGGAACCGCGCTCATGATGGTGTTAGTTTAGGTATAGTCATGCCAAAGGGCAATTATAGACCTGGGCTGATCTCAGTAGTGAAAAGACAATTTTACCAGAGAGCCATTTATATTTTTCTAAATGCCGAGCAAAATATATATAACGAGGAGTGGGAAGGGGTACAGGAACTGTTGACAAGTACTCGTGGGCATTGAGGATTATTTGGAAATTTTCACATCAAATGTAATATCAAGAGAAGGAAATAGCCACCTCACAGTTCTAGAACCCCTACCCGTCACCTGTATTAACTTGAAGGAACAGAAAAAGCCCACAGGAGAACAAACACAGATAACACAGTCAGCACCCAATGTCGGGATTGAATAGGGTGGCTGGAGCTGTGAGGCACTCTTCCATCCATATGCAGAAAGCATTGGTGTACAAAGGATACGGGGTGAAAATTGGAAAGCAATGTGCAAAATTGGAAAAGATGAGAGAATATTGTCAGGTTGTAATTGTAATTTTTAGTCGTGCGGTTCACCAATCTGCAGATGCTGGAAATCTAAAATGTAAGCAAAATGCTGCAGATTCTGAGCAGCCGAGGCAGCATGCTGTTATATCTGCTGGGTGTTTCCAGTATTTTCTTTTTTCTTTTCAATTTTCATCATGCATGAAAGGTGCCCGTCCCAACAAAGTGAAGTTTTGCTCCCACCATTGATCAATGTGAACATGTAGGAATAATGCATGCATACACTTATAACAGGATACATTAGATCACATTTCAAAGAGAGGCATGGTAAAGACATAAAACAGGTAGAACATCAAGCCTTGGCAGGAGCAGGTAGACAGCGTGAGGATGTTCTTCATGGTTTGAGCAGCAAAACCTTTCAGAGTTCAATGAAGTCCAGACAATAAAATGGTGTTTCCTAATTAAGTAATCTTGCAATATTCTGTGTTGCAGGAGTGCTAGTGTAATACACATTTGATACTATAGTTTGATAAATGAAAGAAGGGGTGGAGTGCACATTTGCAGTCCAGTCATCCTGACATTGGTGTTGGACAATTTATTGTGAATAATTTTGACGGTCAGGGTAAGTATTGAATATATATGTTCATGGAAGACCATCAACCTGACTTTGCTAATACTAAGTCTTGTTTCATGATCAACTTCAATCCTACAACATAATCTACAGGATTTGTTGATGTGAGTAGTGCTTGAATGTACTCAGCATGGATTTTTAACAAAGCGATTATCAAAGTACAAAAGGCAGATTGCAATGCAGAAGTACAGCCCAGTGAGATTTAGGATGAAACAGAAGGTGAATTGAACATTTTCTGAATGTAGGAAAACAAATAGCAAAGCTCAAATGCATTCTCATTGATTAGAAAACTGTGCTCATTATTCGACAGAGATCCTCTTGAGTGAAATACTTTGCTAACTTGGATTTATATGTGAGACCACTGTTCTTAATAATCTTGCTCTTAATATTATTAACAATAGTGTTGACAGAAATATCTAGCTTGGACGAAGCAGTTAATGAAATCGTTAGTCTGTTGTTAAAAAAATCACAGGCACTTTAACCACACAGGCAAAGCAAGCAGAGTGAATTTAATATACACCAATTATGGAATAAATGATAAGAGAAATACATTGATCTACCCTATCTAGTCCTTTCATGATTGTATGCACCTCTATAAGATCACCCTTCATCCACCTGCACCCCAAGGAATAGAGTCCCACCCTACTTAACCTCTCCCTATAGCTCAGATCCTCTACTCCTGGCAACATCCTCGTAAATCTTCTCTGTACCCTTTCCAGCGTCTGAAGTGCCTGGGGCAAGATTCAATCTGGAAATTATTCTGTCCAGTTATGAACTTCATTGTTGAACCATTTGCGGGACTGTCATGCACCCATTTACCCTTTTATTTCCTCTTTGTGAAGCCCTTAATCGAACTGAGAACTGAGAATGTTGGTACATCGCAACTCATTGATCAACATTTCACTTGTGGATTTGACTCTAGCGAAAGACTGAGTAAACCAGCAAACTGCAAGGCTCTTTCAGTGCGCCTGTGAACCAAGGTTGATAATGGAAGAAGCTGCTAGCCCTTGTCATTTCATTACCCTCATGTAGGATATAACAAGGCTGATGAGATGCAGTTTAACGATTTGAGTGGTAATCACAAGTGAGTGATGTAGCTTGGGAGATAGGGGTGGGGTGGGGTGGAGTCACTTTCATTTAATATGTTAAGTGCATGTCAGAGGAGGGGGTGGCCTTTCAGAAGAGGGCAGCAGCAGCCGCCGCAGCGACGTATGTGGCACCACAAACGGTTCTGATGCATAGCAGGGGAGGTTTGTGCCTCTGCGAGCTGTAGTGTTTCTCAATAGTTACCGGAATTCAATCGTTTCCGGGGAAAAAAAGAGATTCTGTGGCCGTGAATGAGACACCAGGGTGGCGCGCTGCTTCCTGGGCGCCAGGGTCAAGGATGTCTCCATGGGATTGTGGCACATTTTCAAGGGGCAGCTATAAGTTGTTATACGCATTGGTATCAACGGCACAGGTAGAAGAGGGGTTGAGGGCATTAAGAGTGAATGTAGACAGAAAGTTAAAATTCGAGGGCGGCAGATGAAGGCGACAGGGTGGCACAGTGGTAGAGTTGCTGCCTTACAGCACTTGCAGTGCCCAAGACCAGGGTTCGATCCTGACGATGGGTGCTGTCTGGATGGAGTTTGTACGTTCTCCCCGTGACCGCGTGGGTTTTCTCCGAGATCTTCGGTTTCCTCCCACACTCCAAAGACGTACAAGTATGTAGGTTAATTGGCTTGGTGTATGTGTAAATTGTCCCTAGTGGGTGTAGGTAGTGTTAATGTGCGGGGATTGCTGGTCGGTGCAGAGTTGGTGGGCCGAAGGGCCTGTTTCCGTGCTGTGTCTCTAAACTAAAACAAAAGGACTTTGAAAGTTGTAATTTTTCGATTACTACCCAGGCCACACACCACTGGGAGAAGGACAAAGAGGAATGGACAAATGAATACATGGGGGAAAGTTGGTACAGGTGGGAGGAATTCTGGGTTTTAGACCACTGGAATCACTTCTGGGGCTGAGGTGACCTGCAAAGAGAGACAAGTTGCATTGAACTGGAGGAGGTCCAATATTTTGGCAGGGAGATTTATTAGTGTTTCTCAGGAGGGCATAACTATCTGGCAAGGGTATGGGACCTAAAATAGTAATGATTGAGAAGTTGAAGCAAATACTGTATATTGGTTATTGTAAACAAGTCCAATAGGCAAGCTAGGCAGGGGCAGGACAGGGATTACAGAGGTTCTGAGATGTTAAGCTGCATTTATTTTAATGTAGGAAGATTGACATAAAATAGATTAACAGGCATCATTGATCGGCACAAAGGATTGTAGTACAGAGATGATGAGTCAATGTACAGGAGAGAAAGATAGAAATGCTGGTTGAGTGATGTTACAGCAACTATTTCTCACCCAATGTCAATAAGGGCAAGGAACAGATCATTGACTTCAGAAAGTGGAAGTCGGCAGCCCACATGCATTGATGGCTTTCATTGATGGGTCAGTGGTGGAGAGAGTTAGCAGCTTCAAATTCCTGGGCGTTAACATCTCTGACCTGTCCTGGGCCCAGCTTAGAGATGCAATCATGAAGAAGGCGACCCAGCACTTCTACTTCCTTAGAATGTTAAAGAGATTTGGTATTTCTCCGAATGTCCGAACAAATAATTACAGTTTACAGTGTAGAAAATACTCTGACTGAGCAAAAAAGAACACATAGGGAGTAGGTCCTCTTAAGAAGCAGTGTGTTCATTTATGCGTGGAGCAAGGTTTTAAATGAATACTTTTTGACATTTTTACTGTGGAGAAGACACGAAAACTCGTGAGTTCAGGGAAGAGAATGGTGATATCCTAGCGCATATGATCGTTACAAAGGAGTAGGTTTTGGCAGGCCTGAAGTAGGCAAATGGGATTAGCATATATGGACATCTCGGTCGGCATGGATGAGTTGGACTGGATGGGCTTTTTCTGTGTTGTATGACGATGAATCTACTTGTATCCCAGTATAGCAGTACATAGATTTCAAGTCCACTGAGTAGACATGATAAGAATTTCTGTTGTATCAGAAATGTCTTCCAAGAGTTTGTGCTGGGATGGATAGCTGCTGTTATGAAATAATTTGACCGGATCCATACGTTGTTGCATCACTCTCTCTTACTGCAACTTGACCACATAGATGTGCAGGATTTAAAATCAGAAACACTTTTTGGTCTTTTCCCTCTTCTTTCTTTTTACTTTAATTATAGCTTCAATGAGATGAGTTTTGAATTTGCATGTGATGCTCAATGTATGTCCTGTGATATACTGTTACCACAGGAATTGCAGTAAATTTCAAAGTCTGTAGGCATGTTCAGCTAAACTCATTTACAGTATATCTTGTCACAAATAATGTTGAGACCTACGTAATAATGTTGCTGAAATCACAGGTCAAACAACATCTGGAGAGGGAATGGTTAGGCTATTTTTCAGGTCGGGAATCCGACCTGAAGACGGATCCCGACCTGAAATGTGGAAATGAGGGTAGCTTCTTTGGTCGGTTCTCATGAGGTGGTTGGAGAAGGTGGAGAGCAAACGCATGCCAATCCAGTGCTGGGAGGAGGTCTTGTTGGCTTCCCTTCACCAGGAAGTCGAACTGATTCCCAGAAATCTTTGCTGCCAGTCAGTCCATTGCAGCCCCCCCACCACTCCCTGATTTTTCCGTACATTGATCCCTGAACCTTCCACACACTTCCCCTTTGTAGCATCACTGTTGCATCTCTGCCATCTCCCTCTCATTCTGAACTAAACATCCAGAACAGTGAGATTGATTATGTGGGAGCAGGTTGGTGAGCAGAGGAGTGCACGGGACAACCTACAGATTAATGAGAAGGGACATTATTTTGAGAGAAGCTGAATATTCTGGAATATGCAATATCTGTAAAATTTTAATTTAAGCTGGATTTTCTCCATATTGTGCTTCAGAAACTTTGTTCCAATGAATTCCTGAATATTGTACTTGGAGAATAATCCGCACGTCGCTATTATATTGCGGGTCTAATAGATATCACAGTGATTGAATTTCTGAATTTTCCTAATTAGAGGAAAAATAGAGGGATTTTTATGAAAATTGGTTACAGTCCATTCCCAGGTGTGACATTCAGAATGACTCAAAATACAAGTTTTGATCTTCATTCCAGTGTGCCTTATGTAGCGCCTAGTGAGACCACACCTGGAGTTTGTGTACAGCTTTGGTCCCCTAATTTGAGGAAGGACATTATTGCTATTGAGGGAGTGCAGCGTAGGTTTGTAAGGTTTATTCCCGGGATGGCGGGACTGTTATATGTTGAGAGAATGGAGCGGCTGGGCTTGTATACTCTGGAGTTTGAAAGGATGAGAGGTTTCTTATTGAAACATATAAGATTATTAAGGGTTTGGACATGCTAGAGGCAGGAAACATGTTCCCGATGTTGGGGAAGTCCAGAACCAGGGGCCACTGTTTAAGAATAAGGGGTAAGCCATTTAGAACGGAGATGAGGAAACATTTTTTCACACAGGGGTTGTGATTCTGTGGTATTCTCTGCCTCAGAGGGCCCTTAAAGATAGCGGAGTCAGGGCATCTGGGCCAAAGGCAGGAATGAGGTACTGATTGTAGGTGATCAACCATGATCACATTGAATGGTGGTGCTGGCTCGAAGGGCCGAATGGCCTACTCCTGCATCTAATGTCTATTGTCTATTGTGCCTGAACTATCAGTCTTTGTCATGCTTCCGGAGGCTGATGAAGGTGACGTCTTCTTGCTTTTTGCTTCCACTTCTTGCTGATAGCCTTAACTAGCAATTGGCAATGTGAAGAATATATGGTGACAGAGGCAATGGAGATTGCAGTCTGGCAGCAGGCTGCAGTCCAGCTTGCAGATGGATCATGCAACTTAAGAAAATGAAAATCACCTCTTCAAAATGTAACTGCTGCAAGATTGAGGAGTATATATGGGACGTAGAGTCACTGGTTATAGACTCCGGGAGTACGGCATTTGGGGTTGATAGATCAGGAAAGCAGCTAAGGTTGGGAGGAGCATGATGTAAACAGGGTGGGGAAGTGGAGAGATTGGAACATTTGGCTAAAATGGAGGTAGGATGACTGTCAATTTATTGGAAAGAAAGGGGGAAGCAAGTTGCAAAGATTAGGGGTTCATACAGAAAGGTAAAAGAGTATCGTATTATCCCAGGACCATACAGCATAGTATCCAGGTTCAAATTTCATAATTCATGTGATTTAATCTGCTAATAGTCAACGATGTAACAAGTTAAACTGGCATTTGTTTTAATGCATAATGGCAAACAACACAATATTATTTGATCCATTGTCAGTGCACACATGTTTAACTGGTGAAGGTAGACACAAAATGCTGGAGTAAATCAGAGGGACAGGCAGCATTTCTGGAGAGAAGGAATGGGTGACATTTTGGGTTGAGACCCTCTTCAGACTGATGTATGTATGAACATTGACTTCTTCAATTTTATATGAGTAACCTAAAAATAATTCACTTTTTGCGCCCCCCCCCCATTCCATATGTCCCACCTGGACGCCCCTATTTCTCTCCTTCCACCGCTATTCCTTCCTCCAATTCACATATTTTCTTATCTCACACCTTTTGTATTTCATCTCTGGCCATCTTCTTATCATAACCCCCTCACATGTATCCACCTATCACTTATCTGGCTTTGCCCAGCCCCTCCTCTCTTCCAGCTTTCTTCTCCCCACCGCCCACACTACGATCAGTCTGAAGAAGGATTCCAACCAAAATGTCATAATGTTCACCAGAGATGCTGCCCGACCCGCTAAGTTACTCCAGCACTTTGTGTCTTGTTTTCTAAATCAGCATCTGCAGTTCATTGAACCTACAATATGAAAGATTACATTTGCAACACATTTTAACATACTGCAGTTGTTTAGCTCAAGATTTTTGAGTGAAGCAAGTCTGGATGAACCCATTTTTTTTAATTTCTTACAAAACCTGGCAGAATCAAACCCTCTTGCAATTCAGACTGGGATAGAGATGTATTCATCTTGGCTCACACCTGTCCTGAGCCACCAATCAGCCTATCATGGACCTCCTTGCTGAGATCTTCTGTTGCCTGCCCTGCTTTGTTCTTTTGTATCTTTGCTTCCAGTTTCTTCCCCGCACTCTCTCGACTACAATCAGCCAGAAGAAGGGTCCCAACCAGAAATGTCACCTGTCCTTTTTCTCCAGAGATGCTGCCTGACCCGCTGAGTTACTCCAGCTTTTTGTGTATTTCTACAGCAGAATGAAATCCTTATTCTCCTCATCTTCATAATGAGAAGTTGACTGTTTAATTAACATTTTGAAAGCACTGTTTTGAAATCATTGGTAATGGCAACAACACCACTGCTGAGTTGTTATGGGCAATAAAGGATTTTGGAAAGCAGAATAATTTTGCTTACGTTCACCCTGGTATGTCCAGCTGTATGTGTCAAGCACTGTATTTTCTGCAAACTTAACGGGTGAAGCAATAGAGAATAGATTATTTTAGGTTATCAGATGAAGGCAAGACAGGTTTACATTTTATTTGTCCCTTGATATTCCCTTATGCACATAAATTGTTTTGCTGTTCAGAGAAATGTTGCAATAACTAAGGCCACGGCACATTTGTGAAGAATTTCAAATCGAACTGACACTTAATAGTTATTAAATTCTGTCTGACTCACAAGCCTGAAGGGATCCTTGTCATTTTTTTGATGGGAAGCATGTGAGCTGTTCTGGTAAGACTTGGCTGACAGTGAATGGGGCCTTATGAAACACTCTAACTTCCTGGAAGCAGCTGGGGAGATAAGAAGCAAACTGTAAATACAGATAAATGCCGTTTAATTTCCCTTGTACAAAATGACTTATTTTGTCCTTCTGCCACCTGCAGGAAATTGCACCAGCAGTTTGAGATGTATAAAGATCAGGTAAAGAAGATGGGTGATGAAGCACAGCAACAGGAAGAACAGAAGAGTGATGCACCCACCTGTGGAATCTGTCACAAAACCAAGTTTGCCGATGGCTGTGGCCACATCTGTTCATATTGCCAAACAAAATTCTGTGCTCGGTGTGGAGGGAGGGTGTCACTGCGATCAAACAAGGTACGTTGACAGTGATGAATGGATAACTGATATTTGGATTGCTGATTGTGACTACTTTAAACTCACCATCCTTCACGATCAACATCCTTCACGATCAACATCCTTCACGGTTGAATATTCTTCTCGGTTGAATATTTATCCTCAGTTCTAATTTTAATCTACATTTATTTCCAGATTGAAATTTTCCAGTTTTGGATAATTTTGTTCTCAATTCTGTATGAAAACATTTAGAGCTGTACTATTCATAATCCTGAATTTCTGAGATTGAATCTCCCCCAACAAGGAAGTGAACTAGTAAATTGAGTGTGATGCTCACATTCCCATTTTCTTGGTTCAACAGTAGAAACATAGAAACATAGAAAATAGGTGCATGAGTAGGCCATTCGGCCCTTCGAGACGGCACCGGCATTCAATATGATCATGGCTGATCATCCAACTCAGTATGCCGTACTTGCCTTCCCTCTAGCCTCAAGGGCCACATCTAACTCCTCTTAAATATAGCCAATGAACTGGCCTCAACTACCTTCTGTGGCAGAGAATTCCAGAGACTCGCCACTCTCTGTGAAAAATATTTTTCTCATCTCGGTCCTAAAATACTTCCTCCTTATCCTTAAACTGTGACCCCTTGTTCTGCACTTCCCCAACATCGGGAACAATCTTCCTGCATCTTGCCTGTCCAACCCCTTAAGAATTTTGTAAGTCTCTATAAGATCCCCCCTCAATCTTCTAAATTCTAGCGAGTAATACTGCCTGTCAAGGAAAACCCTATATCAGCATGGTAAAATGATCTCTGTACTCAACACTTTGACAGTGACTTGATCTAAAGAACAACCATGTTTGAAGACACCGCAGAGACCGCTTCCTCCGTTACTCCTTGGTCAATTCGTCCCTTCCCACCTAAACCACCCCCTTCCCTCGTACTTTCCCTTGCAACCGCTGGAAACGCTACACTTGTCGCTTTACCTCCCACCTTGACTCCTTCCAAGGACCTAAGCAGTCTTTCCAGGTGCGGCAGAGGTTCACCTGCACCACCTCCAACCTCATCTATTGCATCCGCTGCTCTAGATGTCAGCAGCTCTACATCGGTGAGACCAAGCGTAGGCTTGGCGATCACTTTGCCCAACACCTACGCTCAGTTTACAATAACCAACCTGATCTCCCGGTAGCTCAGCACTTCAACTCCCCCTCCCATTCCGAATCTGACCTTTCTGTCCTGGGCCTTCTCCATGGCCAGAGTGAGTCCCACCGTAAATTGGAGGAGCAGCACCTCATATTCCGCTTGGGTAGTTTAGGTAATCTCAATTTCAGGTAATCCAAGCTTTCTCCCTCTTTCCTCTCCCCTTCCAAGCTCTCCCACAGCCCACTGTCTCCGCCTCTTCCTTTCTTCTTCCCACCCCCACCACCCCCACATCAGTCTGAAGAAGGGTCTCGACCCGAAACGTCACCTTTCCCTTCGCTCCATAGATGCTGCCTCACCTGCTGAGTTTCTCCAGCATTTTTATCTACCTTAGATTTTTCCAGCATCTGCAGTTCCTTCTTAAACATGTTGAAAGACACTATCATTTCAACCTCAACCCCCTACTAAATTTGTTTCCCAAATTTGTACTTTTTTCTTGACTATTAGTTTACACACTGTTCATCTTATAACGCATGTCGAGAATTATTGCACCAAAAGGGAGATGCAGCGAGACCTGGGTGTCATGGTACACCAGTCATTGAAAGTAGGCATGCAGGTGCAGCAGGCAGTGAAAAAAGCGAATGGTATGTTAGCTTTCATAGCAAAAGGATTTGAGTACAGGAGCAGGGAGGTTCTACTTCAGTTGTACAGGGTCTTGGTGAGACCACACCTGGAGTATTGCGTACAGTTTTGGTCTCCAAATCTGAGGAAGGACATTATTGCCATAGAGGGAGTGCAGAGAAGGTTCACCAGACTGATTCCTGGGATGTCAGGACTGTCTTATGAAGAAAGACTGGATAGACTCGGTTTATACTCTCTGGAATTTAGGAGATTGAGAGGGGATCTTATAGAAACTTTACAAAATTCTTAAGGGGTTGGACAGGCTAGATGCAGGAAGATTGTTCCCGATGTTGGGGAAGTCCAGGACAAGGGGCCACAGCTTAAGGATAAGGGGGAAATCCTTTAAGACCGAGATGAGAAAGACTTTTTTCACACAGAGAGTGGTGAGTCTCTGGAACTCTCTGCCACAGAGGGTAGTTGAGGCCAGTTCATTGGCTATATTTAAGAGTGAGTTGGATGTGGCCCTTGTGGCTAAGGGGATCAGAGGGTATGGAGAGAAGGCAGGTACGGGATACTGAGTTGGATGATCAGCCATGATCATATTGAATGGCGGTGCAGGCTCGAAGGGCTGAATGGCCTACTCCTGCACCTAATTTCTATGTTTCTAATTTCCACATCAGCATGATAACATTGAGAATAATAATCTGTCTAGATTATGTGCAAGTATTTAAAGCAGCTGCAAGGTGCCTATGATCATCTGTATTTCCAAATATCAAAGGCAGATGGTGCAGTTGCCAAAGTGCATGTGTAATTTCTGCTCCTTCAATTTGTCCTCTCCAAATCTTCCAAAATAATTCTAAACCCTTAAACACTATTGGCATGACAACAAACCAACTTTACATCTCATGTTACTGAAAATGAAAGCAGTAATCAGCCTGGGGATACTCCGTGCATTTCTGCTGATACAAAGGGCAACAATGATATTAAAAGAGCACTCGCTTCAGACAGAATACAGACTCCATGTTCTGGAACAGAAAATACAATGTTGGGGTTTATGGATATTAATTTTATAGCGGCATTTTAAGGGTATGCCATAAAGCAACTAAAAGTCAGATAGCATTCACAGAGCATCAAACATATGCCCAACCTAACAGTGCTTCATGCAATGAAAGAAACGACAAAGTAAAGCCTACATCATAAAATAAAAATAAGAGCATGATAGCACGTTCCAAAATTACAGTTTTGAAAATTGTTCTCCAGATTCTGAAATGTACTAATCATGTTATTCATTTAAAAAAAAAATTCATTAACAAATTTGAAGATGCTCCATGAAAATATATAAGGGATGACATTTATTTGAATATCAGGCAAAGTTTAATCTGGCATCTGATTTATTGGTTCTATGCCATCATCAAAGTTGTTTGTCACCACTTTAGTCTTTAGAAATGTTGAAATTTTAGGACCTAAGAGGATGGAATGAATGGGAGGCACACTTCAGTAAGTTTCAGTTTGTCAATGGTATAATAGTGTCATCAGTATGATGAAAGCATATAAAATATCAGTGGATCAGAGCATTGATTCAACAAGATGTTTCATTCAGATGAAATAAAGTGCTAAGAGCCAAATGTTTCCCTTCAAAATGATGGAGGAGATTGCATCATTGTAAGTTCTATGACAAATATTATTTGAATCTAAATCATAACGAAGAGAATTAGTTTTGATTTATCAACAACCAAACTCATTTTTGCCCTTCCAACATTGGTGCTAAGTTCCAGGTAAATGCAAAGATTTCACTGTGTACATGCAAATGAATGAGGTAACTGACTTTCATAAAGACATAATAATAAAAATAGTTTGCCTCACTGGGCTATGGGCTATACCACAGCTCGTTGAGATACTGGCTGGTATGTTGGCTTTCTGTGTATATTACCACTTCCTTATGCACCACAACAAAAAAATGTCAGCCTCAGATTTAAAATCAGTGATGTGGCGGCCCACTGTAGCACAGCTGCAGAGTTGCTGTCTTATAGTGCTGGAGACCCAGGTTCGATCCTGGCTACTGGTGTTGTCTGTACAGAATTTGTTTGTTCACCCTGTGACCGTGTGGGTTTTCTCCCACATTCCAAAACATGCAGGTTTGTAGGTTAATTGGCTTCTGTAAATTGTACCTAGTGGGTAGGATGGAACTAATAATGGGTGGTTGGTCGGCGTGGATTTAGTGGGCCAAGGGGCCTGTTTCCATGCTGTATCTCTAAACCAAACCAAGTCTAACCTCAATTCCCATTATGGACAAAAGTTTCACTGTTCCCCATTATAAAGTAATTGTTTAGTTACTGGAAGTTGACGGCACGGAAAGACGGCACCCGGGAAAGGCTGGGTTAGCACCCCAGTCTGTGTCTTTCGTGAGAAAGACACCCAACAAAGCTACGGAAATGCCTAATGAACCATCGTGGCCTAAACATCCATCAGGCGAGAATGAAATGCTTGGAGAAAGAGGCGCAGCGCACAGGCCTTGAATCTGGTGAGACGCAGGAGGAGCCCGGCCGGGAGTCACCCCACAGCGCCCAGTCCCCCCATGCACTAGAGTCTCCCAACCCCTGCAGAGTAGTTATTAAGATGGCTGATCCGTGGGCGGTTGCTGCTGGGACGCAAGTCGGGGCCTGATCAACCCCGGCTGGGTCGCCTGGGCGTGGGTGTCTGATGTTGTGAGTCCCGAAACACCCGATGACCCCAGGTCACATCACTGAGGATGCGTCCCAGCTCATCTAGAAGATGTATGTTTTTCACAGTTTAGTTTTGAGATAGTGGAAACGGCACTTTGACCCAATGAGTCAGCTGGCTCGAAGGGCCGAATGGCCTACTCCTGCATCTATTGTCTATTGTGCAAGATAGGGCTCTTAAAAATAGTGGAGTCAGGGGATGTGGGGAAAAGGCAGGAATGGGGTACTGATTGGGGATGATCAGCCATGATCACATTGAATGGCGGTGCTGGCTCGAAGGGCCAAATGGCCTACTCCTGCACCTATTGTCTATTGTCTATTGACCGGCGATCCCACACATTAACACTACCCTGCGCACACTCGAGACAATTTTACATTTATACCCAGCCAAACCTACGTACCTGTATGTTTTTGGAGAGTGGGAGGAAACTGAAGACCTCGGAAAAAAGCCATGCAGATCACAGAGAACGTACAAACTCCCTACAGACTGCTTTAAGGCAGTAGCTCTACCGCAACGCCACCATGCCACCCTGAAATGTCGTAATTTAATTCCGGAAAGACATCGTTCAGACTTTTGGATGATACTGCAATTGCCCGCCACTCCCACTCCTTGCAGTGGAACTGCATGATGCTACCTCTCGTAACGAGGATAAATATTCTTTTCATGTATCCTGTCAGTTCTGCTTAATATTTGGAATTAAAATCAATCTAATCACACAATCGCTTTTTAGATTTGAGGAAATTTTGTGTAACAAAAACAGCAAATGCTTGAAAAAGACAGTAGTCCAAGTAACATTTGTGGAAAGGGAAATGGTCAATGTTTCATACTGTGACCACCTGTCAGCATTGGGAAAGAAAGAGAAGCTAGTGGAAAGAAAGTGCTGGAGTAATTCAGCAAGTCAGGCAGCATCCCTGGAAAACAGATTGGTGAAGTTTCGGGTTGAGACCTTTGTTCAGACTTCTTCAGATGCAGCTTTCAGTAGGAGTGAATTTGCAGTTGGGACCGGGGAAGGGTGTGTACCACAAAAAAGAGACTGTGAAAGAATGAGTCAAGATGGCTTAATAGAACAGTTACCAACACATCAAGCTTCCAGTTCTGCATCATGAGGTGATAATGGTAAGGTGGTGAGTACTTGCCTGGCAGGCTAGATTTGTACATGTAAGATAATAAAATGAAGAATGCAAGAAAAACTGATTCTTTCAACAGTAGCATGTCAGTGAGCATTTGTGGGAAGATAATTAGCATTTCAAATGGGAAACTTTCAAACCTGAGAAAAAGAGAAATGAGGTTGTCTAGATAGCAGCAAAATGTAGGTTGAGTAAAGGGGATTTCTCCAATGGGATGATTCAAGGCAGCTAGGGCAATGAAGTAAAGTTAAACTGCTATGTTGTAATCTGTTGCTAATGTAGTTCTGGTATCCTGGGACGTGTTTGGCAGTCCAAACTATACACAGAGTGGAACAGAGAATAAGATGTCACTTGGAAATATAGAATGGAAGAAGGACTATGCTATCTGATGTTAGAGAAAATCAGAAGGATACACTGTGCCTAGAAGAAAGATGATGGGTTATTATTCAAGCTTGTTTAGTTTTAACAGTTCAGGAAGCCACAGACAGTGAGATCATATTAAAAGTGGGAAGCGACTGGAAATGTGGTCCTTCCTGCAGATTGAGTATAGATGCTTCACAAACAAGTCACCCAATCTGTACTTGGTTTATCTACTGTAGAGGAGTCCACATTGGGAACGCCAAATGCAATATGGAAGACATGTAAGCCAATTATTGCTTCATTGGGTCTCTGGATGGTAAGAATGGAAGAAGTAAAAGGACAGGCAATTTGGTTTGGAGATACAGCATAGAAACAGGCCCATTGACCCAACATGTCTATACATAGAAACATAGAAAGTAGGTGCAGGAGGAGGCCATTCGGCCCTTTGAGCCAGCACCGCCATTCATTGTGATCATAGCTGATCGTCCCCAATCAATAACCCATGCCTACCTTCTCCCCATATCCCTTGATTCCACTAGCCCCTAGAACTCGACCTAACTCTTAAATCCATCCAGCGATACGAACCATCATCAACTGGATGCACCAGTTCTATTCCATCCACTTTTTAATCTTAATGCTAGCGTACATCTTAGTCTTGTTGGACCTCAACTAATACTACCTTGCACCATTTAGAGAGTAGGCTGTTGCCTTCTTTTCAGATTCAGTGTTGTACTCCAATTTGCCCACCTTGAAATCCGTTTGCACAATTAGAGAGTCATACAGTGTGGAGACAAGCCCTTCGGCCCAACTTGCCCACACCACGTAATATGTCAAATCCACACTTGTCCTATATGCCTGCATTTGGACCATATCCCTCTAACCCCATATCCTCTAATTCCGTGTACCTTAACTCACTCAAAGTATTGAATATCTCTACAATATATGGATTCCAAGTGCACTGTTTGCACTGCAATGACAACAATCAGCAAATCTGGATACAAGACTTTTCCATCAAAGCCGTCTTTAAAATATGGGTTTGCGGCCCCAACACTGACGAATGATGTGCTGCCAATTGAAGTACTTATAAAAGCTCTACTCTCTATTTCCTGCTGCTCAGCCAGTTTCCTTCCTGGGAAAATAATATGACTTCATTTCAATGGACTTGAGCTGGCAGGACTTGTGAAGAAATGTCTTTTGGAATTGCATATTAACAGCATCCATGAAGAACATCTATTTCACTAAGTTCTGGTCTCTCCCGCTATTCAGTGTGCCTTGACTGCTCTGGGCTAAATAAGATTTAAAATTAATTTTTTCATTGACTGTGGGATATGTAAAACATTTCTTATTTCAACCGCACAGAAACTTCCCTCTTCATCTTTATTTTCCATTATAATTTTGCTGCTGCTCCGCACTCCTCTCACTTGCAGCTGCATAATCTCCACACTTTTCCCTACCCTTCTCTTTCCAGAATTCTCTCTTTCAGAGAATGTTAGCAACCAATATCCACGACAAACCCATGGATTCTTGCAGCTATCATGTCTATCCTTCTTCTTTTGCCCTACTTCCTGTAAGGATGCAAATCCACTTTTCTTGTATTTTAGTCATAATCTTAACTTAAATCCATAAATATAAATCTGTAAATTTAAATTGGTAACTGGATACCATTCAGTTTAACCTAGTTGGTGGGGAAATACCTACATTTCAGAATTAGTATGCAAAAATATTAGATGAAGTGCACCTATATTAGATTTCAATAAGAAGAGTGACAACAGCAATATGACAGGTCACGATTCTAAATGGAATACATGAACAGAGAGATCAGAGAGTGTGTGCACATATATTATTGAAAGTGACAGAGCAGGTTGAATAGGCAGTTAAAAATAGACGGGGGATCCTGGTTTGATAAATGGAGGAATAGAGTACAAAGCAAAACCATGATAATGCGCATCCAGAAAACATGGAAAAATGGAAACAAGGAACTGCAGATGCTGTTTTACAAAAGAAGACAAAGTGCTGGCATTACTCAGCAGATCAGAGAGCATCTCTGAAGAACATGGATTGGTGAAAAATTGGGTCGGAACTCTTCTGCAGACTTATTTGTGGTGGTGGTGATGGGGGGGGGGGGGGACAGGGGAAGAAAGCTGGAAGTGAGAGCTGCAGGACAAAGGCATTCAAAGTTACTCTAGCACCTTGTATCTCTATTATAAACCAGCATCCGCAGTTCCTTTTTTGTACATTTCACTGCTCTACTGCAAAATCTCCTAAAGATATGCCTACTTTGGAAAGGTGCTCCTCCTCTCTCCGACAGGAATTCTGTGAGACCCTCTCCCACTGAGCCCTCTCTGTGATGCCTGCTACCCTCTTGCTGTGTTACCTGCCAGGCATTTCCTTCCCTTCTTCTAGAGTCATAGAGCCATAGAGTGATACAGTGTGGAAACAGGCTATTTGGCCCAACTTGCCCACACCGGCCAACAATGTCCCAGCTACACTAGTCCCACGTTCCTGCGCTTATTCAATATCACTCCAAACCAGTCCTATCCATGTACCTATCTAACTGTTTCCTAAATGATGGGATAGCCCCAGCCTCAACTACCTCCTCTGGGAGCTGGTTCCATACGCCCACCACCCTTTGTGTGAAACATTTATCCCTCGGATTCCTATTAAATCTTTTCCCCTTCACCTTGAACCTATTTGCTCTGTTTCTCGATTCCCCAACTCTGGGCAAAAGACTCCGTACATCTACCAGATCTATTTTTTTCATGATTTTGTACACCTCTATGAGATCCCCCTCTTCCAGCTTTCTTTCCATGCCCCCCCCCCCCCCCCCCCCGCCCCCCCTGCCCCCTACAATCAGTCTGAAGAAGGGTTCCGATTCAATATCCATGTTCTCAAGAGATGATACCTGACCCAGTGAGTTACTCTAGCACTGTGTGTCTTCTCCAGGAAACATAGATTCAGCTACAACAGATCTATTGTAAAAGGATTTGGAGAGGGTGCAGAAGAAGTTTACCAAAGTGAGGCTACAATTATGATACACTTGTAAAATTAGAGTTCTCTCTGGAATAGACGAGATTGTGATGAGATTGAGAATACAGAGTAGATTAAGAGAAACTTCATAATGGAGGAAACATAAAGGACCAGGAAGTAACAACTTGATATTTTGACCATGAAATTGGATTTTACTCTGTTCATAAGGTCATAAGTGATAGAGGAAAATTAAGGTCATTCAGCCCATTAAGTCTACCCTGCCATACAATCATGGCTGATCTATCACTCCCTCCTAACCCCATTCTCCTGCCTTCTCCCCATAACCTCTGACACCATACTAATCAAAAATCTATCTATCTATGCCTTAAACACACCCACTGACTTAGCCTCCACAGCCTTCTGTGGCAAATAATTCCACAGATTCACCACCCTCTGACTGAAGAAATTCCTCCTCATCTCCTTCCTAAAAGAATGTATTTTCATTCTGAGGCTATGACCTTTAGTCCTAGACTCTCCCACTAGTGGAAACATCCTCTCTACATCCACTCTATCCAAGCCTTTCACTATTCTGTACGATTCAATGAGGCTCCCCCTCATTCTTCTAAACTCCAGCAAGTACAGGCCCAGTGCCGTAAAACGCTCATCATATGTTAACCTACTCATTCATGGGATCATTGTAAACGGCCTCTGGACTTTCTCCAGAGTCAGCACATCCTCGGGTATGCTGCCCCAAATTGCTCACAAATGCAGGACTTGCAGTTTTCCCAACAGGACCAGGTTCAATTGAAATATCTGAGAGGGGCAATAGTCTGATGCCTGGGCATCGATATTGTGGATGCCATGGTGGAAAGAACGGTTGCAAGGGAGAAGGCTTTTTTTTCACTTGAAGGGAGGTGAAAGGTTTTAGAAGAGAGATGTGTGGTTGAGCATTGATCCTGATTACCAAGGTAAACCAAGAAAAAAGCTGCTGTCACCATAGGAAGAGTGTGACTAAAAGGTCCCCAGCAGTCTTTCTGGGATGAAAATTCCCACTCAATCGGGCAATGCAATAATGAATTTTATGTCCTCAAAATTACGTCAGGGTGAGATGCAACCATTGAAATCAGTTCAGTGATTAAATCATGGAATGTTGCCTTGATGTGCTGATGAATACAGATAACCCTGCAAAGGATGGTGAAAAAGATTATGACACCTCTTTAATGCACAGGGGTCTTGGTTGATTGTTGGTGAACTTTGGTGTCCAGAAAAACTAATATTGTTTGAATAAAAGGCCAGAATTCAGCAGGCTTCTTGTGAGAAACATCTCTAAGTGAAGGAATCTCTAGATGAAGGAATCTCTTATTGCCAAAGTATTCAATGCTATTCTTGTCGACAGTTGAAAGGTGAAATGATTAGGTTTCTCCTCCAACAGCCTCTCGGCCATCTGTTCATTTTGACCCTGATGCTCTCCTGCTGGTGTCTTGTGCTCAGGTTCTGCAAGCTGCTCTTCTTCCAGCACTGGCTGGTGTTGTTAAATTGTTAGGATGTGCAGCATACAGCACACCTTAATATAGTCCTTGCATTTGCTGGGTCGAAGCTCTAGTGTGTCCCAAGACAGCTGCTATATTGGAATCTCATTTTTAGAAGATCAATGTATTTTTCCACAGTGATTCTGCTGCTCAACTGACTTTTGTTGTTATTGACAGAGCTGATAGGATAGGGCTGAAAAATAGCCTTGCCCTCCATTTTCTATTGATCTGGACAGTGGTGGCAGCGGGAAATGCCTGGTATTGTGGTCTCCCTGAGACTAAGGCATCATGCGTGCTTGGCATTCGCTATCAGGAAATTCCTCTCATGATCAACAACCACCTGAGTGTTGAGGCAGATTGGGTTATCAGTCAGAATTAAAGATAGACACAGAATGTGGATTGAGAACTGGCTGGCAGACAGGAAGCAAAGGGTAGGAGGAAACGGGTCCTTTTCAGAATGGCAGGCAGTGACTAGTGGGGTACCGCAAGGCTCAGTGCTGGGACCCCAGCTATTTACAATATATATTAATGATTTGGACGAGGGAATTGAATGCAACATCTCCAAGTTTGCGGATGACACTAAGCTGGGGGGTAGTGTTAGGTGTGAGGAGGAGGCTGGGAGGCTGCAAGGTGACTTGGATAGGCTGGGTGAGAGGGCAAATGCATGGCAGATGCAGTATAATGTGGATAAATGTGAGGTTATCCACTTTGGTGGCAAAAACAGGAGGGTAGACTATTATCTTAATGGTGGCAAATTAGGAAAAGGGGAGATGCATGAGACCTGGGTGTCATGGTACCCCAATCATTGAAAGTAGGCATGCAGGTGCAGCAGGCAGTGAAGAAAGCAAATGGTATGTTAGCATTCATAGCAAAAGGATTTGAGTATAGGAGCAGGGAGGTTCTACTGCAGTTGTACAGGGTTTTGGTGAGACCACACCTGGAGTATTGCGTACAGTTTTGGTCTCCAAATCTGAGAAAATACATTCTTGCCATAGAAGGGGTACAGAGAAGGTTCACCAGACTGATTCCTGGGATGGCAGGACTTTCATATGAGGAAAGACTGGATAGACTTGGCTTGTACTTGCTAGAAATTAGAAGACTGAGGGGGGATCTTATAGAAACTTACAAATTTCTTAAGGGGTTGGATAGGCTAGATGCAGGAAGATTGTTCCCGATGTTGGGGAGGTCCAGAACAAGGGGTCACAGTCTAAGGATAAGGGGGAATTCCTTTAGGACCGAGATGAGGAAAACATTTTTCACACAGAGAGTGGTGAGTCTCTGGAATTATCTGCCACAGAAGGTAGTTGAGGCCAGTTCATTGGCTATATTTAAGAGGGAGTTAGATGTGGCCCTTGTGGCTAAAGGGATCAGGGGGTATGGAGAGAAGGCAGGTACAGGATACTGAGTTGGATGATCAGCCATGATCATATTGAATGGCGGTGCAGGCTCGAAGGGCCGAATGGCCTATTCCTGCACCTATTTTCTATGTTTCTATGTAATGCTGGAGTATCTCAGCGTGTCAGGCAGCATCTCTGGAGAAAAAGAACAGGTGAAACCTTCTTCAGACTGAGAAAAGGTCAGAACAAATCAGGGCCAGCAACTGATGATCTCAAGAAGTGTGGAGCCCATAATGGCCCATTGTTAACCATTGTGGTTTAAACCAAAGATCTTAGAGCGGAGCAAGATGGTTCACACCGTGAAAAAGCCGTGGTAGCTGATGGGTAATCTTCAACGACATTCCCGTAACCGGCTTCTGTCATGGCGGCGTCATCTACAAGCAGAGTGTACTGCTCTGCAATAATTGCAGGGTTCTCCGTAAATGCAGCAGTTCCACACTTTAATTATTATTTTTTAATGTACAAGCGCTCTAACAATAGTAAGAAAGACTGTGGTAATTACTGTAAAACTATCGGAATTACTTTGGAGGCACCTCTGCGATTCATCTCCAGTACATTACACCCCCCGCCCGCCCTGAATATTTTATCTGGGGTTTTAGACTGAGCTAACCTTGCAGAGGGTTGGTGGATTTTCCTTGCTAAAGGATCACCTGCGACCCTAACAAAACCTCAAATCCTCTGCACGCTGGATCTGACCTTGTACGCTGGATCAGACCTGTACGCTGGATCTATCCTTGACATTAAGGTACATCATCGTGAGGATCGAAGAACTGCCCTACGATCTTCGATCTTCACAATGTTGTACCTTAATGTCAAGGATAGACACGAAAAGGTGGAGTAACTCAGCGGGTCAGAAGAAGGGTCTCGACCCAAAACTTCATAGAAACATAGAAAATAGGTGCAGGAGTAGGCCATTCGGCCATTCGAGCCTGCACCGTCATTCAATATGATCATGGCTGATCATTCAACTCAGTATCCTGTACCTGCCTTCTCTCGATTCCCACTGATCCCTTTAGCCACAAGGGCCACATCTAACCCCTCTTAAATATAGCCAATGAACTGGCCTCAACTACCTTCTGTGGCAGAGAATTCCAGAGACTCACCACTCACTGTGTGAAAAATGTTTTTCTCATCTCGGTCCTAAAGGAATTCCCCCTTATCCTTAGACTCTGACCCCTTGTTCTGGACCTCCCCAACATCGGGAACAATCTTCCTGCATCTAGCTTGTCCAACCCCTTAAGAATTTTGTAAGTTTCTATAAGATTCTAGAGAGTACAAGCCGAGTCTATCCAGTCTTTCCTCATATGAAAGTCCTGACATCCCAGGAATCAGTCTGGTGAACCTTCTCTGTACTCCCTCTATGGCAAGAATGTATTCCCTCAGATTTGGAGACCAATACTGTACGCAATACTCCAGGTGTTGTCTCACCAACACCCTGTACAACTGCAGTAGAACCTCCCTACTCCTATACTCAAATCCTTTTGCTATGAATGCTAACATACCATTCGCTTTCTTCACTGCCTGCTGCACCTGCATGCCTACTTTCGATCACTGGTGTACCATGACACCCAGGTCTCGTTTCATCTCCCCTTTTCCTAATCGGCCACCATTCAAATAATAGTCTACCCTCCTGTTTTTGCCACCAAAGTGGATCACCTCACATTTATCACATTTACTGCATAAACAGCCTAGTCACCTTGCACCTCCTAGCATCCTCTCACACCTGGGGTCCCAGCACTGAGCTTTGTGGTACCCCTCTAGTCTCTGCCTGCCATTCTGAACAGGACCTGTTTACTCCTACCCTCTGCTTCCTGTCTGCCAGCAGTTCTCTATCCACATCAATACTGAACCCCCAATACCGTGTGCTTTAAGGTTGTATACTAATCTCTTATGTGGAACGTTGTCGAAAGCCTTCTGAAAGTCTAGATATAACACATCCACTGGTTCTCCCTTATCCACTCTACTAGTTACATCCTCGAAAAATTCTATAAGATTCGTCAGATGATTTACCTTTCGTAAATCCATGCTGACTTTGTCCAATGATTTCACCACTTTCCAAATGCGCTGCTATCCCATCTTTAATAACTGACTCTAGCAGTTTCCCCACTACCGATGTTAGACTAACTGGTCTGTTATTCCCCATTTTTTCTCTCCCTCCTTTTTAAAAAAGTGGGGTTACATTAGCTACCCTCCAATCCTCAGGAACTACTCCAGAATCTAAAGAGTTTTGAAAAATTATCACTAATTAACCTGGGTTTCACTCAGTTCCTCCATCTTATTTGACCCGCGGTCCCCTGCTATTTCCGGCAGATTATTTATTTATTTCTTAGTGAAGACAGAACCAAAGTAGTTATTCAATTGGTCTGCCATGTCCTTGTTCCCCATGATCAATTCACCTGTTCCCCATGATCAATTCACCTGTTTCTGACTGCAAGGGACCTACATTTGTTTTAACTAATATTTTTCTCTTCGCCTGTTCTCCATATTTTTCTCTTCCTTTTCTCCAGATATGTTATCTGACCCGCTGAGTTGCTCCAGCTTTTTGTGTCTATCTTCGGTTTAAACCAGCATCTGCAGTTCCTTCCTACACATTAATGTCAATACGTTTCCGAATTTATTGAGTGCAATGTTATCTGTTCCCATTTTCAGTATCAAAGCTTCTCAGAGTGTGATTACCAAATTACAAACAATTTTGCCAAATTTCAGGCTATACAAAAATCAATTCAAACACAGGACATGAGCCATTTAAAAAGAAAAATTAAAAAAACATTTTAAACATGTTAATACACGCAAACTGTTACCCCGCAAAGCTAATTACTCTGCGAGAGGCATAACTGAAGTCAGGTCGGGATTACTGAAATGGCGGAAGTTACGCTCCATTGCGTACTACACGTTAATCCTTTGGATTTTGCAGTAGTGGTCTATCTTGCTCTAAGATCTTTGGTATTAACTAGCATCTGGAGTTCCTTCATACACATATCAGTCAGAGCTTTTGTATAACATGAGAGTAGTCGTTGCCTAGACAATAATGCAGTCAACTTCCAGTGCTCAAGGTTCCCACCTAGTCAAGTGCTACTCTATCTTATTTTTAAATAGTTATTTTCTGCAATGCTGAGTAAGGAGCAAATATTGCCAGGATACTCAGTAAAATTGTCATGTTCTTCAATTAGAGTGGGGAAATAGGGCATTTGTTTAACAGTTTACCTTAAAGATGATCCCTGTAGGAGTTCAATCACCCCTTATTACTGTTCTGGACTGGTTTGGATTTACTATAAATTTACCTCTTAGTGGCAGTATCTAAGATACGATTAAATAGCAATGTAATATTTTTAAGATATCAACGGTTACAATGAGAATTTTTTTTAAGGGATTTAAAATTAAGGAGCACCTGAAGCATATAAAGACACTGGCTAACATTCGGTCTGGACGGATTTGGCAATTTTGCTCACATCCAAATTACTTTCCAAACTTACACATAAAGCTCTCTGATTGCAGCAGCCTGGAATGAGAACAGAGAAGTGTCCAATGCTTCACGCCATTTGAAACTTGTTTGGACAGTTGTCACTGTGCCATCTCACACACAGAATAGAGTTGTTTCAACACTAGCCAGGACTGCTTCAGACAACCACATCTCCTCAGAAGTCTCCTAAGTCCTTTGAGCATCAAAAAAATTAGTTAAGACTGCATGTCACAGACAGGTATTGATTTTGCCCCAATACTTCTCCTGATGTTGACAAGCAATAGAGATCATATTTATTGCTCTTTGGCTTGCTTATGCATTGTGTTCATGAACAAATGATGCAGAAGATTCGGATTCGGAATGTTGCCAGCTTTGGAAAGAAATAAAGTCCCACGATACTTATCCGATCAACTGTTCTACTTGAAAATAGACGTACATCACATTTACAGCTTATAAACAGGCCTTCCACCACAACATGTTCAAGTGATTGATAGACTCCATATCATCCTTTTCTCACATTAATTCATCTTAACCTATTAAAAAACTGTTCCTATTTGTATTTCCCTCACTTAATTTACAATTGTTCCTTTGAATGTACGGTATCCGTGCTGTTCACCTCAACCACGTCCAATAGTAAGGTTGTAATGTAATGAGTAAAGATAGAGTCATGGAGCTATACAGTATGGAAATAGGTCATTCAGCCCAACTTGCCCATGTCGACCAAGAAGCCCCGTCTATGCTAGTCCCACCTGCCTGTGTTTGACTCCTATCTGTCTAAACATTTATAACCATATAACCATATAACAATTACAGCACGGAAACAGGCCCTCTCGGCCCTTCCAGTCTGTGCCGACTATTTGTTTTCCCCTAGTCCCATCTACCTGCACTCAGACCATACCCCTCCATTCCCTTCACGTCCATATACCTATC
The DNA here is from genome assembly GCA_035221665.1 of Okamejei kenojei. Taxonomy (NCBI): domain Eukaryota; kingdom Metazoa; phylum Chordata; class Chondrichthyes; order Rajiformes; family Rajidae; genus Okamejei; species Okamejei kenojei. The sequence goes on from CM069134.1 coordinate 112,509,922, forward strand.
CACTTTACTTTTAAATGTTAAAATCGATCCTGCCTCCACCACTTCTGCTGGAAGCTCATTCCACACAGCCACCACCCTCTGAGTAAAGAAGTTCCCCCTCACGTAACCCCTTGAAACCTCTGTCCCTTAATTCTCATGTCATGCCCTCTTGTTTGAATCTTCCCTACCCTCAATGGGAAAAACGTATCCACAGTCAACTCTGTCTATCCCTTTCATCATTTTAAAAGACTTCAATCAAGTCCCCCCTTAAACCTTCTGCGCTCCAAAGAATTAAGACCTAACTTGTTCAACCTTTCTCTGTAACATAGTTGCTGGAACCCTGGCAACATTCTAGTAAATCTCCTCTGTACTCTCTCTATTTTGTTGACATCCTTCCTATAATTAGGCGACCAAAATTGTACACCATACTCCAGAATAGTAAGATTAAACTTACCAAAGTGCCTTGTACAATTTTAAGGAGGTAGAGTTGAGGGACTACATCCCGTACTCGTCAATAAAGCAGCGGAAATATTCACAGCTGACGAAGTATAACGGTAAGATGATAAAACTCTATGATTATGAAAGGATGGCCAGCAACATCTCAAAATAAAGGCTTTCTTTTAACCCTATCTACATGCGATTCCACCTTCAGTGAACTATGCACTGTGAATTCCTAGATCAAATCCGACGTTCCACAGCATTCCGTTAACAATCAATCCCTACCAGTAATACATTTGTTACGTGAAGTTTGATTTGTCAAACTCCTCAGGGGAAAAATGTAGACACAGACAGAATCAGCAAACACCGAGGCCTTCGGGCTTGTGACAAAACCTCTGAACAGTTAAACTCCATCTGCGGCGCGAGGACTTGAAATCGTTTGCAGCCCACTTGTTTTTTTGTGATAATAAACAAAGCCAACTCTGCCCTCAAGGTTTAGCTCTCTGTAGACTTTGAAAATCTACTATGCTGAACAATACCACCTATCTTACATCCTGTCATGCCTTACTTTTTTTATCCATCCCATCATCCAGACATTGATGTACATGGCACAAACAATGTGTTTTTCAGTGGACCCAACACAGATCCCTGAGGCATGACCCCACTGGTCACCGCTTCCAACCTGACAAACCGGAAGCCATCCACAGAAGCATTACTCCTCTGACATCTCCCATTCAACCACTGTTGAATCGCATCTTGCTACTCCGCCATTGACAAAATCCCAAAGATTGAACCTTCTTACCAACCTTCCATGGGGAACCTTGTCAAAGGCCTTACTGAAATCCATATAGACAACATCCACTGCTTTACCCTCATTCAATTTCCCTTGTTAACGCTTCAAAAAATTCAAGAAGGTTTGTCAAACATGACCTTCCAGGCACAAATCCATGTTGACTGTTCCTGATCAGACCCTGTTTATCCAGTGCTTATATATATTATCTCTAAGTATCCTTTCCATAATTTGCCCACACTGACGTCAAACTAATAGGTCTGTAATTGCTAGGTTTATTCTTTGCACCCTTTTTAAACAATGGAACAACATGCGCAGTACGCCAATCCTCCGGCACTATTCCCGTTTCTAATGACCATTTGAAATATTTCTGTCATAGCTCCTGCTATTTCTACACTAACTTCCCTCAATGTCCTAGGGATATCCTGTCAGGACCTGGCGACTTATTCCACTTTTATATTTTTCAAAAGTGTCAGTACTTCCTCCTCTTTGAATCTCATAGTTTCCATAGCTACCCTACTTTTTCCCCTTAACTCACAGAGTTCAATATCCTTCTCCTTGGTGAATACCGAAGAAAATAAATTGTTCAATATCTCCCCCATCTCTTTTGGCTCTGCAGTATCTGTACCATTCGGGTTCTCTAATGGTCCAATTTTATCCTTTTGCTATTAATATAGCTGTAGAAACCCTTTGGGTTTACTTTCACCTTTCTTGCCAAAGCAACCTCATATCTTCTTTTAGCCTTCCTAATTTCTTTCTTAAGATTCTTTTACATTCTTTATACTCCTCTAGACCTCATTTACTCCATGCCTCCTATAATTATTGTAGATATCTCTCTTTTTTCGAAACAAGTGTCCAATTTCCCTTGAAAACCATGGCTCTTTCCAATTTTTACTATTTCCTTTCAACCTAACAGGGACATAAAGATTCCGTACTTTTACAATTTCCCCTTTAAATGTCCTCCATTTCTCTTCTACAATCCTTCCCATGAAACAGGCAAAGTGTCCCAATTTCAAATCCTTTAAAATCCTTACCACATTCCCTCAAATTCTCCAATCAAAAATCTCCACCCTAGGTCCAGTTTCTGACTCTCTCCATAATTATATTGAAAAACCAATGGTATTTGTGATCACTGGTCACGAAGTGCTCACCAACACATACCTCCGTCAACCTGACCTGGCCTATTTCCTAACAGGAGGTCCAGCACTGCCCCTTCTCTGGTCGATTAACCTCTATGTACTGCTGCAAAAAACTATCCTGCACACATATTACAAACTCCAATCCATCCAGCCCATTTACAGAATGTGTTTCCCAGTCTATTTTTGGAAAATTGAAATCTCTCACAATCACTACCTTGTGCTTACTACCCAACTAGAAAGGCTGGGGGGAGGGACTCGGGTAGAGGGGGCTAGGGGTCAGGGTGTGGGCAGAGGCAGAGAAGGGAAGCACTCGGATCCAAAATGTAGGCGAGAAAAGATTTTCCTAATCTGAAAAAGATAATAGACAGAGAAATAAGGGATGGTGGGTTTCTAAAATGTGTATTTTTAATGCTAGGAGCATTGTAAGTAAGGTGGACGAACTTAGAGCCTGGATTGACACCTGGAAATATGATGTTTGTGGTAATCAGTGAAACATGGTTTGCAGGAGGGCTGTGGATTGGAAACTAAATATTCCAGGATTTCGTTGCTTCAGGTATGATAGAATTGGAGGACCAGAGGGGGAGGTGTTGCATTGCTTGTCAAGAGAAGATATTACAGCAGTGGCTTTGGCAGGATAGATTAAGGGCTCGTCTAGGGAGGCTATTTGGGTGGAACTGAGAAGTGGGAACGGTGTAGCAACACTTTTAGGGTGTATTATAGACCGCCAAAATGGGTTTTTAGCGTGAATTGGAAGAGAGCAAATAAGTAAGGAGATAGCAGATATTAGTAGTAAGCACAAGGTAGTGATTGTGGAGATTTCAATTTTCCAAAAATAGACTGGGAAACACATTCTGTAAATGGGCTGGATGGTTTGGAGTTTGTAAAATGTGTGCAGGATAGTTTTTTTGCAGCAGTACATAGAGGTATCGACCAGAGAAGGGGCAGTGCTGGACCTCCTTTAGGAAATGAGGCAGGTCAGGTGATGGAGGTATGCGTTGGTGAGCACTTCGGGACCAGTGATCACAATACCATTAGTTTCAATATAATTATGGAGAGAGTCAGAACTGGACCTAGGGTAGAGATTTTTGATTGGAGAAAGGCTAACTTTGAGGTCAATGCGTAAGGATTTTAAAGGAGTGAATTGGGACACTTTGTTTCATGGGAAGGATGTAGAAGAGAAATGGAGGACATTTAAAGGGGAAATTGTAAGAGTACAGAATCTTTATGTCCCTGTTAGGTTGAAAGGAAATAGTAAAAATTGGAAAGAGCCATGGTTTTCAAGGGAAATTGGACACTTGTTTCGAAAAAAAGAGAGATATCTACAATAATTATAGGAGGCATGGAGTAAATGTGCTAGAGGAGTATAAAGAATGTAAAAAGAATCTTAAGAAAGAAATTAGGAAGGCTAAAAGAAGATATGAGGTTGCTTTGGGCAAGAAAGGAGAAAGTAAACCCAAAGGGTTTCTACAGCTATATTAATAGCAAAAGGATAACGAGGGATAAAATTGGACCATTAGAGAACCAGAATGGACAGCCATCTGCAGAGCCAAAAGAGATGGGGGAGATATTGAACAATTTTCTTTTCTTCGGTATTCACCAAGGAGAAGGATATTGAACTTGGTGAGTTAAGGGGAAAGAGTAGAGTAGCTATGGAAACTATGAGATTCAAAGAGGAGGAAGTACTGACACTTTTGAAAAATATAAAAGTGGATAAGTCTCCAGGTCCTGACAGGATATTCCCCCTAGGACATTGAGGGAAGTTAGTGTAGAAATAGCAGGAGCTATGACAGAAATATTTCAAATGTCATTAGAAACGGGAATAGTGCCGGAGGATTGGCGTACTGCGCATGTTGTTCCATTGTTTTAAAAAGGGTTCAAAAGAATAAAACCTAGCAATTATAGACCTATTAGTTTGACGTCAGTGGTGGGCAAATTAATGGAAAGGGATACTTAGAGATAATATATATAAGCATCTGGATAAACAGGGTCTGATCAGGAACAGTCAACATGGATTTGTGCCGGGAAGGTCATGTTTGACAAACCTTCTTGAATTTTTTGAAGCGGTAACTAGGGAAATTGATGAGGGTAAAGCAGTGGATGTTGTCTATATGGGATTTCAGTAAGGCCTTTGACAAGGTTCCCCATGGAAGGTTGGTTAAGAAGGTTCAATCTTTGGGTGTTAATGGCGAGTAGCAAGATGGATTCAACAGTGGCCTGAATGGGAGATGTCAGAGAGTAATGGTGGATGGCTGTTTGGCAGTTGGAAGCCGGTGACCAGTGGGGTGCCTCAGGGATCTGTGTTGGGTCCACTGTTGTTTGTCATGTACATCAATGATCTGGATGATGGGGTGGAAAATTGGATAAGTAAGTATGCAGATGATACTAAGATAGGTGGTGTTGTGGATAATGAAGTAGATTTTCAAAGTCTACAGAGAGATTTGGGCCATTTGGAAAAGTGGGCTGAAAGATGGCAGATGGAGTTTAATGCTGATAAGTGTGAAGTGCTACATCTTGGCAGGACAAATCAAAATAGGACGTACATGGTAAATGGTAGGGAATTGAGGAATGCTGTGGAACAGAGGGATCTAGGAATAACTGTTCATAGTTCCCTGAAGGTGGAATCGCATGTAGATAGGGTGGTAAAGAAAGCCTTTGGTGTGCTGGCCTTTATAAATCAGAGCATTGAATATAGGAGTAGGGAAGTAATGTTAAAATTGTACAAGGCATTGGTAAGACCAATTCTGGAGTATGGAGGACAATTTTGGTCGCCTAGTTATAGAAGGATGTCAACAAAATAGAGAGAGTACAGAGGAGATTTACTAGAATGTTGCCAGGTTTCCAGCAACTATGTTACAGAGAAAGGTTGAACAAGTTAGGTCTTTATTCTTTGGAGCGCAGAAGGTTAAGGGGGGACTTGATTGAGGTCTTTAAATTGATGAAAGGGATAGACAGAGTTGACGTGGATACGTTTTTCCCATTGAGGTTAGGGAAGATTCAAACAAGAGGGCATGACATGAGAATTAAGGGACAGAGGTTTCGGGTAACGTGAGGGGGAACTTCTTTACTCAGAGGGTGGTGGCTGTGTGGAATGAGCTTCCAGCAGAAGTGGTGGAGGCAGGATCGATTTTAACATTTAAGAGTAAAGTGGATAGGTATATGGACGTGAAGGGAATGGAGGGGTATGGTCTGAGTGTAGGTAGATGGGACTAGGGGAAAGCAAATGGTCGGCACGGACTGGAAGGGCCGAGAGGGCCTTTTTCCATGCTGTAATTGTTATATGATTATATGGTTACCCGAGTCCCTCCCCCCAGCCTTTCTAGTTTAAAGTCCCCCCAGTAGCCTTTGCAAATCTCCCTGCCAGGATATTGGTCCCCCTCGGGTTCAAATGCAACCCGTCCTTTGTGTACAGATCATGCCTTCCCCAAAAGAGATCCCAGTGATCAAGGAACTTGAATCCCTGCCCACTGCACCAGTCCCTCAGCCACGCATTTATCTTCCACCTCATTTCATTCCTACTCTTACTGTCACGCGGCACAGGTTGTAATCCTGAAATCGTTACCCTTTTGGTCCTTCTCCTTAACTTTCCCCCCAACTCCCTAAATTCTCCCTTCAGGACCTCGTCACCATTTCTGCCGATGTCATTGGTACCTATGTGTACCACAACATCAGGCTCCTCTCCCTCTCTTATCAGAATCTTTTGGACACGTTCTGACACATGCGAGACCCTGGCACCAGGGAGGCAAACTACCATCCGGGTCTCCCCGACTGCGTCCACAGAATCGCCTCCCGACTATATCCCCTAACTATAGAGTCCCCTATTACAATTGCCCTCCTCTTTTTGCTACCCTTCTGAGCATCAGGGCCGGTCTCTGTGCCGGAGGCCCGGCCGCTGTTGCTGCCCCCAGCTAGGCTGCCCCCTCCAATCGTACTCAAACCCGAGTACCTATTTTCCAGGTGTACGGTCACAGGGGTACTCTCTAGCCCCTGCCTCTTGCCCTTCCTAACTGTGACCCACTTGTCTGCCTCCTGTGGTCTGGGAGTGACTACCTCCCTGTAGCTCCTCTCTATGACCTCCTCACTCTCATTTGCCACACATGTACCTGTACAAATGTATTTTAAATGTTTTTATAGTATCTGCCTCAGTTGAGGCAGGTACTCCTCTGGTTCCCATTAAATCATTCCATAATTGGCGCTCAGATTCCTATTAAATCTTTCCTCTCTCACTTTAAACTATACCCTGTGGTTCCTAATTCCCTTACTCTGAAGTACTCTGAAGTGGCTCAGGCAGCATCTCTGGAGAAAAAGGTTGGGTGCTGTTTTGGGTTGTTGCCCTTCTTCAGACAGTTTAGTTTATGTTTGTCACCTGTATCGAGGTACAGTGAATAACTTTTGTTGCGTGCTAACCAGTCAAGGAAAAGACTGTACATGATTACAATCAAGTCACAAGCCTCCAGTCCGAAAATCAACTTTCATGACTTTCTGTTTCCTTCCATGATGCCAATTCTCTATCCAGTCAGCTAACTTTCCCTGGATCCCATGCAATATCTTATTTTTGTTTTTATTTTTTAATTCAATGCTGATTTCATGCTTTGTCCCATGTAACAATCACTCTTTCATGATTAAAGATGGAAGTTGTGATGTAAAAAAGCAGATAATGTGAAAGATGCTCAGCATATTAAGCAGCATCTGTGGAGAGGTGTCTGCTACCTGATCTCTTAGCTGTTTCCAGCATTTTCAGTTTGATTCCAATTCTCCAGAATCTGCAGATTTTCCCTTTTAATTATATGTATATATCACTGCCAGAATGTCTGAGGTACTTAATACCTAATGAATGATTTTAGAAGTGCTCAAATCACATTGTTTTAGGGAGTTTTGATAGCTATTTTTCACGCATCAAGATCCCACAAGAAGAATCAATAACTAACGCCCAACACCTCCGCTCAGTTCGCAATAACCAACTTGGTCTCCCGGTGGTTCAGCACTTCAACTCCCCATCCCATTCCGAATCCAACCTTTCTGTCCTGGGCCTCCACCATGTCCAGAGTGAGGCCCACCATAAATTGGAGGAGCAGCACCTCATATTTTGCTTGGGTAGTTTACACCCCAGCGGTATGAACATTGATTTCTCCAATTTCAGGTAATCCTTGCTTTCTCCCTCCTCCCCTCCCCTCCCCAGCTCTCCTACAGTCCACTGTCTCCGATTCTTCCTTTTCTTTTCCAGTCCCACCCACAAAAGCAACAAGACACACAACTACATACAAATTAACATAAACATCCACCACAGCGGATCCACCATGTTCCTCACTGTGATAGAAGGCAATAAAGTCCAATCTCCTTCCTCTTTATTCTCCCGCGGTGAATCAAAGGATCCAGTGTCCAGTCTAATTGTAGAAAGTCCTTCTCTTAGAATTATATAATACCAATGGGTAGCAAGTACATAGGTATATTACTGGTCAGAGTTCAACAATGCTAGAATAGATGAGCACATGAAGGTCCTCTGTCCCCCGAGATTGCCGCACTATTCAACAAGAACCATCTGCCATTCCTCTGCCCATTGGCCCATTTTGAGCAAGATCGCATCGTAATCTATGATGATCTTCTTCACTGTCCACTTTACCACCAATTTTAAAGTAATCTGTAAACTCACTAATGGCAACCTGTCTCACTGTGCGAGTTGACCCACGAGGTACCCCGAGTGATAGACTCGTGGCTGCGCACGAGACTGCAAGTGTATGATCAAGTGTGTGGCCGAGTTCCCACGGGTATGTAATTGCTGCGATGTTGCAAGTTCCTCTCCCGAGTTAGCAAGTTCCTCTCCCGAGTTAGCAAGTTCCTCTCCCGTTACTCTTGAGCCAACCGTGAATGAAGGTATGTTTTAATAAAGCAACAATGTTAAAATACATCTCCATCCTGTGGTTTTGAGTTATTTCAGCGCGGATGGGAAAATGCGCATCCTCCAGTAACCAAGCATTTCTTGTTGTTTTATGTTTTTAAATACTTTTTTGCAATGGATCTCTATTTTAAATAATTTTAAAAAAAGGAAGCAGCCCGGGTGACTGACATTGAGCGGCCGCCAGGACCCGACAGCAGACACACACACACACACACACACACACACACACACACACACACACACACACACACACACACACACACACACACACACACACACACACACACACACACACACACACACACACACACACACACACACAGAGAGAGAGATACACACAGACAGCAGCTGGCCACCACTTCAGAGGAATTAAGCAGCTCGGGTGACTGAGCGGCCGCCGGGACCCGACAGTACACACACACACACACACACACACACACACACACACACACACACACACAGATAGACAGAGAGGGAGAGAGAGAGACACACACACACACACACACACACACACACACACACAGAGATACACACAGACAGCAGCTGGCCACCACTTCAGAGGAATGAGGCAGCTCGGGTGACTTTGAGCGGCCACCGGGACCCGACATCAGACACACACACAGATAGACACAGATAGACAGAGAGGGAGAGAGAGAGACACACACACACACACACACACACACACACACACACACACACACACACATAGAGAGAGAGATACACACAGACAGCAGCTGGCCACCACTTCAGAGGAATGAGGCAGCTCGGGTGACTTTGAGCGGCCACCGGGACCCGACATCAGACACACACACAGATACACACAGATAGACAGAGAGGGAGAGAGACACACACACACAACTCAGCGGACCAGGCAGCATCTCTGGAGAGAAGGAATAGAGTCGAGACCCTTCTTCAGACTTACCCGAAATGCCACCCATTCCTTCGCTCCAGAGATGCTGCCTGTCCCGCCGAGTTACTCCAGCATTGTGTGTGTCTATCTCCGGTGTGAACCAGCATCTGCAGTTCCTTCCCAATCCCACACTCTCGGCCCCGGGGGGGTGGATGGACCATCACACGTGGACACATCCCACCCACCACCCCAGACTTGCCCCTTCGGCAGGTCTTTAAGCCGTTCATTGAGACAGAGTGAAGCCACGGGGCAGGCGCCTCAGTAATAAAGGACAAGTGGCAGAAAGGCCGAAGATAGACACAAAATGCTGGAGTAACTCGGCGGGACAGGCTGCATCTCTGGAGCGAAGGAATGGGTGGCATTTCGGGTAAGTCTGAAGAAGGGTCTCTACTCTATTCCTTCTCTCCAGAGATGCTGCCTGGTCCGCTGAGTTACTCCAGCATTTTGTGTCTATCTTTGGTTCAGTCTTTACTCGAGCAAAAGAACAGATTATTAAAGTTCCCACGGTAGACTCACGAGACACTAAGATAAACGCACGGGCCACTACGTTATTACAACGAGTTTAAATGTTTCCATTTTTAACTTGAACAGTTAATTTGACTCGTGGAAAAAAATCAAACATGTTTGATTTTGTCACGAGTTAACAAGTTTTCCCGAGTACCTGCCGTTAGCGCAACGAGTCGATAAGTTGCTCGTGCGAGTTCCGAGTTCCCGCTACGTGATCACCACGAGTGAAAACTCGGGTCATCGTGGGCCAACTCGCACAGTGAGACAGGGGTTTAACCATGCCACCTATATTCATATCCAGATTGTTACTATAAATAACTATCAAGACTGAATCCCTGTGGCACACCACTTATTACAGACCTCCAGTCTGGATTAATAACTCTCTCCCACCATTCTCTGTCTCCTACCTTCATTCCAAGTTTGTATCCAGCTGTTGTTCATTGAACCTCGAATTTCCTTTATGAATGTTACCTTTAGTTTTGCTTGCACCTCAGTATTTTATGTCCTTTAAATGTTGTCACGTATTATTTTGAAATATCTTGCTACACTTCCACACTGGAATAAATAATACTTTATTTTTTCATTTTGTTTCCTGCCTGCTACCTTGCTCTTCATGCTTTCTTGGATTCCAGGAAGACAAAGTGGTAAGAATCTATTTTTTACTATTTTGTATTCAGCATTTAAATGTTATTGAAATTTGTTTTAAACTGGTTGTGTTTTCGATATTTCAGCTTGTTGGGGAATTAGATGATATATTTCAGATGAAGTCTTGTAAACAAGTCTAATTATTTTGGAAAGGTCTAATTAACCAGCACTTAAGTTGTTCTTCTTGCGTATGGCGTGCACAGCCTAAAGTTGTAGGTCAACTTGCTCTATTTGATCTATTTGTTTGTGCACGTTGTGATGATTGCATTAGTCGAAACGGGGTGGACAACGTGAAGGTTGCCATCTCCCCCCCACTTAAATTGTTGGTAAAGCTGCATATTTTTTGCAGGTTATGAGCCAAAATTGAAAGCAAAATAAAATTAATCAAAATATATTTGTGGAAAATGTTGACGTGGCATCAAGAGCAAGTCACACGCTTGCCACAATCTAAGTTAGAAACTATATTTAAAATTACATGAAAAATAACCTAAATGACGAATGGAACATTACATGCGTGCAAATGCATGCATTTTATGTCCGAGCAAATTCCAGAATGTTCACTTACATTGTTTAATTTGTGTCTTTAGTTTTGTGTCTTTAGTTTTATTGTACTTAGGACAATGGAACAGAGGAACTTCAGTTTCCCTGTTAGGTTTGAAATTAGAGGACTTTCAATGTCACTGCTGTTTGGTTTGAGGATTTCAACAATCTTCATTTAGGAATATGGCAATGGTTGTGCTCAAAAAGCCATGCAACAGGATTAGTGTAGTGTGCTACCCACTCTTTTATTTCTGTGGCTTGTGTTCGATCAAAAATAGAATAAATCACATTGATCTAACAATGTTTCTACATTGTAAAATTGATATTTTTTCGGGTCGACAGTGGCCAAGGTTCTGTATTTCAGATGAGGGAGATTTGTGGCCCACTATGGATACAATCTAGCAAGCTCTTGGTCCTGATTTGCTCTGTCTTTGGAGGTCAAGGTCACTATCACACTCAGCTTCCAGCCTCCAGATCTTGCCATGTGGTGGAGGCATCTTTATCACACAGTTTGTTGCACCTGTAGCATTAGAGAAATTGCTGATATCGACTTTTCCTTCAGCAAAGACCAGGAGACTAAGTCAGTGTTGGATTACACTCACACGATGCTTCAGGCTTCCTTTTGGAACCAGGTGCTTTTCATTAAGAGCAACGGTTACCGGCCCCTTAATGTGCAACTCATGATTTGCCACATATCCAAATCTCATTTGCTCCACAATATTGAATGACTAAAAATTAAAATTGACAGCATTTGTTGTTTATTTTTCATGAATGTCATCCATTCCTCCCTGAGTCCAATGTTGGCCTCAGCTGTTAAAGAAAGGTAATGGGTCTTTCCCACTGTTAAAATGGCTTAATATGCCCTTATTCAATTTTGGATTTCCCTTATAGGTAGAATAAATGCCATAAAGATGATTTTCCTTCCACAAATCCTGCACTTATTTCAATCATTACCGATTTTTCTCCCTAAAAACTTAAAAAAAAAAACATGATTACAAACTTTATCTGGGATTACAAAACTCACAGAATTCATAAACGACATTTATGCAAACCTAAATAAATCGGCGGACTGGCTTTCCCTAAGTTTCTTTTCTATTACTGGGAACGAATATTAAAATTTTAATTTATTGGATAGACGATACATGCCAGCAAGTAAACTGGTTAAAAATGAAGATCGTTTACCTTTCAAAAAAAGGCACAATTCTTCTCTCTCCAATAAATCTGAAGAAATCAACGTATGAGAAAAATCCGATAATCCATAGCACCTTACGAATCTGGAAACAGTTGAAATCAACCCTTAAATTGAGAAACTTATCTCTCCTCTTACCAGTCGCCAATAATCCCTCATTTAAACCGTCTACTCTAGACAAGGCGTGTACACAATGGGAAAGCTTAGGAATTAAAAAAACAGGGAGATCTTTATGAGATGGGGACCCTCTCGTTTCAAGAATTACAGTCGAAATATCATTTGAACGGTAGCCAATACTTCAGATATCTTCAAATACGAGACTATGTGAAAATACACACCCACGATTGTCACTCTATGGGTCCAGATATACTAGATGAATGCATGAATAGAAAGTCGGATTCAAATAAGTTAATATCGTACCTTTATAATACCTTTTTAAATTTACATATTCCAACGTCGGAAATAATTAGGCGAGCTTGGGAAGATTTAAAATACTGCATAGAAACATAGAAATTAGGTGCAGGAGTAGGCCATTCGGCCCTTCGAGCCTGCACCGCCATTCAATATGATCATGGCTGATCATCCAACTCAGTATCCCATACCTGCCTTCTCTCCATACCCCCTGATCCCTTTAGCCACAAGGGCCACATCTAACTCCCTCTTAAATATAGCAAATGAACTGGCGTCAACTACTTTCTGTGGCAGAGAATTCTACAGATTCACCACTCTGTGTGAAAAAAGATTTTCTCATCTCGGTCCTAAAAGACTTCCCTCTTATCCTTAAACTGTGACCCCTTGTCCTGGACTTCCCCAACATCGGGAACAATCGTCCTACATCTAGCCTGTCCAACCCCTTAAGAATTCTGTAAGTCTCTGTGAGATCCCCCTCAATCTTCTAAATTCCAGCGAGTACAAGCCGAGTCTATCCAGTCTTTCTTCATATGGAAGTCCTGCCATCCCAGGAATCAGCCTGGTGAACCTTCTCTGTACTCCCTCTATGGCAAGAATGTCTTTCCTCAGATTAGGAGCCCTAAACTGTACGCAATACTCCAGGTGTGGCCTCACCAAGACCCTGTACAACTGCAGTAGAACCTCCCTGCTCTTGTACTCAAATCCATTTCCTATGAATGTCAACATACCTTTTGCTTTCTTCACAGCTTGCTGCACCTGCATGTCTTCTTTCAATGAGGGGTGTACCATGACACCCAGGTCTCGTTGCATCTCCCCTTTTCCTAATCGGTCACCATTCAAATAATACTTTAATAAAATCTACTTTCCTGTTTTTGCCACCAAAGTGGATAATCTATTGTATTGTATTCTATTGTATTGTATATCTTTATTATCATTTTTCTGAGTATTTGCATACCCAGAGGAAAACGAAAAAGCGTTTCTCAACCAGTGTCCATTCAGTAATAGAAATAGAGAATAAAAGTACATATGTCACGAGTTCCGATCGGCAGTGGCACGACAATGGCTCTGCTTCAGTGTGTCCAGGTTGGTGTTTGGTGCACGATACTTTGGCAGGGGTTTCTCACATTTATCCACATTATACTGCATCTGCCATGCATTTGCCCGCTCACCCAGTCCATCCAGGTCACCTTATAGCCTCCTAGTCTCCTCCTCACAGCTAACATTACCCCCCAACTTCGTGTCATCCGCAAACTTTGAGATGTTGCATTTAATTCCCTTTCTTTCTTAGTGAAGACAAAACCAAAGTAGTTATTCAATTGGTCTGCCATGTCCTTGTTCCCCATGATCAATTCATATGTTTCTGACTGCAAGGGACCTACATTTGTTTTAACTAATCTTTTTCACTTCACATATCGATAAAAACTTTTGCAGTCAGTTTTTATGTTTCCTGCCAGTTTTCTTTGATAATCCATTTTCCCTTTCCTAATTATGCCCTTTGCCCTCCTCTGTTGCCCTCTGAATTTCTCCCAGTCCTTTGGTAGGCTGCTTTCTCTGGCTAATTTGTACTCTTCATCTTTTGCTTTGATACTATCCCCGATTTCCCTCGTTATCCACGGATGCACTACCTTCCCTGATTTATTCTGTTGCCATACTGGGATGAATAAATGTTGTAGTTCATCCATGCAGTCTTTAAATGCCTTCCATTGCATATCCACCGTCAACCCTTCAAGAATCAATTGCCAGTCTATCTTGGCCAATTCACGTCTCATACCCTCAAAGTTACCTTTCTTTAATTTCAGGACCCGTGTTTCAGAATTAACAATGTCATTCGCCATCCTAATGAAGAACTCAACCATATTATGGTCACTCTTGCCCAAGGGGCCACGCACAACAAGGCTGCTAACTAACCCTTCCTCATTACTCAATACCCAGTCTAGAATAGCCTGCTCTTTCGTTGGTTACTCTACATGTTGGTTTAGAAAACTATCCCGCATACATTCCAAGAAATCCTCTTCCTCAGCACTCCTGCCAATTTGATTCACCCAATCTATATGTAGATTGAAGTCATCCATTATAACGGTTTTACCTTTGTTGCACGCATTTCTAATTTCCTGTTTGATGCCATTCCCAACTCCAATACTACTGTTAGGTGACATGTACACAACACCCACTAGCGTTTTCTGCCCAGTGTTTCGCAGCTACACCCATATTGATTCCACATCCTCCAAGCTAATGTCCTTCCTTTTTATTGCGATAATCTCCTCTCTAACCAGCAACGCTACCCCACATTTTCCTCTCTGTCTATCCCTCCTGAATATTGAATATCCCTTTATAGACTTTATAGACTTTATTACTCAAAGTCTAAATTGAATAAGATCTTCCCAAATGTCTCTCCTATTTGTGATAAATGTCTCCTCCAAGAAGATACCATAACCCATTCTTTTGCTTCCTGTACAAAATTACAAAACTTCTGGAGGGGAATTTTTGATATATTTTCTTAGTTTCTTAAAAAATAAAATTGGACCCCTACATAAAATTGATCACACTAGGTATGTCAGACGCCTGGTCTGAGCTAACACTATTTCAAAGGTGTTTCCTTAACTATGGCCTGATAATGGCGAAAAAACGAATATTTAAATTTTGAAACAGACAACAGTCCCTACAGCGAAGATGTGGATCACAAACATGTCCGAGACACTACATTTGGAAAACATTATGCTTGCCTTGGAGGAAAAAGCAGATCAATTTCTCAAGACATGGACACCCTTTCCCGAATTCTTAGGTGGGCGAGGTGGGTGGGGGGGGGGGGGGGTCGGTCGGTCGAGGAACAGGTATATTTCCACCTTTCTTTTTCTCTTTTCTTATCTCTATATCTTTCGGGCACACTACTTTGGTAGCTTAGGGGTTTTTCCTTTGTTCTTTTTCGAGCTATCTTTTCACTTCTCAATCTTTCCCTTTCTTGTTCTCTTTTTCTTTTCTTTTTTCATTTTCAAGTTATAAGTTTAAAAATGAAGCTGTACAATAATTGTATAATCTTAGATGCTGAATGTTTTATCTTTGTAGAATTGCTTCTAATTTAAAAAAAAAGGCTTAATATGAAAGAAAAGCATCCTGTAAGAACATAGATGCTTTGGGGAAAAAGGACGATAGAGTTGTAAAAAATCATGATATGGGTGGTTTTCTAGGAGCTCAACTAAATCTTATTAATGGGCATCGCACTTAGACGATTTTTCAGGTGACTGCCGGCGACCTCAGCGGGGCAGGCAGCATGTCTGGAGAGAAGGAATGGGTGGCGTTTTGGGTCGAGACCATTCTTCAGAATTAGGTGGGCAGCTTCATAGGTTTCTTGGTAAGGAGGTAATTACAGGCAGCAGAAGGTGGTGAAGTATTTGGAGAATTTGGATGTACCTTGAAGGAGTTTATATCAAATACATTTATCACAGAGTGCAGATTGTGGAGATCTTGGATTTGGTTTGCATGGAAATTCATTGAAGAGGGGGAAAGAATTGTTGCTCGGAATTAAAAATAAACATAAAAACATGGAATTAAATTAAGAACACAATAACAATTGAATTAAACGAACCAGGAAAGCAGCTCAGTCAAATTACTACTTACAGCAAGAAATGTGTAATTATAATTAGTAATTTAAGTATGGTTATTAACTAGTTTAAAACAATTAAACATAGCTGATTGAATAATTGCACTTGAAAATTGGCAAGATAAAGTTAAAAGCAATAATACGATGGGTGTAATGCAATTAGAGTTTACAAATAATGAATCAAAAAGGGAATACAGAAGAAATATGAGAATACGGATGCATTGATGAGACCGACTGCCCAAGTCCTTGGAACATGTGTAAACTTTAGGATGTGTAATATGTATAGGAAGCGGCTTTAGGTGATCACGCACAATCTAGCGTTTTCCCAATTTGAGCAGCATGGTATTTTATGTGCATCATTATGGCAAGCTGAGGATTTCCTGGATCTTACATCAAGCCAAAAAAGAGTTCAGGACAACATGCGGGTGCTCTTTCAAAAGGGCAGGGAGTGAGGAATCCTCAGGTGTCTGTGCCCCTCTTATACAGTTGCTCAGCATTAACGTTTAGAGGGGTGGACAGGAACATCAAGTAATACAATCCAAGATCATGCCAGTAAAGTACAAGGACCTGAACTAGAGGGAACAGCAGGGGTACCAATGCAGTTGCCATAGGAGATTTTATAATTAGGGAAGACGACAAATACTTCTGTAACTCTTTACCCTGAGCTCCACGTGAAATTTTGTTTCCCTGGTGACTGGGTAGAGCAAATATTCTTTGGGAGAATGGATGAATCCAACGTATTTTAATAAAGTGGTACCATGGATGTGGATAGAACAGGAATTGTATTCCTACTCTAATACTTTCTGCACTCAGCGCAAGAGTAGAAATTGAAACATAAACTAATTTAATGCAAGTCTATAGATGCGTGTGATTGTTTATGAGATTCAGTTGAATGAGGTACACCTCAACAAGATAGGGACCAATGTTCTAGTTATTGGAGATGGCTCCCTCATGCAATTCTCTAGCCCTCTCTCTCTCTCTCACACACACACACACACACACACACACACACACACACAGCACATGCTTTACAGGGAGAATATAGGGATGGGCAAGAACCAAAGAATAGTGATGTTAAAGGATTTTGTGTCCCAACATTGATTGAGATGTCAGTGTAAGTTCAAAAGAAATGTGTTCATTTCAGAAATGGGATACAAATGCACTGAGCCCTTCATGGAAAGGGGTATTACTGGATATAGTTCAGGTATGAAATGGGCTGAGTAGATGAAGTATTAGTGGGAGAATACTCAATGCTGGTATTGATGTGGTATTGGTGTATTATTATCACACGTACTGAGATAGAGTGAAAAACTTTGTTTGTGTGCTGTCGGATCAAGCCACTCTGTACATGAGAACAATCATTCCATACACAAGTACAACAGGTAGTGCAAAGAGAAAAAATACAGAGTGCAGAATATAGTGTTACAGTGTTACAACTGCAGAGAAAGTGCAGCTAAAAATAAAATGGAAGGGCCGCATGAGGTAGGTTGGGAGATTGGGACTACACACTTAGCTTATGAGAGCTCCATTGAGTAGTCAAATTATAACATTGTGTTTGCATGCTGCCTCTGATTGTGGGATGTCAGTAAGTTGTTATTTATAAGTGAATATTACAACTCAAGGCAGAACATGTAGGGTACAGTTCAGTGTTTCAGCATTCTCATCTTGACACACCATGTCAGACCATGGCTTTTCTTGGGATCTTTCTCCATATTTCATGATGCGCGAAAAATTCTGCTGTAATCTTTCTACCTGTAGAGTAGTAAGGCATCGTAGCCTCCCTGTACAAGCACACTTAATGTTATGCAGGTCAGTTACAGGGATTTTAATCATGGTCATCGTGGTTCCTATGCAGTTCCAACTCGGGTATTTACTTGAGAAGGTGAAATATTGCAAAAGCTTATCTTGAAATCAGAGAAATCCAACCAAGTCAAGTACTGTATTATGGCCCACTCACAAACATCAGCAGAGTGTTGGAAGGAGTTGACAGCTGTGGTCTACTCACATGTAACCACTTCAACAATGCTCAGTTCTGATGCTGCCAGGTCTATTTGACTCCATATTTAAATACTAGTATGTTCTGAAAAATAAAATTTCCATTTATAAAACACATTTCTTATCCCAGGACATCCCAACGTGTGTTACAGCCACTGAAGGACTTTTTAAATGCAAGAGTCGTGACGAAAATCAGGAGGTTTTATTTGTCAAATGCACTGGTTATGAACCAGAACAATGAAATTCTTATTTGTTGCAGCTTTACAGGGACATTGGGCACAACAATAACACAAACTAAATATGTAATACATTTGCAGTAATTCCAAGTAAACTAGACCATGATAGTGTAACCTTGATAAGTATGTGGAGCAAGCATAGTAGTGAAAATCCATGAGAGTGGTTAGGTGTCTTCAGTGTGGTTCAAGAACCTAATGGGAAGAACCTGTTCTTGAACCCAGAGATAACAGTTCTCAGGCTCCTGTCTCTTCTTCCCACGTGGTAGCAGCGAGAATACAGCATGGTCAGTGTGCTGTGAGTCATTGATGATATTAGCTGCCTTATTGAAGCAGCGGATCCTGGAGATTTCTTCGATGGTGGGTAGGTCAGTACCATTGATGTACTGGAGAATGATCTACACTTTCTGCAGCCCCTTTCATTCTTAAGCATTCGAGTTTTCTAAACCAGGCCACGATCCAATCAGTCAGTACGATTGTGTATTCAGTATCATGCCGAATCTCCTCGACGTCCTCAGATATAGAGGCATTGGTGGCCACGACAGATCATCAGTGATGTGTACAATCAAGGAACTTCAAGTTGTTGATTCTGTATGTTGCTGTGTCACAAATGAAAACATTTGTTGTCTCTCAACTTTCCCTTACTGAAGTCAACAAACTGCTCCTTGATCTTGCTAATGTTGCGAGCCGGATTGTTGTTCTAGTACCACTGAACCAGATTATCGGTCTCCTTTCTCTTGTAATGTAGGAAATGTAGTATGTTTATTTGCACTCAGCAAGCTGTCCATGATAATATAAAGTGTTGGGCAATGAATAGTTAGCAGCACACAGGAGATGACTTGCACGCTTTTCTTGGAAATAATTGCATGGATTTGTTTTTCTGAGCGGTCATTGAGGGTTTTGATTCCATATCCTTTGTTTCAAAACACAGTGTATTGCATACTCGACAATATTTATGTGGTTGCCAAGATTCTAGATATGAACCCACAGCTTCCAGACAGAATCAAGAGTGCTCACATTACGTTCCTAGCCAATGTTAGGTAGAATCAGAATTCCAGAGATGAGATATTAAAGTAAATACTTTTTTTTATTCGTTCAGTTTTCAGGAATTGGGATTCCTCTCCAATGGCATTCTTCAGAGTAGGGTTCAGGCTAAATAATTTTCTGCTGTTTCATTAATAACCTTCCCTTCCTCGACATGTCAGAAGTGATGATATATGCAGAATGTTCAGTTCCATTCCCAAATCCTCTGACAGTGAATGCTGTTGTCTTGAAGAAGGAGGAAGTTTTAAAAATACTTTCCCAAACTGTTATGTGATGCTGAGAAAATTATGCAACAATATTTGTGGCTGTAGTTTTATTTACATTATTTACATTGTCGGTTGGAAGTCACAGTTGATCAACAATCCATGTAATTGGACCTTTGGATTACATTTTGTGGGGGTGAACTCTGGTGGATTCAACAGTTGATGTCCCATTGATGCACAGAATCAGTTTTAGTACACTAAGTGTCCTTTGTCTGAGTTACAGGAGTATAACAGGACACATGATTCTTTGAGCACAGTTGGCCCTTTATATCACAGTAGGGAATGTCATACATATTTAATCATTTGAATTCAACCTTATTGGCTGAAAACCAATGCTCGTATCTATAAATAATGAAGACATAACTAGCTATAGACTGAAACAGAAAACATGATTTGGTTTTCTGTGTCTGACAAATATTTAGTGTTTTGGTATACATTTCCTGTTGTATGGAGTAGTGGGTTGTATGCGTTTTCAACCTTTTGTGTCTCAGATAAATCTTTCATTAAAAACAAGAAGTGTGTACGAAAGAACTGCAGATGCTGGTTTAAATCGAAGGTAGACACAAAATTCTGGAGTAACTCAGCAGGACAGGCAGCATCTCTGGAGAGAAGGAATGGGTGAAGTTTCGGGTCGAGACCCTTCTTCAGACTGATGTCGGGAGTAGGCGGGACAGAGATCAAGGGGAGTGGGCGGGACAGTAATTTCAGGGGAGTGGGATTCCTTTAGTGTTGCATGAAGAGTGAATGAATAGAATAGCAAACTATATTCTTATGGTAAGTTAATAAAGCGCAGGAACAGGCCCTTTGGTCCACAATGTCCGTGCCGAACGAGATCCATATAACCATATAACCATATAACAATTACAGCACGGAAACAGGCCCTCTCGGCCCTTCCAGTCCGTGCCGACCATTTGTTTTCCCCTAGTCCCATCTACCTGCACTCAGACCATACCCCTCCATTCCCTTCACGTCCATATACCTATCCACTTTACTCTTAATGTTAAAATCGATCCTGCCTCCACCACTTCTGCTGGAAGCTGATTCCACACAGCCACCACCCTCTGAGTAAAGAAGTTCCCCCTCACGTTACCCCGAAACCTCTGTCCCTTAATTCTCATGTCATGCCCTCTTATTTGAATCTTCCCTACCCTCAATGGGAAAAACGTATCCACGTCAACTCTGTCTATCCCTTTCATCATTTTAAAGACCTCAATCAAGTCCCCCCTTAACCTTCTGCGCTCCAAAGAATAAAGACCTTTTAATCTTCTCTGGCTGCATGTGATTCATATCCATTCATTCCCTGCATATCCATGAGTCTAAAAGATTTTCAGTATAACTATCCTATCTGCCTCCACTATCACCCCTGGATGGACACCCACTATTCTCTGTGTAAAAATAGCATGTCTCGCACATCTCCATTATCATTCCCCCAATGACCTTAAAATTATACCCTCTAATCTTTGACATTTCCATGCTGGGAAAAAAGGTTCTGACTATCTACACTATTTATGCCTGCCAAAATGTATATACTTCTATCTGGTCCCTCCTCAACCTCCGACACTCCAGAGAAAACAATCCAAGTTTGTCCAACCTGTTCTTACAGCTAATACCCACCAATCCAAACAGCATTCTGGTAAACCTCTTCTGCATCCTCTCCAAAGCCTTCATGTCTTTCCTGTAATGGAGCAATTGGAACTGCACACAATACTCCGAATAGACCTAACCAATCTTTTGCTCGATACCTCGACCGATGAAGGCAAGCATGTCAATATGCCTTCACAACTCCACTTCTGTGCCACTTTCAGGGAGCTATTGACTTGGACTCCAAGATCCCTCTGTACATCAATGCTGTTAAGGATCTTGCCATTAACTTTACATATCTCACAGCTGCATGATTTTTTTCGTTGCTTGCAGTCTTAAGTGCACTGCTTAATATATTCATGTAACATTTCAGGCAACAGGACTCTAACACAATGTAGCAATAACACAAAGGGAACGGTAGTCCTTTATTTCTTTACGTTTTAAATTTGTCATGCTAGATTTCTGTTCGCCAACATGCACTGTAACATCCTCCAACATGTTTTGAGCTTCACGAATGTCATTGAAGCTGCACTCATCCAGATAATTGGAGCTTATACAATCTTGGTTCTGACTCATGTTTTGTAGTTGGTGAAGAGGTGGTGGGTGTCAAGATATGAGGCATTTACTGCAGGAGATCCAGTTTCTGGCCTGCTCTTATAACCACAGTTTTTGTGGCTGGTGGAATTGAGTTTTCAGTCAATGATGACCCCGGCCATCCCTCTCCAACCAGAGGTAGTTGGTGGGGGGCACTGGTTGCGGTGGGAATGAATAAAAATTTACAATGATTTGACATCTGGCTCTCCTGCTTTTGTTTCCCATGTTCCCTTTAAATTTGCAGGGTACCTTTTTCGACAGTGCTTTAAAACTCAGAACACCTTTGTTCCCACACTCCTTTTAATTTCACTGGTGACTTATTTCCCAATTCTAATCTCCAGGGCCCTTTGTCCCATACTCTTGAATACTCCTGGTTCACTGAAAAATCTATTATCTTCCAGTGTAACATGTGAAGAAAATGTATGAAAAGGAGTAATATCTGATCATTCTTTATTGTTGGAGATTGTCACAGCCTGACCTTTGAGTGGTGAGAATGTAACAGTCACTTTGCACAGAGCAAGCTCTCTTGTGTTAATGATGCCATCATCTCTTTTTTGAACCATTGATTGAGGCCAAAGTATTGGTTAGCATGCTTTGAAATAGTGGAGTGCTACCTTTATACCCATCTAAGTAACGAATAGCAGCCTCAGTTTCATATCTTGCCCAAAATAATAAGTTCAACAGTTGTTCCTCAGTGCTGCACTGAAGTGTCAGCTTGAATAAATCTTCTTGCATCTCTGGGATGGAACTTGAATCTGGACTTGTTGCATTAGCTGACATTTTTACTGCCAGTTTGGAATGGTTCAGTAACAAAAATGATAATGCATCAGCGATAACAGGGCGGCACGGTGGTGCAGCAGTAGTCCTTACAGCACTTGCTGCACCGGAGACCCAGGTTCCATCTCGACTACGGGTGATGTCTGTACGGAGTTTGTACCTTCTGCCTGTGACCACTTGGGTTTTCATCAAGATCTTCGGTTTCCCTCCACACTCCAAAGATGTACAGGTATGTAGGTTAATTGGCTTTGTGTATGTGTAAATCGTCCTGAGTGTGTGTTGGATAGTGTTAATGTGCAGGGATCGCTGGCCAGTGCAGACTCGGTGGGCCGAAGGACCTGTTACTATGCTCTATCTTTAAATTAAACTATAAATCTTCGACCAAGAAATCTCTATACTGTAAGTTATGACATGTTCAGCACATAAGTGAGAATATTAACCTGCAAATGTTAATAAATGTTAATATGTTTGGAAGTTGGGAATTAGAGAAGAGAAAAGACAAGGCTCCACAGTATGCAGCAGACATTTGGAGACATGCCAAATTTCCTCAGTCTCCTGAGAAATTAGAGGTGTTAGTGTGTTAACTTGGCTGTTGCTTCAATGTGGTTGGTCTATGACTTATCGCTGGTAATATTTACGCCAAGGACCTTGAAGCTCTCAATCATTTCCACTATTGCTGCTTTTGGGGCATGTACTCCACCGCACTTCCTGAGGTCGACACCTAGCTATCTTGCTGACATTGAAAGAGAGGTTGTGCCCTGACACCATGTTCCCAAGTTCTCTGTCTATTTTCTGTACTCTGCTTTGCTACAATGAGAGCTGCAAGGTTCGGCGAGGCAACAGCAGTGGACAATCAGGCAGAAAAGACCTCACTCTCTTCCATGAATACAAAGCATTTCCACGTCTATACTGAAGCCCCTTCTCTAGTCGCTATTGCTCTCAGGCAGTAAATAGTCCTATTTCACAAAGGTCAAGAAATAGAATTTGTGTAAATGAGAAAGCAGCATCAAACAACTATTTATATGAGGAGGCATACAATGGGCTCTTAATGCTGTAACATTGTGTAACCACCCAGCTATTTATCACAACGATACTTTATATTCCTCTTCCAAATGGTTCTTCGCAGTTGGAGCTGTGCAGCTTCAACAAATACAGAGGCACACTTTTTCAGAGCCACATGTTAAGGGTTGAGGAACTCTTGTTCAACATTAGCTGGGATTTAAAACCCAAGCCCTTGCACAGCTTATTCCAGCTGCATGAGACTGGCATAGCCAATAGCCAATAGACAGGCATAGCCAATTTGCAAGAAACTGCAAATGCTGGAATCCATATTGAAAAAGGAGAGCAGTTGGAGGAAAACAACAGGTCAGGCAGCATCTGTGGAGGGAAATGGACAATCGATGTTTCAGCTCCAGACCCTTCATCCAGACTAAGTTCTTCTGAAGGATCTTGACCCAAAACTCCAACTGACCATTTCCCTCACAATACCTCTGTACAAGTGACAATAATAATCCTAAACCATTGTCGGCATTGTCAAAGTGGTCCAAAGGACCTATTTCTGTGCTGTATAGTTCCATGAATCTAAGGCTCCATCTAGTTGTCAGATAATGTGTGTGTTATTTTTGCAGAAATCCTGCAACAATCGCAAACCGTGAGAATTAGGAGTCACTCTGACAGCATAAAGCAGATGATACCTCTGTTAAAAACTGGTGCCAGTTTTGTGTAGGGTCGGTCTCTTACAATTTACTTAATGAGTACAATCTCATGCATCTTTAGGTGTTATAGCAGCAGATTTCTGCTGATTGTGAAGAACCTGTGATGACAAATCCTGCTGTGTATCAACACTGTTTTTGCTTTAATCTTTAAATCCAGGTGGAGAGCTGATAATTGTAAAGGGTATATAGATAGATCTGAAATAGGTGATGTTGAATAATACTGTATCCCTCAAAATTTATTCCAGAATTTGTCAACAAAAGAACTAGCACAACTCCTGTGAGCAAAGCCTTAAAAACAACTTTAGAAAATGGTTACAATAATTTTAGTAACCTCATATCATCCCTAGTTTCTACCCGATGCCTCACTGCTCTTGCTAGCAGTGCTCTCGCTATGGGCATATTTCGGAGTTGAGAAAACTCTTTGTTAAATTCTAAAAACTGCTGCTAAAGTTGCACGTGATGGAAAAATTACAGAGCAGGCCGGAAGAATCAAATGGCCTATTTCTGCTCCTTGATCATAAGTATGAAACTTCTTTTTTACTATTCAAACAGGATATCTTGGGGCATTTACCTGTCTTTCCACTGCAACTTACTTGCTTTTAAGAGTTAATGTTTTCTTGTTCCACACACATTCCCCCCTAATCTGAGGAAAGACATTCTTGCCATAGAGGGAGTACAGAGAAGGTTCACCAGATTGATTCCTGGGACGGCAGGACTTCCATATGAAGAAAGACTGGATAGACTCGGCTTGTACTCGCTAGAATTTAGAAGATTGAGGGGGGATCTCATAGAGACTTACAAAATTCTTAAGGGGTTGGACAGGCTAGATGCAGGAAGATTGTTCCCGATGTTGGGGAAGTCCAGGACAAGGGGTCACAGTTTAAGGATAAGGGCAAAGTCTTTTAGGACCGAGATGAGAAAATCATTTTTCACACAGAGAGTGGTGAATCTGTGGAATTCTCTGCCACAGAAGGTAGTTGAGGCCAGTTCATTGGCTATATTTAAGAGGGAGTTAGATGTGGCCCTTGTGTCTAAAGGGATCAGGGGGTATGGAGAGAAGGCAGGTACAGGATACTGAGTTGGATGATCAGCCATGATCATATTGAATGGCGGTGCAGGCTCGAAGGGCCGAATGGCCTACTCCTGCACCTATTTTCTATGTTTCTATGTTTCTATTATCTGACAACCCCCTATGGGGTTTTAGAATGAATCCGTTTCACTTGTTTGGATTGGAAAGCAGGGGTGATAGATTTCACATGTCTGGAATCTGGATCGGAGCTGTTACACGGTGGTGCAGCAGTTGAGTTGCTGCCTTACAACAGCGGAGACCAGGGTTCGATCCTGACTATGGCAACTGTCTCTATGGAGTTTGTATGTTCTCCCTGAGACCATGTATGTTTTCTCCGGGTGCTCTGGTTTTCTCACATGCTCCAAACATGTACAGGTTTGCAGGTTAATTGGCTTTGGTAAACATTTTAAATTGTCCTTAGTGTGTAGGATAATGTTAGTGTATGGAGATCGCTCATCAGAGCAGACGCAGTGGGCCGAAGGGCCTGTTTCCACGCTGTCTCTCTAAACTAAATAAACTAAACCAGCACACGCTTAGAGTCCCACGAATAGTTCTGATGCCTGCATCATAAAGGATATAGTGGTGTTATAAAGGGTACAAAAAACATGTTGCCATAGAGGGAGTACAGAGAAAGTTCACCAGACTGATTCCTGGGATGGCAGGACTTCCATATGAAGAAAGACTGGATAGACTCGGCTTGTACTCGCTAGAATTTAGAAGATTGAGGGGGGATCTCATAGAGACTTACAAAATTCTTAAGGGGTTGGACAGGCTAGATGCAGGAAGATTGTTCCCGATGTTGGGGAAGTCCAGGACAAGGGGTCACAGTTTAAGGATAAGGGGGAAGTCTTTTAGGACCGAGATGAGAAAATCATTTTTCACACAGAGAGTGGTGAATCTGTGGAGTTCTCTGCCACAGAAGGAAGTTGAGGCCAGTTCGTTGGCTATATTTAAGAGGGAGCTGGATGTGGCCCTTGTGGCTAAAGGGATCGGGGGTATGGAGAGAAGACAGGTATAGGATACTGAGTTGGATGATCAGCCATGATCATATTGAATGGCGGTGCAGGCTCGAAGGGCCGAATGGCCTACTCCTGCACCTATTTTCTATGTTTTCTGTGTGAAAAGATGAAATAGAAATTAAGAAACTTATTTTTCCTCAAAAAATAAGGAAGCTGAAAATATGTTATCTGAAAAAAACGAGACTAAAGAGGGATCTAATAAAGAGCATTAAAATATAAAGGGATTTGATAAACCATATAACCATATAACAATTACAGCACGGAAACAGGCCCTCTCGGCCTTTCCAGTCCGTGCCGACCATTTGTTTTCCCCTAGTCCCATCTACCTGCACTCAGACCATACCCCTCCATTCCCTTCCCGTCCATATACCTATCCACTTTAGTCTTTTAAATGGTAAAATCGATCCTGCCTCCACCACTTCTGCTGGAAGCTCATTCCACACAGCCACCACCCTCTGAATAAAGAAGTTCCCCCTCACGTTACCCCTAAACATCTGTTCCTTAATTCTCATGTCATGCCCTCTTGTTTGAATCTTCCCTACCCTCAATGGGAAAAACGTATCCACGTCAACTCTGTCTATCCCTTTCATCATTTTAAAGACCTCAATCAAGTCCCCCCTTAACCTTCTGCGCTCCAAAGAATAAAGACCTAACTTGTTCAACCTTTCTCTGTAACATAGTTGCTGGAACCCTGGCAACATTCTAGTAAATCTCCTCTGTACTCTCTCTATTTTGTTGACATCCTTCCTATAATTAGGCGACCAAAATTGTACACCATACTCCAAAATTGGTCTTACCAATGCCTTGTACAATTTTAACATTACTTCCCTACTCCTATATTCAATGCTCTGATTTATAAAGGCCAGCACACCAAAGGCTTTCTTTACCACCCTATCTACATGCGATTCCACCTTCAGGGAACTATGCACAGTTATTCCTAGATCCCTCTGTTCCACAGCATTCCTCAATTCCCTACCATTTACCATGTACGTCCTATTTTGATTTGTCCTGCCAAGATGTAGCACTTCACACTTAACAGCATTAAACTCCATCTGCCATCTTTCAGCCCACTTTTCCAAATGGCCCAAATCTCTCTGTTGACTTTGAAAATCTACTTCATTATCCACAACACCACCTATCTTAGTATCATCTGCATACTTACTTATCCAATTTTCCACCCCATCATCCAGATCATTGATGTACATGACAAACAACAGTGGACCCAACACAGATCCCTGAGGCACCCCACTGGTCACCGGCTTCCAACCTGACAAACAGCCATCCACCATTACTCTCTGACATCTCCCATTCAGCCACTGTTGAATCCATCTTGCTACTCCGCCATTTACACCCAAAGATTGAACTTTCTTAACCAACCTTCCATGGGGAACCTTGTCAAAGGCCTTACTGAAATCCATATAGACAACATCCACTGCTTTACCCTCATCAATTTCCCTAGTTACCGCTTCAAAAAATTCAAGAAGGTTTGTCAAACATGACTTCCAGGCACAAATCCATGTTGACTGTTCCTGATCAGACCCTGTTTATCCAGATGCTTATATATATTATCTCTAAGTATCCTTTCCATTAATTTGCCCACCACTGACGTCAAACTAATAGGTCTATAATTGCTAGGTTTATTCTTTGAACCCTTTTTAAACAATGGAACAACATGCGCAGTACGCCAATCCTCCGGCACTATTCCCGTTTCTAATGACATTTGAAATATTTCTGTCATAGCTCCTGCTATTTCTACACTAACTTCCCTCAATGTCCTAGGGAATATCCTTATGTTGACTGGCCTTCTAAGGTACTTCACAGGAAAATTGACAAAGAGAATTTGGCACCAAACCATCAGAGGTTAGTTGACAAGAGACTGGAGTGTAAAGATAAGTTTCGGCATTGAAAGGAGAGATGGAGAGCCAGGGCTGGATTTACGTATAAGCTTCACAAGTTTAAGCTTATGGCCTCGAGATCTAGAGGGAGTTCGGCAGGGCCGGATTTACCTATAGGCTTCATAGGCTGAAGCCTAGGGCCTCAAACTCTAGGGGTCCTCTGGCCAAGGTGTTTTTTTCCCAGAGTAAAAATAATCCTGAGGAAAAAAAAAAGAGCACTATCAGCGTTTCCACTTTAATGGAAATTACCCGAAATTCTGATTACGGTCGCTGGAGGTTTTGGGGAAAATAATTGGGACCATCCGCGCCTGCGCAGTTGGGGTAAGCCGGTGATGCAGTAGCGACACAAAATGACGCTGTCTCTCTGCCCGTGCGCAGTGGGCATGGGTGGGTTTAGATCTCCATCTGCACTCTACACAATCACGTCGATGCCTCGTGTCTACCAAGGATCCTTGGTGTCTACTCCAAGTAAGTAGTGGAATATTGCGTTTGCGGGAGTGCCTGTTTCTCCAGGCCGGGGGGGGGGGGGGAGCTGCAGTGTCTGCGGCACGGAGTCGGAGCCTCGCTGCGTGGGAGGGAGAGAGATGGGGAGGGAGGGATAGAGAGGGGGGGATGTTAGAGGGGGAAAGGGGGGTTGAGACAGAGGGGGGAGAGAAGGAGGGGAGGGGGAGTGAGAGAGAGAGAGAGAGAGAGAGAGAGATTTATATATAGTGCCATTTTTGATTATGGTTTGATGTGTTGTATTATATGATTGTGTCAATAAAGTTTTTGAAACTGAAAAAAAAAAAAAAAAAAGAGAGAGATTTATATATAGTGCCATTTTTGATTATGGTTTGATGTGTTGTATTATATGATTGTGTCAAATAAAGGGGGGAGGGGGCAGAGAGAGATGGGGAGGGAGAGGGAGAGGGAGAGGGAGGGGGAAGAGGGAAAGAGAGATTGCAAAATTAAGGTAGGTTTTAGAGCAATTATATTTTCTCCTCCATATGAATAATATCAAACAATTGGAACTGCTTTCTTTTCCTTGATAACAATACTGAAAAATATGTATTCCATAGTTTGCGACTTTCATTTTGCATCATATTTTTAATGTGCACACACTAACACAGTCGAACAGTAACACGCAATCAAATCAACACACAAAACATTTTCTAAAAAAAGGTTTTATTTACTGCAAAAAAACACAGTATTTTATTTGCAGTGTTTGCATGCTCCTTTATAACATTTTACATAACATTTTACAGTACAACTTGATTATTAAAACAAGGACAGCTTCTATTCTTGACTAAAACAAAATGTATACAACAATGACCCAAATCATCTCATTCCAACCACTCATTACTCTTGACTCAACCCAAATAATTTATGGAATATTAGTCATAAATTTGGTGCAAAATTGCTCCAAAATAAGGCTGAGAATGCCCCAGAGAGCATCTGAAACCCCAGAGCTTCCAGGGCCCTGGACCCAAGCCGCAAGGGTCTTTCAGCTTCGCGCTTGTGATATGTGCTGTGTGCACTTATTTTACATAACATTTTGGTAATCCTGCCATGCCACCCCCCTTTTTGAAAGCTTTGTACGGGCCTGGTGTATAATATTTTTGACACTGTCATAGGCCTTTCTTACATATGCGGTCACAACGCACTGTAGTCTCTAAACAACACTTCAATAATTTTCCTTGCCTTCCATTTCAGAATAATAGTATTTTAAGCCGATAACTTGACACTAGCACTGGCAATAAATAAAAAACGCAGCTTTCCAGCCCTTATCTCATCGGTGTCAATCTGGTGACTGTCTGGGGGTGGGGGAAAGTAATAGAGGCCTGGGATAACAAAGCAGGGATGTGTTTGGAAAGGTAGCTAAAGAGGAGGTTACAAGGGGTCGAAAACTGCAATGTTAACAGGGGAGGATTTAATTAATACATTTGGAAAACTAGGTGGTCTTATTGATGGTGGAAGATTAACATAACTGGATGGTGGTCTTAGTGGTGGAGAATATCCACCAGGGATTTCTCAGTTGCCAAATAGGATGTTGAAGTTAGAGGCTTTAAACCAATTTTAAGAGAACTTTAGACAACAACTTCAGTCTTCCTCCATTTACCAGGAGGAAGTATCTGCTCATCCAGCAGTAAACATTGGGCAAACAGAGGCAAATCAATAATCAGTAGATGACTGGTGAAGAGAATATCATACTGGCTTCAAGTGTGCGTAGGTTTAGTTTAGTTTAGAGATACAGAATGTGGTAACACTATCCTACACACTCGGACCAATTTACACATATACCAAGCCAATTAACCTACATACCTGTAGGTCTTTGGAGTGTGGGAGGAAACCCACACGGTCACGGTGAGAACGTACAAACTCCGTACAGACAGCACCTGTAGTCGGGATCGAACCAGGGTCTCTGGCGCTGCATGCGCTGTAAAGCAACAACCCTACCGCTGCGCCACCTTGCCGCCATTGAGATAATTTTATTTTAAATGTGTTTTAGATTTTGAGGTGTTTTAGGTGATGTTATTTAAAGGCAAACATAATGAAAAGGGAGTGACCAAAAACTCATTTGGAGGACCCCAAAGGAATTGCTGCAACATTGGCAATAGAGGTAATTGCAGCTGATTCTTTGGCTATGACTGAAAGAAATCAGGACAGTGCAAACCATCTCAACTGTATGGTGGAGGAAATACCCAGCAGCTCAGGGAGCATCCATAAACGGAGAGGGTGAGTTATTGTATCAGCTAGTTAATCATGTATTAGACTCAATGTTGACCTGAATCATTGACATTGATTCTGTCTTCACAATTCCTTCCTGACCTGCTGAAGATTTCCTGTAGTTTCGTCTTTTAAGTTTAGATCTCTTGCATATGCACCATGTGATTTTGCTGGATTGAGGAACAGTGTTTTGAGAAGGATGGGTTGATCAACAACGTCAATAGCTGCAACTATATCGAGATAAATGAGCAGTCTCATAATGAATATAAAATGTGCCAATGATTACGCATGTTGCATAGTCAGCATTGGAGGCTACAAATATAAGTCATTGATAAAACCAGTGACGGATTTGATAGAAATGTGTGTCTCGAATATTTAGAATATGGAACTCTGTGCCATGTACTGTATGCAGTGACACCAACAACAGAGAGACCTTATGGTAGCAAAAATTCCACCATTGTGTTTTATGCTGGAACAATTAAGCAGTTTAAACAGTGGTAGTTAATGCCATTTTGTGCATTAGCATATATTAACGGGGAGTTACTTCAGGGCTTATTTGCACCAACTTAAACGAACTGGATGATTTCAGGGCAATGTTCTTACTGCTGAGAAATGATTACTTTCACTTTGTAATTCTGAGAGCAGAAACTGATCAGTGTGTTCGCTGAAGACCCATATGCCCCCTGCTGGGATTAAACTCAATGTGGCAATTGTATTTCCATGTCCTACAGGGAAAGGGAGTAGTTAAGGTAAGTGTATGGAAAAATAAGAAATAAGAGACAATAATTATCAACATAAAAATAGCAAATAAAGATCATCTTGGAATTTTGCAGAGCGAATTTCAGCAGTTCCAAATATAGTGACTGGCAATTTCACAGCCATGCCATTTGGGCCAGTATTCTTGACCAAATGTGGCAGTAATTTTTAAGTGCAGGTTAACTAAGCAAAGTAACTTGGAGGAAGGAACTGCAGATGCTGGTATGAACTGAAGATAGACACAAAAAGCTAGAGTAACTTATACCTATCATACACAGATAGAAGAGAGCTTTTCCCTAACTAGTCTGAAGAAGAGTCTTGACCCGAAAGGTCACCCATTCCTTCTCTCCAGAAATGCTACCTGTCCTGCTGAGTTACTCCAGCTTTTTGTGTCTATCTTAACCTAACTAACTCACTTAGCTGAAGGTAGACAAAAGTGCTGGAGAAACTCAGCGGGTGCAGCAGCATCTATGGAGCAAAGGAAATAGGCAACGTTTTGGGCTGAAACCCTTCTTCAGACTGATGGAGGGTGGGGGGGGGGGGGGGAGAAGAAAGGAAAAAGGAAGAGGAGGAGCCTGAAGGCTGAGGGAGAGCTGAGAAGGGGAGGAGACAGGAAGGGCTACCGGAAATTGGAGAATTCAATGTTTATGCCACTTGGGTGCAGACTGCCCAAGCGGAATATGAGGTGCTGCTCCACCAATTTCCGGTGGTGCTCACGCTGGCCATGGAGGAGGCCCAGGACAGAGAGGTCGAGCTGAGAAGGGGAGGAGACAGCAAGGGCTACCGGAAATCGGCTGGATATCAGCTGGAAATCTATAACTCACTGAGCTATTGTTTGCAATTCAAGTTCATGCACCAATTAAAGTACAGTAGAATTTGTTTTACCATGCAGCCACACAAGCAAAAAGAGCACAATACACAATAGAATATAACCTGAACGTCCACCACAGTGGAATCAACATTCTTCACTGTGGTGGAAGGCAATAACATTTAGTCTTCCTTTGTTCATCCATGGTCGGGGCCATGAACCCTCGCAGTCGTCGCTATGGATGGCCCGATGTGCAGGCCCTCTCTTCGGGATGCTCGAAACTACGATGTCGGGACGGATTCTGTTTGTATTTCAATGGCACTGGTTAACCTGAATTACTAGGGCTGTTGATTCATGGATCTGTATTCTGAGATGATTTTGTTCCTCGACCACAAGACTCCTATTATATTATTTTCTTATTATATTTTGTTCCTCTCATATTACACACACAGAAATGTACCACTGTTTACTTATTTACATTGAAATGTATTTGCCATTTAAACATTTATTCTATACGTTTATTGACATGCATTTTGTCAGTCTCTCATGGCATTTAATGTGACCCTCATTCAAAACCATAGTCAATAGATTCCACAATTGTTATCAGTCATTCAATATCAGTTTTTCTTTCTTCACTCGCAAGACTAGAAAATTGTTTTGTAATTAAAATACTAATTTTGGGTAAATAGTGAACAAAAGTGACCCCTGTACTTATCTTTGTGGAAATGTACATTCCTACCTCCACCTGTCGAATTATTTGCCTTTTATTCAATATCAATATTATAGTATTTTCTAGTATTGCGTACAGTTTTTGAAATCATGCCATAGAGGGAGTGCAGAGAAGGTTGATTCTGTCTTATGAAGAAAAGACTTAGACTCTTTTATACTCTCTGAATCTTATAGAAACACAAAATTCTTAAGCAGGCTAGATGCAGGACTGTTGGGGAAGTTCCTTTAAGTGGAGTGAGCTCTGGAACTACAGAGGGTTTGAGCCAGTTCATTGGCTATCCCTTGTGGCTAAGGGGACACTTTTTTTTTGATCAGCCATGACCCAAACACATTTTTTTGTGGTGGGAGCCTTATGGGGGAAAAAATATTTTAAAAAACTATTAATTATCATTTTGTTTAGTTATCGGTGAAAATGCAAACACCATAGTTCTCGCAACCTCGATGAGGTCATTCGCAACCATTCTGCTGTCTCCTTGCTGCTCTCACCTGGTGCTTTGTTACTCTCTCTGCTGCCACTCCACTGTCACTTCACCTCTCCACTACCACTTCTCCAATGCTGTAACTTAGTAACGACCAACCCTTCAGCTATACTTGCATTAAAGCATGTCTCCTACTGACAAGGAGAAACAATTTATTTGAACTTGGATTTTTTTTCTTTGGAATATCGAAGGTTGAAGGGAGGCCTGATAAAAATATATAATATTATATAAGGGCATAGATAGGGTAGACAATCACAAAGTTTTTCCCAGTGTAGGACTAGAGGGCATAGCTTTAAAATGAGAGGGTCAAATTTTAAAGGAGATGTGTGGGGCAGGTTTATGCACAGACAATAGACAATAGGTGCAGGAGTAGACCATTCGGCCCTTCGAGCCAGCACTGCCATTCAATGTGATCATGGCTGATCATCCCCAATCAGTACCCCGTTCCTGCCTTCTCCCCATATCCCCTGACTCCGCTATTTTTAAGAGCCCTATCTAGCTCTCTCTTGAAAGCATGCAGACAACCTGCCTCCACCACCCTCTGAGGCAGAGAATTCCACAGACTCACCACTCTCTGTGAGAAAAAATGTTTCCTTGTCTCCGTTCTACATTCTTAAACTGTGGTTCCTGGTTCTGGACTCCCCCAACATCGGGAACATGTTTCCTGCCTCTATATGTGCCTATATTCGTGAGCTTGTGGCCAGTCCCATCATATTTATCATATTTATTTCTGACTTGATACGGGTGGCATTGTAATACTGCAGTAGAGCTGCTAACATAGCTAAAGTGACCTGGCTTTGATCCTGATCTCCTGTGCACACTGTGTGGAGTTTCTTATTTGTGCTCCAGTTCCCTCCTATACCACAAAACTGTGGTTTGATAGATTAGTTGGCGATTGTGTGATGCTGCTGGTTACAGGTGACTGATGGGGTGGTGGCAGAGGGGTGAGTTGAGGAGATTGTAGAGAGAGAAGATGGATTGGTGTAGGATTGGTGCTTTATGGTCAGTGCAGGTGATATATGGTGGGATTTGGAGAGCTTATCAAAATCACGTTGACTGCCAGAGTACTTTCATAAAACATATTTTCCCTCTTTATTTCTCTGTAACCCATTTTCTATCATATGCTCATCAATTCCACCCTGATTTACCTACTAATGAGCTATAATAAGAATCAATTTCCAGTCGCCAGTTCAACTCTTTTGGATGTGAAGACTCCATGCATTATCTTGAGAAATGAGACTGCATTCATAGGAATTGCTCAGCAATAACTGGTTCATGTAGTTCAACTTTTACCATTTGCGCAATAAGGAAGTTAATTGACTGCTCTCATGAGTCATTCTCTATCAGTTAGTAGTGACACTAATATTGTGCTCGATGGGATAGGTTCAGTACACATCATGCAGCTCTACTTGGGATTGATGAAGTGCAATGGGTCACGAGTAGGAGAATTATGTGGGACAGGAAAATGGAGCAGGATAATCCGGGAAGTTGTAATGTTGGACCATGCACATGTTAAACAGTGAAAGCAATGTGCAACAGGAGATAAAAATAATTGAGAACCAAATGATCACATTGTAGTCTTGGAGTCCTGCCTCATCCAGTTATGAAGGATTGCAACAATTATACAGGTAACTGGAGGGAGAGGAGGATCCAAGAATGCAATTCACACAAACACTTACCTGCAGTTTCAACTATAAGTACTTGCAGATGACCCATTTGATTCATTTCTTGTGATATCAAAAAGTGACTTCATATCAGTGATGGCAATGGGACTAGGTAATAGCTCAGTCGAAGTGTTGAATGCTTGAGCTCCACAACCAGCTGTCTTTATCCAAATTATTACAACACCGACATCTGCTTGACAATTTGGAAAATATTTATTTTGTGTCCTCAAAAAGCAGAACAAATTACACAGCTGGTCCTGGCTAATTCCAGCTCATTCTCTGTCTCCCCTTGATCATCAGCAATGTGTTATAGTGAGAGGTATGTTAGGGAGTTATAGGATGGCTAAGGGAAGAAAAGTCCCATTAAAGATCAGCATGATGATCTACAAGAGATGGGGAGATATTAAATGCATATTTCCTATCATTTTTTAATGAGGAGAGATCATGGACACTCAGGAATTCTGCTGCTGAGAATTGTGGTGAGGACTGAACAGAGCTGGTTAGGGGTGGCAGAGGAACGACTCTGCTTGGAGTTGGTACACTGGGCAATGTTCAATGACTCAGCAACAGACCTAAACGGATATGTCATAGTTGTTAACACTTCATAAGAAAATGGGTGGACGAGTAAGTTCCTAAAAAAACTATCTAAGTGTTCCATAACGAGAAGCCTTTGATGTCTGCAATCCTCTGAGGACCGGGCATTCAAGTGATGCAGGTTCAAATAGGAAGTGCAACTGGGACTTTGATAAGACATAGATAGGCATAGATAGAGTGTATGTGGAAAGGATTATTCCACTGGTGGGAGAGTTTAGGACCATAGGTCATAGCCTCAGAATTATAGACCGCTCTTTAGACTTTGGCCAGCAATTTTTTAAACTGTTGTAGTTGAAGGCCTCCTTGACCTAATCTATACCTTTCAGCATTGGTGTTAATACATGCATGAACATGGTGTGCTGTTTCTGCCTGAAGATGCACCTACTGCCTTGTTATTTGAGCTGGCCATCGTCTCCCATTGTGTCTTAATCAGGTCAACGTCAAGGTGTGAGTCTCCGGTTTTAAGATTATGGAGTGATACTTTGGTCTGCCTTTCTGAAGGTCCTGATTTTCCAGATCCCAAACATTGTATTGAGGGGTATGAAGTTTAGACTGTTGCATGAGACTTATTTTATCATGGGGTGGCTGTTGTACCCCAGTTACAGCAATGAGTTTGACAGAGTTCATTGCCCAATGTAATTGGGTCAAGATATAAGTACATGTAAGTGCCTGTCAGCACATATTCTCAGAAGCTCAAGCATAATCACTCTGGCGCACTTATTGGCATTCCCCTCAACCCTAACCTCCGATCTTTCCTCCAGCGTCCCTCTCACACTAATCCTTCTCACCCACTCCCCCCCCCCCCCCCCCCCCCCCCCCCCCACCTCCTCATTTGCACGGCCACTGATCTCGCTTAGGCTTTCCCCTACTTAACCAATGTACAATTTCCTCTCTCCCACCCACTCCCTACTCAGCCACCTCTGTTCTCTTCATGCAGTCCCTCGTTCTTCAGTATTAGAACCCTGGAGAGTAATTTGAAATAAAACCAGAAAATGATGGAAGTAGTCAGCAGGCGAGGCATCAAAATTAGATATTCAGGTTTCATCAGGCAGTCAGGGGAAAACTTACCAAGGTCTCTACCCAATGTAAAAACAAACTCCATCTTCTGAAGAAACTCTGAATAAATTCTGAAGAATTCTTAAGAAGGGTCTCGACCCAAAACGTCACCCATTCCTTCTCTCCAGATATGCTGCCTGACCCGCTGAGTTACTCCACCTTCTGAAGAAATTTGTTGTCTTGATAGTGTAGAAAGATTGGCAGGTTTTCTCCTGGCCGTCTGATTCAAACCTTGGGAGGTTACATTTGGCTACCACCTGTGATTTCTCTCCAGTCCTAGAAATATGTTGCCCTGACCAATAATCCCATAGACACTGCACACAATATGATACAAAGGGGGTGTGAGGGGAAAACAACTAATCATAGAGGAGTTTTCTAGTATTCTTAAAATGCACAGATGGCAGAAGCAATCAATCAATGGCTTCAAAAGGGAATTAGACATGTACTAGAGAGGGAATAATTTACTGAGCTCTGTGGAAAGAGGAGGGGAGTGAGATGGTTTTATTCACAGAAACATAGAAACATAGAAAATAGGTGCAGAAGTAGGCCATTCGGCCCTTCCAGCCTGCACCGCCAATCAATATGATCATGGCTGATCATTCAACTCAGTATCCTGTGCCTGCCTTCTCTCCATACCCCCTGATCCCTGTAGCCACAAGGGCCACATCTAACTCCCTCTTAAATATAGCCAATGAACTGGCCTCATCTACCTTCTGTACAAGCCGAGTCTATCCAGTCTTTCCTCATATGGAAGTCCTGACATCCCAGGAATCAGTCTGGTGAACCTTCTCTGTACTCCCTCTATGGCAAGAATGTCTTTCCTCAGATTAGGAGACCAAAACTGTACGCAATACTCCAGGTGTGGTCTCACCAAGACCCTGTACAACTGCAGTAGAAAGTCCCTGCTCCTATACTCAAATCCTTTTGCTATGAATGCTAACATACCATTCGCTTTTTTCACTGCCTGTTGCGCCTGCATGCCTACTTTCAATGACTGGTGTACCATGACACCCAGGTCTCGTTGCATCTCCCCTTTTCCTAATCGGCCACCATTCAAATAATAGTCTACTTTCCTGTTTTTGCCACCAAAGTGGATAACCTCACATTTATCCACATTATACTGCATCTGCCATGCATTTGCCCACTCACCCAACCTATCCAAGTCACCTTGCAGTCTCCTAGCATCCTCCTCACAGCTAACACTGCCCCCCAGCTTTGTGTCATCCGCAAACTTGGAGATGTTGCATTCAATTCACTCGTCCAAACCATTAATATATATTGTAAATAGCTGGGGTCCCAGCACCGAGCCTTGCGGTACCCCACTAGTCACTGCCTGCCATTCTGAAAAAGACCGGTTTCCTCCTTCTCTTTGCTTCCTGTCTGCCAGCCAGTTCTCTATCCACATGAATACTGAACCCCCAATACCATGTGCTTTAAGTTTGCATACTAATCTCTTATGTGGGACCTTGTCAAAAGCCTTCTGAAAGTCCAGATATAACACATCCACTGGTTCTCCCTTATCCACTCTACTAGTTACATCCTCGAAAAATTCTATAACATTCGTCAGACATGATTAACCTTTCATAAATCCATGATGACTTTGTCCAATGATTTCACCACTTTCCAAATGTGCTGCTATTCCATCTTTAATAACTGACTCTAACAGTTTCCCCACTACCGATGTTAGACTAACTGGTCTGTAATTCCCCGTTTTCTCTCTCCCTCCCTTTTTAAAAAGTGGGGTTACATTAGCTACCCTACAATCCTCAGGAACTACTCCATAATCTAAAGAGTTTTGAAAAATTATCACTAATGCATCCACTATTTCTGGGGCTACTTCCTTAAGTACTCTGGGATGCAGCCTATCTGGCCCTGGGAATTTATCGGCCTTTATTCCTTTCAATTTACCTAACACCACTTCCCGGCTAACCTGGATTTCACTCAGTTCCTCCATCTCATTTGACCTGCTGTCCCCTGCTATTTCCGGCAGATTATTTATGTATTTCTTAGTGAAGACAGAACCAAAGTAGTTATTCAATTGGTCTGCCATATCCTTGTTCCCCATGATCAATTCACCTGTTTCTGACTGCAAGGGACCTACATTTGTTTTAACTAATCTTTTTCTCTTCACATATCTATAAACACTTTTGCAGTCAGTTTTTATGTTCCCTGCCAGTTTTCTTTCATAATCTATTTTCCCTTTCCTGATTAATCCCTTTGTCCTCCTCTGCCGGACTAAAATTTCTCCCAGTTCTCTGGTAGGCTGCTTTTTCTGGCTAATTCAGATACTCAATTAACCAATTAGTATTGTAGCAGTAAGTTGAATTTTACCAACATTTTGCACTGGAATTATTCAATAAGGCACATCCCTTCACTGTAACCAAGAAAGGCAAAGGTAGCAGAAACAGTCAAAGACCACCTGCATCATCTCCTCTATTTCCCAAAACATCTTGACTCCAAAATAAATCACTGTTCGTTCATCATCGGTCTAACTCCTGGAACTCCTTATCCAACAGCACTGAGAGAGTAGCTTCCCCAAAGGAGTGTTGGAGTACATGTAGGTCCTCCATATAGTATCCAAAGGGAGCCCTTTATAAAGCTACTAAAGGAATCATTGCCTTTCCACTGATTCCCACTTTCTGCAATAAGATTTTCTTTAATAAACTGATTTACTGCCAATAGCTTTTGATACTGAGCAAATCGGCGATAGGACACTTCAGAGGTCCAGCCCTATCTAATACTAGGATTGTGAAGAAGGGTCGCGACCCAAAACGTCACGTATTCCTTCACTCCATTGATGCAGCCTCACCTGCTGAGCTTCTCCAGTTTTTTAGCTACCTGGAATTGATGATGTGCCTTCGTACTGGGGTGGCAGTAGTCTCATTAAGCGCTAATTATCTGTGTTCATTCAAGATGAAGGTACTCACGATATCACTATTTGACGTTGACAACGTCCAGAGAATCTTATGGTTGATCTCCAAATCCTATTGAAAGTCAGAAACCTTTCTCCTTCCTTGGGGTAGCACAGAAAACGAGCAAAAGGTATGGAAAGGGCATGCAGAAAAGAGTCACTCAGGAAGTGTTGAATTCTCACCCTGAAAGGTTGAGTTTGAAAGGTTAATTTTGAAATATTAGATATTGATATTCTGCCAGAAAAAGATTATACTTCCCTTTTTGCAATGCGTGCAGAATGCTGGAATGTTAAAATTTCACAGTCCATTCCAGTGAGCTCCATTACATGTTTTATTTGACGTTGCATTTACTGGTGTAGGTCACACATCAGTAATATCAAAGGCTATTGTAAATTAGACATTGGATATACACTGGGTAAAAGCTGGCAATTTCCTCACATCTGATGTAAGGCTCATGCAGGACTTCTATTTCTGTTCAGGTATGATATATAACCTTAAAATAACAAGGAGGTAATAATTGGGTAAAAAAGACAAGCTGAGGTGCTAATAGTAGACCCAGTATTCATTTATTCAACATCTGTTTTGGTCTAACACAGGTACAAATGTCGAATTGATCATTTATGCTGCTAATACTTGTGTGATGTACAAATTATAAATATACCTTGTGTTATTTGCCATAGTTTGGAGAGAGACTGTTTGGTTCAAGCTTCGAATGATCTAACAGCAGGCCTGCATTCTGTTAGTACATGGACTGCATACATAATCTGTCTACTGTGCGTTTATTCTACCTAAATTGTGAAGCAAAAACTAGCTACAGTGCTCTTGCTAAAATCTAATCATGTGATCTAACACCCGTTTTGTATCCGGTGCAAGGATGACAAGTTGTAGGAGTAACACTGCATAGAGCAATTGTTTAAACTCTGGTTGTTCGGCACAGATTGAGGCTTGAATGAAATGCTTTAATAAGGGAAAAGAACCACGTATTCCTTTGCCGTGCATAATGTGCAGTTCTATATGGATTGGAATTACATTGGGGTCAAAACAGCTGCCATAGATGGGAAGTAATTATGGTGGAAGATGTGAGGATGTGGTATTCCTTTTCTCCATGGAATTAAATACATACTGTAAAAGGAGGAGAATATTTTAAGCTGCAGTGAAAGAAAAAAGCAACGAGACTACCTTAAGAGTTCATTGAAATTGTCAACACAAACAGATTGAATTTGCTGTACGACTCCAAAGTAACTTGATAAGTCTACCAGAATACAATCTCCTCATTTTGGAATTGTGTCTGGAATGATAATCTTACAGCAAATTCATTCTGTTTACACTGGCAACTTGAACGAGCCCTCAATGTAGTCCCATTCCCTTGCTTTATCCCACAGTTCAATACATTTTCCTTTCCCAGTATGTATTTAATGTCCTGATGAAAATATCAATCATTCCGCTACGAACATCCTCTCCTGACATGCATTATAGATCACAACAATGGTGCTTAAAATATAAGCATTTAATTTTCCCTGCTCACCATAGCTCTCCACTGCTATGGAGTTGCAAAGCCTGAAACAGGTTTGCTAAAGAGGAATTGGAGCAAAAACACCGCATACTTCACTTGGGCAGCTTACACCCCAGCGATATAAACATTGACTTCTGTAACTTTAAGTAACCCTTGCTTTCCCTCTCTCTCCATCCCTCCCCCGTCCCTGTTCTCCAACCAGTATTACTGTCTCTGACTACATTTTATCTGTTTGCTTTGTTGTTACCTTCTCCCAACTAACAATGATCTATTCTACATTTTCATTTGCCCTGTTTCCATTCCCTTTGCCCTGTTTTCACACCTTCACACTTCCTTATCTAACTGAAACCTCACCCATTCCTTCTCTCCAGAGATGTTGACTGTCCCGCTGAGTTGCTCCAGTATGTTGTGTCTATCACAGGTTTACTAAATTTCCACACAGTAAATGCAGTGATACTGCAAGAAGCAGGCATGGAACTGCAGGCATACCTCAGAAAAAAATATGCCAATAAAACTCTTCCATTTAATTCATATTTGTTCTTCTTATTTTCCTTCCAAAATGTATCACCTCATACTTATTTTCATTAGATTTCATTGTGCTAGATCCTTTCATGTATGTCTTCCTGAAAACATCTTGTATCCTTCTTCTGACTACAAGTTTCACCTTATGAGGAAACTTTGAATGATCGCCTCTCAAATCATCTAATCCGTTAATATAAATCCATTCGTACAAATCCATTGGGGGTAGGGTGTTGACATGGATAGAAAATTGGTTGGCAGACGGGAAGCAAAGAGTAGGAGTGAACGGGTCCTTTTCAGAATGGCAGGCAGTGCGAGTGGAGTGCCGCAAGGCTCGGTGTTGGGGCCGCAACTGTTTACATAGAAACATAGAAAATAGGTGCAGGAGGAGTCCATTCGGCCCTTTGAGCCAGCACTGCCATTCATTGTGATCATGGCTGATCGTTCCCAATCAATAACCCGTGCCTGCCTTCTTCCCATATCCCTTGATTCCACTAGCCCCTAGAGCTCTATCTAACTCTCTCTTAAATCCATCCAATAATCTGGCCTCCACTGCCGTCTGTGGCATGGAATTCCACAAAATCACAATTCTCTGGGTGAAAAAGTTTTTTCTCACCACAGTCTTAAATGGCCTCCCCTTTATTCTAAGACTGTGGCCTATATATATGCCATATATATTAATGATTTGGAAGAGGGAATTAGGAGCAACACTAGCAGGTTTGTGGATGATACAAAGCTGGGTGGCAGTGTGAACTGTGAAGAGAATGTTAGGAGGTTGCAGAGTGATCTGGACAGGTTGAGTGAGTGGGCAGATGCGTAGCAGATGTAGTATAATATAGATAAATGTGATGTTATCCACTTTGGTTGCAAAAACAAGGGGTAG
This sequence comes from Okamejei kenojei, assembly GCA_035221665.1. Classification (NCBI taxonomy): domain Eukaryota; kingdom Metazoa; phylum Chordata; class Chondrichthyes; order Rajiformes; family Rajidae; genus Okamejei; species Okamejei kenojei. Next base: position 112,552,765 of record CM069134.1, read on the forward strand.
ATTATTATCTCAATGGGGTTAGGTTAGGTAAGGAGGAGGTGCAACGAGACCTGGGTGTCCTTGTACACCAGTCACTGAAAGTTGGCGTGCAGGTACAGCAGGCAGTGAAGAAAGCTAATGGATGTTGACCTTCATAATAAGAGTATTTCAGTATAGGAGTAAAGAGGTTCTTCTGCAGTTGTATAGGGCTCTGGTAAGACCACATCTGGAGTATTGTGTACAGTTCTGGTCTCCTAATTTGAGGAAGGACATCCTTGTGATTGAGGCAGTGCTGCGTAGGTTAACGAGGTTGATCCTTGGGATGGCGGGACTGTCATATGAGGAAAGATTGAAAACACTAGGCTTGTATTCAGAAGGATGAGGGGGAATCTTATTGAAACATATAAAATTATAAAAGGACTGGACAAGCTAGATGCAGGAAAGATGTTCCCAATGTTGGGCGAATCCAGAACCAGGAGCCACAGTCTTAGAATAAAGGGGAGGCCATTTAAGACTGAGGTGAGAAAAAACTTTTTCATCCAGAGAGTAATGAATTTGTGGAATTCCCTGCCACAGAGGGCAGTGGAGGCCAAATCACTGGATGGCTTTAAGAGAGTTAGATAGAGCTCTAGGGGCTACTGGAATCAAGGAGAAGGCAGGCACAGGTTATTTATTGGGGCCGATCAACCATGATCATAATGAATGGCAGTGCTGGCTCGAAGGGCCGAATAGCCTCCTCCTGCACCTATTTTCTATGTTTCTATGTATGTGTTACCACATAATCATATGTAACATATCCTTCTAAGATGTCTTTGATAGTCTGTCCAATCACCAATGTCGGGTCGAGTGGCCTGTTTTATTAGCCATTTATAAAATTGGTATTACATTTGCAGCCTACTGGCACTGTCATGCTATTCATAGTCAAAGAGTTGTGCAGCATACAAACAGGCCCAATGGTGCACTGTGTGTGTCCTGGCTCTCATACCTTGACTTACCTCACTTGCTTGCATTAATACTGTATCTCTTGATACCTTGTTCATTCAAGTATCTGTCCTGATGCTTCTAAAATGTTATTACTGTACTTACCTCCATTACCTCTTCTGGCAGCTCATTCCAGATATTTACTACACTGTATGTGAAAATGTACCCCAGATCTACTATAATACTCCACCCAATCACCTTAACACTATACCCACTAGTTTTAAATGACCTGACAATGCGAAAACAACTCTGGCTCTCTACTCCATTTATGCTTACCTTCTTCAGTGGAGACAGCATCCGTAGTAAGGACTGAACCAGGATCTCAATAGACATTAGACAATAGGTGCCGGAGTAGGCCATTTGGCACTTCGAGCCAGCATCGCCATTCAATTTGATCATGGCTGATCATCCCCAAACAGTACCCTGTTCCTGCTTTCTCCCCATATGCTTTCTCCACGTCTCAGGTGCTGTGAGATAGCAACTCTATCACTGCGTTACTGCTGCACTAATATGGAACACTTGCAGGCAGAGGAGAACAGATTAACTTGGCATCATATTCGGCACGGATATTGTGGGCCAAAAGGCCTGTTCCTGTAGTGTTCTATGTTTTATGTGTGACACTCACGATTTTAATCATTTTTGTGAATCTTTATACATAGAACATGGCACAAGAAAAGGCTTTTTGGCCAATTGTGTGCTGAACATGATGCTAAAACCAATTCAAATCTGCCTGCACATAAGCCATATCCCTCCATTTCCTGCACATCCACGTGGCTATCTAAAGGTTTCTTAAACACCATTATTATATCTGCTTCCACCCCCATCCCAGGCAGCACATTACAGGTACTTGCCACCCTTTGTGTAAACAATTTGCCCCGCGCATACCCTATAAAGTTTGCCCCATTCACCTTAAAGTTATTCCATCTCGTATTTAATATTTTCATCCTGGGAAAAGGATTCTGACTACCTTCTGGCAGAGAATTCCACAGACTCACCACTCTCTGTGTGAAAAATGTTTTCCTCATCTCGGTCCTAAAGGAATTCCCCCTTATCCTTAGACTGTGACCCCTTGTTCTGGACCTCCTCAACATCTGGAACAATCTTCCTGCATCTAGCCTGTCCAACCCCTTAAGAATTTTGTAAGTTTCTATAAGATCCCCCCTCAATCTTCTAACACCTTTTCCTTGTGTGTTCCAGTATTTCGCTGTTCCCTCTCCTGAACTAATTGGCTTCCATGTCCATCTCCACAATAAAAACAGATGAGAAGTATCTATTTATGTCCTTGCGTACATTCCCGGCTCCACATATAGATTATACACATATACTGATGCTAAAGGGGACTTACTTTCTCCCTAGCTACCTTTTTGCCCTTGATGCAAATATCATATTTTTTGGGATTCTCCTATATCTTATCTGCCAGGTATTCTTGACTCCTTGCTTTCCTCCTAATTTACCTGTTGGGTGTCCTCCCACATTCTTTATACCCCTCAGTGGACTTGCTTACTCGCAGCTTCATTTTCCTGACATATGCCACCTTTTCCCTGCACAAACCATCAATATGTTCTCCTAATCTTGTTAGCCTTGCCCTTCACTCTCACAGGAATATGTTGGCCCTGAACCCTTCATAAGTCTTCCACTTGCCAGATATCTCTCTGCATGTAAACGTTTACATGTTCCTGCCAATTGTCATCAAAATCAGCCTTTCCCAGTTTAGGATTTGAACTTGATGACCAATCTTATCTTTTTCCATAACTATATTGGTAGTAATAGAATGATGGCCTCTGGTCCCCCAGTGCCCCCACTGACTTACCAGCCACTCATGCAGCTCTACATATTGCTTGAGAAAACGTTTTTGGTTATACTTAGCACATTCTGCCCAATCTGATCCCCTGGCATGAGGGCAATTTCAGGCAATACTGAGTAAGTTAACATCACTACAATACTCTTATTCCTGCACCCATCTGTGAATTCCCTACAAATTTGCTCCTCTAATTCCACTGACTATTGGAAAGCCAAGAGTACAATCCCGTCAAAGTAATCATCCGTTTCTTACCTCCAAGTGCTACCGATATTGACTCGATTGCCCCAGGATAATCCAAGACAAGTCAAGTTTGTGTTAAATTTATTATCATATGCACAAATACAGTGAGGTACAGGTACAATGACAGATCTTGCTTGCAGCAGCATAACAGGTACATCAGTTCAGACAAACTCGCAAAGATATATACATAAATTACATTTCTAAAAGAAAGAAGACTGCAAAAATTGGCATTACTGAAAAAACATAATTCCAAATAAATCGTACAAATTTCTGCAAGACAGTCAAAAGAAAAAAAATTGCAAACAAACTAGACATTAGTGCAAAACACAATTAGAAAATAAAAAAAACATTCTATAATTGCCGTGGTAAAAGCTAGCTTCTTTCAGCTTCGGATGATAGCTAAAATAAAACAATTCCTCCAGTTTGATGACCTCGAAACATTTATCTCCTCCCGCCTAGATTACTGCAACTCCCTTTACACTGGCATCAGCCAATCTTCCCTGTCCCGCCTGCAACTGGTCCAAAACGCCGCAGTGAGACTCCTGACGGGCACCCGAAAAAGGGACCACATCACCCCGATCCTGGCCTCTCTCCACTGGCTTCCTGTGCGGTTCTGAATTAATTTCAATGGGCTTGCACCCACCTACATTAAAAGTCTTCTCACCCACTACACCACCTCCAGGTCCCTCAGATCGGCCGACTTGGGGTTGCTGAATGTCCCGCAGACTAGGCATAAGCTCAGGGGCGACCGCGCCTTTGCGGTCGCAGCTCCTAGACTGTGGAACTGCATCCCCTTCCCCATTAGAACTGCCCCCTCCATCGACTCCTTTAAGTCTAGTCTAAAAACGTATCTGTTCTCCCAAGCCTTTCCTGACGTCCTCTGAGTGAGGGCTATTTGTATATATGTACGTAGCCTGCTTGTGTATACTACTCTTATAACAAATGTAAAGCACTTTGGTCAACGAGAGTTGTTTTTTAGATGTGCTATATAAATAAATGTGACTTGACTTGACTATAATTGTGTGAGCAGTGGTTTGCAATGGTGTCGAGGCAGGATTAGGGTTGTGCAGTTTGCTTCAAGTATCTGACAGTTGTACAAAAGTAGCTGTTCACAATTCTGTTGCAGTGGGATCTCAGGCTTCTCAGTAGTAATAGCGAGAAGTTGGCACGGCGCAGATGGTGGGGATCCTTGATGATAGATGCTGCATTCTTAAGGAAGTGCCTCGTGGATGCTTTTGATGGATGGGAGGGCTGTGTCCATGATGGATCAGGCTGAATTCACCACTTTCTTCAGCCTTTTGCTTTCCTGTACATTGGAATTATCATACCAGGCCATGATACAACCTCTCTACTGCACAAATGTAGAAATATGTAAGATTATTTGATGACATGCCAAATCTCTTTGATCTTCCTAGAATGTAGTGGGACCAGTGTTACATCTATGTGCTGGACAGGTCATCTCAGATATTCATTCCCAGGAATTTGAATATCGTCATCGCCAACCCACCAATGAAAACTAGCACAGGGTCTCCTTACTTTCTGAGGCCAACAAATATTTCCTTGGTCTTGTTAGGTGAGAGATGGTTGTGGCAGCACTCAACTAGGTGTTCTACCTCTCTTCTGCACATTGACTCATCACCACCTATAATTTGGCCAACTCCAATGGGGCGGTCAGTGAATTTTTAGATGACATTGTTGCTGTGTTTAGCCACACATGTATGGGTGCAAAGAGAGTACAGCACCTCAAAGAGTGTGACCTTGAGGTGCACCAGCTTTGATAGTCAGTGAGGAGGAGATTCTAGTTTAGTTTAGAGATACAGCGTGGAAACTACTGAGTCCTTGCTGACCCGTACACTAGTTCTATCCTACACATTACGGACAATTTACGGAAGCCGATTAAACTACAAACCTGCACGTATTTGGAATGTGGGAGGAAACCGGAGCACCCATAGAAAACCTACAGTCACAGGGAGAACATACAAGCTCGATACAGACAACACCTGTGGTCAGGATCAAACCTGGATCGCTGGTGCTGTGAGGCAGTAACTTAACGCTGTGCCACTGTTTCTTCTGATCTGCACTGATTAAGGTCTGCTGAGGAGGAAGTCAATGATCCAGTTGCAAAGGAAGGTACAGAGTCTCTGGTCTTGGAACTGTGTGTTGAGTTTGGAGGAGATGATAGTGTTGATGTATATGTTCCTCTTGCCCAGATGATCCAGAGCACAGTGGGGTGCCAGGGAGATTGCATCTGGTATTGACCTTTTATGGTGACAGGCAAAGTGAAGCAGATCCAAGTCAATTCTGAGGCAGGAGTGACCTGCGCCAGAACCAATCTTTTGAAACACTTCATTACGGTGAGTGTAAGAACTACCAGATGGTAGTCATTGAGGCAGGTCACCATGTTTTTCTTGGGCACTGGTACGATAGATGCCCTTTTGATGGAGGTAAGAACCTCAGACCACAGAATCACGGAGGTTGAATACTAGTTGGTCCGCTAGTCCGCACAGGTCTTCAGTACTCGACCATGTACGCTATCTGGGCTGGATGCACCTTCCTTTAGAGGCCTTTGCTGGTGATTCATAAGTGGCACTCCAATCTACTTTATACCTGCTCCTTTTACTCCACAATTCGCTCCAGCACCCAAGAATTTGCAGCCCTCTCTTTACCATTTCACTAGTCACACGTTTACAATTTGATTCCAATGTTCACAGATATATGTATATTGAAAGTAATCCAGAGTTCATGTTTTCTTCTGAGATCATGTTTCCTTCGAATCTCTGAATCTTTGTACCAATCACCTTTCTTTTCTTCGCTAAGTAATTGATTTAGCAGGTGATGAACTCAAAGGTTTTGTAAGCCTGCTTGTCTTTTAGGTGAATAAAATTGTGTTTGATAATCCTGTTGACCCAGAGTGCAGTTGTGTTTTCCAGCTGCAAGAATGGGGACCGTGGTGAGTCTCAGAACTCACTGGGAATTGTTTTGCATCACTTGTTTATAATGTGTTTTTTCTTATCTCTGATGGCACTGGAAGCACGCAGAGTAAGCAAATTAAAAACAGCCTATTGAGGCTCCTTTTTTTAAAATCAAAATGCAATAAGATTCAAGGGATCCTATTTAAATTACTCTCATTAAATTTTAATCAGCCTTTTCACTTAATGCCCCTTGTGGCACTCATGAAGAAGCTATAAGCAAGGGGTTAGCTTGCTAAATCTTGTCTTTTATCCTGTGTGTGAATTTGGATTGTGAAAAAGGGAGGATTGGATATTAACTGAATAGATCTCCTTTTTAAGTGGAATGAAGCAAATTCAACATTTTTTACATTTTAAATCTCCATGCTGATGTCTTGGGAGAGAGTGGAATGAAAAGACGTACAATGTCTGCATCAACCACTTCCGTGAAGATGATGTTTAACCATGGATGATTGTGTTTTACATGCATATTTATCAGTAGAATGAATGGAATAACCAATGTGTAATGTATCAATTGACTCAAGTCCTTGCTTGATGTAAGAAATGCAAGGGGCCCTTGTTTCAATTGTCAATCCATATTGTATGCCCTGGTGACAGACTGCTTCGACCCACAAACCATCTTCCACTGTGAAATATTGAAGGACATGTTAAACTGTCTCATCTATCATTAGTGGGAACATGTCGGAGGCTGGTTTAAGCTTATGGCGTATAAGCATACAATGGAAGTACTGTCACTAGCTTACTGTAAGTGCAAAAACCAAAAGTCAATATTGAAATGATGGATACGGAAGGGAAAGCTTCTGCAAGTAGGAAGGACTGCAGCTTACAATGACCCATCAATAAGTTTACGAGAGGCAGGTTCACATCTTCATCAAAGCCTCTCATGTGTGCGTCTGGATTAAGCCATTGATGAGTTAATCACTTAAAAAGCTTGAATATCCAGACCATCAAGAAGCCAATAGTTCTGTCTGATTTGTTGCTGAAGGCAGTTATCCATTATCCAGCTGAGGAGAAAACAGTGAGATTTAGGATGAAAATTATGTTATCTGGAGGCGTGTGAGGGAAGACAGTCTATAACATTGGGAATTTGTAGAGGTAACAGATGCTGCCAAAAGTCTGCACCACTCATTGGTCGAACCACAATTGAGTTGGATATGGAGTGTGTTCATGCTGTCCTTAAGTGCTAACATATGACCAAATGTTATATCTATTCTGATACCCACTCCGGCACATCTAATGAACCCCTTACATCTGCCACATGGTTCTCAGTAACCTGTCTAATGTCCAAACAGTAATTGTTATCTGTGAAGAGAAGTAGATGCATTTAACTTGATCCAAAAATAACCTGCCACAGCATTGTGCAACCATGCCAGATGCCAGTATTAGACTTGGTGCTGTGACATTTGTTGTCAGCTGGTCTAGAGTCATCAAGGAAAAGTGATCAGTAACCTGGACATTTTCAAGGAGGAAGGCTTATTTGTAGAGGCCATCTCTGTGAGTAGAAGCCTCCATTGCTCATCCACCCGTGGAAGAGTGAGTTTGCCACAAAATTAAACACAGTCATTTTGGGAGTGTTCTGGGGATACCACTCAGAAAACTATGATGAGGACAATAGACAGCCTCCACTCTCTTGCTCAATTGACTGTGGTGCAGATGTAAGGATTTAATTATGGATTAAGCCTGAAAATATGAAGATAGGATTTCCTAGGCCCTGGAAATAGTGGAGATCTAGTTTAACTGCGTTATGTATTATTTGATCAGAGATTCTGCTTGAATTTTAGCAAAAGAGCTGCTTAAGCTCTGTGAAAGCTCCAAATCCATTTATTTTTAAAGCATTAGGTTTTATTTAAATTCCAAGATTTCCATTACAGATATGACATGTGTAGCCATGTCATCATTTGTTCCATGGAATATTTCAAAAGGACTCTAAGCAACTAACAGGTATGGGTTTGGAGAAATAAATGATAAATTTAAAGATTTTCAAAGCACAGTGGTTTGTGTGAGTCATAGGTCCTGTTTTCCTGCTGAATTAATTTATGACATCATGTGATTCGAGAAGGATCTTAGTAAACTGAGCTGATGTTGAAATAACACTACAGTGTTGGTTATCAAAGGGCCACGGTGTGGTTACTGCTTTGAACCCTTGTGACAGCATACACTCAGAACCATCAGAACCAATCTCTTTGGTGATAATAATAAGAAAAATAAAGATTTGTAGATTGAGGCAGCAATAATTTTTTTCTTTCCTGCCTGGACTCAGTTTGATTGTAGACTGGAGGTGGACTAAATGAAATACCGGCAAAGATTGTTTAACACATTTTGTTTGTGTTGTGTTGTTATATTGTCATGTATGGATGATTGCTGATAATAATATTGTATATTGTAAGTGTTAAACAAAGCAAATTTTGCACACACACATACACACACACACACACACATGTATATATATATACACACTGGTTGAATTTCTGTTTTGAAGATAGGAATTTCAATATTTTAACTTTTAGCCTGTTGGAATTCCAGATAAAGAACTCTCACTGTGGTGATTGGTGATTTCCATTGACTTTAGCTTGTCCAGTATATGTTAAAAATGGGTCATTGCAATGGAGCTGATTTTGGCAGGTGGCTATTAATGGCAATTCCATACAGGAATCATAGATGGAGGCACAAAATTATTTAGTACCAAGTCCCACTTAGCTGTTGACCTCTTTCAAGAAGAATACTGCTGCTGAGGAATACAAGAAACCGCAGATACAGGAAGCCTGAATAAAAACACGATGCGTTAGAGGCACTCAGTGGGGCAATCATCATCTAAGGAGGGAAATGGACAGATGGCGTTTTGGGTTGGGACTCTTCTTCAAAGGGAGGAGGGAGTTTTCTGGCATGAAGAGGTGAAGGGAGGGTGATGCAAACGTTTGCAAGTGATAGCTGGATCTGTGTACGGAGCAGTTTCTTAGCAAGTTCAAGTTCAAATTTATTTGTCACATGCACCATAAGGTGCAGTGAAATGTAATTTACCATGCAGCATTACAATTGAAAAAGTACACAATACACAACACAACAGACATCCACCACAGCATTCTCCACTGTGGGGGAAGGCATTACAGTTCTCCTCCTGACTCAGGTGGGGGAGAGAAGAGTGGAATAGTCACAAAGGGTGGTGATGATAATTGGTGGAGAAGGCAAAGGGCTCCAAATGGTGGAATATGATAAGAAGGAAAGATGATGAGTGAAATGTAGAAACAGAGGGAGGGATAGTGGGTAGATGGGAGGGTGGGATGTGGGGTATAGGAGACCCATCGGGAGTAGAGGTAAGTGATGAGCAGGGATAATAATGGCAGAGGGCATAGATGCTAATATTTGATGGCAAAATCAACTCCTGCAGAACTATAACTGAAGCATTTTACGTGGGGACAATCAGAAACTCATAAAACAACAAGTAGAAACTGTTTAGATCATATCCATGAGCACTCGGACTCTATTTCGACAGTAGACAAACTAATTATATCACAGAATAGAGCATGGTTGGGGTATACCAATCTGTGATGGTTCCAAACCCAACCCAATCTTGTGCTTATAATTTTATAAAATAACATTTTTCTGTTATAATTTGCCATCTTTGTAATAACCATTTCAAATATTCCTTTGATCTGTTTGAGGATGAAAATATTGATCAAGAAGGGTGGCACAATGGCACAGCTGATAGAGGCCTGGGTTCAATCCTGACCTCGGGTGCTGTCCATGTGGAGTTCTCACATTCTCTTTGTGGCTGCGTTGGTTTCCTCTGGGCGCTCTGGTTTCTACCCACATTTCAAAGACTTGAGGGTTTGTAAGCATGTTGGCCTCTGTAAATTTCTACTAGTGAGTAGGGTGTGGATGTAAGGGTGGATTAAAATGGGAGTGTGAATAGGTGATCGATGGTCGCATGGGCTTGGTAGGCAGAAGGGTCTGTTTCCATGCTGTATCTCTAAAACTAAATTAAAATCACATTAAAATTAAAACCCTGATGTGGATGAAATACTGAGCTACACTGGTGTAACATGGTATGACCCAACCCTCAACCAAACTTTTTATCTGAACATGTACCTTACCTGATCCATCATGTAATCAGGTCTTGTTAGGGTCAGGCTTCAAACATAGAAAGAGGAATAGTTAAGATTTGTAACGGCTCAGTCAACATATGTGCATAACTTACATTACAAGCTTTAGTTATCTGGACCTGGGCAGGAATTATTTGTTGATGCTGTTTTATCTGATCCTTCAGAATATGTGAATTATAAGGTATGGTTGAAAGTCCAGCAGGGATGGATAGACTGAATGGACTGGTTTGTGTTGGTAGTTGAGATGAGGCAAGACTGGTTGCTATGCAAATGGTAGAATTCATGGTCATCTGAGGGCACCCAAACATTCTGTGCGGTAATAGGCATTGCTCGTCTGAAACTAACTGTTGCTTCTTCTTCTTCCTTGTCTTGTCTTAAGCTTAAGCTGAAATTGTGCACCCACCACTTATTGCTTTAGATCACCACTATTCTTGACTCCTACTTATCAAAGGCTATTTCAAGAGCATTAAGAGACCTGAAGTACATTTCCATCATGCTCTTAGCTTATTTGATGATTTTATTTAATTAAGTTATAACACAGAAGGGAGAGGTTAATAATCATAGCATAAGGCTGCCCATTTTTCTGGCACACATTTGGAGAAATGTATTGTGCTTGCATGTCATTCAATAAAGAAAAATAAGCCTTTCTGATTGATGCATAGACCCGGGTGATCTTAGGTTGCCATGAGGAGTTTAAAAAAGATTTTACTCATGACAGAGGGAGCCGATGAAGTTTCAATGGCGTGTTCTTCTCTACTGTCCAGTATAACTCTGACTGTCCCATTTGCCTTGTTTACTCTCACTTCATTTCCCTCTATTCTTTGGTAAGTGTTGACTGCTTCTGTAATCATACTGTATCTCTTTGCTTCATAATTGTATTTGAGCATTCATTGTTTTTTTATTTGAACATTTAGTCACCGAGTAAAGTCAAAACAGAGATTAATTACATCTTTAGATATTATTTAGACCTAGGGATATGGGGTTGGTTCAGAAAAGGGTTTTTGAAGTAAAATATCAGCCATGAGCAGCTACGATGAGCTGAATGGCCTATTTCTGCTTGAGTTTGTGAAAGGCACATGGCACTTTGAATAGCTCCTGCATGAAGTCACCGGAAGTGTACTGAACTCATTGGTTAAAAAAAAGACAGCAATTGCCAGCATTTGAAAACAAATGTGTTTCTGCATTTACTGTATGTCTGGCTGACTACAAGATTCCATGTGTCCAACTGAACCCTCTGATGATCTTGAGATGTAGCTGGAGCTCACGTTCATGGTTATCGGTGAAATGCGTCCATCAGGTCCAGCCAATAACAGTTCTTTGTCTAAAATGCTTTAAACAACTGGCTACAGTGATGCCTGAGTCTCCTCAAACTCTAATGTATAGCCACCTCAAGGAAACTGACCTTCTCTCTGCAGACCTGTGTCTGATGTAATAGTTCTGCCATCTGGACTGCGCCCTCATGATCGCATCACAGCATGTAGTTGAGAAGCAGCCTGTTCCTGAGGGTTTTGTGCTTTGTATTCATTTTGGGATTTGGATATCATTGACCTTGTGATGGAAAAAGGTCGTTGATGAAGCAGAAGAACAGTACAGTTGGACCTTGAATGCATGTTGTGATGTCCAGCGGGCTGGGTTGATTGACTTGTAACAACCATACTTATCATCCTTTGCAAAAGGGATGACTCCAACAACTGCACTGATTTCCCATTGATGCCAATTGGCTTCTGTTTTACTCGAGCACTTTTGCTGCCGTATTCGGTCGTGATACCATTATGCCAATGGAGGTCACTATCACTTAATCTGGAATACAGCTCTTTGGTGCAAGTTTAGACCAAGGCTGTAATGTTGAATGGAGCTGAGTGGTCCTGATGAAAACCAAGCTTTTCACCAAGGTTATTGATGAGCAATACTGCTTGATAACATCATTGATGATTTCCATTTCTTCCCCGATGATTAACAATTGAGTGATTGAGTGGGTATTAACCAAATTAGTCTTCACATACTTGGGACATTTTTCACAATATCCTAAAGAAGCCAGAATATAAGTTTATTGGGACAAGTGGCCAAAGCTGGAGTATAGTCTTCAGTACTACAGTTGGAAAGTTGTGTTGTTCCACAGCGTTGCTTGTAACCAGTCCTCTTAGCTCTGATTGCTTTGGTTTTATGATGTGCCATTAATTTATGTGGATTTGACTCCTGCACCTAATCCCAAACCAATTGGCTTCTGTGGTTAAGACTACTTCCCTAATGTAGGTGAGCACATGCACATTGACAACACATCCTTATCACCGCATCTCTGACTGTCACATTGTTGTTCATGATTCAGCATTGGATGAGCAGGCATCTCTTCTATCTATGAGAAGGATGAAAGCCCAATGTATTTCCTGTTCCATGGCTACTGATCATTTCTCTCCCTGGTTGTTGCGTGCTCACTGACTTACATTGGCTTCTGTTTCAGCAATACCTTCATGTTAATATTCCTCTCTGGATTTAACCCTCTTCCATCCGATCACTATTGCCTTCCCCAGTCCCATGACCTTTTGAATTATCTTTTTTGGTGAGTCCCTGTCTAAATGGAGCTAATTTTCAGATGTTTTCAGCTGATGTCACTAGTCTCTAGAATTGCCAACCTTTTAACACCATACCTCTCTCTCCATCTTTGACACTTCTGGTAACCTATCTCTTTCACAAAGCTGCTCCCTCACACCGCCAGAGACCTGGGTTCGATCCTGACTATGGGTGCTGTCTGCACGGAGTTTGTACTTTCTCCCCGTGACCTGTGAGGGTTTTCTCCGAGATCTTTGGTTTCCTCCCACACTCCAAAGATGTACAGATTTGTTGGTTAATTGGCTTGCTATAAATGTAAATTGTCCCTTGTGTGTGTGTAGGACAGTGTTAGTGTGCGGGGATCACTGGCCGGCGTGGACTCGGTTGGCCGAAGGGCATTATTCTTCAAGTGCTAAATGCATTTTCCCATGACATCCTTGATTTGTTTAGCTATTAATTTACCAAGGTTGTCTGTAAACCCATTTTAGAATATCACAGTCCCTGGAAACTGCAGCATCAATTGCATACATTAATTCCTATTGGAAACCCTGAACACCCAAGACCATTCAATAATGTCACACATTTTTGAAATTAGCTGTTATTTTTCATCATTAGTGATGTGTTTTTAAAAAAATCTACTAATCAACGTGGTGTCACAAAAGCTTTGCTTGCTTCCTCACCAAATGACTATTTTTCTTTAGCCTGAGAGAATGATTGGCATCGTGATACATTTTCTGTTACTGATTTTATGGTTTGTTTAGCCATTGTGACTTTTCAGTGTACACTCTACTAATAAATTAAATGTTTAAACATTGCTTCAAATTATAAGGAATTGCTTCTCATTGTTCCTCTGTGTAATTTACCTTAGATGTGTATGAACCAGTTAATATAACATTGCAACATTTTAAGACCATAAATAAATTATAATTGGTTTGGAAAAACTTCCAAATAATTTCTGATACAGGAATGTCCTCCTTGCTTAATAATTCAGAGTATTTAATAGTTCAAATATTTTTATTCCTTCTTATTAAGAGATGTAGAATATTACCTCATTTTGGCATCAGGGCTGAATCTATTGAAGTGGATCTCAATGGAATAAAATCAGACAGCTTCTACAAGAGGTAGACTGCAGCCAAAATCATCTCCAGGAATATTTTGTAAATTAAGGAACTGCAGATGCTGGTTTAAACTGAAGATAAACACAAAATGCTTGAGTAACTCAGCATCTCTGGATAGAAGGAATGGATGATGTTTCGGATCAAGATCCTTCTTCACTTATCCATGTTGCCCAGAGACGCTGCCTGACCTGCTGAATTATAACAGTGCTTTCCATACTTTTGTATATTAACCGGCATCTGCAGTTCTTTGTTTCTACACCTGGTGTAAAAGATTGCCGATTTACACAGTACCAATCACAAAGTTTATTGGATAAGCACAGTCCTGAAATTTCATGAATTCCAAACACTATCTGAAGAAAGCCTCTGTTAATAAATGTCAGGGGAAACGGCAGAGATGGTGCCTGTCCCGCTGAGTTACTCCAACATTTTGAGTCCAACTAAGGAATTAGATATCCTCTGGCACTGGGAAAAATAACCTAGACTTGATTATAACCCATCCCTCCTCAACTCTGAAGGTTGGAAAGAGTTGGGGTGAGATGACATTGTTTAAAAAATGTTCCTAATACATGGATGAGCATGCAGCCTTTTGCAGTAGAGATACTGGAAAGTGTGAGTTTCTGCGAGTGGAATGGCAGGGCGGTTAATTAAATAACACATTAATTGCTAATTAGTTTTTCCAAGAGTAAAGAAACTGGTAGGAGTCAATACAACACATTCAATATATCTTTCAGCAGTACTTGTGGATTAGGAGGCACATCAGTGTGCTCTCAATGGAAGTATCAATAATCCAGGCATGATTGCAGGTGCCTCATGCCTCCGAGTAGTGACTATCTTTGCCCCGAATGATCTTATTTGCAGCCTCCTGCCATTATGGTTTTGTCCTGCTGCCACCAAGGCTACCTATTTACCTGTTTTTTTGAATGGGAAAAGGAAGTAAAACAGTGTTAATGGAGTTGTGCCATTGAGATCATTAGTTTAGTTTAGATTGGTTTAGAAATACAGTGCGGAATAGGCCTTTCAGCCCACCGAGTCCTCACTGACCAGCGATCTTTGCACACAATCCTACACAGACTAGGGACAATGTACATTTATACCAAGGCAATTAACCTACAAACTTGTACGTCTTTGGAGTGTGGGAGAAAACCAAAGATCTCGGAGAAAACCCACGCAGGTCATGGGGAGAACATACTAACTCTGTACAGACAATCACCCATAGTCAGGATCGAACCCGGGTCTCTGCCGCAGTAAGGCAGTAGCTCTACCACTATGCGGCCGTGCCTCCCAAAATTGTTGCTGAATTTTTTTAGCTTGACCCTTCCTGCCTTGCTGTAAACGTCATGCCAATAGTGTATTGAGGTAAAGATCCTGAATGAACTGTCATCAAATTTTGTTTTAAACTGTATATTATTTCAATATTTCTTGCTTTTTTCCCACATAATCCATGTTTTCTCTATCTGATTTCTCTAAATGAAATCTACCTATAAAACCCATGCTGTCCGTTCCAAAATCATAGATTTTAGGTTTCTTAAACTCATTCCAAAGCAAATGATTTTTTTTGGGTGAACAAATATCCTTAAAGTGAAGATTGATATATCTTCACAAGTGTATCTGGATTATTTTTCATATAATTTAATAAATCAGAAAGGAAAGGGTTGCAACGTCAGAAAACGAGTAGCATGCCAACTGCCTAAGAAGTGGAAATAATATGGAAAGTCTTTGAATGGTTCTTTATATGGAAGAGGTTTTACAATGCACAGTTTAGCTTAGAGATATAGCGCGGAGACAGGCCAATTCAGCCCACTGAGTCCACACTGACCAGCAATCTCTGCACATTATCACTATCCTACAACAGAGACAATTTTTGCATATAGACCATGCCAATTAACCTACAAACCTGCACGTCTGGAGTGTGGGCGGAAACTGAAATTCTTGGAGAAAACCCACGCAGGTCACGGGTAGAACGGACAAACTCTGAAATTGAAATGATTCTCAAATATATTAGAATAAGCTTACTTTTAGTTTTGTAAATTGCATAGATAAGAATGAGCAAATGTGAGAACCAACAGCATTTAACAGAAGAATTGACCTGCTGTGCATAGCAAACAAGAATTCAAGATGAAATGTCTAAACAAAGTAGGGATGAGAAGAAGGATAATTAGACTAGAGGACACTAAAGGGTCTGTCCACTTACGTGTCCTTGGCATGCAAATTAAGCGACCTCGTGGTCGCGTTGAGGCGCATGGGCATCGTATGGCCATGCGGGGCTGGTTCCACTGAGAAGCACGGAGGGGTATGTAGTTGTGCGCAACATTGCGCAGGGCTCCAAAATGTTTGTAGCAAACAAAATCTTCACGCGCCAACAGCCTGTCGCGGAACTGATGGCCAAAGTGGGACAAGCCCAAGACCCCGGCGCGACGCAACGTCTCAGCTTCAACAGCAGCAGAAGCGGGCAAACGATCGCCGAGCTCGGCCAGGGACTCATGGCCGTTGCGGTCCGGATCCGCCCCCACTCTTACTCCCAGAGCCGGGCCAAGAAAAGATGGACACAAAATGCAAGAGTAACTCAGCGGGACCGGCAGCATCTCTGGCGAGAAGCAATGGGTGATGTTTCGGGTCAAGACCCTTCTTTACAGACTGAAGAAGGTCCTCGACCCGAAACATCACCCATTGCTTCTCTCCAGAGATGCTGCCGGTCCTGCGGAGTTACTCCAGCATTTTGTGTCTATCTTCAAATGACGTCACGCGCTCCAGACGGCCGTGTGGTCAAATGAAATGGCGAGCGACCTTCGCGGGACCGTCGCGGCTCAACGCGACCACGAGGTCGCGTAATTAGCGTGCCTAGGACACGTAAGTGGGACAGGCCCTTAACATTCTGATCGTATTTTTTAATTTTAATTGATGTTGGCATGTGCTTTGTAAAACAGGAAGTTCATTTGTTATCTTTATTTCTGTCTATCTTATAAAATTGTCAAGATTATCAGTATAATTTACCCATGTAAATTCCAGTTTCAATGTATTTTTCATTCCATGGGAATTTGGACTCAAATGTATCTTTAATTAAATTGGTATAATTTGGGACTGTAAGACACCTGAGATATGTGAGGTTAAAGAGGATAGCGACTTAATATTTGTAACCATAATTATTTTCTATCTTGATGTATTTTTAACCTATGTTGCATTTTCAGGAAATTATTTTGTTGTGCATTGCAGTTTAGAAATAATTTGATTATAATTTCTAATTGCAAATTCCCTTTGGAGTTTATTATTTGTTATATGATCATATGATGATCAGCCATGATCATGTTGAATGGCTGTGCAGGCTCGAAGGTCCAAATGGCGTACTCCTGCACCTAAGTTCTATGTTTCTATTGCATATATCATTTATTTTATTTTGAAACAATATGCTTCATAACTTTGTAATGGATAACAGCAATAACATTGGAATGTTGATATGGGAAGATTGAAATTTGTTAATCCAACATAGAAAATCTACTGTAAAATCCAAAAGGAAAAATCATTTTTCAAAACTCCTCCTTGGAATGAGAACATGTCGACGGGACCGGCATTTATTGGCCTTCCTAGGGTCTGTTGTACTTGGCCTTTAATTTGATAGGCCATCACAGAGGGCAACCAAATGCCAATTTTGTTGGTGTGGAACAGGGGTCAGGTAAGAATGGAAAGATTCCTTCCAGAATGAGCCAACAGTGTACTGGCAACAGTCCAACAGTGTCCTGAGAATGATTTTCTTCCCCTCCCGGTGGATAATTTTTATTTCTAAGTTATACCTTAAGTTATGTAAATATTCATTTCCATGTTGCAATGTGAACAAATATTTTCTGGATTATTTGCCAGTAAAATGACCACTACACTGATCCCATAATTAATTTGAGGGGTTTGAGTGATTTGCTTTCTTTCTGCCCAACTCTGCAGGTTAATTGGCTTCAGTAACTTGTCCCTAGTGTGCAGGATAGAACTAGTGGACGAGTGACCTTTGGTTGGTGTGGACCTGGTGAGCCAAAGAGCCTGTCCCCAAGCTGTATCTCTAAACAGCATATCATGCCTTGTACTTTGCAATTAATAGCACTTCACAACGTTTCCAAACATTTGCACATTTCCCTTCTGGATTTGTGAGAATTCTTCAGCAAATGAGTCTGACAGTCTAATGTGGAACTGGAACTGTAGATGCTGGTTTTCAAAACATTTGTTTGAATCAAGATCACAAGATCTATGTTGCAGCTCCCTTTGCGACCTATAATTAATTTCTGGAACTTAGATGTTTATAGGTAAATTATTTCAATAATTAAAATAAAAATATAAAAACTGTTTTAAAATATCTGGTCATGGACACTTAAAACAGTTTAAAACAGAATAGTTAAAATACTAACATGGTGTTCTAGAGATAGAGCCTCAGATCCACCGAGTGAGGCCTAGTTACAGTTTGTATGGAGAAACTTTGAAATTAATGCAGTGCCATGCTGTAATGGCAGAATGTGCTGATAGTTTCTCCAGCATTACAATCACAAAGACTGGGGGCAAAGTATGTCTTGACCTGAGGGTCAGGATGTTTGTGTTTCACCCATGAACTCATCGGACCCCTCTCCCTGCTGCTATGCCCACACTTGATTCAAAGTTATTTCTGATTTATGAACAGAATCATCAACTAACCCATTTTCCAAATTTATAATTATTTAAATTAAGTTATTTTTAGTTTAGTTTAGAGATACAGCACGGAAACAGGCCCTTCGGCCCACTGAGTCCACACCGACCAGCGATCCCCGCACATTAACACTATCCTACACACAGTAACCCACTTGCCACGTGCCGTCAGGGTAGGCAAGGTAGGCACTGCCTACCCTGACTAAAATTATGAAATGGCAATTATTAAATATAAATAGTAAAGGCATGGGAGAATTATGCCTATCTAAGAGATCGATCTCTTATGTAGGCATAATTCTCCGTGCCTTTCATCCGCAGCACTTGTAACACGCGAAGCTCTGTGCAGCCCACGTGCCGTCAGCGCTGCCTGAGCTGTCAGTTACAAGGGAAGCTGAAGGCAGCAGAAATTCTGCCTTTGCAGTTCTGCGCAGCGCGAGTTTCTTGGCGGGATTTTCAAATATGGATTGCCATTATTTTAATAGTATCTCAGGAAACAAAGAGTGAAGAATGGAATTAATGTACCAATAACATGGTAAGTGCATTTCTTGGTGCTTTATGTTTTTAAATGCTGTATTTCCCGGGGTGGGGGGAGAGCTCCGTTCACAGTGTTTGGGGAGCCTGGCGTTGTGAATGAGGGGATTGGGGTCAGTAACCCACTTCCCACGCTCTGGTCTGAGTGCAGGTAGATGGGACTAGGTGAGTAAGTGTTCGGCATTAACTAAAAGGGCCGAGATGGCCTGTTTCCGTGCTGTAATTGCTATATGGTTTTATTGTGGCCGGGGAGTGAATTAGCTTGGGTGGCTGCCGCAGCGCTCCGGGCACGGACAGCAGAACTGGCCGCCACTTCCGAGGAAGGAAGCAGCTCGGGTGACTGCGAGTGGCTGCCGGGATCCTGCCACTTCAGCCCCTTCTGCTGGTCCCCACTCACCTCTGGCAGTGCTCTCCGTCTGAACATCTCTCACCTGCCGCTCGCTGGCTGGCTTCCACGGGACCAGTTGAGGTTACTTGGCTGTGGGAATTTAAGGATTTGCGGGACGCGGTTGACATGAGCGAAGCCGGCGAGCGGCAGGTGAGAGATGTTCAGACGAAGAGCACTGCCAGAGGTGATCAGAAGGCGCTGAAGGGCAGCCGCTTCTGGTGTCGACCCAAGCTGCTTCTATCCCTGGAAGTGGCGGCCAGTTCTGCTGTCCGTGCCCGGAGCGCTGCGGCAGCGGTGAGTGAGTTACTGATATGATCTTCGACCCTCTCCTTCTCAACACTTCTGCCTTCTCGCATCTTCAACCCCTGGCGCAGACTCTCCACACGCTGTGAAAGGAACTCTCCCTCCAAATGGACCCTTGAATTAGTATTGTCATTCAATAAGATGACAACTGGTTCAACATCCCGGTGTGCTCCCGTTTTTCCCACCATCTATCCACCTGCCTTCATCCTCCATCCCCCACCCATTCAGTAATTAAAAAATGAAGGAGATTGAGAAGCCTTGGGAAAATTGAATTGTTAGTTTTTTAACGAAGAGAACAATCTGCGCATGCGCGGTTTAAGATTTTTTTAAAAGCCGGCTGACTGCCTACCCTGAGCAATTACTCACGCCACGTGCCTGATTTACACATAGACCAGGCCAATTAACCTACGTACCTGTACATCGTTGGAGTGTGGGAGGAAGCCGAAGATCTCGGAGAAAACCCACGCACTCACGGGGAGAACGTGCAAACTCCATACAGAGAGTAGCAGCAACTCTCCCACTGCGCCACCGTGCCGCACAATATTTCTGATTTCTGATTATTTTGTTTCTCTGAAATTATTATTTGACATGTTTTCTAAATTCAGGTTGAAAAAGAGTATAGTTTTCTGAAATAATTTCCCAGTGTGGATCACAAGCTGTACTATTCATGTGATTTAATTTCATGTTGTGTTAGGTTTCTTTTCACAATTGTAGGGCCTCTTTTGGTGTCTGGTGCAATTCTGGGCTGTTTGTCTGATATATGAGGCTATCCGTTTATCTGCACTGACCCTTGCGTAGATTATGCATCCAAAATGCTGCCAAATTGATGCCACCTCTCTATTAACAACTCCCACCAGTTTCAGACGTAGCCAACATATTGCACCAAATCCTTTGTAAAATTATTATAACGTGGATTTGTGCCTGGAAGGTCATGTTTGACAAACCTTCTTGAATTTTTTGAAGCGGTAACTAGGGAAATTGATGAGGGTAAAGCAGTGGATGTTGTCTATATGGATTTCAGTAAGGCCTTTGACAAGGTTCCCCATGGGAGGTTGGTTAAGAAGGTTCAATCTCTGGGTGTTAATGGCGGAGTAGCAAGATGGATTCAACAGTGGCTGAATGGGAGATGTCAGAGAGTAATGGTGGATGGCTGTTTGTCAGGTTGGAAGCCGGTGACCAGTGGGGTGCCTCAGGGATCTGTGTTGGGTCCACTGTTGTTTGTCATGTACGTCAATGATCTGGATGATGGGGTGGAAAATTGGATAAGTAAGTATGCAGATGATACTAAGATAGGTGGTGTTGTGGATAATGAAGTAGATTTTCAAAGTCTACAGAGAGATTTGGGCCATTTGGAAAAGTGGGCTGAAAGATGGCAGATGGAGTTTAATGCTGATAAGTGTGAAGTGCTACATCTTGGCAGGACAAATCAAAATAGGACGCACATGGTAAATGGTAGGGAATTGAGGAATGCTGTGGAACAGAGGGATCTAGGAATAACTGTTCATAGTTCCCTGAAGGTGGAATCGCATGTAGATAGGGTGGTAAAGAAAGCCTTTGGTGTGCTGGCCTTTATAAATCAGAGCATTGAATATAGGAGTAGGAAAGTAATGTTCAAATTGTACAAGGCATTGGTAAGACCAATTCTGGAGTATGGTGTACAATTTTGGTCGCCTAGTTATAGGAAGGATGTCAACAAAATAGAGAGAGTACAGAGGAGATTTACTAGAATGTTGCCAGGGTTCCAGCAACTATGTTACAGAGAAAGGTTGAACAAGTTAGGTCTTTATTCTTTGGAGCTCAGAAGGTTAAGAGGGGACTTGATTGAGGTCTTTAAAATGATGAAAGGGATAGACAGAGTTGACGTGGATACGTTTTTCCCATTGAGGGTAGGGAAGTTTCAAACAAGAGTGCATGACATGAGAATTAAGGGACAGAGGTTTCAGGGTAACGTGAGGGGGAACTTCTTTACTCAGAGGGTGGTGGCTGTGTGGAATCAGCTTCCAGCAGAAGTGGTGGAGGCAGGATCGATTTTAACATTGAAGAGTAAAGTGGATAGGTATATGGACGTGAAGGGAATGGAGGGGTATGGTCTGAGTGCAGGTAGATGGGACTATGGGAAAACAAATGGTCGGCACGGAATGGAAGGGCCGAGAGGGCCTGTTTCCGTGCTGTAATTGTTATATGGTTATATGGTTATATGGTTATCATTTTAAGCTGTTATAGGTCCAACTGCTTTATTTTACCTCGACAAGTGCAAATTCATTGTTTGAACTATTAAAGGTGGAACTTTAGCAAATGAACGTTATTCAGTTCATTTATACAGGTTTGGGCTGGTGTCATTGGCGAGTCTTGTGAATTTATTTTTTAATTTCTGCACTAGGTGCCAAAAATCATTAGTATTTGATAATTCTCAAAATAAATATGCCATTTGATACCAATATCATGCTGCCTCTTAAATTTTATATATGAAAAAGCCTAACGTTATGGGTTTATAGATACAGGAAGCACCTTTAGAAATTATCTTTATACCCCAATCAGTTGCTTACCTACCATTTAATTTAGATTGGAAATTGGAAAAATTGGAATGATTATGATTGACCACTAGATGGTGACAGTGAACTATACTATGGGCTCATATTACCCATCTAAAAATTAGACAACAAAAAAAGTAACACAACACTAGATTGACTGTTTTTATGCAGGTAACAGTTTTTATAATAAGATGTACCATGGTTTAATGAGGGAGAGCGAAATGTGCCACGTAGCTTAGCCACTGTAATGGCTCAGGAGGGAGGTTTGGGGGTGAACCAGTTACCCAAGTGTCTGAGGACAGTGCCATAATTGGGCATTCTGCTGTTTTGCTGATTGGGCACTCTTCTAGTCGAAGACTGCAGCAGGATGAATGCACAGAAGCAGTATTGAATGTGCATTTAGATACATGTGCACCTACAAAGTTCACGCGAAAAGGTTAACACATGTGTAAAATAGTCAGAGGTAAGAGGATGATGGTTTGACCACATTAGGGATTTATGTTTGTTTTCTTTTTTCACGACAATCAAATCAAAATTTAAACAATTCAAATCCTATATCATTTTTTTGGGGGAATCTTTGTATTCCAGTAACTGTAGATGTAGGTTTACACGTAAAGGCACAAATTGCTGGAGTAACTCAGTGGGTCAGGCAGCAACCTTGGAGAACATGGATAGGTGACGTTTCTGGCTGGGACCCTTCTTCTATTTGATTGTGGGCAAAGAAAGCTGGAAGAGGCAGAGCAAAGCCTAGCAGGTGATAGGTCGATACCTATACCGAGAGGAGGTGCAGGTGAGCGATCCAATGACACCAGGGGGAAACCACGTACATTATGGTGAAGTTTCTTGCTTCTTTGCCAGAAGGATGGGGAAGTCTGGGAAAAGTAGCGTGCACACAATAAATATTACCTTTGGCGTTTTGCGAGCACTTTGATGAATGCTAAACCACCTCTGAAAAAGTCAACTATTCTATTTTTTCCAAGAGCATGATTAAACACGGGCATTTGAATATCCTGTATAGGAAAGAACTGCAGATGCTGGTTTAGATCAAAGATAGAAACAAAATGTTGGAGTAACTCAGTGGGTCTCGAGCAGCAACATCGCCCATTCCTTCTCTCTAGAGATGCTGCCTGTCCCACTGAGTTACTCCATCATTTTGTGTCTACCATATGAATATCCAGTTGTCTTGAGTACCTTCTTTAATATATTTATGCATGGCAATACTTTCTAGGAAAAATCGGTATCCTGCTTTTTTCTCAAACATATCATAATAAGTTATCTATGACGCTTCTTCTTTCAGTTTTAAAGGCACCATACTTAAAAATGTGCAGTATAAAAATTCTACAAGTAAGAGACGCTTAATAATGTGGAGGCGTCTCTTATTTCAGGTTATAATGTTGGAGTCATTTTTATCTTGTTTATCCATGAAAATGGAACATGACCTCAACCTGGGCACATAATTAGCATACATAAGTCCAATATTTACCTCAATGGCTGCACCCACCCTCCTTCATGGCTGATCTTCTTGAAACCATCTGAATATGTATTATGTCCTAATGACAAAATACTGATTCCAAAATTGTCAAACATGATCTACTCAGTCCTATTATTAGAGTTACTGATTTCCCAAACATTTGGGAATTCCCTCCCCCCCCCCCCCCCCCACCTCCCCCGCACCTAGTAGTCTCCCACTCTAGTCACAAACTAAATGTTCTGTTGAAAAAGTGGTTATAATGCTCGAGAGACAACCTGAATAAAACAATAGTGAGAACTTATTGAGCAAGTTTATTTTATTCCAGTATGATTTATCTTATTGGGGTGCCACAGCTTATTTTGCCTTGGTTATGGGGTGATGGATGAGTTTTCTAAAATAAAGACATACACCTTCTTGTTTTCTCTGACTTTTTGCATTGGGAGAATGTTTGACTGGTTACCAAGATAATGCATTTCACATTTGTGCAGAACAAAATATCCATGGCAAAACCTGATGAATATGATTATTTTGAAACTACTTAAGATGGTTTTTATCATGTTTTATATCATAGTAGATTGTTTGGTCAGATGGGCGGCAACATATTAAACTTATATGCTGGGCTGTTAGGTTGAATTTTAGCTGACATCCCAACTTGTCTATTTACAGTTGGTGAGTTTGTCAGCCTCAGCTTGGCCTAGATTTCCCCAGGTCCACAGGACAATCTTATAGTGAGGCACTAACAGCGATCTGCAGCTCTCCAGTATATTCCATGACAAAGGAAGCAAAATGTAGTAAAGGGAGCACAAAGAAAGAAAATCCTTATTACTGCTATTTAATCTCAATCTTCATTTAATATATTTACATCACTCACATTTTTTGTGCATCAATTTGTCTTTGAGTGAGATACACCTTCTAGATTAATGATTAATTCAGCTTTAAATTTAACATTTTGTTTCAATCAAAAGATCTCATTCTGCGATGACTTTAGTTATCACACTTGGAATAACCTAATTTTCTTGTCTCAGGTGATGTGGGTGTGTAACTTGTGCCGAAAACAACAGGAAATCCTCACAAAATCAGGGGCCTGGTTCTACAGCAGTGGATCAAACACAACGCAGGAGGCTGATCTGACAGAGGCCACAGAGGGACTGGTCCACACAAATGAAGAAGCGCCACAGGAAAAGAAAGCAAAACTACAGGAGCATTCCCAATTCCAAGGTCCTTTACCCTCAGGGGACATTTCTACACCAGCGTCAGACAAAAACAGACCTCAAGGGCTCACGCGACAAGATACAATCAAAAATGGTTCAGGGGTGAAGCAGCATTCAATGCAGACTGCCAGTGAGATACCCATGGACAGGTATGATGCTTGAATTAAACTAAACAGCAGCTCATGTCTTTGCAAAATAGTGTCTGCATAATTTCTGTTCTTTTGCACTGGCAACTGTGTAGGTTGGCAAATGTTTGTGTTTTCCCACCGTCTTCATTATAGGAAATCATTAAGATGATTTCAAATTAACTACTGAGCAGGTATCCAGAGAGACATTTTCTGTCTTAGGATGAGTGGAAAATGCAGATTGGTAAATTTAGAACCCCAGCAAAAATACCAGGTCAAAAATTCACTTTGTTGACATTATCGCCAATGTTGGAAAAAATAGCCCGTTGCTTATTTTAGTAAAAAATGTGTATGACATTTTCTGGTTAATTACACAAGAGAAATACTAACATTCCCCATGAAATGGCTTGCTGATGTGTTTTGAATGTCACTATTGGTGCAGACTAGACCTTAAAGGAATGCTCATGATATTTAATTATTTACACTGGCATATCAAAGGCAACATTATATCTATTCAACTGACCAGTGCATTAAGTCCATTATTCTAATAATTAAGAAATGTGTCTATCTTATTTTCTTCCTTTTATGTTCAGTAATGGGCAATGCTGTTAGAAATCTAAGCTGGAATAAAATGCAAACATATGAAAACTAGTTACTTTTTTCCATTGCAAAAGCAATATTAAAAGATTTATTGTCTAGAAAGCTAATTTTAATACAAACTGCAAAGAAGTGTAAAATATTCCCTTGAGTTTATTAGATTTGTGTTTGCTTCTTTTAAAACTTAATGATTTTGAGGAGAAAATGAAAACATCTGTCTCTTGACATGCCCTTTCCCCCTTTTCTGAGTTTCTTTATTTTAAGAAGAATTTGCTGGTATCATACCTAACAGTGTGAAGTGAAGAGTAAAAATACTGCAGATGCTGGAAATCTGAATTAAAAAGGGAAAGCGCTGACACTCGGCAAGGCAGACAGCATCAGTGGAAAGAGAAACAAAGTTAATGAACAAAGTCAATGAGGATCGTTGACTTGAAGTGTTAAATCTGTTTCACTGATGCTGCCTCGCCTGTTGGATTTTTCCAACACTTTCAGTTTCTATTAGTACATGAAATGTTGGCGAAATGACTCCAAGAAGCATTGACACATTATTGTCAACTTACAAGTCTTTTACTTAGTGCTGGGTTTGAGCTAGCTGTCGATGTGTGAAGCATTGAACATAGTGGAGAGGAAAGAAGCAGTGGTGGTCTATCAGACCTAAACAGTTAGCTGGCCATTGTGGAGCAGTGGTGTAGTCTAATGCCGTTGAATCACTATCTTAGTAAATCTTTTGAATAATTTTAGTTTTGTAGCAAGTAGAGTCTAAACAAGGTAATTTCACTTTTCTAGGTGCAGGAAGACACAGTAAAAATTCCGTTGCATAATGCTGTTCATTTCAATGCTGTGCATAGGATTTTCTTTTTTGCATTGAATTTCAAGTCAATTTTGAGTCAATTGAACACCTCCAAATCTGTCGCCTGTGTACCTCGATGTGATTTCTGCATCAACCTACACTGCCTGTCTTCCAAGGTTATTTTGAAGTCATGCTGAAACATTTAGATTGTATTTTATTTGATCGCCATATCATCAAATACCTGTGCTATTAATTGAGATATGGTGTCAATAAAGTTTTTGTAATATCTCCTGCATATAATCTGCTTACATACAAAATGGTGTTTGGCTCTTCAGGCTCACGTCAGATCAATTAACATACTGTTTTAGTAATGCACTGTTTGAAGGTTTCATTTTAGGTGCAATATGTTCATTCTGTTGCGATCAAGCAACAATACCTTAACATT